>CM035414.1:178873261-179138261 GCA_020310875.1 Ceratopteris richardii
TCACTATTCCGGTGGAGGAAACTTTTGAAGAAGAGTATGAACCCCAACCCATCCCAGGCGGACGTGTCACGGCCGAAGGCCAGATGACTTTCGAACTTCCAACTCCCGCATGGATGAAGACGATTGAAGAAATTGGAACAACCCACTCAGCAAGGGTAGAGGTGCAGTTACACGCCATGGCAATGATTGAAGAAAGAATTTTACAGTCTCCGTATTTTGCTCATTTGGCCCCACGCAGATACATATCTGGGCATGAGCTACAATACAAGACCTTTTTATGTTAATGGCAGAATATCAGTTAGCCATAGAAAAAGAAATAGGTAAAAAACCCTCTCATGCGACATAGTTCGAGCCTGAAGATTTGCCACTGGATGCGTAGCGAGGTGAAATCTATCAACCAGATTGGCACAAAAATTTATTACAAGAATATCCTGAGATGATGAGTACTTGGGTTAAGGCACCACTACACTTAAAATACAACCCATGTTGGGGACCAGCGCCACGTCGCCGTTCCTGGAAGGCATTAGCTATTAAAGTAAAGAACAACAAGCAATGCCAGGATTGGTGAATTACCCATACTTCACTCCACCCACCGGACCACCTACAGTCGGATACATGATGGAAACGATTTGCTACTGGCTCCCCGCTTAAAACATATGGACGATATAGAAGCGCACATGACTGTCAAAATATTTGACATGATACAAATGGTTTTCAAAGTCTTCCGTCACGTCAAGGCACCCCATGTAAACACCCCGGGTTTCAAGCATGGCAATCTCGACCTAGCTTATGACATGAGCATAACGCCATCGCTCGGAGTGTGTTACGCCTGGCATTGCAGAGTCAAATACCTACCGGTGTGCTACAAGCAAACCTTCAAAGAAATGTTCACAACCGATTTTCTGGGAATACCACTCAGAGGTGTTCATTAGCATGCCGACACATCTATTGCAATTATTTGCCTATGAACAGATGGTCTATTCCACGCATTATCAACTCCGGCCATCAGATGAACCGTAGCCCATTGATTGGGAGCAGCTCGAGGCAGATCTAGCCCGAGGCATTTGAATATCAGAACACACCCTCGCTCAAGACCTCTTACAGAATTACATCCGACAGACCTCGCAACCAGGTTTTGTCGAGGATGACAGAAGGGAGAGGGAGGGGGGTGTTGGTAGTAGCCAGAGGCATAGAAGACGCAGAAGCATGTAAAGATAGATCAAGGAGTGAGTCGAATCAATTTTTCAAAGAGTTATGTTTCATAAATGCTTTTCAAAAATTCCCAATAGTGATTTTCATCACTCATGTACCATATGTAACATAGAAACAACCTTTTTATAAAATATAGATCCATTTTGTGCAAGCCGAGGAGTCCTCGAGCTTGAGGAGCCTAGGTAGAAGGAGCATACCAATTTTGGTTATTTTTAGATATCGTTTACCCTTTCAAATAGCACATAGAACCTATTTTTTAACTATGCCGGTCACTAGATGTGAAACCGGTCAAAACTAGTCTAGAATCTATAAAAACAGCTAGAGAGCTCATTTTTGAGGTTGGTTAGTGTGAGCTTAGAGCTAATTTGAGCTTGTAAGAGTGATCTTGAGCAATAGAGTCTAATTCTCACCTTCCGTTGTGTCTTGCTTGTCTCTTCTTGTGTGTGTATGTGTGTGTGCATCTCTATGCTTTTCACCTTCACTCTCACTACATCTCACGTTCACGATCTCCATATCACTCCTATCTCTTCCATTGATTGACATTAAGGAGGTGGAGCTTCTTAACGTGGTTCTCACCATTGTGCTAGAGCAACACATGGAAAACCATTCGATTCACCACATGAACTAATCAACAAATCTTTTGGATGGAGTCAGAATGGTCTCACCAATGTCAAAGATGAATGTCATGATCCAAAAAAGAAAACCTTTCTGGAAATCAACAGGACGGATCTAGAAGAATCAGCTCCATTAGTGCATCAACATTTTTGTTTTCCCAGCATGAACAGGTATACAACACCTCAGAAAATTGTAGTTCAATTGCTCTCCCATGCGATGAGGCGAATTGGGAATCAAGTCAATCTTACTTCATATATTCAACATTGCCTATTCAAAGCTAAGAAGAAATGGAGTCAGAGAAGTTTTTGAATGGAAGCTCGGCATTGCGTTGCTAATGTATGAGGCTCTCGATATGAAAGACTGTTTACAGTTGATGCAACCTCCACCGAAATGGAAAAATATGTGAAATCAGCTATCGTTCCAAAGAAAAAGAAAATATTCATCTCCACAGAAGAAGTAGGAACAAGTTCCAAGAAACCAATGAGAGGAGCTAAGCATGCTAGAGATGAGGCGCACAAGAAACCCCAGAATTCCAAGTGGGCACATACACTACCAAAGATCCCTCTGACACAACCACCCATGACAAAAAGAGGTCTCTCAGCGGCTCTAGAAGAAACTCATACGTACATGCAGGGTCAAGTGAACGTCAATGTCCAAGGACATCAGTATAGACATGCAAGACAAGGGCCGCAACAAAAGGCCAAGGAGCATACTCCATAACTAGCTGCTAGGTATAAAGAATTGGGACTGGAGGATTCAAGTTACCAATAGTCAAACGAATGATACAAACGGCCATGGATACGGAGCAACAAATGATGGAAACAGAGGTAGATTATGATAAGGCCATGAGAGAAAAGAATCAATTTCAAATGATGAGTGAAGAGTTGTCTGTGTAGCTAATCCAGGGCGCAACAAGTCATTTCAATAAGGAAACGGAAGTAATAGAAGTCAAAGGACAATGCACTACACTAATGGAGTAGAATCACAAGCTCCACAAACAATTAATGGAGCTACAAAAACAATATGAAGCAAGTGAAGCGGACAAAGACAAAATGAAGACTAGAAGCAGTCTGTTAGAAATAGAGCTCAAAGTGTATATGGAGGAAAATGATAATTTACACAACAGAAACAAGAACTGATGGTCCACCTCACAATTACTTGCTGATTGAGGATTACATGGTGAAAACCATTGAATTTTGGCTATCTCGATATGCAACAGTACCAGATCTAGCTATCAAGATGACTAATAAAATCCTCAGCATGATACGTACAGTATTGAGAGTGTTCAAACACGCCAGCATATACATTTTTGGAATTTCATTGGCATTAACTAGGGCACGAATATCCTTATTTTTTATCTTTGTTCTGCCCGGCTGCCCAACAATCATGGCGTATTATTCAAGGCTCATGTTCTTGTCAAGTCCCATACATGCAAACCTTCAAAGAAGAATTTTTTACTAGATTTTTGAAATTGATTCCAAGATTTCTTAAAAATGTCAAAGAATCTGAATGCTAGAATGGTGGCATATGAATTGGGCTTCTTCGCAGACCACAGACAGCCACCACATGAGGTGTGAAAGCCGAACAATGGAAGCAACTTATGATACGTAAAGCTAATCTGCTTAATGAGATAGAGCAAAAGGTTTACAAAATATACTCCCACCGCATTCCAAAGCTTTTCTGGGATGATAGAGTTCAGGAGGGGGGCAGTGTTGAAGGAGATTCTAGCAAAAAGAAAAGAAGAAGAAACCAAGAAAGAAGCTTCACTAAAAGTATTCTATTTGAAGACTTATCTCTGTAGGCCCCACAAGGGCATACAATAGGGGAAGGCACGTAAGAGGCAAGGGCGGATCAAGGCCAACAAGTATCCATGAAGAAGTGCAAGAAGATATCCGGTAGATCTGGAGCCCCAAGAAGGTGCTTCACCTCTTGATCTTTGGGAGGTCCAGATCGAAGGCTGAAGATCCACCCCTTCATACCTTCCACTTGTTGCGTGCATGGTAGCCAAACTTAAAACATCAACCCAAATTTAAAGGAGCGATTGGAAAATTCTCCACCGGTTGCGAGCGTGGAAAGAAGTAAACGAGCTGCAAACAAGAAGTGAAGCCTGTCAAGGATGACAAAGGCAAAGAGGGGGAGAGTGTTGCAGAGCCAATAAAAGCAAAGAGGTAGAGAAAAAGAAGGACCCCAAAATTTTTCTGATTTGGACACATTATTTTTGTATTATAACCATTTTGTAATATATTTTCCGATGTAAATGCACTAGAGGAGTCCTCTAGATGCATACCCGTAAAGATTTCTCTCAATACCCTTGTACATTAGTAGGAAATTAGTCTTTTAATCAATAAAGTGCCGGTCTCTTGTGTGAAAGGACCATTCTTTTAGGGCACAAGTATATAAGTCATTTTGTGACCCTTTGTAGAGACTTTCTGCCATTGTGAGAATCAAGAGCATAGAATTTCGAATTGTGTCTTTTCCTCTCTTTATCTTCTTCGTAGTGAGCTTGCATGCATGTGTGATGTTTGGAAAGAGTGCTTAGAAGTATTGTCTATCCATGGAAGTGCTTGTTTGCTATTGGTAAGGTGTGTGTGAAGTGTAGGAAGTGCTGAAGTGTAGGAAGATCACGGGCTCAGTATTTTGCTCATAACTTTAAGTAGAAACATCAAAATCAAGTGAAGGATTGGATGCGTCTTCTCAAGAGCTTCAAAATGAACCCGCTATTTGCTATATTCGGAGTTCGAAGCTGAGAGAAAAGCTTGATTTATTGTTGACTCTTGTTCCAAGTGTCACGACACCATAGCTAACCTTGAAAACTTGAATGTGATGGATTTATACTTATTTGTACCTGGTGAAACTTCATTTGCATTGACCATCATTTGAATGTGTGTCTTCATACACTCAGATAGGTTTTGATACTCCTTGGATTGATAAATAAAGCATGAAGTCCCCACTATATGCAGTTGAGGGGGATTGAGGTATAGTCTCTTTCTCCACAAGTCCCTAAGTCAGTACTTAGGTACACACCATTGGACATGCATTCAACAGGGCTCATGAGGAGTCTGATAAGTCAATTGGAGCCCATGCTCTTAAGGAATCATAAGCTTCAAGACTACTCAAGTCCATGAAAAAGGAGGTTAGTATTTTTGATTTAATAAAGATGGATGGGAAATTCAGGTTAGAACTCTTGCTAGATAATTGATGAGGCTTCCATAACAAGTTTAGTGGCAAAGGCTGCTGTTATGCATAAAGATAAAATTGTAGAGGAAGCACCCCTCACAGATTATAAGAGCCCTGAGTTAACATTCTCTATCAAGGGTCATGAGTTTCAAGGCATAATTGTAGATGGGGGTTCTAGCATTAACTTGATGTGTGAACATACCATGAAAAAGATTGGACTACACCCTTCAAGTCCTACCAACTTTACTGTAACACTGGTATACCAGAGCATAGTAAAGCCTATGGGAGTGGTTCCTGGAGTCCCAGTCAAGATACACTTGGTATGAAAAGATACATGCCTATCTGATTGCACATGGTTTTGAGAACAATCCAACTAAAGCACCTTGTATGTTAAGCATGCTAATGATGTACTTTTGATCATTACAATGTAGGACACATAGTTTTTCAAGGAGAAATATTTCCCAAACAGTGATTTTAGTCACTTCACACCATTTTAAATACCATTTTTTATTATTCCTAATCCATTTTGTGCAAGCCAAGGAGTCATCGAGCTTGAGGAGTATTATAAGTATATATGCACCAATTTTCATAATTTCTAGAGCTCGTTTGAGCCTCCAAAATAGCTTAGGAACCTAATTTTTAACTAGCCTGGACACTAGGTCTAGACAGGGTCAAAACCTAGTCAAAAACTATAAAAAGAGCCACAGAGCTCATTTTTGAGGTTAGCTTGTTAGAGGTTTGAGGTATTGTAAGAGATTTCTTAAGTAGAAGGAAGCACTCCATTGTTCCTCTCTTTGTTCTTGCCTTGTGTGTGTATGTGTGTACATGCTAGTGTGCCCCTCACTCATGCACTTGTGCCATCACTTGCTCTTGGTCATCATACTAGTCCTCATGTCTCCACAAATTGACATTTATGAGGTGGATTTCCTCATGTTGGTACTTGCCATTGTGCTAGAGTGACACCAAATTAGGCGTTGTTGCCGAGGAGAGAGCTTCGCGGATGAGCATGTGATGGTAAGATGTAGAGACATAACGTTGGAGTCATAGTTAATTTCTTTACTTTTCCTTATTTTTCTCTTTCTTACTTCATCACCATCATCATCCTCACCCTTTCCCACCTCCATCTCCATCTTCGTTGAAATTTTCAGTTTTTGGTCGTATCACCTTCCCCAATCCATTCCTCTCATTTCACTTGTGAGAGAGAGCAAGAGAGGGATTTATGTGTGTTGTTTTTGCATGTTTCTTGAGCGTTCTTGCATATAAGAGCATCCACAGTAGCTATAGTAACTCCAATAGGTACAATAAATGTTTGCAGAGGTCTCGGGGCATTGAGCTTTGTCAATTGTGATTGACAAAAAAATCAGCCTTTTGGTAAAACTGAGTGCACATTCATAGTCTAGAGGCCTTGCACATCACTAATCCATAGAAAAAAAAAATTGCATTTTCTTTGTCCATCGTGATTGACATCATCAATCATGATTAGGAGTGTCCATAACAACTGCCTATATCGCAATTGAGAGACCTTGACAGACACCTCTATTCATCATGATAGATGGTATCCATCACGACGAACACCCTATCCATCACGATCGACAACAAAAGGATAATTGATAGTGAGATTTGGCTAAAATCTAGTCCATCCTGATGTATAAAGGTCTGATTGACACAAGAAAACATAAAAAAGTGAAAATTTATGTCCATTGTGATCGTCATGATCAATCGCAATTGATAGTGTCCATCGTGATGGATTGCATGTCCATCATGATTGACATGTGCCAATTGTGATGGACACCCCTGTCCATCGCGATCGAATGACAAATTGCGACTCACACCCCAATTAAGTGAGAAACTTATCCATCGTGACTTACATGCCACAATTCGCACAAAATCATGCAAAAAGCCGAGAAATGTTTTCAATTGTGATTAACACCATCAATCACGGCCGGTCGCATTTCCGTCGCAATTCACATTATCAATTGTGATTGACACTGCCCATTGTGATTGAGAGGCGACGGTGGACACCTCTATTCATCATGATTAGTAGCCCTCTCGATTGTGATTGATAAGCAAATTCAGCCAACTTTTTAGGGTTTTTTATTTTTGAATTTTGACTAGATTTTTGGAATAAATTATAAATGATAGGAGCATAGTGAGGCCCCAAACATATAATTCAAGAAATCTGGTTTGCTTGTTTGCCTGTTTTTAACCCCCAGAATCTTGAGTCGACATAATTTTTTCATATGAAATCTGTTTTTTGAGCTATAGAGCTAATTGAAAAACTGGTTGTGAATCCTAGAGAGCCAAAACTATCTTTTTGAGGAATAATGAATTAATCTTTAGATAGGGTAATTGGAAATTTACC
The DNA here is from genome assembly GCA_020310875.1 of Ceratopteris richardii. Lineage (NCBI taxonomy): Eukaryota > Viridiplantae > Streptophyta > Polypodiopsida > Polypodiales > Pteridaceae > Ceratopteris > Ceratopteris richardii. Next base: position 178,880,628 of record CM035414.1, read on the forward strand.
CTCAATGGAGTTAGGAACCAAGGGAGCTCTAGAAGAATTTTTTCATCGATACAAAGGGGGAGAAAAGGGTCTTTAAAAGTGTCCGAATAACGTTGTTTGTCAATTGAAGGTAGAAGCTTGAACTTAACTTGCAATTTTTTTAGGTCCATTGAGAGTATCGAAGGGCATCCAGAGCACTAGCATACTGCAAGCTTGAGAACAATTGTGTGGAGCACTCAATTGCGAGCAACAGATAAGCAACTTGAGGTTGGATCATTCTCAACCCCCTCTGTCAATTCCTAGCTGAGGCTAAGTATGGATAGAGGTATTGATTAGTTAGGGCTATGATATGTAGGACACGAGTCCAAGAACCCTAATTACTGAAGTGCAAGCATAATTAGGGTACTTTTTTGACAAACGCTAAAGTGAAAGGACATAAATCCATCGACCAAAACTTCAAGTGCATTCAAAAGTAGTATTCCTCATGATGAAAGCTATTGGAAAAGAAGTGAAATTCTAAGGAGAATAAAAAGAATAACTGACTAATACAAAAGAACTTTGCAACAAGGTTGTACTTGGAACAATTGGGATAACCACCAAGACTTATGAACCATAGGTTAGGAAGATACCTAGGATGGGATAGACAAAGCCTTAGATCTTCTAAAGCTAGTGTCAATCATACAGCTAGGTCTTGGGCCTAGCAGTTGAGTGATAACCCATACATTCTAAGTTCAGAAATGAGTGACTTTGAGATATTGTATAGCATGGAGACACCTGCAGGTAGCTCAGGAATGGTGTATGTCACTCTAGCACAATGGTAAGTACCAATGTGAGGAGATTCACCTCATAAATGTGAATCCATGGAGATGTGAGGACCAGTATGAAGACCATGAGTAGGTGATGGCACAAGTGTGTGAGTGAGAGCACACAAGCATGCACATACATACACACACAAGCGTACAAAGTAAGAGCAAAGATTGGAACAATGAAAGGACTTCGATTACAAATGAAATCTCTTACAAAAGCTCAAATCTACAAAAAGCTAACCTCTAAAATGAGCTCTCCAACCCTTTTTATAGTTTTTTGAGTAGTTTTGATCCTGTTCAGACCTAGTGTCCAGCCTAATTAAAAATTAGGTTCCATGGCTTATTTGGGGGCTCAAATGGAGTCTAAAAGTTATGAAAATTGGCAGGATGATACTTCTAATACTCCTCAAGCTTGGACTCCTCGGCTTGAACAAAATGGAGTTTAAAAATGAAAATGGTATTTACAATGGTCTTTAGTGATAAAAATCACTATTTTATGAGGATTTCTTCTGAAAATTTGACATGTGCTTCTTGGAGCTCCCTACATGCTCCTTCTTCTTGTGTGTCCACTTCCTTGATGTGCTTGTATGCTTGTGCTTGACCTTGACTGTCAACACTCCCCCCCTTCTCGAGTATGTCATCCCTAACAGACCCTTGTTGTAGTAGTTGTTCCATGTAGTACTTTGAGAGGTAGAGTTCCTCATGCCTCCACTAGGGCAGTCTGTCTTCCACCTATAGCAGGGTCCGTTGTCCTTTTCTTCAGTTTGTAATTGCTGGTCCATGGAAGTATTTTTCCCTTTGCATGTAGGTGTTCCTTGGATTCCACCATAAATGTATTATCGTGAGCTTCCAAAAAATGCTAGTTGCTTAGAAGAGGTTGTCAATGTTGATTTTAAGCAACTGTTGATCGTGAATTACGTCCTAGGTACCAATGTTGTAGCATGGATATCCTTTGGATCTTCCAATCATAGCTTTTATAATTTTTATGCCAAGTACTTATAACCCATAATTAATGATGGCTAAGTGCATTAGTGTATGGGTTGAAGAAAATATGTGCCTTGTGCATGGCCTTGTAATCTGGCCCTATGTATGCATACTTGGGGAATGCATTGGAAGAGATATGGTGCAAGAAATTGGGTCTTACACAAAGTGCTCAAGGGTATGTTGATGAAGAGGTTTCCTAAACTATCATGGTTATAATGTTGCCAAAGTAGGTGATCCTTACCATGGTGAAAGGTCGATCGATATTTATCTCTTCATGTTGTACTCCCATCACTGTGACTGATCATTAGCTTGTCTTTCTTGTTGACAGATGTCCTTGGTGATGGTTCCCTGATGAGAGTCTTTGCGCACTTGGTCCTATTTCGTCTGCCTCTTTTTTGTTTCTCTTTTTTTCTCTCTCTTCTCTTTTTTTTTGAACAATGGCATAAAACAAGAAAAAACGTGTTAGCATCAATAAAATATTTTACATATGTCAGATGTGTCACATGTGCCTAGGATCCTCAATTGTGTCTATGCAAAACCTTGTAAGGTGGCCCTATATTAATGCATACTATGGAAATGCATGACCTGAATGGTGCAAAGACAAGGTTATGCGAAAGGGACATGGTTGTTGCACGTCGAGGCTCTCAATGTTGTTGGTGGACGTTGATGTAGTCTTTAATGGAGTTAACCAATGTATCTTGAAATGTTGTGATAAGTCGATGGTTAAATGACAACTGACCATTCCTCCCTTTAGGGATGAATTTGAGAACAGTGTTTGACTGTGTAGAGATCAACTTTAGCTTCTTCATTTTTGGATGGTTGCTTGAATTTTGTATCCCTCGTGGTTGGTGCTTTGCTTTTGTGGGTGCTATTGATGCTTTTGGTTTCCAAAGCCATATCCTTAAGTGTATCTTCTTACATTGCCAAAGGGGTGAGTTCATATTCTTGTGCTCTTTGTGCTCAATTATTACCCTTTTCTCTCCTTGACTTCTTTGTTGAGACCTTTTGCATGGTGGAGAGCATAGGTCTTTGTGCATGTAATAGTTTCTTGGGTACCCACATGTGTGATTGTCCTTGTTGAGCTGCAACTAATTTCTTAGGCACCCAAATTTTTCGGAGACCTTCTCGTAGAACTGGTTATGGTGTCTTGGTACTTGTCTTCTCATGGTTGGTTTGCATGGGTGGGAACTATGTTGGCAAGGTTGTTGGTTGCTTTCCTTTTGGTACCCAAATTTGCTTTATGCCCGAAACTTCTTTCATCTTGGATGCTCTTTGCCTATTTGGTATGGTGATTATCTTGTACTGTTTTTCTTGTCTTTTTGGTTGAGTGGTTGTGGTGGCATTAGTCTTTGCACAAGAGGAGGAGTCAGCTTGACTTTTAGCCTATTCTTCCATGATTGAGTTCTTCTCGAATAGAGAGCCTTTGACACATGCACCATCTTTTTTGCTAAGATTATTCCTAGAAAAAAATAAGAGAATGTGTTACCTCTGGACTTGTCAACATGCAATTCTCTAATTCTAATGTAATGCATTGTTCCTGTAAGTTGACTTCTTAGGTTCAAGTTGACTAGATGGTGGTAAATCCAATCTTGACCCAAGACAAGTAGCTTTGTAAGGTCTTCATTGTGACAAACTAGCATTTTGACTTTCATTGGAACATCTTGAAGGTAGTTGGGAAGTTCCACCTCGCCCAAACAAGGGGTTTCCACCCCTCCCAAACCTATGAGATAGTCTTCTATGGGCTTGATGTTCAATTTCAAGTCTTGGCAGTATGAAAGTCTAACTGCACTAGTTATTGCACCTGAGTCAACCAATGCTCTCATAGTCCTTACACTCTTTCCTCCTCCTACCTCCACACTCACAAAGGGATTGTTGGTACAGACCAATCACCAATTGAAGATTTGAAGGACAAAGGATGGAGATGAGATCAAGTTTTGAAGCAAAGAAGATGGAGACATTCATAGGATGAATGATCTCTACACATATGTACATTAGTGAAGACATAGATCACTTAGAGTTTCTGAATAGTCATAAACTTGTACATATTTGCCTATAAATATTTTGGAAAAATGTCGGGGCAATAGAGGAGACAATAGGAGACCATGAGAATAGTGTATTGAGAAGCTGAGAATGTCATTAGACACATGTGAAGTGAGTTGAATTCTCCATCCTCACTCAGTTGTAAATTTCTGAGGAATAGAAGGAAAAATTGCACCCGATGTTTCTGTGTTTTCTCCCCGTGTGATAGATCTTTTGTGAATTCCTTTTGGAGATATCTAAGTCCATAGTTAATCAATCTATGGCTAGATTTTGAGAGTCTAATTGTGATCAGGTTAAGAGAATTGTGTGTAGGAACATTTACATGTGAGAAAGTACTCACTGTCTCCTGAAACAGGCGCAAACTTCGATCTTAATGATTTGATCATTTCTCACTCCACAGTTTAAAGTTTTGTGCAAGTAAGCACTTAATCTTTAAGTTGGAAGGTAATCTACTCGTGGCTAAAAGCATTTGCTTAAACGGGTTCTATACTGAGAGAATTAAAGTTAAGAAGTTAGGGGTGTCCAAATCGACTTCTTAGAAGTGCAGATTTAGACATAGCTGACTTGGTAAGTAGATTTCTCAAGATCTACTGAACTTTTTGAAGTAATTTGACTTGGAGAAGGTGCGTAATCTTTAGGCGACACCTTGTGCAAAGTTTCATAAAAAACTTTACACATTTACTTAGTGAATGAGCAAGATCTATGCAACAGACTTTCTGAGGAATTTCCTTCTTCACAATTTAGTCAAGAAATTGATATTTGGTCATTGATCTTTTAAATTGGTGAAGGTTTTGACTTACTCTTGATATAGAGGTGTTCTAAATTCAAGAGTAGGTTATTCTTTTGGAGATTAACACTCTCCATCAGTGGTATCAGAGCAAGAGACATCAAAATCAAGGAAAGGAGGATCCCGACTGCTGCAGATTCAAGAAATTCAACAACTGAAGAACTAAAAGGTGAAAGCTTGAAGGCAAAGCTTGAGGAGGAGACCATACGACATCAAGAAAGACAAAAGGACTCTAATTTGAAACAAAGGTACATATATTATTCATAAAGCTTGAAGATTTCAATACACAGGTGGACACAAGATGGGAGATTCTCTACAGATAGAGAAATTGGATAGGGAAAACTATCCTGCATGGTCAATGAGGATGGAAGCTCATCTTATGAGCAAAGATTTAATAGCTTACATCACAGGAGAAGAAGAGAAGCCACAGTTCAGAGATCCTAGTGTTCCAACTAGGGAAGAGTTAGCAGATTTGAAAAATTGGATGAAGAAAGATGCTGAAGCTAGGAGCATTATCTATATGGCAGTTAATGATTACTTGTTACCTCATATTCTAGGTCTTGAAAGTGCAACTGATATTTGGAATGCTTTGGAGGAGCATTTCCAGAATACTACTAAGTCAAGGAAGGCATCCTTATGGGCAGAGTTTACCACCTTTAAAAAGAAGGCTTCTCAATCCATTTTAGACTATGTGACAAGAATGAAAGATATTGCAGATGCTTTAGGAGCTGTTGATGAAGACATTGAGGAGGATAAGTTGGTAAGACAAATTCTTACAGGTTTAAGAGGTGATGACAAATGGAAGCCATTCATTTTGTCTACAAAGTATCACTTGATCATTTCACTCCTGATTTAAATCAGTTGTTAGGTCATATGCTAACATTTGAGCAGGATGTTAAAGGAGATTGTGACAAGAGTGCAGGTCATGCAATGTACTCAAAGGACAAGAAGAAGAATAGCAAAGGAAAGCAACAAGCAAATGAAGATGAAGGAACAACTAGTCAAGCCAACTTCCTAAGAGGAAGAGGAGGTGGCAAAGGTAGAGGAAGAGGCAGAAACAACAAAGATGGAGGCAAAGCTTGTTGGATTTGTGGTAAGACAAATCACTTAGCTAATGATTGTTGGCATAATACTCAGAGTAATAATGGATATAGTCAAAACTATAATGCAAGAGGAAGAGGTGGCAGAAATCCAAGAGGTAATTTCAGAGGCAGAGGTAGTAGGGGTTATTTTGGAAGAAATGCAGGTAGAGGTTTCCAAAGTCAACAATATAACAACACCTACTACAATTATGCTTCAGATCAAAAGCAAGATTCAACATTGATAATGAATGCAACTTGTGAAAGGCAGAGTGAAGATTAAAGAGTCTTCTACATTGACTCAGGGTGTAGCAATCACCTGAGTGGTAATATAGCCTTGATGACTGATTTGGAGAATAAGGTATCTAATCATGTTGTTCAAACAGGTGACAACACAAAGCACAATGTGAAGTCAATTGGATCAGTGAAGGCCAAGGATGGTAGCACCTTATTGAGTAAGGTCTTGTATGTTCCTACAATTCCTAAGAATTTGATAAGTGTAGGACAAATTGTGGAAAAAGGTTATGAAGTAAGGTTTACTAATGAAGGAGTGTTTGTGGAAGATCCTAGCAATGGGTATAAACAAATTGTTTCAGGGAAGAAAGAAGGAAGATTGTTCACATTGAAGATTCAAGGTAATGCTGGTCATGCCTTGTTCACCTATCGAGGACATAAGATCTCTGAGTTAGATCTTTGGCACAAGAGACTTGGACATTTCAATGAAAGAGGTATTAAAGACATGATTAATAATGGTTCAGTGCTTGGATTGCCTAATGTTGCAGGTCAACATATGACATACAGATGTGAGGCATGTCAATTAGGTAAGGCTCATAAGCATTCCTATTCCAAGCATGGTTTTATGTACTCAGAGAAACTTGAGTTGGTACATACAGATGTGTGGGGACCATCAAAGGATTTCAGTATAAATGGGTCAAGGTATTATGTGATTTATGTTGATGATGCTACTAGATGGATCACTATTTATGTGATCAAAGATAAGTCAGAAGTGTTTAATACATTTAAACACTATCATGCATATGCAGAAAGAATTACAGGTCATAAGATGAAGAGATTAAGGTCAGATGGAGGGGGAGAGTATTTCTCTAATGAATTCAGTAATTACTTGTGGGATGCAGGTATAAAAAGAGAGGTTACTTGCAGGTACTCTCCTCAACAAAATGGTGTAGCAGAAAGGAGAAATAGAACTCTTGTTGAGTTTGCAAGGTCCATGATGAAGGAGAAAAATTGCCCTAATTATTTGTGGGCTGAGGCTGTAAATACAGCTACTTATTTGGTCAATAGGTTACCATGTAAAGCTTTGGAGGGAATGACACCTTATGAGGCATGGTGGGGTAAGAGACCTACACTAGACCATTGCAAAGTATTTGGATGTTTGGCCTATGCCTATGTGCCATCACAATTAAGGCACAAATTGGAACCTAAAGCTGAAAAATATGTGTCTATTGGTTATGATGATAAGCAAATGGGATACAGGTTGTGGAATCCATCCACAAAACATTTTCTTGTATCAAAAGATGTTACATTTGATGAGCAAGGTACTTGGTATGCAGGTACTATCAATATTAATACAGATGATGAAGAAATTGTGAGCCAGAGGAAAGGTAAATCAAAGGTTCAGATATTTGATGAACAAGAGAATAATGGAGTGCAGGATGAAGTGGAAGAAACACCAAGATTTGATCCTGAATATGAAGAACCAGAAACCTCAAGAAGTGGAGAACTTAGGAGGTCTACAAGGAGCAAATGGCAACCTACAAGGTATAGCTATGATACTTCATTTTTGGCTACCAAAGATTATGCTTACATGATTAAAGCAGATGAAGACCCTTCTACATATGAAGAGGCAAAAGGTAAAGAAAATTGGGAGAAAGCTATGCAGGAAGAATATGATGCATTGTTGGAGAATCAAACATGGGATTTGGTTCCAAAACCAAATAGCCAGAAGATCATTGGATGTAAGTGGGTTTATAAGACAAAAAGATTTGCAGATGGAAGTGTGTCTAGGTACAAAGCTAGACTTGTTGTCAAAGGGTTTGCTCAGACATATGGTGTTGATTATGATGAGACTTATAGTCCTGTGGCAAAGATGACAACTATCAGGACACTTATAGCTATTGCTGCATGTAAAGGTTGGAAGTTATGTCAACTTGATGTAAAAAATGCTTTTTTGAATGGTTATATTTCAGATGATGTGTTCATGGAGCAACCTCAAGGGTTCAGAGATAAAAGGTATCCAGATCATGTGTGCAAGCTCAAGAGAGCTTTGTATGGCTTGAAGCAGGTCCCAAGGGCATGGAATTATAGACTTGTAAAGTTCTTGAAAGAACTTGGATTTCAGGTGTCTAAAGCAGATAGTAGCTTGCTTATCAAAGCAAGTGATAATGGTTTCATATACATGTGCATATATGTTGATGATATAATCCTTACAGGTACAGATGAGGAAGGAATACAAAGACTAAAGAAGCAAATGGAAAAGGAGTTCAAAATAAGTGACTTGGGAGACTTGTCATACTTCTTGGGCATGGAGATTACATATACTCAACATGGAGTATTTGTGACCCAAGAAAGGTATTTGAAGAACTTGTTAATCAAGTTTAAAATGAATGATTGCAGGGTAGCACCTACACCAATGGAGGTGAATCACAAATTGAGTAAATTTGGAGGTGAAGAATTCAAGGACATGAGACAATATCAGAGTTTGATTGGTAGTCTTATCTATGCTACTTTAACTAGACCTGATTTATCATATGCAGTTGGAGTTTTGTATCAATTTATGCATTGTCCTAGGAAAGAACATTGGATTTCAGGTCAAAGAGTGTTGAGGTACATTAAGGGTACACTCAAAGAAGGTTTGTATTATGGTTTTACATCAGATACAGATATCAAGATCTATAGTGATGCAGATTGGGCAGGTAATCCAGATGATAGAAGGTCAACCTATGGATACATGTGTTATGTGCGATACCTTGTGCAAAGTTTCATAAAAAACTTTACACATTTACTCAGTCAATGAGTAAGATCTATGCAGCAGACTTTCTGAGGAATTTCCTTCTTCACAATTTAGTCAAGAAATTGATATTTGGTCATTGATCTTTTAAATTGGTGAAGGTTTTGACTTACTCTTGATATAGAGGTGTTCTAAATTCAAGAGTAGGTTATTCTTTTGGAGATTAACACTCTCCATCAGGGATGTAGATCGATTATGCAAGAAGTAATTATGCCCAATTTTTGGCACATATCCATGTGATATTTTGGGGTGTTTGGGTTGACATCTAGGCCTAGTCGCGTTAACTTATTTCTCTTGATGTGCTCTCTTGCCTCAGCTTGCGCTTCTTCTCTAACCCTCAATTCTTCTTCTTTTCGCTTCTTAGCAGTGTTGAGTCTCATTAGCATATCTTCCAAAAGAGGTTCTTGATATAACTTGATTGGCATGAGCATCAACCTAAGGATTACGACCACCACATCCTAGAGAGATGACTCTCCTCCTAACCAAATACCTCTATATATAGCTCTCTCTAGGGAATTGCCTTCTTGGGCAGGTGGATACTAACCATCCATGTGTCGGCCATGTAACTGCATGTGCACCAAGTGTTCCAGTTAACTTGAATTAACTCAAGTGGATGCTTCTAGAAGGCTCTAGATCTCTTTGGCCAAAATACTCTCCCCATGTACCCCATGGGGACTGAACCCAAGACCTCCTCCTTCACATCCTTGAGACTTAACCACTAGGCTAAGTGGATCACTTGTTCACAAGAGCACAAGACCTCCTAGTAGGTCTAAACTCAAGATCTTTGTTCATACACATGGATGAACAAACGGTGTCTGATTTCAAATCCGTCTGAACCGATCGGACCCTTAGATCACATAATTTATTACATTCTTTGCCCCTTGGAAAATATTATCATCCTTGCAAATAGAGCTATATATCTACTGTAGGCAACCCCCGAGCCTAATGTTCTAAAACTGGAAGAACATGATCATGTTCTAGAACTGGAAGAACATGTCTCATCTATGTGGTGGCATCCCTACCCAAATGATTCAAAACATTGTCTTATTTTGCACTTTAATGAACTAGACAAAGTACAAACTAGTGAAAGAATAATAAGGGTGGATCTAAAAACATCCCTGGTCAATTCACAGTTTCTCGATGTGCGGTCTAGGCACAAACATGTGAATTAGATGGATTCAAGTTACTATTCCATTTCTTGGCATGATTGGTGCATGGGCTTAGTAATGAAAGTGGGATTTTTATCCCTTGCAAGACTTTGAGAACTCTTGATTCACTTGAATTTGTGTTGGAAAACTTGAAGTTTGGTTGTCCCAAACATCTAACTTGGATGTTTGTACAATGATTAACTCCAATCTAACAGTTACTTTATTTTTTACCTGACTACATGACTACTTTATCCTAATGAGTTTAAAAATCCTATGTAAACTGTAGGAGAAAGTTTACCATTTTCTTTGAGTCAACCATACTATAACTTTGACCAATTCAAGTTCTTGAGAATTGTCAATCTTATGAGCAATTCCTAACTTCATTGTTCTAGAGTGTACTCTACTCTAGAAAATCATTTATAAATAAGTCCACTTAGACTTATTATCTTTTGAAGATTGAAAAAGTTCTTGTACATAACATCTATCTAGGATGCTCAATTTAGTTAACTAGTTCTAACGGGCTAGCCATATTCTTTTGCAAAAGGAATCAGGTACCATATCTGACCCAATTCGAAAAGATTTGGAAAGCGGAAAGAAAAACTAAATCTTGGTACAAACAATATAAACTTCGAAGATATGTAAACTTGCTATGAGTCAAAGTCTAGATGAAACAGGACTTTAACTTCTCAAAGATCTGTTTCAACAGGGTATTAAAGCATTTTTCCTATCTTTAAGAGAAATAGTCCGGATTCTCAAAAATATTCAAAGCAAATAAAAACATCATCCAACCACAAGATACTAGTGTGGTAACGAACATTAGTGTGTCGACCCACTGAGGTTCTGTTGATGAGTTTAGTATCCAAATAATGCTTCTCTTGAGACTAAGTTTAGGTCATATTTAGTCTTTCTGACTCCTTACTGGGAATGCAATCCTTGTGCATTTCTTTGAGTCAAAAGAGTGAATTTACGAAGTTATACTACGAACTTGGTGCTTGACTTAGTCAATCAAATCCTTGGTTGAAAAGATCAACTCAAAGTCCAACTTCTCCAAAAATTTATCAACTTAAGCTTGAAGTGTTCTAAGAAGATCTTGGAAGTTACCTACTTCAAATCTTCAATTTTCTTGATCTTGAAGTTATCTTGAAGTATCTTGAGATACTACTTTCATCCTTTACGAATTAAACTTTCTTTGAAGTCTTAATTCCCTTGAGGATCAAACCTAACTTCAAGATCCAAACTAGGACTAAAAGATAATTATCATCCTACAGTCCGATGTCCCATACCATCTTTCCTACATCAATCTCAGTATAAAATTTGGTGTCCCACACCACCCTATTTTATATTCACATTAATGTGTAGGTGATACTTATCCTAAAGTCTAAATATATCTTGATAGAGTACCTTCTTGCTTCAATTCTTTACGAGAATTTTAAAGTTTCAGGCATTATCTCTAACTAGATTTTCTAGGTTTTGATCCCTTCACATGATCGTGTCATGATCTTGTTCTTTCCATTGGGAACTTAAAAACCTTTTGATAGAATATCCATCCTTCTTTGCTAGGGTTTCCAAATGAAAACCAATTTGAATTCCAAGTACTTGAATTTTCACACATTCAAGTTTAATTGGTTTATTCTTGAACAATTTGTAGTGACAAGAGCTTTTAACTTCTTGTCTTTAGATTCCTTTCCTTACTCATGCTTTAGGTACCCATCCTAGCCAAGTCTTTATAGGAATCTCTCTAGTGCTTAAGTCTAAGCATCCCATCATGCTCTCTGGATTTGTACCAAAATCCCTTTAAGGATAGGCAAACATTTATGTTTTACCTTCCATAGACTTAAGTACCATCTATATGGTTGTAGACTACATTCTTGGAATTTCTTCTCTCTGTTCACACTTGGAGCAACTTATTCTTTTCAAAATTTTCCATTGAATAATGGAACTTGAGTGAATAATTTCCGAAAGAAATTTCATTGTCAATGCTTGGTGACTAAAATAAATACTTAATCTTTATCTATAAGATCTCCTAAACTAATAAAAGCATCTTTTTTGCTTATCCATGGGCTTTTAGAGATCTTTTTCCTACTAAGTCCAAGCATACACTAATGCTTCTCAGATTCCAAAGAGAAGAATCTTTGATATACCTTTAGGTTATATCTATATTTGGACTTAATTACCAAAACTAGGGGTTTGGGAATTGCTGGGAACTACTTGCTATCAAGATTACTTGAAAGGCTTGTCCAAAAGATATTTCATTTTAACTAAGGAAATAGTTAACTAGGCTATTTCCTTTACTGGCTTAACTTTTAGGAAGTATCTTAATTCCTAAAGATATACTTTGACATATCTTTTAGGAAATATCTTGATTCCCAAAGATTAGGCTTGGGTTTCTTTTTTAAGATCTAATTAGATTAAACAAAACCAAGCATACTTTTCTTATCCTTAGAAAAGTGCTTAATAAAAAGTATTCAACTACTTAACCAACAATCATGCATATAAAAATGTCTCTTCTTGTATGCAAATGCATGTGAGTGCATGCGTGTTGGCATTCTCCTTTCATGCATCAAACCTAATTCAAGCAACTCTTGAGCTTGACATGTGTGCATCCAAACATCCACGCACAAACAATCTTATCTTCTATCTTACAAATATAAATATACATGTGCACAGACTTGAGTGCATCCTATTCCTTTTGCAAGCAAGAAGAAAATGTGTATGGTGCCTGAAAATATTCTTTTGAAAGGAGAGATGCACCAACAATCTTTCGTAGATGCATGTGTTTAATGAGTGTTTCAATATCTTTATGCTCTTTCATGTAGGTTTTCACAATTTGCATCAAGATTATCAAGAATGAAATTTACTACCATACTTCAATGATAAAAATGTGTCGTACATGAAAGCATAGAGCAAAAGAAATATTGAAATGAATCATCAACTTTGGAAAATACTTATCTCCCAATTAGCTATGTCCTTCCCTTGATCCTTGGGAAGAGCCAACCTTCATAGACTTTAGGTTGAATTCAAATTTGACTTGACTTTGATCACCAAAGGACTTCAAAGTATACTCTCGATTCCATTGGAATTTGCAAAAAAATGCAACGATTTAAGCCTTCGTGCCAAAACAAGCACGTCTGAAGTCCTTGTCTTTTTTATATAAATTCTGGAAAGACAGCAAGGTCTATTCTCATGGTTTCCATGAGAGTAATTCCACCATTCGTAGTGCTTTGGCCGAGTGATTAGGGAGTTTGCTGCTTTTGCGGAATGATGAAGGATCAATTCCTCTTGATGTACTTCTCTTTTATAACATCCAAAGCAAGCTTTTTGCTTCTCTAATCAGCAGTACAAACACATCAATAGAACAGCAAATACAATAAGATCGATTAATTGATCGACATTAGCCGTCGGCCTTTTATTAAAGCAAGTGTCCCTCCCTATGAACGTGACTTTGAATCCCATGCTATCCAGTTCAGCATCTTGAGAAGTGTATAGAAACACATTTTTCAACCCAAGATATAACGGTAGCGTGACAGCAGGAATGTCCGTCTTCTACTGGAGCAGAAATTCACCTTTCTTGCTTCAGGTCGGCAGCAGCTCAAATATGGCCCTTGTATCCTCGTGATGCACTCCGTTTGCTTCTGATAATGTTTCTGAATAACAGAAGAAGTTGCGATCGGTGTGTGCTATAGTGGATAGATCAGAGGCCTTCGTGCCGGATGGCACGTGATCACAAGCTGCTTGACACTATCCAAGGAACTTCTTTCTGTAAAAAAGCTCTTCGGAGCGCGCTCCATCAATTATTACTCAAAATCGCACAAGGTATCTACCTGTTACGAACGCGTGGCGGTAATCTGGATGTGGCAAAGATTTCTGCAATAGACGTTTCCCATTTCGAATGCCTGCGGATCGTTAATGACTTCATTTTGCAGTGGTCTTGCTCTCTTCGACTCTTAGAAGAGTCTCCAGGTCGTGGGTCTCATATTGTTAGCTTTTACTTCTTTTCTACAGGTTTTGGAAACCAGCAGATACACGACTTTATGGCTACACGTCTGCCTTGTGTTCAACTCCTGGTGCCTGCACAATTCTGCATTCTTTTGCTAACATTTGTTTCCAGAATATAAATATCATAGCTTGTACTCTCAGCACAACGGAATTGGCAGAAGCATAGGCTTACGAGATCGTGAGTTCCAGACTCATTTTATAATAAAAACAAAATTGAGCCCATAATCGGATGAAGGGCATAGCATATTCATAGAAAGTAACTTTTGTACTGTTATACATGCAGGTGAGCGGACGCAATACAAGTGAATATAAGTATTGCTGTTGGTCTTGACAAAGTAGGCTTGCTCTATCGGATAAGAAAACACTTCCTGGCAGAAGAGATTATGAGTTCATGACCCGGTGCGCACACAGCAAGATCGGATTCTCATTTTTTCTTGTGAGTTGTAGGCCTGGGCGTATAATCAATAAGTTAGTGAAGATTAATCTTCACGAATCGGCCTGGGATTCTGGGCAAAGGCAAAGCTCTGTCAGCAGATGAATTCACGAGCGCAATGTTATGGACTGAAAGGTTGTGTGTTGGACGCTCTACTTGCCGCTGTGTCCATATGATCCCTGGCAGTCACGTCCATATGATCCCCTTTTACGTCTCAAAAATGCAGATGACAGACTTAAATAAATATATATTGTCGTGCGCCGTCATGGTTAGCCAAATAGTAGCATGACCAACAGATCGTGAGTCCGATACTCACGAGCCGCTTTGCAACTCACTAAAGCCTCAATTTATATATATGCATTATGAAAATTATGCGGAGGAGTCATATAAGACAGCGACCGATAAAAACTCGGTGCATTCGAGTCACACAAAATGATCATTCTAAATGTTGAATAATATGAAGATTATGATGGACCTATCAAGGTCACCATGGATCTTCAACCTAGGAGCTATGATACCAATGCATCAACCTAAGGACTACGACCACCACGTGCTAGAGAGATGACTCTCCTCCCAACCAAATGCCTCTATATATAGCTCCCTCTAGGGGACTCCCTTCTTGGGGAGTGGATACTAACCATCCATGTGTCGGCCATGTAACTGCATGTGCGCCAAGTGTCCCAGTTAACTTGAGTTAACTCAAGTGGATGCTTCTAGAAGGCTCTAAATCTCAAAATACTCTCCCCATGTACCCTATGGGGATTGAACCCAAGACCTCCCCCTTCACATCCTTGAGACTTAACCACTAGGCTAAGTGGATCACTTGTTCACAAGAGCACAAGACCTCCTAATAAGTCTAAACTCGAGATCTTTGGTCATACATGTGGATGACCAAACGGTGTCCGATTTCAGATCCTTCTGAACCGGTCGGACCCCTAGATCACATACTTTATTACACCATCCGTTAATATAGTTTCGCAAGATGTCACCTTCTAAGGTTGCCAATTGAACCGCACCACTAGTGGAGATTTTATTAATGATCATGGATCCATATCCTCGTTTCTCCAATTTGCGGGCATGCTTCTTTAGTGTGTATACCAGCACTAAATCTCCTTCTTTCAATCCTTTATCTTTGATGTGTGCATCAAACTATGCCTTTTTTCTTTTCTTTGCACCATAGATGCATGTTGCTGCTCGTAGCCTCGTCTCACCTAAGCATTCTAGATCAAAGATCCTAGAAGACAACTCATGTCCATTCCACCCATGCTCTTGTGCTACTCTTAATGCTGGGATTAAAAAGTCCAATGGTAACGTTGCATTCTGTCGGAAGACCATCTGAAATGGGGCCGCATTGAGTACTGTTTTTTAAGCAACTCGATAAGCCCAAATAGCATGATGAAGTTGTTTGTCCCAATCAGAACGTTTATTATTTAGGAGTTTTTTCAATATGTTACATAGGATCTTATTCGTGCTCTTGGCTTATCAATTAGCTTGTGGATGATAGGGGTAGACTTCTTACGAATTACCAAGAATTCTTGGAGAAGGTTTTCAATAACGTCGTTCAAGAAGTGCGTACCTCTATCACTTACTAACTCTATTGGTAACCCATATCTGGTGAACACATTCTTGGATAAGAACTTAGCCGTCGTTTGAGCATCATTCTTTGTCATGGCTTTTACTTCTACCCACTTGGTAAGGTAATCGGTGGCTACAATAATGTAGTCTGCATGGGACTTTCTAGCTGGGGGGTTAATGGGACCTACAAAGTCTATAACCCACTTTGAGAATGCACGTCCTCCCATCATTGGCCTTGAGGGCATCTCATCTTTTCTAATCGGATATTGTGCCCGTTGGCATGTGTCACATTTCTTGATCACATACATATGTGCATCCATATGAAGAGTGGGCCTCTAAAGTCTTGAGAATAGAATAGTCTTAATTACTCGATCAGGACCAAAATGTCTGCGTGCAACACTGCTATGGGCAATTTCTAGGATTTTCAAATAGTCTGATTCGTGAATGCACAATCGTAAGTAACCGTCTCTGCCTCTTCGATATAGGTTGTCTCCAACTAAGGCATAGTCTTGAGCCTCTTGCTCCATGTGTCCTTTTCTTGCTAGACTAGCCTCATTGGTTAATGTTCTAGATCTCATGAATTCTAGCAACGGAGCACTCCACTCCGGAATTAATGACACCTGCTAAAGGGTAGCATGCTCCACTAGGGGTCTCTCTTTGCACATTAGACAATTTTGAATCCACTCATTTATTTCTTTGTCCATGCTAGGCCAATACACTCCTAAACATTTTAGATTCTACAATGTTTGTTTTTTAGAGTAGTGATTTTGGAGCAATCCTTCATGGGCTTGTTGCAACCAACTGCTATGTTTATCGTCCTCAACACAACATGCTAATACACCTTCTGTACCTTGTTTGTACATGCTGCCTGCCAATATTTGATATTTTTGCAATATTACAATTTCCTCTTTGTTTGTTTTTACATTCTTGTTTGCGGGTCCGAAGGTTAGGATTGGGACCATTTTATTTTCCCATTTAGGAACAACTTCTAAATTGAAAAGACAAGCATCAGGTAGTTCATCAGAAACTCCTTGCAGTGACTCTCCTGAAGTGATGCGAGAAAGATGGTCTACCCTAAAATGGGTTCTACCTTTCCTAACAACCACTTCAAAATCATATTCCATTAATAAGAGGAACCATCTTACTAAGTGTCCTGTATTGCAAGGTTTATTGACCAAATATAATAATGCTTGATGGTGAGTGAAAAATTTGAACTTGCTGGCCAACAAGTAGTGTCTAAACTTCTTCACAGCATATACCATGCCTAAGCCTTCTCGCTCAGTTGTGGTATAGTTTCATTCAGCAGTGTTCAATTGCATGCTAGCATATGCTATAGGCAAATCTAAATTTCCTTCACCTATGGGTTGTGCTAGCACACATCCTATTGCATAATTGGATGCATCCATGTGGACACGGAATGGCTTATTCCAATCAAGAGTGGTCAATATTCGAGTTGTGCACAAACATCTCTTCAGTTCATTGAAGGAATTTTTGCATTCACGTCGATATGATCCCCTCTTGCTTGTCAAGAATCCAGAGAGAATTAAATGAATATATATTGTTGTGTGCTGTCATGGTTAGCCAAATTGTAGCATGACCCAAAGATCATGAGCTCGAAACTCATGATCCGCTCAACAACTCACTACAGCCTCAACTTATATATATGCATTATGAAAATTATGCGGAGGAGTCGTATAAGACAACGACCGATAAAAACTCCGTGCATTCCAGAAAACAACTCACACAAAATGATCATTCTAAATTTTGAATAATATGAAGATTATGATGGACCTATCAAGGTCACCATGGATCTTCAACCTAGGAGCTCTGATACCAATGCATCAACCTAAAGATTACGACCACCACGTGCTAGAGAGATGACTCTCCTCCCAACCAAATGCCTCTATAGATAGCTCTCTCTAGGGGACTCCCTTCTTGGGTAGGTGGATACTAACCATCCATGTGTCGGCCATGTAACTGCATGTGTGCCAAGTGTCCCAGGTAACTTGAGTTAACTCAAGTGGATGCTCAAGAAGGCTCTAGATCTCTTTTGGCAAAATGCTCTCCCCATGTACCTTATGGGGATTGAACCCAAGACCTCCTCCTTCACATCCTTGTGACTTAACCACTAGGCTAAGTGGATCACTTGTTCACAAGAGCACAAGACCTCCTAATAATTCTAACCTCGAGATCTTTGGTGATACACGTGGATGACCAAACGGTGTCCGATTTTAGATCCTTCTGAACCGGTCGGACCCCTAGATCACATAATTTATTACACCATCCATTAATATAGTTTGTCAAGATGTCACCTTCTAAGGTTGCCAATCGAACCGCACCACTAGTGGAGATTTTATTAATGATCATGGGTCCATATCCTCGTTTCTCCAATTTGCGGGCGTGCTTCTTTAGTGTGTATACCAGCACTAAATCTCCTTCTTTCAATCCTTTATCTTTGATGTGTGCATCAAAGTATGCCTTTTGTCTTTTCTTTGCAGCATAGATGCGAGTTGCTGCTCGTAGCCTCGTCTCACCTAAGCATTCTAGATCAAAGATCCTAGAAGACAACTCATGTCCATTCCACCCATGCTCTAATGCTACTCTTAATGCTGGGATTAAAAAGTCCAATGGTAACACTGCATTTTGTTGGAAGTCCATCTAAAATGGGGCCGCATTGAGTACTGTTTTGTAAGCAAATGGATAAGCCCAAACAGCATGATGAAGTTGTTTGTCCCAATCAAATCATTTATTTTTTAGGAGTTTTGTCAATATGTTACATAGGATCTTATTCGTGCTCTCAGCTTGTCAATTAGCTTGTGGATGATAGGGGTAGACTTCTTATGAATTACCAAGAATTCGTGGAGAAGGTTCTCAATAACACCGTTCAAGAAGTGCGTACCTCTATTGGTAACCCATATCTGGTGAACACATTCTCAAATAAGAACTTCGCCATCGTTTGAGCATCATTCTTTGTCATGGATTTTACTTCTACCCACTTGGTAAGGTAATCGGTGGCTACAATAATGTATTCTGCATGGGAGTTTCTAGCTGGGGGGTTAATGGGACCTACAAAGTCTATAACCCACTTTGAGAATGCACGTCCTCCCATCATTGGCCTTGAAGGCATCTCATCTTTTCTAATCGGATATTGTGCCCATTGGCATGTGTCACATTTCTTCACATGTGTATGTGCATCCATATGAAGAGTGGGCCACTAAAGTCTTGAGAATAGAATAGTCTTAATTACTCGGTCAGGACCAAAATGTCCGCGTGCAACACTGCTATGGGAAATTTTTAAGATTTTCAAATAGTCTGATTTGTGAATGCACAATCATAAGTAACCGGCTCTGCCTCTTCGATATAGGTTATCTCCAACTAAGGCATAGTCTTGAGCCTCTTGCTCCATGTTTCGTTTTCTTGCTAGACTAGCCTCATTGGTTAATGTTCTGGATCTCATGAATTCTAGCAATGGAGCACTCCACTCTCAAATTAATGACGTGTGATAAAGGGTAGCATGCTCCACTGGGGGTCTCTCTTTGCACATTAGACAATTTTGAATCCACTCATGTATTTCTTTGTCCATGCTAGGCCAATACACTCCTAAACATTTTAGATTCTACAATGTTCGTTTTTTAGAGTAGTGATTTCCGAGAAATCCTTCATGGGCTTGTTGCAACCAACTGCTATGTTCATCGTCCTCAACACAACATGCTAATACACCTTCTGTACCTTGTTTGTACATGCTGCCTGCCAATATTTGATATTTTTGTGATTTTACAATTTCCTCTTTGTTTGTTTTTACATTCTTATTTGCGGGTCCGAAGGTTAGGACTAGTACCAACTTATTTGCCCATTTAGGAACAACTTCTAAATTGAACAGATAAGCATCAGGTAGTTCATGAGACACTCCTTGGAATGACTCTCCTGAAGTGATGCGAGAAAGATGGTCTGCCCTAAAATGGGTTCTACCTTTCCTAAAAACCACTTCAAAATCATATTCCATTAATAAGAGCAACCATCTTACTAAGCGTCCTGTATCGCAAGGTTTATTGGCCAAATATAATAACGCTTGATGGTCAGTGAAAAATTTCAACTTGGTTGCCAACAAGTAGTGTCTAAACTTCTTCACAGCATATACCATGCCTAAGCCTTCTCGCTTAGTTGTGGTATAGTTTCATTCAACAGTGTTCAATTGCTAGCTAGCATATGCTATAGGCAAATCTAAATTTCCTTTACCTATGGGTTGTGCTAGCACACATCCTATTGCATAATTGGATGCATCCATGTGGGCATGGAATGGCTTACTCCAATCAAGAGTGGTCAATATTCGGGCTGTGCACAAACGGCTCTTCAGTTCATTAAAGGAATTTTCACATTCATCGTTCCACTCAAAGTTTGTTAGTAAGGCATAAAGAGGTTTGGCTATGATTGCATACATGTGGATGAACTTGTGATATCCACAATGGCCCATAAAGGGTTGTACCTCTTTAACATTCCTTGGCTTGGGGAGCTCCGTTATGGCTCTTACTTTGTCTTCATCTGTTGATATTCCATTCTTAGAAACAATGTGACCTAATATTTTAGCTTGTCGTACCATGAAAACATACTTCTCTGGGTTCAGACACAATCGATATTCTCTCCACTTATTGAAGATTTGTCTGAGCTCAGGGATGTGGAGTCTTCTTTCTTGGGAATGAGCGCATAAATCATCAACATATACTTCTCAATTCTTTCGCAAGGACTCCTTGAATGCATGACACATGAGCCTTTGGAATGTTGCAAGTGCATTGGTGAGCCCAAATGGCATTACAGGGAATGCAAAGATTCCCCACTCTATGGCAAAGGCTGTTTTGTGTTGATCTTCTGGGGCAATGTCTACTTGGTTGTAACCTAAAAATCCATCAAGGAAGCTATAAACTTCCTTGCCTACAACATGCTCCAATAGATGCTCCATGATTGGAAGTGGATAGCTATCTCGTATCGTAGCCGCATTAACTTTTTTAAGGTTAATACAAACTTGCAACTTTCAATTCGTTTTGGGCACCACTACAATGCAGGATACCCATTCAGTATGCTCAATCTCATAGATAAATCTCACTCACCTTGGAGAATGTAAAACTCCTTATTGCCACTCATAAATTAAAATTGGTTCGCGCATAGCCAACAACTGCCAACGGTCGCCAAGGGAGCCTTGGGTGCCAAAGATGCCAAAGTAATGCCTTAGTTATGCCTAATTTCTATGCCTTAGTTATGCCTTAAGGTATGCCTTAAGTTATGCCTAAGTCCTATGCCTTAGTCGACGCCTTTGTAACTTAAGCCTTCATGGCCCGGGCAAGCTACAAAACCAAAAACCAAAAGTGAAACCCAAAATGAAAATGGAAACGGAAATGGAAATGGAAGTAGAAACCAAAATCAGAACCGAAATCGAATTGTGAACAGAGAACAACAAAACAAAGATCAACTTGCCAAAACAAACAAAAACAAATCCCTCTATAGTGACGAGTGCAAGGCTCTGATACCACTATTATCAGGATCATGCTCACATGCACGAAGAGGTTATGAATGCAGAAAACACACAAAAAAATAAAGACACCAGGAGATGAGATTGAACGCAATATTGGGTGTAATCTCCCCCCATGCACTCTATTTTGACAGAACACGGAGTGCATGTATTTATAGGAATTTTTTATTACATTGAAACGTCTGGTTACATGAGAGCAGTTTCAAAAATTATGCATTAAAGTAAAAGCTAGTGACTTTTATAAAAAGCCTTTGCTTTTAATATCAGAAATTCGGATCTTCAATGACCCTTATTCTAACCACTATTTTTCTAAATATTTCTAACAATAGAACCTTCTTTGTGAGTTTATTTACAAACTAAATTATAAATCCAATTTATTGATGTCCGCCCTAAAGTCGGATTATTGATGTCCGCCCTTTCACGCCTTTCACGCCCTCACAAACCTTCAACTAATATATCAAAAACACCAAAACACATTAACACATTAATAAATTAACACTCCAACAATGCATTTTTGAACATATTCCATAATGTATAACAGATCCCCTCTCTCCTTGGCGCATTTCTCCTCTTGTATTTCTCATAAGAATTTTTGAGAATACTAATTCATGGAGGAAGGGATTTCTTCATTTGTAGATTTATGAACATGAGCTTCCCATGGAGATAAACTTTTTCTCTTGCTTCCACTAACTTGGTCCTCTAGAGTTGCTAAAATTTGAGGTTTAGCCAAGAATTGCTTCAATCTCTCCAATATTCCTTCAAAATGTAACTCTTGATTTAGTGATTTGATTTGATCGAAAAGTTGGCTTGCCTCAAACATAGCGTGAGCTAATTCTACCATTTTTGCACATAGCTTTGTCCTTTCAATCTCTAAGTCCACTCAAGGATAAAATTTATCCAACTTAGCTACATCTGGACCTTCTTAAAATAGAGCTTGGTAAGCTTTGAACATCATGTCTAAGCCTTTTGGAGTAGGATCTACTAAAAAAGATCCTACTCGAGGTTGAGGGTGGGATGGATGGTGGTGTTTGAAGTGGTGGGTGTGTCTAGAAGTGGGTTTGAGATGAGCGTTTTTTTAGTGTAATAAGCCAATGGGAATTCTCCATGTGTCAAATCAAAACTCTGAGCATTAGGATTATTATCTGAGATCAAAGGGATGATGGCACCAATGCTCTATTTAGATTATCTTCCACCACTGCATTCTTAAGTTGTATTAGATTGGAAAGGGGAGGAGATTGTTGTTCTAGAGCTGAGTGTGGTCTAGGTGGTCCCTTACACTACTGTTGGTACACTTGTTGTGGCATATAATATGGCTAATGGTGATATTCATTTTAATACCTAATTGGTTGCTCATAGTTTTGTGTAACTACTTGTTTGTCATAGAGACACTCATGAGCCATGATTCATGTACACTCTCTTGATAGTGCAATACTAGGCATTTAGGTTCCCTATATTTTGAGTTTACATTGGTGTGATCACCCACATAAGCATAGCATGGCTTCACTATGACCCTATTGTGCTTAATCCAAGTGTGCATGACCTCAAACGTAAGCACAAATATCTATCTCATGATTCCATTCTTCAAACTACCTTGTGTGATGTTCAAAACTCTTGTTCTAGTATAAGTGAACAACCCAACCCTCCTTCTCAAGGGAACAATAGAAAGATCCATAGTGAGCTCATTAATTATGGAGAGGAACATAGAGCACCTTCAACAAGGCTAGCATCAAGAAGGAATTCCTAGCAGCCAAACAAGAAAGTCAAATAGATATGGATCCACAAAGATCAATTGTAGGAGTATAAATGAAAGTGGCAACAAACAAAAATCGCAAACACTAAAAAAAGGAAGTCATTCCACACAAGGAGAGCAAAGCCTGAACTCAAGGACAATGCAAGTATGCATACCATAAAAATCATGGAAGCTCAAAGACAACACAAGCAAATTTGGATCACAAGGAAGGCATTGGAGAAAGCCAAAGAAGAAATCAGAGCATTAGCCAAAGAGATCAATCTTCGAAATCAAACTACTACAAAACTTCAAGCAAATCAAAGACTACCAAGGTTAAAGAAACCAAGGATGCCACCTATGGCAAGTCAAAGAAAAAAAGAAAGTGGCATCAAAATTAGGCTAACTAACATTGAAGGAAAATAGCAAGAGAGCTACAAAGATATATCACATACGGAGACCAAGGGTGTTGGTGCAGATCAATCACCAATTGAAGGTTGAAGACTTAAGAATGAAGAATGAGATCAATTCTTGAAGCTTGGAAGGAAGACACATTCAGAATGTGTGAGGAATGTATACATATGTACATAGGTCACTTAGATCTTTGATTAGTCATAGACTTGTACAAATTTATCTATAAATACCTTGAAAATATCGAGGCGTGATAAGAGAGTATATGTGAGAATAGATAGAAGGCAAGAATGAGGAAGATAGATGTCATGAGACATGTGAAAAGTTAGTTGAGTTTCCTCTCATCACTCAACTGTAACTTTCTGAGTAAATGAAGAAATATTGCGCCCGATCTTTTCGTGTCTGCTCCGTCTCTGTTTGATCAATTGTGAAATCCTTTTGAGGATATCTAGGTTAGTAGTTAATGTGTCTGTGACCTGAGTTTCATAGTCTAATTGCAAACAGGCTAGGAGAATTGTTAGTAGGAACATTCATATGTGTTGAGTGTTCACAGTTCTCTGAAATAGGTGCAAATTTCGATCTTAATCTTTTGGTCAGTTATCACTCCATAGTTTAAAGTTTTGTGCAAGCAAGCACTTAATCTTTAGGTTGGAAGGTAATCTACTCGTGGCTAGAAGCATTTGCTTAA
Source organism: Ceratopteris richardii (assembly GCA_020310875.1). Classification (NCBI taxonomy): domain Eukaryota; kingdom Viridiplantae; phylum Streptophyta; class Polypodiopsida; order Polypodiales; family Pteridaceae; genus Ceratopteris; species Ceratopteris richardii. Next base: position 178,904,829 of record CM035414.1, read on the forward strand.
ACGGGCTTTGTATTGAGAGAATTGAAGTTAAGAAGTTAGGGGTGTCTAAATCGACTTCTCAGAAGTGCAGATTCAGACATAGGTAACTTGTGAAGTTGATTTCTCAAGTTATACTAAACCTTTTGAAGAACTTTAACTTGGAGAAGGTGCGCAATCTCTAGGCGACACTCCATACAAAATTTCATAGAAAACTTTACATGTTTGATAGGTCAATGAGAAGAAATTGTGCAGCAGACTTTCTGTGTTTCATCTTCTTCACATAATTTTTCAACTTTTGATAATTTGGAGATTGGACCTCTAATTTAGTGAAGGTTTTGACTTACTCTTGATATAGAGGTGTTCTAAATTCAAGAGTAGGTTGTTCTTTTGGAGATTAACACTCTCCATCAAAGGGAAGCCTAAGAAAAATAATAGCTAGAGAAGTAGTGTTAGCATTGCACTTATGCTGAGCTGAATGCACCTAGAATATGCACAATAGGTTCACACTACAAGGCCTCACATTCCACACATAACTCCTTCAAACTCATTAGCAATGCACATTTCCTTCCAAGGAAATAGATCTTCATTTGTACTATAGTAGTATATTATCTCTGCTAATTACAACTAACCTTTTGCTTCAGCTAAGACTAACCATTTTATGTTTCTTTTCAGAAAAATAAAAAAATGAAAAATATGTATCTTCAAGTATCATGATTAGCTCAACTATTGTGAGAGGAGACTCACTTAAAGGGAGGATATTGAATGCATGAGAACTATGAAAAATAAAAGTTTTCATACTCTCTCATGTTAATCAAATATTGAGTTTAAGTGCATATGGTTTTGAAATATTTTGAGCCAACACAACCAATGAAATTCAATGAACTTCCCTTGGAGTCTTTTGCAATGGGTGGTCAGTGGTTCATGGATGACCAACTCGATGGTGATCAACTCTTCTTAATCACCATACAAATTATGGATCATGACCATCGATTCATAGTGACGAGTCAAGATTTTTGCATTCTCCACACTATACCTATGATCATTGAAGTATGGATAAAAGCGGGAATCAAAGCCTACTTGAAGCTTCCTATTTATAAGCCTGATTTTGAAAGATGCACTCAAGTGATAAATACCTTACACTCTGCAATAGATGAAACATTAGTGTGAGAAGCAAGAGTCATGGACTTACTGTTGGCGCAAAGTCCAAGCCCACACATTTTCCTTGAAGTTCATGCACATATGAAGCTCCATGGAAACCATTGCTAGAAGAGATTTCATCCTTACCATTCGTAAAAGTCATTCTTTTTTTGACTTGAGAATATTTGTAATCACCTACCAAAAACTCGTGGACTTGTTAGTTAGCAAAGCATCTACTTCATTGAGGGAATATCTCCTAGATTGAAGGATCACTTTTAAAGAAAGCCAAAAGTTGAATTCAAATTCAAATTTGAATTGAAAACTTATATAAACACTTGAAAAAGTCACGGTTAGAAGCTTCAAGTCTCGAGCTCTCCATTGCCATTGAGTAAGAGTGTAAGGCCTAAATTGTAGCCTACACTATTCTCCATCATTAGGCTATGATTATCAAGCCTATGATCGTGTACACTATAGTAATCTCCCATGCTTTGAACATACGAGAGTATTTAAGGGAAATTGCATCAACTTTCGAAATGGAAAAATATGTAAAATCTGCTATTATCCCTAAGAAAAAAAGGATCATCACTTCTAATTATGAGGTAGGGATAAGATCATGACAAAAAATGAGAGGATCCAAGAGAATTAGACAATGTGAAGAAGTGGAAACCACACCTTTGGCAAAAAGAGTCCATATAACTACCACATCAACTCTTGCTCAGCCACCACGTAATATGGAGGCAGAGTTAGAAGAGGCCCTCAAAGCCACACATACATACTTGGAAGAACAGGTAAAAATTATTATCCAAGGTCACCATTATCGAAAAATTAATGATTTGAAAGCTACAAAACAAGGAGGTAACAATTGTCAAAGATCACTCACTATTAGGATTTGGAATTAGAAAATTCAACCTCAAGCCCAAACTCAAAGAATAACAAATATCGATAAATATTAAATGATAAATTCAATACTAATATAAAAGATGACAATCAATGGGATGAGCTAGATCAGATAATGGATCAAAATGAAGGGTCTAGTAAGCCTAAGGAAATAGCAAACAAAGAAGAAGGGACAGAAGAGGAAGTCTTACAGATGCCAAGAACAAGCATGGACTACACCATTAGAATCAATGACACCATCACTTTACAATTAAAATAAGCAAATCTGGATACAAATAAAATAAGAGTCCATCCCAAAGAAGAGGAACAATCACAAGAAACAACTCAAGCTCAAGTGCCCATCATTCCAATTAAGTTTTTGGCAAAGCCATGTCCTATGGACGTGCACCATGTAGAAAGCAGCTCTAAAGTGGTCCATGAGAAAGAAGGTGAGTTGGAAGTTCAGTTGTAGGTCAGACAACCTTTTCATGGAGATGTTATGGAGAAGACCTCTCAAACTCATCATGAGAGCTCATGGTCATTTGTCTACAAAAGAATTAAGGGAGGACACTCAAGGATAGAGGAAGAAGGCATGGAAGCCCCCTTGTAGCTAGTTCATTTGGTTTGAGTCATTTCGTTCTCTTCACTCTCATAGAGTATGTCCAGTAGCATACAAATTTTTGGATAGTCTACTTGTGAGAGTCATATCTCTCAATATATGTATCAAATTTTAGAGTTTAAACATTCACTGGAAAGCTTATCTTGAGTATTTCCTTTGTCTAGGATAAAATCTTTATGCTCTATGAGTTATTTAGTTTTTATTGAAGTCCAGTTTTAAGCTTAACTGAGTGGAAAGGTAGCCTATTTTGAGATAAAGGGTTGTCAACCCAAAACTACGTCAAATTACGTGCTTGATAGCTCATTTGAAATTTCTAAGTGTCTAGTTTGAGTGAGCAAAGTTTCAAGTTCATTGCATTTTTCAATTGGTACTAGTTTTCATTTGAAGGTTCAGCTGTTGGCAAAAGTCTTGATCCTGAGAAGGTCTTCTACACTTTCCGCTGCAAATAGGAGAGGAATTCTCCAACAATTGCTATAAGAGCATTGGAGTTTGAAGAGGCAAAGCATTGGAACTGAAGTGAAGCAAAGGAGGAGCTACAAATCAAGGGGGAGCTTCGTAAAGTCAAGAAAGAGCGCCACAATATACTTATTGTAAATTTCAATCTTAGAAGTTTTCAATGGCTAATTTAGGACAATAAGTTGAGAAGTTAGACAAAGATAATTTTTAGTCTTGGAGGTATAGAATGACAAATTACTTTAAAGGTAAAGGTTTATGGAGTCTAGTTAGTGGAGATGATCCACAACTGGTGGACCTTCAAGATCCCAACATAACTCCGACACAAAGGAGACAATTTGCTGATTGGGAAGAGAGGAATCGAAGGGTGATGTTCCTCATTTCACAAGTTATTTCTAACACTATGATTGGTCATGTGCAAAGCTTAGAAACAACCAAGGAGGTTTGGGAAGCATTGCAAAAGGTGTATGCTACCTCAACAAGGTCTTGGAGGATGCAACTCAAGAAGGAGCTCAACAACATGAAGAAAAGCTCAAAACAAAGCATTAGTGAGTATACATTGAGGATCAAGGAGCTTCGAGATCAGCTAGCATCAGTTGGATGCAAGATAGAAGAGGAAGACATCGTCCAAAGAGCCCTCAATGGCTTGAGGAGTGAAGAAAAGTGGACGGCCCTCATCACAAACATTCTTTATAGAGAACCTCTGTTGATATATTTAGGTAGTGATGTGTGTGAACACACTAGGACCGCCGGGGCACTTTTTTCCCTCTTTAGGAGTTTTTTTTTTCCCCGGCTTGTATATACACCTATTGCCCTAATGGGCTACTTATCTTTCTACATTCTCTAGTAATACATTCAGTATTGTGTGTTTGTGCTCCAAGCTTCTTCTTCTTCCTTGTGTTTTTCGCGTGCTTCCGTAGACGTTTAACTCCAACAATTGGTATCAGAGTAGGTCATCGCTTCATCTAGGGTGCCGTCGACACTCCTCCGTTTGCAGTCTCAGATTCGCATGAAACTTGGTGAGCATACTCAGGGTGTTTCAGAGACCAAAACAATTTCGCTCTCTGGTGCCAAAATCACGATCTGAGCTCGTTTCGGCCTCCGAGCTCACTATCGCAGTGCTTGTGTAGGCTATTTTGTCTTTTTGTGCCAAAGATATATATCAGTTTCTGTTCGCCAGTATAAGCGTCTCAAAGTCTTCTACAAGTCTAGCAAAATTCGTCCGAATAGTTCTATTCAACTTTTTGAGATACAGTCAATTTTCTGCATCAAGGTATTTTAGTCATCGGCCATGGCTCAAAGTAGTGATGTATTCCGTATGTTGGTTGTTGAGGATAAGTTGGATGGTACCAACTACCCATTATGGGCTTATATGATGCGACATGTATTGGTTCCAAAAGGATTATGGAACATTGTGCAAGGTGTTGAAAGACGTCCTATTACACCTCTGACTACAGGTACTACAAATACAGGTGTTGGAGCTGATGAAGATGGTGTCGAAGATGATATTCCACAGATTCCTGTTCATGCTGCTATTTCCGTTGCACCTATTATAGAGCAGATTCGCTGGATTGGCAGAGATGCCCAGGCACATGCATTGATAGCTTTGTCTGTCAAACATGCCATTATTCCTTACCTTTGCTCTTGCATAACCGCTAAGGATGCTTGGGATACACTTACCACCTTCTACCAAGTTAGGAATGAGGCTCGTGTTGCTTACCTCCGAAAACAATTGGAGAGTGAGCACATGAATTAAGGTGATTCTATGGACAGTTTCCTAACGAAGATCAAAGACTTGAAGGAACAATTGATTTCTGTTGATGAGGTTATACCAGATAGCTCACTTGTGTAGACCGTTCTGAATGGTCTTCTTGATTCATATCAGAGTTTCGCTTCTACTCTTCGGTTGATGATGAAAGGCAATCCAAATGCCTTATGATTTGAGGAGTTAGTCTATGTTCTATTGCAGGAAGATCAGTCCACGCAAAACAGGTGCATTATGCGTGTTGCAGATCAAGCTTTCCTGGGTAGTCAGAAGGGTAAAGGAAAATGGAGTTCTTCTACTAGTAAGCAGAAATTTGCAAATGCTGCACATTTGAAGAACCAAGACAAAGATGAGAAAAAATCAGAAAAGCAGAAATTGTTTTGTAAGTACTGTAAGGGGAACGATTGTCCAAAAGTGGCTGCAAAAGAGGCAAAGAAGATAGAGGCTGGAATGGTTGTTGTAGAAGCCTCTACACCAAAAACGGAGTCAGGCAATCTTGTGCAGGAAGAAGAATGGGTGTTCACTACTGTTTGCAGTTTTGACCCATCTTCTCATGAGCAGTGCATGTCTGCAGTGGACTCAAATGTTTGGTACTTTGACAGTGGGGCGACCAAACATATTACCTCATAGCGCAGTTTCTTCTCTTCACTCGAGCCTACCCCTACATGGAATATTGTTACATGCGCCAACAACTCCTCTTATCGTGTTATGGGAGTTGGTAAGATCACTTTGACTACTGATTATGGTAGTTATTTCAATTTTTCAGATGCTTTATTTGTGCTAGGGATCAAGAAGAATCTGTTATCAGTTTCTGCATTAGCCAAGATTGGCTTGGTTGTGAAATTTGTTGATGACAGATGTACAGTTCATGATCTATGAAATGGCGATGTTATTATTGATTCTGGCATTTTATGTTGTGGGTTGTATAAGCTCATAGACTATGAAAGATTTGTAAATGATTTGGCATGTGCAGTAAATGATTCTTAGGCTATGTCAGATGCAAAGCTTTGGCATGCACGCTTTGATCATCTAAATTTTGCTAGTTTGCTATGCCTGCAAAAATCTGAAATGGTGTCCTCTTTGCCCAAACTTGAGGCACCTAGAAAACATGTTTGTGAAGGCTGTATTTTGGGCAAAATGCAACGTTCGTCCTTTCCAAAAGATGGTTCAGTTCGGGCTACTCAAAAATTGCAGCTTGTACATAGTGATGTCTGTGGTCCTATGCAGACACCTTCTTTTGGGAATTATCTTTACTTCGTGACTTTCATCGATGATTTTTCCAGGCATGCATGGGTATATCCACTCAAAGCAAAGTCCGAAGTGTTCATGTGCTTTAAACCGTTTTTGGTTTTGGCTAAAAATCTGTCAGCATGTAAAATGGGCACCCTCCATTCTAATCGAGGAGGGGAATATATGTCTTCTGATTTTAATGCATTTCTGGCTGAATGTCAGATAAAACACTAGTGTATAGTTCCGTATACACCTCAATAGAATGGATTTGCGGAACGAAAGAACATGTCACTCATGGAGATGGCGAGGTTCATGGTCAAAAGTCAGGCTTTACCACATAGTTTCTAGCTTAAGGCTGTCATGTGTGCAGCATATGTACTGAACACGTGTCCCACTAAAGCACTTCAGTCTATCACTCCATATGAGGCTTGGCATGACCGCAAGCCATTTGTTGCTCATCTGCGTGTTTTTGGTTGTTTGGCATATGCACTAGTGCCTGAACAACATCGCAGAAAATTGGATGATAAGGCAGTAAAATGTATTTTTGTTGGGTATAGTTCTGAAAGTAAAGTCTATCGTCTATATCATCCATAGACTAAACACATTCTCGTTAGTTGTGATGTTGTCTTTGTGGAAGATGCTATTCAGCGATTGCTTTCATGTACTAAGGAGACATTTGTTAGCTCCAAAGACATGTATGATACTTTGATGCCTCTATTTACAGGTGGACAGTCTAGTGCTGGTTCTAATGAGGCAACTTCTTAGCCTTTGCGGATTTCATATGATGATGCAGATCATTCCATTTCTGATGCAGATTTACATGATGCACTTATTGATGAGAGAGCTGATATTGAGCATGCAAAAACTATGCCAAAATAGCTGGTGCAGACTTTGCGTGATAGCAAATTAGATGCACCTTTGTCATATCGTACTCGTTTAGGCTCTCATAGTGCCTCCTTTGCATCAGATTGCTATGCTATGGCTGCATCTAGTCTCTGTGATGAGAATGAGCCTTTTTTTATGAAGCACAGAATTCAGAAAACTGGATGGCTGCTATGCAATCTGAATATGATGCTATAATGAAGACTGGTACATGGTCTTTATGTGACTTGCCTCCTGGAAAGAAGGCCATTGGCACTAAGTGGGTATACAAGCTGAAGCGTAAACCTAATGGTACAGTTGACAGGTATAAGGCTAGGCTTTTTGCAAAGGGTTATGCGCAGGAAAGAGGCATTGATTTTGATGAGACCTTTGCACCTACATGCCGCATGACTACTGTTCGGAGCATTTGTGCACTTGCAACCCATCATGGTTGGAATGTACATCAGTTGTACATTAAAACAACATTTCTGAATGGTGACTTGCATGAAGAAGTGTATGTTTTTCAGCCCCATGGCTTTGTGCAGAAAGGGCATGAAAACCAAGTGTGCAGGTTAAAGAAGGAATTATGTGGTTTAAATCAAGCACCACATGCTTGGTATGAGAAGATACATGCCTATCTGGCTACACATGATTTTGAGAACAGTCCAACTGAAAGCACCTTATATGTTAAGCGTGCTAATGATGTGCTTCTGATCATTGTTGTCTATGTTGATGACATGCTTCTCACTGGTCCTATTGAGAAGCATATTGCTGATTTCAAGGCTGATTTGCATGCCTCATTTGAGATGTTTGATTTGGGGCATTTGCATCACTATTTGGGCATTCAGTTTATGCAAGTTGATGGTGGAATGGCTTTGTGTCAAAGGAAATATATTGACACATTATTGCAGTGTTTTGGCCTTGAAGACTGTAAGCCTGTTGCCACTCCTATGTAGACAGGTTTATGATTGAGTCTTCATGATGCTTGAGATGCATTTGATGCTATTCTCTATCAGGAGGCTGTTGGATGCTTGATTCACTTATGCATTGCCCAGGAGTCACAGATGAGCAGGTTTATGCATTGCCCAAGAGTCACGCATTGGAAGGCGGTTAAGCGCATCTTTCGCTACTTGAGTGGTACTCGGCTACTTGGGTTGTTTTATCCCAAGGGGGGATCACTACCACCAAATTTGCATGCTTTTTCTGACTCTGATTGGGCTAGTTGCTATGACACTCGTGTGTCCACTAGTGGCTTTTGCTTCATGCTTGGTAGCTCATGTATATCTTGGTTGAGCAAGAAGCAGCCTACTATGGCCACTTCCAATTGTGAGGCTCAGTATAGGGCAGCTTTCACAGCTATTGTTGAGTGTGTGTGGCTCAGATGCCTTATGGCTGATTTGGGTGTTGGTCAGTCTTCTGCAACCACCATCTTCACTGACAGTCAAAGCGAATTGGCAGTTGCGAGGAACCCTGTGTTCCATGCTCACACTCAGCACACTGAGGTGCATTATCACTATGTTAGGGAGAGGTTCTCTGCTGGGGAGATCAGCTTGGCATATGTGCCCATGCAGGAGAACATTGTAGACCTTTTCATGATGGCTCTACCTAGGGAGAAGTTTGAAGCTTTCCGCAAAGCTTTGGGCTTACTTCCTTTTGTGGAGTGATTTCCACATAGCTTGGCACTTCCTTATACATGAGTGCAAGCTCCTTGTTCACCGCATCACTCCCGGGGGGGATTTGTTGATATATTTAGGTAGTGATGTGTGTGAACACACTAGGACCGCCGGCGCACTTTTTTACCTCTTTAGGAGGTTTTTTTCTCCCAGCTTGTATATACGCATATTGCCCTAATGGGCTACTTATCTTTGTACATTCTCTAGTAATACATTCAGTATTGTGTGTTTGTCCTCCAAGCTTCTTCTTCTTCCTTGTGCTGTTCACATGCTTCCACAGACGTCATAACTCCAACATCTACCAACATTCGACGAGATTATACCAAATCTTGTGGCTGAAGAGGTTGTTCAACAAGGAGAAGACAACAAAGGTAATGACAACCATACTCAAATGTTATATGCAGGATGAAGTAGAGGAAGGAACTCAAGAGGAGGCTCGAGAGGAAGAGGAAGAAGCTACAACAACAGAAATTCTAGCCAACACAACTTAGAGGACAAGAAGGATAACTCAAATGACAACACACATGGAAGAGGTTGAGGAAAAAATAGAGGAAAAGGTCGAGGTTCATACAATCCTTATAAAGGTATAACATGTTATCATTGTGGTAAATTAGGAAATTATGCAAATGATTGTTGGCAAAAGAATGGAAGGCTGAATGGAGGCAACCAAAGGAGCCAAAATAACTATGCGAGTACATCAAGTAAAGGAGACAAGCAAACCATGCTTGCCATGAAGCATGAGTACAACAACTCGAGAAGTGATGATGAAAAATGGTTCATAGATTTTGGTTGCAGCAACCATATGACATGCCAAGGAGATTTATTCACAATGCTACAAGCTCCAAGTGGAAAAGGATGTGTGGAGACCGGTCATGAAACTCAACATGCAATTGAACATGTTGGAGATATCAAGCTTGGAGATAAGAAGGTATTGGTTGATGTTCTTCATGTTCCTACTATTGCAAAGAATTTGATTTCAGTAGGACAAATGGTAAAGAAAGGATATCATGTTATCTTCAATGAAAAACGTTGATTTATAAAGAATCCAAAAGAAGGATTCAAGGTCATTGCTCAAGGAAGGAAAGAAGGTAGGATGTATACTTTGGACATTCAACAACCACATGGAAAGATGATGTATATTCAGTTTGGAAAAAATAGGATTGCTGAAATTGATTTGTGGCACAAAAGGTTTGGACATATCAACAATCCCAAGCTCAAGGACATGAGCAACCATGAAGTGGTAAGAGGTCTTTCAAGATACAATGATGTTGGACTACATGAGTTTTGTGAAGCATGCCAACTAGGAAAGCAAACTTGACAACCATTCAAGAAGAGCAACTATGTGGCAAGGAATGTCCTCGCCTTGACACGCATGGATGTATGGGGACCATCACAACAACCATCAGTGGCTGGTAATAGATATTTTGTCACTTTTATTGATGATCATTCAAGAAAAGTATGGATTTTTTGCATAAAACAAAAATCAGATGTGTTCTCCATGTTCAAGAGATTTAAAGCACAAGCAGAAAAGGAAACAAGACAATACATAAAAACCTTGAGGTCCGATGGAGGAGGAGAATATTTCTCCAAAGAATTTTCAGATTTTCTTTATGAAAATGGCATCAAGAGACAATTTACATGTAGGTACACACCTCAACAAAATGGAATAGCTGAAAGGAAAAATAGACATATCACAGAAGTTTCAAGATGCATGCTCAGTGAGATGAAGATGCCACTAAACTATTGAGCTAAAGCAACTAGTATGGCTATGTATTTGATGAACAAGTGCACAATGGCTGGAGTGCATAATCTAACTCTCGAGGAGGTTTATTGCGGTAGGAAACCTGACCTTACACATCTCAAAGTTTTTGGATGTGTGTGTTATGTTCACATCCCTCAAGAACGAAGGACAAAGATGGAAGCAAAGTCAGAAAAATGTATTTTCATTGGATATTCATTGGAGCAAAAGGGATACAGATGCTACAATACAGTGACAAAGGAGCTACAAGTCTCACAAGATGTGGTATTTGATGAGCTAAGATCATGGTTTGGAGACAAAGGGAAAGAGAAGATTCTTGAAGAATATTGCGAAGATGATGGCGGTGCTGTCCAAGAACAATTTCAGTAAACAAGCACTCAAATGTCAGGTCTAGAACCTTCTACATCACTTGGAGAAAGCTCAACATGGAAGGGGAGACTAAGGAGTCATTCCTCATCACCAACATCAGGTTATGAAAGATTTGAAGCTGAAAGTGCTGCCCAAAATAGTGATTCAAATGCAAGTGAAGAAGAGTATGAAGAGGTGATTACACCAAAGGTAAAGCTGAACCGGTTGAAGAAGCAATATTCAAAAGGAAATGAAAGGAGTTCTTTGAGAGCAAGGTATCCAATTCAAAGGCTGAGCTATGATAGTTTTATTGCAAAGCATTTTGCATATATGACATAGATGGTCAAAGACAAAGAATTGGATACATATGAAGAAGCATGTACACAAAAAGAATGGCAAGAAGCTATGCAAGAAGAGATAAAAGCTCTCAAGGAAAATCACACATAGGAGCTAGTTCCAAAGGATGAAGGTATGAAGATTGTTCCAAATAAATGGGTGTTTAAAATAAAGAGAAATGTTGATGGTTCTCTAGCAAGGCATAAAGCTAGACTAGTAGCAAAAGGATTCAAGCAAACTCACGACAACGACTATGAAGAGACTTTCAGCCTGGTTGCAAAGATGGGAACAATTAGAACCTTGATTGCAGTGAGTGCATCAAGGAGATGGCTATTGTATCAACTTGACATAAAAAATGCTTTTCTCAATGGTGAGCTTCAATCAGAGGTATACATGATCAACCGATTGGATTTGAAGATAAATAGCATCAAGATTTGGTTTCTAGATTGAAGAAAGCTTTGTATGGGTTGAAGCAAGCACCACATGCTTGGAATGAAAGATTGGTCGAGTACCTCACAAGGTGTGGGTATAGTCCAAGTAGTGTAGATCCCTCTCTCTACATAAAGAAAGAAGAAGGCAAGCACGTATATATTTGCATCTACGTTGATGATCTCATGATAACAAGAAGTAATGTTGTAGGAATACAAGAGATAAAAAGAAAACTCGGTAAGGAGTTTAAAATTTCAGACCTTGGTGAGCTAAAATACTTTTTAGGCATTGAGATAGTCTATGGGAAAGATGGAATCTACTTATGCAAAGGACGTACCTGTTGGATGTTCTTTTCAGATTTGGAATGAGTGAATGCAAACCACTCACTCAACTATGAACACAAATGTGAAGCTATGCTCAAATGATGGAGAGAAGTTACATGATGTAACTACATACATGAGTATTATAGGTTCATTGATTTATGATATTATCACATGACCATATTTGTGTTATATTGTTGGAGTTCTTTCTCAATTTATGCAAGTTTCAACAAGTGAGAATTTAAATTCAGCCAAATGAGTGCTAAGATATGTGAAGCACATAGTCAATCATGCCTTGTTTTATAGATATGATGAAGAATTGCACGTAAAGGGCTTCAATGATGCTGATTGGGCTGGTTCGAAGGAAGATAGAAGATCCACTTCAGGCTATGTGTTCATGATAGGTAGAAAACATATCACATGGAGCTTGAAGAAGCAACCTACTATTGCACTATCATCTATAGAAGCTGAATATAGAGGATTAGCCTTTGCAACTTATGAAGCTATGTGGATTGAGAAGCTTTTGGCTGATCTTGATGTGGAGGTGGAGACCATTCCAATTTATGGTGCCAACATGTCAAGCATTCACTTGACAAACAATCCAATGTTTCATGCACAAAGTAAGCACATAGAAGTGGATTATCATTATGTTCGAGAAAAATTTGAGCAAGGATGTGGATATAAAGTTCATTGGAACTGATGACCAGGTTGCAGACATGTTTACAAATTCATTAGATGCTTCTAAACTAAAGAGGTTCAAGGATGAAATCAACTTGCAGGATATGGCTGAAGGTGCAAGCTCACATGTGAGCTTGATGGGGAGTGTTAAAAATAAAGAAGTAAGGTCGTATATATTTTTGCAAAAAGGATTTTCTTCAAGTAACAGGAAAATAAAAAAATAAAAAATAGAAGCATTTACTTCAGTAAGTAGTGGAGGCCAAAAAAGAATCGATCAAACGAAAATCAAATCCAAAAACTGAACTGTAAGAGGAGCGGCTATCCAAAGTAGTGGAGACGTTATGGAGAAGACCTCTCAAGCTCATCATGAGAGATCATGGTCATTTGGCTACAAAAGAAGCAAGGGAGGACACTCAAGGACATAGGAAGAAGGCATGGAAGTCCCCTTGTAGCTAGTTCATTTGGTTTGAGTCATTTCATTCTCTTCACTCTCATAGAGTATGTCCAGTCGCATACCAATTTTTGGGTAGTCTACTTGTGAGAGTCATATCTCTCAACACATGTATCCAACTTTAGAGTTTAAACATTCCTTGGAAAGCTTATCTTCAGTTCTTTCTCTAATTAGAACAGTTTTAGCAAATTCTTTATGCTCTATGATTTATTCAATTTTTAGTGAAGTCCAGTTTTGAGCTTAACTAAGTGGATAGGTAGCCTATTTTGAGATAAAGAGTTGCCAACCCAAAACTACTCCGAATTGAGTGTTTGATAGCTCATTTGAAAGATCTACGTGTCTAATTTGAGTGACCAAAGTTTCAAGTTCATTGCATTTTTGACTTGGTATCAGTTTTCATTTGAAGGTTCAGTTGTTGGCAAAAGTCTTGATCTTAAGAAGGTCTTCTACACCTTTCGTTGCGAATAGGAGAGGAATTCTCGAACACGGTGTAGGCAATGCTTGTCCAAACATGAGTCCATAGAGGGTTCTCAAAAATTTTCATTTTGGTGGATCATCCAAATGGGCTCATGCCATCACGATTGTGTCGCACCATCGCGTTTGGCTCACGCCATCGTGACAAATCGATCGGACCATCGCCATAGTCTCACACCATCGCGACGGTTCACTTGAACCATCACCATGATAATAGACCATCACGATGATCTTGTCGACCCTACGCCACCATGATGACTCACTTGCCATATGTCCATTGACCATCATGACAATACAGGCACGCCATTGCGATTGTGCCGCACCATCGCGATTGGCTCATGCCATCACAATGGCTCCATTGGACCATCACAATGGTCTTACACCATCGTGATGGTCTCACACCATCGCGATGGTTCACTTGAACCATCACAACAATCACTCACTATGGCGATGATCCCATCGACCCCATGCCATTGTGATTGGCCCATGTCATCATGATGAATCACTTGCCACATGTTCTATTGACCATCGTGATGATACAGACATGCCATCATGACACTTCAGATTTTTTACCATCACAATTTGCTCAAGCCATCGTGATGCCTCATGATCATCATGACCGGCTCACACCATCCTCATGGTTCCATTCATCGTTGACCATCGCAACGGGCTCATGCCATCATGATTGCTCCCTAGCCACACCATTGTGATGCCTCATTTTGGACCATCACGATGCTTCACACCCTTGAACCATTGCAATGGTCCCAAACCATCGCGATTATCCCAGACCATTGCGGTTGTCCACTTAAAATGCCAAAATTAGGGTTTGATTTTTTGGGCTATATTGAGGCTATTTTGAGTGAATTTTGAGTCATTAGTGCATATTGGAGACCCTGTTAGCTCATATTTGAAGAAAAGATTGACTATTGTTTTAACCCTTAAGAGCCTCAACATCCATAACGTCTTCATTCGAAGTCCATTTTTTGAGCTTTAGGGCTCGTTAAAAAGCTCTTTTCAAGCTCTACATGACCTCAACTATTTTTCTCAAGAATAATGCATTGATATTTAGATAGGACCATTTGAGGTTGACACATTTGTGGAACTAGGGCATTGGAGAAATTTTGCCAAAGGAAAAGGGATCCCTACAAGTGTAGATATCAAAGTGCTTGATCATCAATTTAAGAATTGTTCTAAACATTGGATTTTGTCAGGTTTAGCAAGAGCTATCCAAGGGCAATCAAAGCAAGGCAAGTGAAGAACGCAAGTCTTGGGAAGTGCTACTTCTTGGGCACTAAAGCGATCAAATAAGCTGAATCGAGGTTGGAAGAATACTCAATCCCCTCAGTCAATTATTAGCTTAGACAAAATGTCTAGCATTGTGGATTAAATTAGGGCTACGATAGGAACGCATCAAGTCCAAGAGACTTAATTTTTCAAGTCCAAGACTAAGATAAAAGTGTTCTATATGAAAACCCTAAAGGAAAGAACTTAAGTATGATGGAACGATAACTTAAAAGTACAACAAAAATTCGACTCCTAATGCATACATTGAGACAAGACAAGAATCTGAAGGAATTAAAAATGAAACAAGCGACTAAGAACAAAGGAAAATTGATGATCCGAGTGTGTATTGAGTGATTCAAGGAGTAAATTCATGAACCTTAGATCGGGCAAGCATATATGTAAGTCAGATTGATGAAGCCTTAGATCATCAAAAGCAAGTGTAGGAACTACTACACGTTTGTGGGCACAACAATTGAATAGCTACCCTTATGAGTTGGGCTCAGATACTAGTGAATAAAAAATGGCCTTTAGCATGAAAAGACTAGAGGGAGGGGTAGGTGTAGCATATTTGGAAAGACCGGAAGGACACTATAGAGCCCAATTAGAATATGTTCGAACCAACCACCTAAGTGCTCATATCTATGAGGATGGTTTGTGAAGATAACTGGTGCAATTGCAGAACCCTGACCAACCCATTGGATTGGAACATCTAGTGATGAAATTTGAGAGAGATGCATACATAAACAAAGAAGGAACAATGTATATCATAAGCAATCAACCTAATTATACCAATGAGTTTGGTATAGTAAGTCCAAACAACTATTTGAAGCGGAAAGTCAAGCAATTCTCGAGCAAGAACTCGCTAGTGCTGGTTTTGAAGAAGCTTTCATTCAAGGCTTCAAGAAATTAGTTGAGTCAGTCAGAACTATGGAGGCACTATGTTATTTGAAGAGGAAATCACTACCAAATTTGAACCACGATGCATCTATTTACTATCCAAGCTGGGTCAGTACATCCGTGTCCCCACAGATGTAGAATCTTCACACCATGCTAAGGAAGCTCAATTCATTCCAAACACCTAGCCAAAAGATGAAACAATTTTCATCAATTTCCATCCTCATCCCTCCACTATAACTCCCTTTACCACCGTGGACATCCCCACCCCATGAACCCCTCCTCTTTCACCTCTCGTCCATCCAGTTTCCCTCGTACACCCCACCTCACCTCGCTAATCCACGTTTATTGCACGTAATGTAGTAGACGTCCTCAATGCCTCAACACCCCACACTCTGCTTGCAGCCCTTCTCCCTTTAATGACTACTATCCTTACTCCCTCTGTCCCTTCATTTCCTATTCCCCCAGGCCTATGTTTCCCTTTCCGCATCCCATGAGCTTCTCACATGTCTCACCTCCCCACCCAACTATCTTTCCTTTATCCCCCCTCCAAAAAGCAATAGGCAAAAGCCAATCTTTAATTTATTCATCCACCTTTACTAAAACAATGTAATATATGTACATATATCCAAGTATCACGAGTGCGACTCCATTTTGTGCAAGCCAAGGAGTCCTCAAGCTTGACGAGCCTAAGTACAAAGCTCAAACCAATTTTTGTAATTTTTCGAAGCCATTAGGTAGTTCAAATTAGAGGTAGAACCTATTTTTTTAAGTATGCCGGTCACTATATGTGAAACCGATCAAAACTAGGTAAAAACTATAAATAGAGCTAGAGAGCTCATTTTGAGGTTGTTTTTAGTTTATGATTGAGCCAATGAGCTAGAACTAGAAGAGCTATTGTAACTAGTTGATGAGGAATATGAATATGAGTTCTTTCCTTGCCTTCCATTGATCTCCATGAAGGAGAGTGTTAATCTCCAAAAGAACAAGTTATCCTTAATGTTAGAGCATCTCTATATAAAGAACAACTCAAAATGTTAACTAATTCTGGAAGATCAATGCGAATTTATCAAACTTTGAACTAACTATGAAGAAAGTGATTATTCAAAAAAGTTTGTTGCACTTAAATCACTCATTGATTGATCATGTACAGAGTTTTCAATGAGACTTTATACAAGGTTTCTCCTAGATTGCACACCTTCTCCAAGTTAAATCTCTCCAAAAGATTCAGTAAAACTTGAGATTTGATTCAAACATTGTACCTATGTTTGAAACTACTCTTATGTGTAGTCGACTTTGACACCTACAACTTCTAATGCATGGTTCTCCCAAACTAGACCTTGTTTATTCAAATTCTTTTGGCCACAAGTAGCTTACCTTTCAACTTAAAGAATGAGTGCTTAGTTTCTCAAAAATTTACATTGTGGGGGAAAATTTGATCAAAACATTGACCATCGAGATTGCACTTGTTTCTATCTTCACTCTTCACATTTACACATGCAAATGTTCCTACTCACAATTCTTTCAGTTTGATTACAATTAGATTCTCAAACCTTGTACAGGGGTCACTCAACTATAGAATTATACTTGAACTAAAGAATTCTTCAATAGGATAAGCACAAAAGAAGCATTGCGCAAAAGATCGAGGTGCAATTTTTCAGATTCTCTTCTATTATGATAAAGTATACATCTGATGGATGATTTTCTTCTTCTTACTCTCTAAGTCTTCTAATGACTTTTAATTCATGTCACACATCATCTCCTCTACTCGTAATACATCTATATCATGTATATATAGATGTTTACATCCTGACTCATCAAAGATACAAAGTTTCTATAAACTTATTTCAAAATTAGAGTACATGTATATACAAGTCTTCAACTTCTGACCATGCACTAAACTTCAAGCCTCTTATGTTGATCTTTACTTCATTCTTTGACTTCAAATATTTTTCCAAATCATCAATCGATGGTTGTCTTGCACCAACAACTCCCCCTCAATCATCAATTTCTCCATATTCTTTATACTTGCCATGTCTTTCAACCTCTCCAACTTAGGTCCATCCAAGCTTTTGGTTAACATGTCTGCAATCTGATCTTTGTTGAAGTATGTATGACTTCAATCTCTTTACCAATCACTTTCTCCCTGAGGAAGTGATATTGAATCTCAATATGTTTAGTCCTAGCATGAAATACAGGGTTATGAGCTACATACAATGAACTCATATTATCTCCATGAATAGTGGGTGTACTCTGAATGATGTCAAAACTCTTCATGAGAGTCTTCAACCATATAACCTTCTTTGTAGCTTCAACCATTCCTTTATACTCTACTTCTGTGGATGACAAAGCAATTGTATGTTGCTTCTTTGAACACCAAGAGATTAATTTATCTCCCACATAACATAAGTATCCATAGGTTGATCTTCTATCATCAGGATTACCAACCCAATCTATATCACTATATATCTTGATGTTTGTATCTGATGTGAAACCATAATACAAACCTTCCTTGAGTGTACCCTTAATGTATCTTAACACCCTTTGTCCTGCAATCCAATGTTCTCTCCTAGGACAATGCATGAATTGAAACAACATTCCGATTGCATATGAAAAATCAGGTGCAGTTAATGTAGCATAGATTAGACTACCAACCAAACTTTGATATAGCTTCATCTTCTTGAATTCTTCTCCTCCATATCTGATCAATTTGTGATTCACCTCCATTGGAGTAGGTGCTACCTTGCAATCTACCATTTTAAACTTGATTAGCAAGTTCTTCAAATACCTTTCTTGAGTCACATATACTCCATGTTGAGTATATGAGACCTCCATGCCCAAGGAATATGAAAAGTCTCCCAAGTCACTAGTCTTGAACTCTTTCTCCATTTTCTTCTTAAGACTTTGTATGCCCCTTCTCATCTATACCTGTAGGAATTATGTCATCAACATATGCACATGCAAATGAACCCATCATCACTTGATTTAATAAGCAAGCTACTATCTACTTTAGACACTTGGAAACCAAGCTCTTTCAAGAACTTCACAAGTCTATAATTCCATGCCCTTGGGGCCTGCTTCAAACCATACAAAGCTTTCTTGAGCTTACGTACATACTCTCGATGCCTTTTATCTTTGAAACCTTCTAGTTGCTCCATGAAAACATCATATGAAATATAACCATTTAGAAAAGAATTCTTCACATCTAATTGACATAGGTTCCAACCTTTACATGCAGCAATAGCTATGAGTGTCCTTATAGTTGTCATCTTTGCCATAGGACTATAAGCCTCATCATAATCTATACCATATGTCTCAGCATACCCTTTCACAATAAGTCTAGCTTTATACCTAGACACACTTCCATCTGCATACCTCTTTGTCTTGTATACCCATTTGCATCCAACGATCTTCTAACTATTTGGTTTAGGAACCAACTCCCATGTCTCATTCTCCATCAATGCATTATACTCTTCCTGCATAGCTTTCTCCCAATTTTCCTTACCTTTCGCCTCTTCATATGTAGAAAGGTCCTCCTCTGCTTTCACCATATAATCATAATCTTTAGTGGTAAAAACTGAAGTATCATAGCTATACCTTGTAGGTTTCCATTTGTGCCTTGATGACCTTCTAAGTTCTCCACTTCTTGAAGTTTCTGGTTCATCACATTTTGGATCAAAGCTTGGCATTTCTTCAACTTCAACTTGTGCTTCATTGTTCTCGTCTTCATCAAATATTTGAACCTTTGATTTACCTTTCTGCTGGTTCAATGTTTCTTCATCACCGACATGAATTTTAATGGTCCCTACATACCAAGTACCTTGCTCATCAAATGTAACATCCTTTGACACAAGGAATTGCTTTGTGGATGGATTCCACAACCTATAACCCCATATGTTTATGATCATAGTCAGTGAAAACATACTTTTTAGCTTTAGGTTCCAATTTATGCCTCAACTGAGATGGCACATATGCATAAGCCAACCATCCAAAAACTTTACAATGATGTAAGGTAGGTCTCTTACCCAACCAAGCTTCATATGGTGTCATAACCTACAAACCTTTACATGGTAGCCTATTAACCAAGTATGTGGCTGTATTTACAGCCTCAAGCCAGAAATAATTGGGGCAATTCTTTTCTTTCATCATTGATCTTGCAAACTCAACAAGAGTTCTATTTCTCCTTTCTGCTACACCATTTTGTTGAGAAGATTACCTACAAGTAACTTCTCTTTTTATACCTGCATTACATAAATAATCACCGACGCATTAGAGAAATCCTCTCCCTCCATCTGACCTTAATCTCTTCAATTTTTTTCCTGTGATTCTCTCTACATGCACATGATAATGTTTAAATGTATTGAACACCTTTGATTTATCTTTGATCACATATATGGTGATCCACCTGGTAGCATCATCAACATAAATCACATAATATCTTGAACCATTAATGCTAAAGACCTTTGATGGTCCCCACACATATGTATGTACCAATCCAAGCTTCTCTAAATACATGAAACCATGCTTATTATATGATTGCTTATGAGCCTTACCTAATTGACATGCTTCACATCTATATGTCATGTGTTGACCTACAACTTTTAGGTAATCCAAGCATTGAATCATTGCTAATCATATCCTTAATATCTCTTTCATTCAAATGTCCAAGCCTTTTATGCCAAAGATCTAACTCAGAGATCTTATGTCCTCCATAAGTGAACAAGGCATGACCAACAATTCCTTGAATCTTCAATGTGAATAGCCTTCCTTCCTTCTTTCCCAAAACTATTTTTTTATACCCATTGCTAGGGTCTCCCACAAAAAATCCATCATTAGTGAACCTTACTTTATAGCCTTTCTCTACAATTTGCCCTACACTTATTAGATTCTTTGAAATTGTAGGAACAAAAAAAACCTTACTCAGAAGAGTGCTTCCATCCTTAGCCTTCACTAATCCAGTGGACTTCACATTGCGCTTTGTGTTATTACTAGTTTGAACCACATGATTACTTTATTCTCCAAATCAGTCATCAAAGCTATGTTGCCACTTAGGTAATTGTTACATTGTGAGTCAATGCAGAAGACTCTTTGATCTTCACTTTGCCTTTCACAAGTTTCATTCATAATTGAGTGGAATCCTCTTTCTGATCTAAAGCATAGTTGTAGTAGGTATTATTGTACTATTGACTTTTAAAGCCTCTACCTGCATTTCTTCCAAAGAAACCTCTACTACCTCTACCTATGAAATTACCTCTCTGATTTATATTACCTCTTCCTCTTGAATTCAAGTATTGATTATATCCTCCACCATTATATTTATTATGCCAACATTCATGAGCTAAGTGATTACTCTTACCACAAATCCATCAACCTTTGACACCATCTTTATTGCTTCTACCCCTACCTCTGTTGACAGTCAAGGTGAAGCACAAGCATAGAAACACATCAAGGAAGTGGATACACAAGAAGAAGGAGCATGTAGGGAGCTCCAAAAAACACTTGTCAAATTTTTAGAAGAAATCCCTATAAAACTAGTGATTTTTATCACTAAAAACCATTGTAAATACCATTTTTCATTTTTTTTCAACTCTATTTTGTTCAAGCAAAGGAGTCCTTCAGCTTGAAGAGCATTAGAAATATCATCCTACCAATTCGCATAATTTTTAGACTCCATTTGAGCCCACAAATAAGCCTTGGAACCGATTTTTTAACTAGGCGAGACACTAGGTCTGGACAGGGTCAAAACCACTCAAAAAACTATAAAAAGGGCTGAAGAGCTCATTATTGGGGTTAGCTTGTTGTAGATTTGAGCTTTTTAAGACATTTCTTTTGTAATCAAAGATCTTCCATTGTTCCATTCTTTGCTCGTACCTTGTGTGCATGTGTGTGTGTATGTGTGTGCATGTTTGTGTGCTTTCACTCACACACTTGTGCCATCACTTGCTCATAGTTTTCATACTAGTTCTCATGTCTCCGGGGATCAACATTGTAGGCTAATGCTAAAACTAACAACAAATTTTTCTTGATCCTTGGCACATACAAAGCATGACAATGTGAAAGGACATGATCATTTTCTTTACATTATTTTCAAAACATTTTTTCTTTGGAGGTAGGCAACACAAGCCTCATTCCTTGCCTAGTATAAAGTGCTAAGTGTAACCTAAGCACCCTTTGCTGTTTTGCAAGAGTGAATGTGAGGAATAATGGCACTTGTCTGCTAAGTATAAACTAAACCAAATCTTCTTGGGTGGCATCAAAAATCTTTCTTGGGCAGGGAATGCAAAGTGTTGCATGCACATGCGGAGGTGGATGGCAATAGTTGGTGTCATTGCCACCATATCCTTTAGCTTAATTAAGTTCATGTTCTTCATGTTCTCCGGGATCATTGTCTCCTTCTTCGTGGGGATGTGCATACCTCTCATTTCTAGATCTTCCCTTACAAGATTTTTGGTTAACTTAAAACACTTCAATTCATTTCCTCGTGTAAGAAAAGGAAGTACAAAGGTGCTCATCCCCTTATATCTTTGTTGGGAGTGAGTGTGTGTTGGTAGTGCTCAAGGTGTTCAACGACTTACAAGACAAGGGAGTCAAAGTGAAGGGACAAGTAGACAAAGTAGTCAACGCAGATCTGGCAAATAGGCCCTTAAATTTTTCCAAATATTTCCCAAATAGTAATTCTAGTCACTCCACACCATTGTAAATACCATTCCACCTTTTTGTAGCTCCATTTTGTGCAAGCCAAGGAGTCCTTGTGCTTGAGGAGCATTAGAAGTACCTACCTATCAATTTTCATAATTTTTTGAGCTCGTTTGAGCCTCAAAATTAGCCTAGGAACTTGATTTTTAACTAGGCCGGACACTAGGTCTCGATAGGGCCAAAGCTAGTCAAAAACTATAAATAGAGCTAGAGAGCTCATTTTTGTTGGTGGCTTATTGTAGAATTGAACTTGTAAGAGCACTTTTGAGAAATCTAAAGAACTCCATTGTCTCTCTCTTTGTTCTTGCCTTGTGTGCACGTGTGTGTGTATGTGTGTGCATGTTTGTGTGCTTCTCACTCACACACTTGTGCCATCACTTGTTCGAGGTCTTCATACCATCCTCACGTCTTCCCGGATTGACATTAAAGGAGGTGCTACTCATCACTGAGCTACACCAAATTTTGGCGCCGTTGTTGGGGACAAGTAGACAAAGTAGTCAACGTAGATCTGGCAAATAGGACCTTAAAGTTTTCCAAATATTTCCCAAATAGTGATTCTAGTCACTCCACACCATTGTAAATACCACTCCACCTTTTTGTAGCTCCATTTTGTGCAAGCCAAGGAGTCCTTGAGCTTGAGGAGCATTAGCAGTACCTACCTATTGTTAAAGTGGCATGTACACATGGGCATTTTTGGTTTTTAAAGGTTTAATTGAAGGGTTGACTAAGGGGGTGCAATGAAAAGGTACAAGTCCCATATGAATGGGCACGTAAAGCTGTATAAATATATGCCTTTGTTTAATGAAAAAGAAGCGCATTGGGATTCGTGTAACACATGAATTTGTCGATATTTCTTCTCCTTCTACCTCATCTCCTTCTTTGTTAATCTGTACATGGTCTGTTATAAATTTATGTCCTTCCTCCTGTTACGGGCGAGCAATACCATGCGTCCGTTAACATTGGTGCCATCTAAGCTTACCCCCCCTTGGCTCTACTGGTTGGAGCATATGAGGAAGGCACTGCGCTTCTGACATCTGCACTTTCGTGGACAACCATGCTTCTTGGAAGATTCATCGAGTACTAGATGGGGCCGACTTGGAACGCTGCTTCGGGCTAGTCATTGTCCACGAAGATGCTACGCGCATGTGCGCCATTCAGTTTTCAGTGAACAGCTGCAAATGCTATGTGTCGAGCCCAGGACCTCGGTACCTAGTAGGAACGTAAGAGGCACTGACCAAAGAGGAAGAGACAACGCTCCATGTTGGCAATGAAGCAAAGCAGGTTTAGGGCCACAACAACATAGGAAATCCAGGAATTGGGCTCGTTTCCCACACCATAGCCGCCATGTCGGAAGTCCTTCAAACGGTGGTGCATAAGCCTGAGTGACTGCGTTCGCAGGACACGGAAGCGATATGCCAGTGAATTAGAGGCGTCCTCATGCCTCGCGTCTTCTGCATCATTACTACAGCTACAACCAAGCTTGTCCAGAAGATGGCACATGCATAAATGATTATAAACTCGGACTAATGATTATAAATGATTAGAGGGCACATGCATGCCCATTCCCCGTTCACCCTAGATTATATCGCTAATTGTTTTATGGGATTGGTGCTCACATCCTCCATCGTAAATCGGGTCCAATTCCGGTATTCGTACTCACTCCGGCGTTACTACGGTCCTCCGGTGATATTACAATGACACATCTCTGGTCCTCTGGTTTGGTTGGTGGCGGTGCGCTCCGATGGCCTGTACCCACTCTTCCATCGTCATCCTGTCTGCACTGATCATCTGATTGATTCCGATGGTCGCCGCATGATATTGGTGGCGGCGAACGGCGGCGAACTGTCAAGCTCGTGGGGAATTTCAGCGATGCTCATCATTACGGTTTGGCTCAGCCTATTGGGCGCAGTTTTCTCGGGACGTTCGACGCCAGCACTAATCATCCAAATCTACCTCTACAAGAGTTGAGCTGAGGGCGTATCAATCATGATCCATTCCGGTGCTTGGGGTGCCTCTAATCGTGAACAACCGTACTGATAACTTCGGTGATGACTTCGTTTCCAGTGATTTCCTAGCCCGGTGTCTTCTGTGTTGGTGCATTTTGCCCAAGCCTACATGCTTGATATATTTGATATTATCCTCATTTGTAAGTCACATGAGTAGTCATGTGAACACCTCTTGTAAAAGAGTACATTTTATCTCTTGTAAATGGAAAAAGATAAAAGGAAAAGGATGGCTTACCTCATCCATGATGTAAAAGCAAATTCGTGGCTTCAACTACCAAAATCACGAATTTTTGAGCTGAGGGAATGTCTCCTAACTTTGGGGATCACTTTTAGGTGGAGCCATTCGAATTCGAATTCAAAACTCCCTCCAAGAATTGCTATAAAAGGAGCAAGAAGGAAGAGGCGATTAGCAAGCCTTGTACGTGACCACTTGATGTCATTTTGTAGAGATTGAAGAGCTTACTCCATAGCTCTATCATTCTACTCCCATTGTGCAAAGATTCA
Source organism: Ceratopteris richardii (assembly GCA_020310875.1). Lineage (NCBI taxonomy): Eukaryota > Viridiplantae > Streptophyta > Polypodiopsida > Polypodiales > Pteridaceae > Ceratopteris > Ceratopteris richardii. The sequence goes on from CM035414.1 coordinate 178,929,601, forward strand.
TTGCCAATGTGGTTGTAATCGTATGTGAATCTATACATTTATTATCATCTACTTCTCTGTTTTGTTCTCTGCTATACTCACTCAGAGCAGTACCTTCAGAAGGTCATATCTCGAGTTTTACTGAACATTTTTCAGTGATTTAACATGCGTTTGATAGCTCTTACTGTCTAGTTTCTACATATCAATTTTCAAGGTCATTGAATTTATAGTTTTGGAGATATCTGCATTTTACTGTTTACTAGTCTGTCTCTTCAGAGCCCCGAGAATGGTGGGCATGTTCCAAAAATTGATGAAACTTGTTCTCAGTGCTCAGTCCATCATTTGAAGTGTTTTAACTTGGATTGGGAAGCTTGCTAAGTCTATTTGCTATGCCCAAAAGGAATTTTTCTAATTCCTACCAGGTTGAGAGCACTGTTCATTTTTTCCAGCAGGTGTATGTCCAAAAATAGCAAGTTTTGGGAGCTAGTCATCTCGCAACATGTCTCTCTTGACTTAAACTTTTGGGATACATGTTCCAAAGTACTTGGCTGATATTTTGGTGGATTTAGGAAGCTTAAAGGGTCTACTAATCAACTCTGAAGTCTCAGTTGGCTGGTGTGAAGCTGGTTGTAGCAGCACCTACTCATCTTTGGATTGCATCCACCATCTCTCTTCATATTCTGCTCATTACGGTACTTGTTTGGTATCGATCACCGGAGGCAGCTACCAGATGCTTCATTTGACCGAACTGATCAGGATGGTTATGGCCACGTTACATTACAGTTCAGGTCTACGCACCTCTCCCACATAGCATGAAGGTACCAATGACTGTCCAACAATAATCCTATATAATTCTCGTATGCATCCGGCAATTTTGGTGTGTTTCATGTGTTTTTTCGGTGTCATTTTTGGTCCAGTTTTGGTATGACTTTAGCGCCTATTTGTGCAAATTTTGCATTTCGGTGCCTGCGGCGATTTGGCAGTGGTCCGCTAGTGATGGAGATTGGTTGCCCCGTTATGAAGGAACATTTGTCTCTAGATATATTATCCACCAGATTATACCTTTCAAATGTATAGGACTTCTATTGAATTCACTTGAATTCCTCACCCCTACAAAATGATCCGTAACTTCTCATTTTCTTTTGATACTTGTTTTATGGATTTCTTTTACATCATGATATCTTACTATGACCCATCGCTATAGGAGATTAAACTTAGCCGAATTGCATTGGCCCAATACACTGACGAGCAACAATTAACAACTGCAAGATTAGAAGCTTTCAATTTCATGGGACATCATGAACTCACGAAAAGATGAATTATCACAAGTTCATATTGAAGAATCTGTCTTACACATGACCCTTGCAACTACATATAACTGTTTAAATTCTGCACCCAAGCCTGTATTGTTGCACCTTCAATCATCCTTATAGTACTTATCATACTCTTAATAAATAACATTCTTCTCTTATTGTCACGTTTTATGGAAGAATAAAAGTATGAACTTATTTTTGTTTTCCATCGGCTAAGCACAAGAGAAATACCAAACATAGGAAACAAAGATATACTGAACGAGAACGAAATTATAATTATACCTTCTTTTGGTGATCTCTCTTTTTGCTGATGAGAATGAGGTGATCTATTCATAAAGACTGCATTCTTTAACTCTTTCATTGACATCTATGATGATGATGATGATTGTGATGACTTTGCTTGCATCATATAGTCTACATTATGCATAACACCTACTTTTGATTATTCATATAATGAACATAATAATCGTACAATTCCATGATATTGTGGCATTGGGGGTCAGGAGTGCACTATGTTTCTTCAATGCGTGAGTTATGGAGCCTTTAAATCATATGGCAGGTTGTATCCTATAGTTTGGCTTGTTACATGAAGGATGGTGATGTGAGTATGTATGAGGAGGTGTGATTTGAGTGCGAGGTAGTGTTAACTCCGCAGAAGCACTCATTTGATTTGTTTTGTTAATGAGAGAGTGTGAGGTAGCGTTAAGTTGGCAGAAACACTCCATGTGGATTCTGAATGTGAGGTAGCGTTGATACGACATAAGCATTCACTGATTTTCTTTTTCGTTTGTGTGCATGTTCTGAGTGATGGATGATGTAGGATATGGGATACACACCTTCATGTTGATTCGAGTCTTCATATATGGTTATTTGATACTGATCATACTAATCCAAAGTGACAAGCTCTGCTTGATCATTATGTGATGATTTATGTGATACTACTTCTCCGGATGAAGAATATGCAGAATCCAAGTAAACATTGATAAAGCTATGATTGGATGATCCCTCCCGCTTGAAGATTTCCATTGATTGTACATGATAATGATGTATCGTAGAAAGACATATGAAAATGATGTAAATGATGTATAAGATGAGCTATGTAATTATGCCATTTTTTGTACTTCATGCCAAAGCATATAGGAGGGCAGACTATGGGTTGTGTGTAATGTACTTGCATACCTTGGATTAAGTTCCAGGCACTTTGCTTTGCATTACACATCTCTCCTAGTTCTGGATTATTATGGGCATTATCTTACCTTCCATACCATGGATTTGGACCATGCACTTTGGTTGGGGGATAATGTTTCATAGGGTAGTTGCATATAACCCTAGCACATTGGTAAGCACGGTGTTGGATTCGAGTCCACCGTGCGTTCCAGTGTTAAAGTGGCATGTACGCATGGGCATTTTTAGTTTTTAAAGGTTTAATTGAAGGGTTGACTAAGGGGGTCCAATGAAAAGGTACAAGTCCCATATGAATGGGCACGTAAAGTTGTATAAATATATGCCTTTGTTTAATGAAAAGAGAAGCGCATTGGGATTCATTCAGCACATGACTTTGTCGGTATTCTTCTCCTTCTACCTCATCTCCTTCTTTGTTAATATGTACATGGTCTGTTATAACCTTATGTCCTTCCTCCTATTACGGGCGAGCAATACCATGCGTCCGTTAACACTATCAATTTTCATAACTTTTTGAGCTCGTTTGAGCCTCCAAATTAGCCTAGGACAAGTGTTGGCAGCGATCAAGGTGGTTAAGGACTTACAAGACAAGGGAGACAACGTGAAGGGACAAGTAGACAAAGTAGTCAACACAGATCTGGCAAATAGGCCCTTAAATTTTTCCAAATATTTCCCAAATAGTGATTCTAGTCACTCCGCACCATTGTAAATACCATTCCACATTTTTGTAGCTCCATTTTGTGCAAGCCCAGGAGTCCTTGAGCTTGAGGAGCATTAGAAGTACCTACCTATCAATTTTCATAATTTTCTGAGCTCGTTTGAGCCTCCAAATTAGCCTAGGAACCGGATTTTTAACTAGGCCAGACACTAGGTCTGGACAGGGCCAAAGCTAGTCAAAAACTATAAATAGAGCTAGAGAGCTCATTTTTGGTGGTGGCTTGTTGTAGAATTGAACTTGTAAGAGCACTTTTGAGAAATCTAAAGAACTCCATTGTCTCTCTCTTTGTTCTTGCCTTATGTGCACGTGTGTGTGTGTGTGTATGTGTGTGCATGTTTGTGTGCTTCTCACTCACACACTTGTGCCATCACTTGTTCGAGGTCTTCATACCATCCTCACGTCTTACCAGATTGACATTAAAGGAGGTGCTACTCATCACTGAGCTACACCAAATTTTGGCAATGTGTTCGGGGAATCGAGCTTTGAGGACGAGCGTGTGATGGTAAGACGTAGAATTGCGACATTGGCATTGTAGGTAATTTCTTTACTTTTTCTTACTTTTTTCTTTCTTACTTCATCATCATCATCACCATTATCATCCTCACCATCTACCACCTCCATCTCCATCATCGCGGAAAATTTTAGATTTTTATCATATCACCTTCTCCCTTCCATTTCCCTCATTCCACTTGTGAGAGAGAGCGAGAGAGCGATTTGTGTGCACTGTTTTTGCATGTTTTTTGAGTGATCTTGTAGGTTGTAGCATTATCATCCTCTCCAGCAGGCTGCACAGGTACGAGAAAGCTCGGCCATGTCCATGTGTCACAGACCTCTGTCGATCGCGATCGACAGAAAATTTCATCTTTTGGTAAAACAAAGTGCACCACAATGACAAGCATGATGAGCACATTCTAAACCACAAATCATAGTAAAAAAATTCCGTGTTTCTCTGTCAATCGCGACTGACACCGTCGATCGCGATCGACAGCCATGATCGACAAACTCTGTCAATCGTGACGGAGAGACTCTGTCAATCGCGAGTGACAGACCCCGACGAACTGCCACGTAGGACTCAGTCAATTGCGATCGACATCGTCGATCATGACTGACTGAAACTTCACGATTGACTCAAAGACTCGCATTGCCACATGTTCATCAGGACGGACACATCCGCGATTGATTGAAACTACGGTGAAATTCACAGAAAAAGTATCGATCGCGATTGGCACCGTCGATCGCGATTGGCACCGTCGATCACGATTGACAGGACTCACGACCGACTCTGTCGATCGTGATTGACACTTTCGATCGCGATTGACGTGTCGATCGCGACCGACACGCCCGACAGACACCTCTATCAATCGCGATTGACAGACCTGTCGATCGCGATTGACAGGCATTTTCGGCCAAATTCCTAGTGTTTTTTATTCCAAGTTTTTGGGGTAAATTTTAGGCATACTTATCAAGAAATTAGTGATTTGTGAGGTCCCTATACTAATAGATTGACAAAAATCTTGTTTATCTAATAGCCTGTTTGAGCCCTGTTTTAACCCTAGAAACTTGAACTCTCATAACTTCCTCATACAAAATCTGTTTGGGGTGATCTTAGGCTCGTTGGAACGCTCAAGGAGCATACCCAGGGGGAACCAAACTAAGGGATCTCTAGAATTGTTTTCCATAAAAACAAAAGGCTAATTGATATCTGAGTTACATGAATGAAAGTGATTGGATCTGTCATTTGACTTTAAGTTTTGAGCTAACTTTGGGATTTTTACAGGTCTATTGAGAGCGTTAGAGGGCATCCAAAGCAAGGACATTCTGCAAGCTTGAGAACGGGGTTCTTGAGCACTAAACATCAAGGGATCAGCAAGTGAGGTTGGAATATTCTGAACCCCCTTTGTCAATTCCTAGCTTAGGCTAAGTGCAAGTAGTGCTAGAAGTAAGTCACGGTGACGATAGACATCTATCAAGTTGAAGACAATTAAATACTCAAGTTCAAGCATAAAGATAGTCTCTTTGCGATCGATAACTTAAAAAGAAAAGGAATTTAACGTGGAATGAACAACTTAAAGTGTGGAAAGTCACTCAAGTATTCCTGATGACATGATACAAATAAGAGCTTATACAAATTGATCATCAATGAGGTTGTACTTGGGAAAATTGGGATTATTTAGTTAGGCATATGAACCTTAGATTAGGACGACACCTAGGGAGAGATAGATAGAGCCTTAGGTCTTTAGAGGCTAGTGTTAATCATATTGCTAGGTCTTGGGCCCAGCAGTTGAGCCACTATTCACACTACCCTAGCTCTGAAACTAGCGAATCCGAGATGTCTCATGGTATGGAGAGGCCCACATGAAGTTCCGATGTGCCATATTTACATAGGGTTGAAGGCCCTTACAAGACGCAACTCGAATACCTTAGGACCAACCGATTAGGTGCTTGCATCTATGAGGACGGCCTAGGAAGATCTGTGGTCCAGATTAAAAACCCTGACCAACCCATTGGATTAGAACATCCAGCAGTCAAGTTTGAAAATGGTGCATACGTGGACAAAGAAGGAACCATATACCTAGTCACCAATCACCCAGATAGGACAGATGAATTTGGGAATGTGATTCCAGAGATGGACATAGCCGACCTAGAGCAAGGGAACATAAATGGAGAGCCTAAAACCCCTCGGGGCCAATCGGTTCTTACTAGAATTATCACACCAGAGTGGATCCCTCAGGACAACAAGAGCATAGATCTACTCTTGAACCGAGAGACTGATGAAGCCTTTTGGAGGTATAAACCTGATCAGCCAAATGAGATAGGAACGATCACAATCTATGAGTTCAAAGATCTCGATAGCCCAGGCAAAGTGACCTATGTAGATCACACCTCAGAGAGGATCTTTGTGGTCACAGAGCATGGTAGGCATGCCTACACTTAGAAGGGAGAATTTATCTTCCCCCAACCAAGATCTAATGTTTCTTATGGCCACCAAGGAATTGGAACATCCCAAGCTCATGGAGCTCAAAGGGACAGAAGTAGAGATAGGCCAGAAGTGAGTTTCGTCAACCCCTTGTGTAGAGAAAGGACGAGGAGAGAGACTGATAGAGTGGAAATTGAGAGACCTAGAGCCCCAAGAAACCAAACAAATGTGGATGAATTCCCTCTACCAAGACCTAGAGAGCACACGAGGACTTTGAGACCTACACAGCTAGTCAAGTCCATGAAGAACTATTTCGATGGCACTAGAGACCCATACGATCATGTGGCCGAGTATAGGCAAGTCTTGAGAGCTGAACAAGTTGAGGACCTATTCACACAATACAATGCCTTTGGTCTAACCCTTAGGAACACAACCCTTACATGGTTTGAACCTCTAAATGAGAGATAGTTCAGAAGCATAGACCAACTTCTAGAGGCTTTCATTATTGAATTCTCTAAGAGTGGCATAAGGCATAACACTTCCTCATTGATTCATAGCTTCAAGCAAACCCCTCAAGAGACCGTGAGATTTGCAGGAAGAAGGTTTAGGCAATACTTAGAGAGATGTCCTATGTTGGCAGCAGTCAGGGAACCAAAGGAGCCACAAGACGAAGAGAGTCAGAGCCAAGGGACAGCACAAGCAGACATGGCAGTCAAAGAAGATCTGGCAAGTAGGCCATCTAAATTTTTCAGACATCAAGGAGTTGAGCACACAAGAAGAAAGAGCAAGTAGGGAGCTCAAAGGTATGTATGATAAATCAATAGAGAAAATCCCTACACAAATAGTGATTTTCATCACTAAAAATCATTGTAAATATCATTTCGTATTTTTGTAGCTCCATTTTGTGCAAGCCAAGGAGTCCTTGAGCTTGAGGAGCTTTAGAAGTATCTACCTACCAATTTTCATATTTTTTAGATCTCGTTTGAGCCCTCTAATAAGCCCTAGAACCTAATTTTTAACTAGGCCGGACACTAGGTCTGAACAAGGCCAAAGCTAGTCAAAAACTATAAAAGGAGCTAGAGAGCTCAGTTTTGAGGTTGGATTGTAATTGAAATGAACTTGTAAGAGCTTTTTGAAAGTAATCTAACAACTCCATTGCTTCTCACTCTTTGTCTTGCCGTGTGTGCGCGTGTGCGTGTATGTGTGTGCATGCTTGTGTGCTTCTCACTCACGCGCTTGTGCCTCCACTTGCTCGAGGTCTTCATACCATCCTCACGTCTTCCCGGATTGACATTAAAGGAGGTGCTACTCATCACTGAGCTACACCAAATTTTGGCGCCGTTGCCGGGGATCGAGCTTTGAGGACGAGCGTGTGATGGTAGGACGTAGATTGGAGACTTTGGCGTTGTAGGTAATTTCTTTACTTTTCCTATTTTTCTCTTTCTTACCTTACCACCATCATCACCATCATCATCATCACCATCTTCCACCTCCATTTCAATCATCGCGAAAATTTCAGTTTTTTTATCATATCACCTTCTCCACCTCATTTCCCTCATTTACTTGTGAGAAAGAGCGAGAGAGCAAAATTATGTGTGCTGTTTTTGCATGTTTCTTGAGCTGTCTTGCAGGTACAGGCCGCATCATCGTCCCCAGCACTCTGTGCAGGTACGGAATTCTCGGTAACTGTCTGTGTGTCGCCGACCTCTGTCAATCGCGACCGACAGAAAAAAGGCTCAAAATGCCAAACAAAGTGCAAAACCATGATCTACAGGCCTAGGCTTCCCAAAAATGTGCTTAGATTTTTGAAATTCATCAGATTTCTGTCAATCGCGATCGCTCTATCAATCGCAATCGACAAACCACGACAGACAGACCTGTCAATCGCGATCGATCAGTCAATCGCGACTGACAGCCCACGACGGCTCTGTCAATCGCGACCGACAGAGTCAACGACCGATTGACCACGACTGACGGATCATACGAGTGACACGTGTCAATCGCGATCGAGTCATCAATCGCGATCGAGTCATCAATCGCGATCAACTCATCAATCGCGACTGACAGCCCACGACGGCTCTATCAATCACGACCGACACAGTCAACGATTGTTTGACCACGACGGACAGACCCTCGCGACCGACCTGTCAATCGCGATCGACTCTTCAATCGCGACTGACAGCCCACGACGGCTCTATCAATCGCGACCGACACAGTCAACGATTGTTTGACCACAACGGACAGACCCTCGCGACCGACCTGTCAATCGCGATCGACCCATCAATCGCGACTGACAGAGTCAACGACCCTTTGACCACGACTGATTGAATTTTCGAGCCACCTGTCAATCGCGATCGACACGTCAATCGCGACTGACAGCCACGACGGACCTGTCAATCGCGATTGACACATCAATCGCGACTGACCTGTCAATCGCGACTGACCTGTCAATCGCGACTGACAGAACTTGCGAACGCGTTAGAAGGGCAAATTTGGCCAATTTTCTAGGGTAAAGAATAGGGGGCTAACTTGGCCAATTTGTAGGACAAACACTCGGGGTTAGCATTGCATGTTGAGGCCGCAACCCAAGTAATTCAAGAATTTCTGCCTGCTTGATTAAACTGTTTTGAACCCTGTTTTAATCCCTGAAGCCTGAACTGACATAACTTCCTCATACGAAATCCAATTGCTGTGATTCTTGTTTTATCAAGATTATTAGATAGGGTTTTTTGAAGTTAACCATACCCGAGGTAGGAAAACTGAGGGATCCTTGGGATTGTTTTTTATAAAGGCAAGAGATAATTTGGTCGGTGAGTCACATGCATGAAAGTGGTCTAGTCTGTCATTTGAATTTAAGTATGGAGCTAATCTTGGGACTGATGCAGGTCTATTGAGAAGCAATTGAGAACGTCCAAGCAAGGGCTTTGTGCAAGCTTGAGAATCAACTTCTCGAGCACTAAAGAGCAAGGATCAGCAAGAAAGGTCGGAATACTCTCAACTCCCCTTCGTCAATTCCTAGCTTAGGCTAAGAACGACTAGAGGTAGGAGTAAGTCAGGGCGACGATAGGCAATTATCAAGTTGAAGCATACCTAAACTTTCAAGTTCAAGCTAAGAACATAATCTTTGTACTGTCGAGGACTTTAAAGGAAAAGAACTTAACGTGGAACGATCAACTTTAAGTGCGGAACTACACTCAAATATACCTTGCAACATGATATCAGACAAGAATTTTAACAGAGGAATCAACTAAAAAGAATCAAGTAACTGATACAAAAGGACTCTGCAACGAGGTTGTACTTGGGCAAATTTGGGTTATTCAATTAGGCTGATGAACCTTAGATCAGGGTGACATCTAGTAAGGGATAGACAAAGCCTTAGGTCTTCAGAGGCTAGTGTCAACCACACTGCTAGGTCGTGGGCCCAGCAGTTGAGCCACCACTCATACTACCCAAGTTCTGAGACTAGTGAATCCGAGATGTCTCAAGGTATGGGGAGACCTACAGTAAGTTCAGGAGTGCCATACTTGCACAGGGTAGAAGACCCTTACAAAACGCAGTTGGAATACCTTAGGACCAACCGATTAGGTGCCAGCATCTATGAGGACGGCCTAGGAAGATCTGTGGTACAGATTAAGAATCTTGATCAATCCATTGGACTAGAGTGCCCAGCTGTCAAGTTTGAAAATGGAGCATACTTGGACAAAGAAGGAACCATATACGTAGTCACCAGTCACCCAGATACGACGGACGAATTTGGAAATGTGATCCCAGAAGCGGACTTAGGTGACCTAGAGCAAGGAAACATGGGTACAGAACCTAGAACCTCTCGAGGCAAATCGGTTCTCACTAGGATTATCACACCAGAGTGGATTCCCCAGGATAATAAGAGCATAGATTTGCTCCTCAATCGAGAAACTGACGAAGCCTTTTGGAGGTATAAATCTGATCAGCCAACTGATATAGGAACAATCATGATCTATGAGTTTAAGGATCCTGATAGCCCAGGGAGAGTGACCTATTTGGATCACGCTTCAGAGAGGATCTTTGTGGTTACAGAACATGATAGACATGCTTACACTTGGAAGGGTGAATTCGTTTTCCCCCAACCAAGATCGAATGTGTCCTATGGTCACCCTGGAGCGGGAACATCCCAAGTTCATGGAATTCAAAGAGACAGAAGTAGAGATAGGCCAGAAGTAAGCTTTGTCAACCCAGGGGGCGGAGAAAGAACGAGAGTGGAAACAAATAGAGTAGAGCCTGAGGTACTTAGATTTCACAGGAATCAAAGAAATGCGGATGAGTTCCCTCTACCACGACCTAGAGAGCACACAAGGACTTTGAGACCAACTTAGTTAGTCAAGTCCATGAAAAATTACTTCGATGGCACAAGAGACCCATACGATCATGTGGCAGAGTTTAGGCAAGTCTTGAGAGCAGAACAAGTGGAGGACCTATTCACACAATATAATGCCTTTGGTCTAACCCTTAGGAACACACCCTCACATGGTTCCAACCATTGAAAGAGAGACAGTTCAAGAGCATAGACCAACTCCTAGAGGCTTTCATTATTGAATTCTCTAAGAGTGGCATTAGACATAATACCTCCTCATTGATTCACAGTTTCAAGCAGACCCCTCAAGAGACCGTGAGACTTGCAGGAAGAAGACTTAGGCAATACTTAGAAAGATGCCCTGTTTCGGAGCTACCCACACCAGCTAAGCAAGTGGCTTTATTCTTGGATGGATTGCTAAGTACCGAATTAAGATGATATGTGTACTTGAAGGACCCTAGGACCATAGAAGAGTGTGTACACATGTGTATTGACATTGAGGATAACCTAGGGGAGGAGTTAGAGCTTTCCAAGATATATAAAGATTCAGATAGTGCCTCTAGCCTCTCTTCCACGCAATCCACATCGATTGAGGAACTTGCAGAGAAAGTTGCTCAAAAACTAGGTGTCTCTAGCAAACAAATTCCGAGATTTGCCCCGGTGAAAAGATGCTATACTTGTGGGGGTGACCATATGGCAAATGTATGTCCCATTATGGCTCAACCCCAAGTAAATTCTAGTAGCCAGTACAGCACCATAGAACGGAGGTACACCAATCACACCGCGCAAGATTGCCCATACAACAAGTAGGCGGTTAAGCAACCCTACCCTCAGCCATACCCTCAGCAGGGAAGATACCAGAACCCGTACCCTCCACAGCCATATGGTAGGCCACAACAACCCTATCAGCAACCATACCAAAACCACCAAAGGCCTCAGCCTGTGTTAGCACAACAACCCCCTGCCCCAGCTAATGTGATCCCAGTAAAATATGCAGCAGCAGAAGAAAACCTGAATAGAGCTATAGTCCCTGTAACACCACTGCTTTCTGAAAGTGACCCCAGTGACCATAGCTTTGATTCTACACATGTCGATAGTCCCCAGGCCTAGTACATGCAGTCTCCTGAACATGGTGAGTCTTACTATAGTGAAGAGCCAAATGAACCTAGTTGGGAGTCAGATTACACAAACGTCATGTATGCAAACCCCAAACCTAGGCCTCAACCTAAGCAAGTAAGACCCCCATTCCCTAAAAGACCGTGCTACAGATGTCAGGGAGATCATCTCATTCGCGATTGTCCCTTACCTCCACCTATGCAACCCCAGTCAGTAACAATTCAAGGCTTTTGCCAAGAGTGTGGAAAGGAGCATCTCTTACGAGACTGCCCTAAGAATCCTAATAATATGCCAAAAATCACTCCTATCAACGTTGTTGGGTTAGTGGTAGACTCCACAGGGAGCGTGACTTCCACTGCACCTGTGCAAGTGATCACAAGAGCCCAGGCACTACAACAAAACCAAGGTGTTGGTCAGGAAAAGAGCCCCGAGGTGAGTGAAACAGAGAGCATAACCAAAAAGAGGACTAGAGCTTGGAGAGATAGCCGTGAACGTATGAAAAGGCAATGGGCAAAGAAGATGAGTGAACTTGAGGAAAGTCTACAAGAAACCAAGGCCAAAATCATAGAGATCACATCTCAACCGCACTCTCACACATTCCCACAGCTACCATTCCCATCACCCTCCATCCCTCCACCCTCTAATACACCCCACGTAACCCACCCACCACCCCAAGCAGGATCAGTATTAGCTGATCCCACTCCTGAAGACATAGACATGATGCTTAAAGCATATCAGGCCAGAATCCAAGAAGGGCCAAATGTCACGGATCATGACAAGTGCTACCCTAGAGCTGACCTAGAGATAGAAAGAACCAAGCTTTGTGCGAAAATGGTCGCATTGGCTCAGACTATGTTTGAAGCTAGTCGCCTTTTCAATTACTCGGGCTCAGCCAAGACGCAATTACACTTGGATGGACTTCTAGAGAAGTTAGAGGGCATAATTGCAAGATCTGCAAAGGAAGAAAAAAATCAAGAAAGAGATAAAGCAAGCAAAAACATGACCCATCCCCCATCGAAAGCTTATGTGCCCAATTCCACTGAACCAGACAACCCCCCCTCCCTAGAAAGAATAGAGAATCTAATGGCACAATCACAAAAGGAACTCGCCCCTCAACACCATGACAAGGCTAGTGAAAGAGCAGGTCTTCCTACCCAGAAAGCCTATGTGCCTGAGGCCTACGTGCCTAACTCTACGGAGCCAGACACATCTTCTTCTATGAATCGATTCACACCAGAATTCCTACGAGAGATTCAAGAAGAAAAATGGGCTAAAGAAAGTGAAGTCCCTCCTCCCATTGAACTTGTGGATGATGCGCACGATGAATTCCCACAAGACATCCCATCCATTTATGAGGAGCAGGAGAGCACCCACTCTCAGGAAAGACTAGACTTCGAGTCTAATTCTTTACAAGAATTACCCCATTTCACAGGCCCATGGGAAGCAAAGTCCACCTATATGAGAGCACCTATAGTCATGGTAAGAAACGAAGATTCAGTCATACCTAGGAACATAGAGGTAGTGAAGAACACCAAAGTGCAGTGCAATCTCACTTTGGAAGAGCTGCTTAAGGTTAGACCAGAAGTGTGGAAACATGTAGCCAAACAAGTACCAGAGATATCAAAACCTCGTTCCCAGGTAGGATCACATAGGACAGTGCCAGAGATACCCTTGGATAAGATAGGAGATATGTGTGAAGGTGAAGAAGGGAACACCTATCTTCCCATTACCTACCAGGAGTACACCACCAAGGCAATTTTGGACTCAGGTGCAGGAGTTGCAATTGCCACCACTTCCCTATGGAAGCGTTGGGGCAAACCAGCACTCAGGCCAACGAGAATGAAATTGCAGATGGCCGATGGTCATATTGAGAGACCATTAGGATTGCTAGAAGGAATAACTCTCACCACTTGTGGTGTTGAGTTTGAGCATACATTTGCTATATGTGACTTCAGCAAAAATCATGCCTATGAGATGATTTTGGGAAGACCATTTATGCGACAATTGCAAGTGGTACAGGACTGGGGAACCAATTCTTTGTACCTACAGCACTTAGGTGTTACGACCAAAGTTAATCTTAAGGATTACTCTCATAGAGATGTACCACCTATTCAATGGAATCCCATCCATAGAGCCAAAGATGAGACTGAGTCTGTGCATTCCATAGAATCCGGATCCTCGTGGATGCATGAAGACACCCACTTATGGATGTGTAAGGTAGTAGTAGAAGAAGAGAAGAGAGAGAAAGCTAGAGAGGTAGGTGCAAAAGAAAACCATAGATCAATTCAAGACCCAGCCTATGCACCTGTAGTCTTTCCTGATGAGGAATTTGAACCCCATGGCTGGGCAGAAATCCTAGCAACAATGGATGTAGCCATCAATGAAGAACAATGGACACCCCACTGTGATGAGGATGGCTATGACATTTCAGTCTTCTCCATAGAGCCAATCATGGGAGAGGCAGTTCTAGAAGAATGCGAACCTAGCCCTGATGCATTTGAGGATGCAAGTGACTCCGATCTAGAGTCAATCATTATGGAACCACCTTTTGCATCAGATGAAGAATACTTCCATGAAGTAGAATTTCAACCCCAGAGGCATGGAGAGCTTACAAATGATGTAAGATTAGCCACACATGTGACCCCGAAGGAAGAAGGAAAGAAACGAAAGAAGAGAGAAGTCTCACCAGAAGAGGAAGAATCTTTGTTTGAGGTCCCAGAAAATTTTAAGAAGTATGAGATAGACGACAGGAGGGTCATGATAAGAATGCCTAAACGAGAGGCACAATCAGGAGAGGCCTATGATAACAAAGAAACCACCAAGAAAATAGTAGTGGCCCTAGAAGAAGGAGAGGAGAGATGCACGTACATAGGCCATGACCTAACAGAGGAAGAAGAGCATGTGTTAATAGCCTTGCTAAGAGAATACAGAGATGTATTCGCTTGGAGTTACAAGGATTTGAAAGGTGTTGACCCTGACATATGCTCACACACTATCCCCATGTCCTCAGATGCTAAACCCTCTAAGCAAAAGCCCTATACATATAACGATAATTACGCTGCCAAGATTAAAGAGGAGATAGATAGACTGGTTGAAGCTGGATTTATCTATGAAATTGAGCACACTGAGTGGGTATCCCCCATCGTAGTGGTGCCCAAGAAGAATGGCAAGCTGCGTGTATGCATTAACTTGAAGAAGGTCAATGCAGCCACAATTCGAGATAACTATCCGCTTCCCATCACAAAACATCTCTTAGAAAGAGTAGTAGGAAAGGAAGTGTACAGCTTCCTCGATGGATTTTCGGGCTACAATCAAGTAGCCATAGCTCCAGAAGATCAGCATAAGATAGTTTTTGCCACAGAGTGGGGTATATTTGCCTTTCGTGTAATGCCATTTGGGCTTACCAATGCACCAGCTACCTTCCAGAGACTAATGTGCCATGTATTTAAGGAGTTCCTAAGGAAGAGCTTAGAAGTCTATGTTGATGATCTTTGTGCTCATTCCAACATTAGACAAACCCATATTCCTGAACTCAGACAAATCTTTGACAAATGTAGAGAATATCAAGTCTGCCTCAACCCAGAAAAATGTGTTTTCATGGTCAGGCAAGGCAAGATTCTAGGGCACATAGTGTCAAAGAATGGCATATCTACTGACGAAGAGAAAGTGAGAGCCATAGCAGAGCTACCTAGGCCAAGGAATGTCAAGGAAGTACAAGCTTTCATGGGACATTGTGGTTACTACCGCGGGTTCATTCACATGTATGCTGTCATTGCAAAGCCCATGTACGGACTTCTGACAAACTTTGAGTGGACTGAGGAATGTGAGAATTCCTTCAATGAGCTTAAACGGCGATTATGTTCAGCACCAATCTTAACCACACCGGATTGGAATAAGCCTTTCCATGTTCATGTGGATGCATCCAATTATGCTATTGGGTGTGTACTCGCGCAGCCTACCGGTGAAGGTAATATGGATCTTCCAATTGCCTATGCTAGTAGACAATTGAATGCAGCTGAACGAAATTATACCACTACAGAGAGAGAAGGATTAGGCATGGTATATGCGGTTAAAAAGTTTAGACATTACTTGCTTGCAAATAAGTTTAAATTTCTTACTGACCATCAGGCACTGCTATATCTTGTGAACAAGCAATGTAATACAGGTAGATTAGTAAGATGGTTTCTCTTACTAATGGAATATGACTTCGAGGTTGTGGTAAGGAAAGGTAGGACCCACTTGAGAGCAGACCATCTCTCTAGACTCACATCTGGAGAAGCCCCACAAGGAGTGTCGGATGACCTTCCTGATGCTTACTTGTTTAATTTGGAAGTGGTGCCACAGTGGGCTAAACCACTAGTGCCAGTATTGACATACGGACCTAACCATCCAGTAGTAAACACGCAGGATAGAGAGGTAGTAAAAGCCCAAAAGTATCACATCATGGCAGGAAGTATGTACAAGCACACAGATCAAGGAATCTTGGCTTGTTGTGTAGAAGAGGACGAGTACACTAAATGGTTGCATTTAGCACATGTAGGTGCATTAGAGCAACACTACTCAAAGCAACGAACCTTACAGACCCTAAGGAGACTAGGGGTACATTGGCCAACTATGGAAGCTGATGTCCAAAAGTTGTGCAAGGAATGCCCAATCTGCTGCACTAAACCACCTGTGGAACATGCCACTCTTTATCAAGTGTCCATAGTGCCAGATTGGAGTGAACCACTAGTATCCTTCTTGAGGACGAAAACGTTCCCTCCAGACATGACTCTGGCTAGGAAAAGGAGTTTAGAACAAGAAGCCCAGGATTACTCACTTATTGGTGATAATCTATACAAACGTGGTAAAGACGGTTACCTGAGACTATGTGTCCATGAGAGTGAGTATCTCAAGATCTTGGACACTGCTCACGAAGGTGTAGCAGGAGGACACTTTGGACCAGATCGGGTGATCAAGGCAATACTATTTGTGGGCTTCTGGTGGCCGACCCTTCACATGGATGCACATACCTATGTGAAACGCTGTGATGTCTGTCAGAGAACTCAATATCCTATACGTAAAGATGAGATGCCACTGAAACCTATGATGGGTGGACGTGCATTCTCTAAGTGGGGAATAGACTTTGTAGGTCCTATTAATCCCCCAGCTAAGGGTTCCCATGCAGAATATATCATTGTTGCGACAGACTATCTAACAAAGTGGGTAGAGGTAAAAGCCACAACGAAGAACGATGCTCAAACAACAGCTAAGTTTTTATTTGAGAATGTGTTCACTAGATACGGGCTACCTATAGAGCTAGTTAGTGATAGAGGCACTCACTTCTTGAATGAAGTTATTGAAAATCTGCTCCACGAATTTTTGGTAGTACATAAGAAGTCTGCCCCCTATCACCCTCAAACAAATGGCCAGGCTGAGAGCACCAACAAGATCTTATGCAATGTACTGACGAAATTAGTGAACAATAAACGCTCTGATTGGGACAAACAGCTACACCATGCTGTTTGGGCATACCGAGTCGCCTACAAAACGGTACTCCAAGCCACCCCATTTCAGATGGTATTTGGCCAAAATGCAGTGCTACCGTTGGACTTCCTAATACCTACACTGAAAGTAGCACAAGAGCATGAATGGACGGGTCATGAACTCTCCTCAAGACTTTTTGACCTTGAACGATTAGGAGAAACAAGACTGAGGGCGGCTGCAGGGATATATGCAGCAAAGAAACGACAGAAGGCATACTTTGATGCCCATGTTAAGGATAAAGGTTTAAAGGCAGGCGATTTAGTTTTAGTCTACACATTGAAGCAACATGCGAGGAAACTGGAGAAGAGAGGCTACGGACCCATGATCATTAACAGAATCTCAACAAGTGGAGCAGTGCAACTAGCCACATTAGAAGGTGATGTTCTCCCAAGTTATATCAGCGGATGCAGAGTCAAGTTGTATCAGGAACCTCTCATAGAGGAAATGCTAAGTCGACTCAATACTGCTAAGAAACGCAAAGAGGAAGAAAAGCGAATTCGAGAAGAAGCTCAAGCGGAAGCCCTAGAGCGCATACGGAGAATGAAATTAAGAAGACAAGGTAGAGAGCACCCTAGGCAAGATGCATATGCAGATCAAGGATGTGACGTGGCTATGTGTGAAGTTTCAGGTGTTAGCTCACATAGGATAACTGATCGACGTCCTTTCATAACCTTAGATATAGGACAAGGAAAGAGTGCAAGGATTGTAAGAGCCTTGATTGACTCAGGTGTAGCCACTAGTGCTGTTAAATTGTCTTACTGTCAAGAGTTGCAATTAACTGTCAATCCTGTGGAAGCATATCTCATAGGATTGGGAGGCGTGGAAACCCCTTTGCATGGGCGAGGTGGAACTTCCCCTCTATATTCACAATGAGGCAATGACAGTTAAAGTACTAGTATGTCAAGATGAGGACCTCACTGAACCCCTTGTCTTGGGTCAAGACTAGATCTATGACCAAGCAGTCAACTTAAACCTAAAAAGTGGACTTCTTCAGGTATGGGTGAATCAAACTAGAATTACAATTGAGTTAAATAATGGAGCACTCAAGGAACTAGGAAAGGCATAGACTCCTGGTCCCTCCAGGGGTACACATGAAGTTGACCATGTTGTTCTTGTCCAAGGCTATGTGATGCAGAAGAATGAAGATCTCAAAAAAGGAGTCAGAACCACAATGGAACTCCCTTCTTTTCCAAAGGCCAGAAGGAGGCAGCAACTAAGGGCAGATCAATCACTGAAGACTCTCCAAGCGAGAGACCAAAAGAATGCGTGAAGCAGAACAACTCAACCGATGAAACAAATGTGGTTGCGAAAGGGCGAGCTGCCGACTGTAACCAAGTCGCAACAACGGTCTCAACTTCCTATTAGGAATCAACGACTTGATGCTAATAAGAGGACTCCTAAAACCTCTGTTGAGAAAGTGAAATCCATTTGGGTACCCAAGAAGTCGATGAAGGCTGACCCACAATCAAGACAAATTTGGGTGCCTAAGGTTTGCTTGCGGGCTCAACTAACCCCACACAATTCACATCATACACGACAGGGTTCACTCGCTCAAGCAGCCGCCACCCACTCTTGTCTGATACACTCGAACACACTGCCACCTAGAAGCACGCACAGACTCACTCGTAAATGGGTCCCAATGACACAACAACTCCCAGCAGAATTACTCATGCAACCCTCCCGAATCTCCACAAAACCAAGACCAAAAGCCATCCATGGTGTTTGGCAACCTAAGACTTGTAATAAACCCCCCGACCCCAATCTGTGAATTCATCTCCACTTACTAACTGCATTAGTCAGACAGTGCATCTTTCCATCTAGCTCCTAGCACTATCCAGGCATTAACTACACACACTGTCATCGTGCACTCACTGACCACTGACTCATCATCTACCTCATGTTAATGTTGTAACGGGGACAACAACGGTTTTTATTCTGTCCATTACAATGTTAACACATGGTTCTATATTCTCAGAGAACCAACAAGCAAGCAGTGCCATGCCAGAAGCTGGAGGTTCTAGTTCTCACGCCGGATCCAGCGCACAGATTGTGGATATAGAAACACTCCTCCTCGAACCACATCTCACCGAAAGACCGCAAGAACTTCAAGCTGTGCATGTGCTCCCAGTTCAGGATCCTCCTCAGGGACACACCTCTCAAGTGGGCAAACACGCTCATTGGTTCAGTGATGTTGCAGGACCATTGGGTGATGGAACCTATTTTTGGGAAGCTGAATTGGAGTTTAATGGTAAATGGGGACGCTACCATTTTTTCACGCGCGAATTTGAGAGCTATCAGAATGCCAAAGTAATGCGTTCGGTATGGACCAAAGCGGGCCTAGATAGTTATTTCAGGGCCCACTTACCGAAGCCAGATTTCTTACGTTGTTCTTATCTTATCAGTACCATCACTCCTAGCAGGGCCAAGGGAGGCGACAGCACTTTTGTGTTACCCTCACTATTGCCGGGCCACGAACTTAAAAGATTCAAACTGACCCTCAATCTGGTACGAGAAGCATTGGACATGCATGGTATGCACATTCCTACTGAAAAGGAAACAATGGTTCCAGGCAGAATGAAACATAAAGATCTCAATAAGCTGAAGGATATGGTAGCAATGACACCGACCATCGCTCTTCACCTACGGACCGTCATGCAGCATTTTGCTTTCCCCGCCCAGGAAAGATTCACCATGCTCCCAAAGAAGATATGGTTTAGCTTGTATTTGGCAAAGACAGAAAACCTCCCTATCAACGTACCACATTGGATCATAGATCAGATCCACCTAGCCCATCAACGGTGGAACAAGAAGCAGAAAAATGTGCTCCACGGGTGTTGTGCTCTGACCAAAATAATCTATCGATGTCTAGCCTATGACGTGCCTATTCAGCGGGCACTCGTATGGTCCCGGGCCCAGGAGTTCCAGAGAAGGCTATCAGCGGCAGGTCCTCCATCAAAGAAGATGAGAGGGGGAGTCCAATTACCCTGCGCTCAACCAAGGGGAGCCACCACTACACCAGAGATTACCCCTCCCCAGACACGATGCATTAGACCATTCACCATTCGGCTACCAAGACCAAGTACAGAGGGACCCAATCTGGTGTTTCCACCCGTCCCATCAGACTTGGAATTTCCACAGGGCTTTACTCTCAATGATCTCACTGATGAAGAAGTGGCTAGACTGATCTATGACTCTAATCTCGAAACGGAAACAGAGCGAGCTCAGGAACCACAAACCCATACAACAACGTCAGCCCCCACCCGACCGCAAGTTGTAGAAGTCGACGTAGATGAACAAGAGACCGAACAAGAGGAAGAAGCCTACGAAGAACAAGAGTATGATGAACTTTCAGAGTTAGCAAGTGCCCCCGCATATTCGACACAAATAAAAAGACTATATCGAACCATGAAGCTAGTTCAAGAACAGCATAAAATGTCACTTGAAGCAGGCAAGAAACTCATGAACCAATCGCTGGCATAGGAAGGTGTGGATGATATGTTCATCGAGTCCATCAACTCACATGCCGATGCAGTAGGATTGGATGAGGCGATTCATGAGGCAATGGCCTACATTCACCGATTTGAGAAAGGAGTTCCCGCCTGTCCCATGAGGTCCGGGAAACAAATTCATATCAACGTATCAGCACCAGGAAATACACCGCAAACAGACGAACATCAGGAAGCACCACTGTCACCACCCTCCCGACCCCTCACTACACAACTCACTCCACCACATGACACTATCGCCACCACGTCCACTATCACCACAATCGTCATGGGAATTCCACTCTCTCCGGGAATCCAATTCGGGGGAGTCACTATGCCCACCTTCACCACTCTCTTCACTAACGTCACATCCACCCCACCCACGGTCCCCATCTACACGGTCACTCAAACATTTGACACTATGGAAACATCTCCTGCCACAGCACCACTCCCTTCCCCCATGCAACCTCCGTCCCCCATACCCCCCGCACCCACATCTCCACTTGACTCCACATCATTCACAACTCCCTTTCCCGTCCCCATTTCCCCTGCATCTTCATCTCTCCCTGCATCATTTAATGTAAATAGTATATTTCTAGCTTTAAATCAATGTGTCTATCAACTTCAGAATGAGTATCGAGCTCTCGACGATCGTTATCATCAAGTGATCACTACTAATCAGAAACTTCAGAGCCGCCTCACAGCGATCGAGCAAGAAAATGCAGAACTCAACCAACATTACACCACCCTCGAACATGCCCACCAAACACTCCTAGAAACTCCCCAACCATCACAACAGCCGGGCACCAAATAACTCGAGGCCTTGCTGGACGTATACCAAGCTGATAATCTCAGAGTCCAGCGTAACTTGGCACTCCTCAGAAAACACATGGCAACCACCCTTGAAGAGAACAAGAGACTGCAGCAGCAAAATGAAGCAAATCTAGAAGCAGCAATGGAAGGCTCTCCCCACGAAATTGATCCAGAGCAGTTTAAAGCCGTACCCTCAGAGACAATGCAGACCATCTTGGAAAGCTATGCAGATCTATTGGATGCTCATGATGAGTTGGAAAGGGAACGTGATGAGCTACGTGGCCAGCTCAAGGAACAGATGGCTCCAACCAAGGTAATAGAACCGGCCTTGACTTCAGAGGAAGTGAAGGCATTGACAGAGCAGGTGGTTGAGCTCCAGAAAAAGTTACTAGAGTATGAAAGGCAACCCTCTCCAGTTATAGAACCTGAGCCAGAAAACTTGGTTCCCATTGAGGTAGATGATTCGTACGAGGAACCATACGTTCCTATGCCAATGCCAGGCGGGCAACAAACCTGAGAGGGAATGGATACCTTAGAAGTGGAAGCACCTGAATGGCTTCAGTCATTAGAGAAGACAGCGAACACTCACGATGAACGAGTAGCAATACAGATCCAATCATTAGCCAAATTAGAAGACACTATCATCAAGTCCGAGTATTTCAGACGTATGTCCCATCACAGGTGGATAGGGACCAATGATGATCAGTATGTGCCATATTGCATATTATTGGCTGATTACAACGCAGAGATCCAACGACAATGTGGGAAGGCCCCCACCTTTGCCACCCAGTTTGGCCCCGACGATATACCAGAGAGTGCAAAAAGAGGATCTATTCATCAACCCACTTGGAGGATCCGTCTCTTGGAGAATTATCTTGAAATGGTTTGAACCTGGAATAACATGCCCCTCTTTATTAAGTACAATCCTTATTATGCCCCAGTCCTACGAAGACGCACATGGCCTGAATTCACCATTGCTGTCAAGAACATCAAAGGCTGTGCCAAGTGGCTAAATTATGTTTATCTAGCACCTCCACGAGGACCTCCCACTGTAAATTACATGATTTCTACTATCAGACACTGGAGCACTCGACTACGCAATACACCCGATGTGATGGCACAAATGTGTATGAAAATATTTGAATTAATGCTGATCACATTCAGGACATTTAAAAACATTAAGGATCCCCACTTCTCAGGAGCAGGCTTTGTTACAAGCAACCAAGACCTCGTTTACGACATGAGCACCACCCCATCAATAGAAGTAATATATGCTTGGCACGCCAGAATAAAGTACCTCCCCGCTTGTTTTAAACAGACATTCGAGGAGATGTTCATAACGGGATTCTGGGAATATCACTCAGAAATTTTTGTACCCAGGCCTTCACATCTCCTCCACTTATACGCTGTGGAGAGAACCATACATTCAGAACAACTGCGGGTGCCACACCCGGACGTACCAGGACCAGTGAATTGGGACGCATTATTAACAGATCTAGCACGGGGGCTCAGATTAGAAGAACATCACCTCGCCTCCGACGTCGTCCAATACTACGTTCAATGAACATCTAGACAAGGGTCTGTTAGGGGCGACAGACGCGAGAGTGGCGGGGGTGTTGGCAGCAGTCAGGGAACCAAAGGAGCCACAAGAGGAAGAGAGTCAGAGCGAAGGGACAACACAAGCAGACATGGCAGTCAAAGAAGACTTGGCAAGTAGGCCATCTAAATTTTTCAGACATCAAGGAGTTGAGCACACAAGAAGAAAGAGCAAGTAGGGAGCTCAAAGGTATGTATGACAAATCAATAGAGAAAATCCCTACACAAATAGTGATTTTCATCACTAAAAACCATTGTAAATATCATTTCGTATTTTTGTAGCTCCATTTTGTGCAAGCCAAGGAGTCCTTGAGCTTGAGGAGCTTTAGAAGTATCTACCTACCAATTTTCATATTTTTTAGATCTCGTTTGAGCCCTCTAATAAGCCCTAGAACCTAATTTTTAACTAGGCCGGACACTAGGTCTAAACAAGGCCAAAGCTAGTCAAAAACTATAAAAGGAGCTAGAGAGCTCATTTTTGAGGTTGGATTGTAATTGAAATGAACTTGTAAGAGCTTTTTGAAAGTAATCTAACAACTCCATTGCTTCTCACTCTTTGTCTTGCCGTGTGTGCACGTGTGCGTGTATGTGTGTGCATGCTTGTGTGCTTCTCACTCACGCACTTGTGCCTCCACTTGCTCGACGTCTTCATACCATCGTCACGTCTTCCTGGATTGACATTAAAGGAGGTGCTACTCATCACTGAGCTACACCATCCTATTCCTGAGTTACCCACACCAGCCAAACAAGTGGCTTTATTATTGGATGGATTGCTAAGTACCAAATTGAGATCATACGTGTACTTAAAGGACTCTAGGACCATAGAAGAGTGTGTACACATGTGCATTGACATCGAGGATAACCTAGGGGAGGAATTAGAGCTTTCAAAAATCTACAAAGATTCAGATAGTTCCTCTAGCCTCTTTTCCACGCAATCCACATCTATTGAGGAGCTCGTAGAGAAGGTAGCTCAAAAACTAGGTGTCTCAGGCAAACAAATTCCAAGATTTGCCACAGTTAAGTGGTGCTATACTTGTGGAGGGGACCATATGGTGAATGTATGTCCCATTATGGCTCAACTCCAAATGACTCCTAGTAGCCAATACTGCACCATAGAACAGAGATACACTAATCACACCGCACAGGATTGCCGATACAACAAGCAAGCGGTTAGGCAAACCTACCCTCAGCCATACCCTCAACAAGGAAGATACCAGAACTAGTACCCACCACAGCAATATGGCAGACCTCAACAACCCTATCAGGAGCCCTACAAACCTAGCAAAGGCCTCAGCCTGTGTTAGCTCAGCAACCTCCTACCCCAACCAATGTCATTCCCATAAAGTATGCAGCGGTAGAAGAAAATTTGATTAGATCTATAGTCCTATTGACTCCTTTGCTTTTGAAAAGTGACCCTAGTGACCATAGCTTTGATTCTACACATACAAATAGTTCCCAAGCTTACTACATGCAGTCACCTGAGCATAATGAGTCATACTACTCTGAAGAACCAAGTGAACCTAGTTGGGAGCGAGAGTATGCAAATGTCATGTATGCAAACCCCAACTCTAGACCTCAACCTAGGGAGGTCAGACCCCAATTCCCTAGAGGACCATGCTACAGATGTCAAGGAGATCACCTTATTTGTGATTGCCCAATGCCGGCCCCTATGCAACCCCAATCGTTGACAATTCAAGGTTTTTGTCAAGACTGCAGCAAAGAGAACCTCTTACAAGACTGCCAAAAGAACCCCAATAACATGCCTAAAATCACTCCTATTAACATTATTGACTTGGTAGTAGATTCCTCAGGAACTGTAGCTTCCACTCCACCAGTGCAAGTGATCACTAGAGCTCAAGCATTGCAGCAAAACCAAGGTGTAGGCCAGGAAAAGAGCTCCGAGGTTAGTGAAACAGAGAGCATGAAGAAGAAGAGGACTAGAGCTTGGAAGGATAGTCGAGAAAGAATGAAAAGACAATGGGCAAAGAAGATGAGTGAACTCGAGGAAAGCCTAAGAGAAACGAGAGCCAAGATAATTGAACTAACATCTCAACCTCCCTCTCACACTACCCCACCACCACCATTCCCATCTCCATCTGATCCACCACTTTCCAACCCGCCTCATGCGACCCCACCACCCCCTAGAGTAGGATCAGTATTAGCAGATCCCACTCCGGAGGACCTAAATATGATGCTTAAGGCATATTAGGCGAGAATCCAAGAAGGGCCAAACAGATCATGAAAAGTGTTACCCTAGAGCGGAACTAGAGCTTGAATGAACTAAAATCTATGCTAAGATGGTGGAATTGGCTCAAACCATGTTTGAAGCCAGCCGCCTCTTTAATATCTCAAGCTCAGCAAAGACGCAGTTGCACTTTGATGGACTGCTAGAAAGATTGGAGAGGCTAATCACACAATCAGAAAAGGAACCCACCCCCCCAAATAAGGGCAAGGCAAGCGAAAGAATAAGCATTCCTCCCTAGGAAGCTTATGTGCCTAATTCCACCGAACCAGACACCTCTTCTTCTATGAATCGGTACACACCAGAGTTCCTACGAGAGATTCTATGCAATGTGCTCACCAATTTAGTAAATAATAAATGCTCAGATTGGGATAAACAACTACACCATGTTGTTTGGGCATACCGAGTTGCCTATAAAACGGTACTCCAAGCCACTCCCTTTCAAATGGTGTTTGGTCAAAATGCAATGCTACCATTGGACTTCTTGATACCTACACTAAAAGTAGCACAAGAGCATGAGTGGACGGGTCATGAGCTCTCCTCTAGAATCTTTGACCTTGAACGACTAGGTGAAACAAGACTAAGTGTTGCAACAGGAATATATGCAGCTAAGAAAAGACAAAATGCACATTTTGATGCACATGTGAAGGATAAAGGTTTGAAGGCAGGTGACCTAGTCCTAGTCTACACTTTGAAGCAACATGCACGGAAATTAGAGTAGAGAGGCTATGTGCCTATGATCATAAATAGGATCTCCACAAGTGGACCAGTTCAATTAGCTACATTGGAAGATGATGTTCTCCCTAGTTACATTAGCAGATGCAGAGTCAAGTTATATCAGGAGCCCCGCACGGAGGAGATGTTAAATCGACTCAATACTGCAAAGAAACGTAAAGAAGAGAAAAAGCGAATTCGAGAAGAAGCACAGGCAGAAGCATTGGAACTCATCCGAAGAATGAAGTTGAGAAGACAGGGTAGAGATCAGCCTAGGACAGAGGACTATGCACACCTAGGATATCATATGGCTATGTGTGAAGTTTCAGGTATTAGCTCTCATAGAATAATTGATCGACGTCCTTTTGTAACCTTAGAGATAGGACAAGGAAAGAGCGCAAGGACTATACAGGCCTTGATTGACTCAGGTGCAACCACTAGTGCTGTTAAATTTTCTTACTGTCAAAAGTTGAAATTAAATGTCAATCCTATAGAAGCATATCTCATAGGATTGGGAGGCATGGAGACCCCTTGCATGGGCGAGGTGGAACTTCCCCTCTACATTCAAGATGTTTTTTGACAATTAAAGTACTAGTGTGTCAAGATGAGGATCTCACTGAGCCTCTTGCCTTGGGTCAAGACTCAATCTATGATCATGCAGTCAACCTAAACCTAAGAAGTGTACTTCTTCAGGTATGAGTAAATCAGAGTCGAATTACAGTTGAGTTAGACAATGGAGCACTCAAGGAACTAGGAAAGACACACACTCTTGGTCCTTCCAGGAGTACACATGGAGATGACCATGCTATTCTTGTCCAAAACTATGTGATGCAGAGGAATGATTATCTCAACAAAGAAGTCAAGGATACTATGGAACTCCCTTCTTTCCAAAGGCCATCGGGATGCAGCAACCAGAGGCAGATAAAATGCAGAAGAAGCAGACTACCTATGCTCAAAGCCAAAAGAAAGTATGAAGCAAGGTATCCCGGCCCCCAAAACAACTGTGGGTGCGAAAAGGTGAGCATCCTATTGCGGTCAAGCCACAACAACTGGCTCAACTTTCTATTAGTGATCAACGACACAACACTAATAAGAAGTCTTCCAAAAATTCTTCTATGAAAGTGATATCTATCTGGGTACCCAAGAAGTCGATGAAGGCTAGCCCACAATCAAGACAGATTTGGGTGCCTAAGGCTTGCTTGCGGGCTCAAATAGCTACACAGAGTCCACACCCTGTACAACAGGGTTCACTCACTCGAATAGCTGATACCCACTCTTATACATCACGCACGAACACATATTCATCCATGAGCATGAGTAGAATCACTTGTAAATGGGTCCCTAGAAAGCCTCATTTCCAAGCAGAAACTCTCACAAAGCCCTCGAGAGTCTCCACAGAACCAAAACCGAAAGCCATCAAGTGCGTTTGGCTGCCCAAAGCTTGTAATAAACCCCCGCCCCCGCTTGTAAGTTCACCCCCACCTACTAACTGCATCATTCTCACACTACATCTTTCCATTTAGCTCATAGGACAATTCATCCACTAACTACACCCACAATCACCGAGCACTCACTAACTAACTAACTTATCACTAAAAACTCACGTTAATGTTGTAACGGGGACACATGACCACATGGTGTCCATTTGCAATGTTAACTTTCATTTGTATATTCTCACAGAACTGGTGACTAAGGTATGGATGAACAATATAGGGAAACCCTTGACATGAATGTTGATGCATTGGGTGTACCTGAGACAGTGCATATCACTCTCGCACACTCGCGAAGATCAGAGCGAAGTTACGGCAGACGTCCCCCTCAACCAGGGAAACAAATGAATGTATTGGTATCAGAACCATAGGGCACCACATCCATGACCACGGGCAGAGCTCACACCATTCATGACACTGAGGAAGCCCATACCTCAAGTGCACCCCCTTCACCCCCATTACCACCCTCCCCTCCAACTCCACCACCTTCACCTCCTACCACCACTGTCACTCGCACTCTCAGAGTCTCAGATTCCACTTCCCATTCTGAAGCATAGAATGTCAGTCAACCCTCACAATCCGCACAACCTATCACCACCCCTATTGTAAATACTACCACTCACACTATAATTCTAACTATAGCCACTGAAAACCCCATTCCCCCGATCACACTTCCTGGCGGTTGATATTCACAACTGCACACACCACTTTACACCTTCACAACCATCACCACACTGACAATTCCCATGTTCACAATCACTCCCACGACTGCATCCACATATGACTTCATGGACATATCACCCACTTCTGCACCTCTCCCTCCCCCCATATGTCCACAATCTCCCATTCCCCCACCACCCACTTCACCCTTCTCAAGCAGAGCATACACACTCCCATTCCCTTTTCCCTACCCTCCTGCATTCAACACCTTCCCAACATCCACTCATGTTAGTAATGTATTTAATACGTTGTACTAGTGTATGTCTCAACTACAACAGCATTACCAGCACCTAGATGCTCACCATATGAGCCTGTTCAAAAACCATGAAACACTACAAGAAAGATTCATTAACTTAGAGAAGGAGAAGAGGCTATTAAAACAACACTTTAATACTTTACAAGCACAACATGATTAGTTAGTAGCCAATCCACCCCAGCCAGATATCGAAGAAAAACAACAACTTGATGATATGTTACACGCCGAGATAACGGACTATCTCAAGCTTGGACGTAACCTCGCCTTACTACGAAAGCACATGTCCGCAGCACTCGAAGAAAATAAACGACTACGAAAACAAAACGAAGAAAACCTGGAAGCAGCAATGGAGGGTTCATCGCGGGAAATTGACCCGGAGAATTTCAAGGCCACTCCATCTGAAAACATGCAAACCGTCTTGGAAACACATGTCAATCTCTTGGAAGCCCACGTAGCCTTAGAAAAAGAGCAGGATGACCTGCTAAAGCAACTGGCAGCTCAGCAAGAGTCACCAAAAGAAGTCACAGCCGCCGCAGACACATATGAAGAAGTCGCAGAACTCAGAGCACAACTGGCAGAACTACAAAATAAAGTTCTTCAATATGAGCGTCAACCCTCTCCCCTTGTGCAGCCGGAACGTGAGGACTTAGTCCCAATTGAAGTTGAGGAGACTTTTGAAGACCCATACGTACCCATGCCTGCACGAGGGGCTAAGCAAACAGAGGAAGGAATGGACACAATTGAGATCAAAGCTCCTGAATGGATGCAAAGTTAGAGAAGATTGGTGCAACCCATGATGAGAGAGTGGTAGTATAGATACAGTCTATGTCTGGATTGGAAGAAGTCGTCATTAAATCGGATTACTTCATAAACCTCTCCCATCATCGGTGGATTGGCACGTCTAATGATTTGTATCTTCCATTCTTTGTCTTAATGGCAGATCATAATGCTGAAATCAAGCAGGGCACAACAAAAGAACCAACCTCGGTGACACAGTTTGCACCAGATGACATTCCCGCCAGTGCCACGCATGGGAATATATTTCAACCTACCTGGAGGATACACTTACTGGAAACATACCGCGAGATGGTACAAACTTGGAATAGTATGCCAATATACATCAAGTATAACCCATGCTAGTGCCCTGTCTTTCGAAGAAGGTCTTGGACAGAGTACATCAAAACAGTTTTGACAGTTAAAGGATGTGAAAAGTGGCTAAACTATGTGTACTTAGCACCCCCTCGTGGCCAACCCACGGTCAACGACATGATTTCAACCATCCGACATTGGGCAGTCAAATTCAAAAATGTACCAGATATCATGGCACAGATGTGCCTCAAAATATTTGAGTTCATGCTGATCACATTCAGAACCTTTCAAAATGTGAAAGACCTCACCTCTTGGCTCTCGGATTCAATAAAGGCAACAGGATCTCACCTATGATATGAGCATAACACCACCTATCAACGTTGTCTATGCGTGGCATGCTCGTATCAAGTATTTACCAACCTGCTTCAAACAAACGTTTGAAGAAATGTTTATCATAGGGTTCTGGGAATACCATTGTTGGCAATAGTTAAGGCACCCAAGGACTCATAAGACAAGGAATCCAAAGAAGGGAGCCAGAGTGGAGAGAAGGCACAAGCAGACAAAGTAGTCAACGAAGATATGGTAAATAGGCCATCCAAATTTTCCAACCAAACCTCAAATGAACAGTGATCTTCATCACTACCATAACCTTGTAAATACCATTTTTGGATAGTTTCGGCTCCATTTTGTGCAAGCCAAGGAGTCCTTGAGCTTGAGGAGCATTAGAAGTACCTACCTATCAATTTTCATATTTTTTAGACTCCATTTGAGCCCTCAAATAGGCCCTAGAACCTAATTTTTAACTAGGCCGGACACTATGTCTAGACAGGGCCAAAAGCTTGTCAAAAACTATAAATAGAGCTAGAGAGCTCATTTTTGAGGTTAGCAAGTTGTAATAGATTTGAACTTGTAAAAGTATTTTTGAGTAATCTAAGAGAACTCCATTGTCTCTCTCTTTGTTCTTGCCGTGTGTGCGTGTGTGTGTATGTGTGTGCATGTTGGTGTGCTTCTCACTCTCACACTTGTGCCATCACTTGCTCGAGGTCTTCATACCATCCTCACGTCTTCCCGGATTGACATTAAAGGAGGTGCTACTCATCATTGAGCTACACCAAATTTTGGCGTCGTTGCCGGGGATCGAGCTTTGAGGATGAGCGTGTGATGGTAAGACGTAGAGTTGAGGCATTGGAGTCATAGGTAATTTCCTTAATTTTATCTATTTTCTTTTGTTTTCTTCACCATCATAATCCTCACCATCTCCATCATCACGAAAAATTTTAGTTTTTGGTCATATCACCCTACCCATACCATTCCCCTCATTTCACTTGTGAGAGAGTGCGAGAGAGCGTATGTGTGCTTGTGATTTTCTGAGTTTTTTGAGATTCTCTACAAGAATCAGCATCCCCAGCAGCTGCATCAGCTCCAGCAGGTAAAAAAATTTGATTGTGCAGGTCCCGAGGCATTGACCTCTGTCAATCGCGACCGATAGAAAAGTTGACCATTTTGCAAAACAAAGTGCATAACCATGATGTGTAGGCCTAGGGCATCCTAAATATGTGTTTGAAATTTTAATATGTCTCGGTTTTCTGTCAATCGCGATCGACAAACAACGATGGACACCACCCAACAGACTCGTCAATTGAGACCGACACCTCAATCGCGACCGACTGAGTCAACGACCGACTGACCACGACTGACAGAATTTGCGCGTGCCATGTGTCAATCACGACCGACCCATCAGTCGCGATCCGCTCATCAATCGCGAGTGACAGCCCCGACGGACTTGTCAATCGCGACTGACCCACTCAATGACTGTTTGACCATGACCGATAGAACCCTCATGACGGACCTGTCAATCGTGACGGACACTTAGATCACGACCGACAGAGTCAATGATCCTTTGACCGTGACTGAATGAATTTTCCGGCCATGTGTCAATCGCGATTGACCCATCAATCGCGACTGACAGCCACGACGGACCTGTCAATCGCGACCGACTTGTGTCAATTGAATTTAGACCTTGAGCTAACTTTGGGAGTTTTACAGGTCCTTTTAGAGCATCGAAGGGTACTCGAAGCAAGAGTAAGTGCCAGCTTGGGAATACACTTCCTAGGCTCACAAGGGCAACCAAGGAGAGAAACCAAAGGTTGGAAATTCTCAACAACCGCTGTCAATTCCTAGCATAGGCTAAGCACGGATAGAGGTTTTGATCAATTAGGGTTACATTAAGCACGACCAAGTCAAATAACTCTAATCACTCAAGTGCAAGTACGAGGAGATTACATTTGCGAAACAACCTAAGGGAAAAGAATTTAAATCAAGCGACCAAAAATAAGTATGATAAAACTTAAGTGTTCCTTGTGACGATGATTGAATGGACAAGAAGGGACATCCAAAGAAAAATTACAAAGAACAAGTGATTGTTACAAAAGAACTCAGCAATGAAATTACACTTGGGAAATTTGGAACTAATCAATCAGGCTTATGAACCTGAGATCAAGAAGATACCTAGGGAGAGATAGAGAGAGTCTTAGGTCTTTAGAGGCTAGTGTCAATCTTACTGCTAGGTCTTGGGCCCAGTAGTTGAGCCGTCATTCGTACTACCGTAGCTCTGAAACTAGCGAGTCTGATATGTCTCACGGTATGGAGAGACCTATTGGAAGTTCAGGAGTGCCCTACTTACACAGGGTAGAAGGCCCTTACAAGACACAACTCGAATACCTTAGGACCAACCGATTAGGTGCTTGCATCTATGAGGATGGCCTAGGAAGATCTGTGGTCCAAATTAAAAACACTGACCAACCCATTGGAATTGAACATCCAGCTATCAAGTTTGAAAATGAAGCATACCTGGACAAGGAAGGAACCATATATGTAGTCATTAGTCACCCAGATAGGACAGACGAATTTGGGAATGTGATCCCAGAGACGGACATAGGTGACCTAGAGCAAGGGAACTTAGGTGGAGAGCCTAGGACCCCTCGAGGTAAATCAGTTCTAACAAGAATCCTCAATCCCGAGTGGGTTCCCTAGGACAATAAGAGTATAGATCTGCTCTTGAATTGAGAGACTGACGAAGCCTTTTGGAGGTATAAGCCTGATCAGCCGAATGAGATAGGAACGATCGCCATCTATGAGTTCAAAGATCCCGATAGCCCAGGCAAAGTGACCTATTTAGATCATACTTCAGAGAGGATCTTTGTGGTCACAGAGCATGGTAGGCATGCTTACACTTGGAAGGGAGAATTCATTTTCCCCCAACCAAGATCCAATGTCTCTTTTGGCCACCAAGGAGCCGGAACATCCCAAGCTCATGGAGCTCAAAGGGATAGGACTAGAGATAGACCATAAGTGAGCTTCGCCAACCCACTGGGAAGAGAAAGAACGAGAACGAAAATGGATAGAGTGGAACCTGAGAGACTTAGAGTCCCAAGAAACAAAAGAAATGTGGATGAATTCCCTCTACCAAGACCTAGAGAGCATACGAGGACTTTGAGACCTACACAACTAGTTAAATCCATGAACAACTACTTCAATGGCACTGGAGACCCATATGATCATGTGGCCGAGTTTAGGCAAGTCTTGAGAGCTGATCAAGTTGAGGACCTATTCACGCAGTAAAATGCCTTTGGTCTAACCCTTAGGAACACTGCCCTTACATGGTTTCAACCATTAAATGAGAGACAGTTCAGGAACATAGACCAACTTTTAGAGGCATTCATTACCGAATTCTCTAAGAGTGGCATAAGGCATAATACTTCCTCCTTGATTCATAGCTTCAGGCAAACCCCTCAAGAGACGGTTAGACTTGCAGGAAGAAGATTTAGGCAATATCTAGAGAGATGTCTTATTTCTGAGTTACCCACACCAGCCAAACAAGTGGCATTATTCCTAGATGGACTGCTGAGTACAAAGTTGAGATCATATGCGTACTTGAAAGACCCTAGGACCATAGAAGAGTGTGTACGCATGTGCATCGACATCGAGGATAACCTAGGGGAGGAGTTAGAACTTTCCAAAATCTACAAAGATTCAGATAGTTCTTCTAGCCTCTCTTCCTCGCTATCCACGTCTATTGAGGAACTTGCTGAGAAAGTAGCTCAAAAACTAGATGTCTCTAGCAAACAAATCCCAAGATTTGCTCTAGTTAAGCGGTGCTATATGTGTGGAGGTGACCATATGGCGAACGTATGTCCCATTATGGCTCAACCCCAAGTAAATCCTAGTAGCGAGTACTGCACCATCGAACGGAGATACACGAATCATACTGCACAAGATTGCCCATACAATAAGCAAGCAATTAGGCAAACCTACCCTCTGCCCTATCCACAACAGGGAAGATATCAAAACTAGTACCCACCACAACAGTATGCTAGACCTCAAGAAACCTACCCATCACAATATCAGGCCCAGCAGAGACCTCAACCAGTGCTAGCACAACAACCTCCTGGTCCAGCCAATGTGATCCTAGTAAAGTATGCAGCTGCAGAAGAGAACCTGAATAGAGCCATAGTGCCTGTAACACCATTGCTCTCAAAAAGTGACCCCAGTGACTATAGCTTTGATTAAACACATATTGATAGCCCCCAAGCTTACTACATGCAGTCTCCTGAACATGGTGAATCCTATTATAGTGAAGAACCAAGTGAACCTAGTTGGGATTCAGAGTATGCAAACATCATGTACACAAATCCTAACCCTAGACCTCAACCTAGGCAAGTAAGACCCCCATTCCTGTTGGAACAAGCCAATCACAAATTGGTGATTATAGAGATCTTGAAGAAGACTTATGGTCAGAATGAAGTGAAGGAAGACACTTATGAAAGTGAAGAAGATTTCAGAATGATGTCTTGTACACATATGTACATATAAGTGAAGAATCTTGTAAGCTGAGTATAGCTAAGCCTTTAGGATGATTAGTAGAAATGTCATAGACGCGGGATGAGTCTAAAGTCATGTATATATAAGTTAATGATGACAAGAAATATGTAAGAGAGTCATTTGTAGATGACAAACTTCAGAAAGATGTGTAGAGAGTTTTTTCCCAGAAAATAGCGACGGGTTTTTCTCTGAGTGCTCTCTGTCTGATCACGTGGATCAGAAATCCTTTTGTACACATCTAATTGAGAAGCTAATGAAGCTATGTCTAGAGTTTCAGAATCTAATTCCTCTCCTACTGTGAGAATGATCAATAGGAACATTCATATGTGAACTTTGGGAACTGAAGCCTGAGAGTAGCGCACTTTTTTGTCTCAGTATTTTGATCAGATCTGAGTGTATACTGTAAAGTTTTTGATGAGTGAGCACTTAAAATTTAAGTTAGAAGATAAGGAAGCTATGGCTAAAAGCATTTAGCAAAACGGGTTTCAGATTGGGAGAAATCAACTTAAGAAGTTGACTACATCGAAGGCGCAACTTCTGAGAGACATTTTCTGATATGTCTTTGATCTTAATGATCAAATTAAACTTTTGGTGATTAGTTTTGAGAACTAATGATTGACATGATTGCGCAAAGGTATTGCGAATACTTGTGCATCATTTACTTGAAGAAATTTGAAAATTTATGCAGGAAATGAAGTGGATTCCTGAAGCAGACTTTCTGAAGTAGACACTTCTTCACTCAGAGAAGTGTTGATTGAAGTTTTGGTAAAGAAGAACATTGTTTGTGTAAAGTTTGGTTTATAACTGACATAGAAGTGTTCTTAAGTCAGTATAGATCAAACCTTTGGAGATTAAGAGGTCTCCAACAATTCCCTAGAGGACCATGCTACAGATGGCAAGGAGATCACCTCATTCATGATTGCCCCATGCCTGCACCTACACAACCCCAGTCAATAACAATCTAGGGCTTTTTTCAAGATTGCGGAAAGGAGCATCTCTTACGAGATTTCCCAAAGAATCCCAATAATATGCCAAAAATCACTCGTATTAATGTTATTGGGTTAGTAGTAGACTCTACAGGAAGTGTAACCTCCACTGCACCAGTGCAAGTGGTCACCAAAGCTCATGCATTGCAGCAGAATCAAGGTATAGGACAAGAATGGAGTGATGAGGTTAGTGAAACTGAGAGCATAGCCAAGAAAAAGACAAGAGCATGGAAAGATAGCCGAGAAAGAATGAAAAGACAATGGTCTAAGAAGATGAGCGAATTAGAAGAAAGCATAAGAGAAACAAAAGTCAAAATTGTTGAGCTCACCTCTCAAACAAACTCTCACATACCAACACCACCTTCATCCCTATCACCATCTAATTCACCATCATTCAACCCACCTCATACCATTCCACCACCCCCTAGAGTAGGATCAATTCTAGCTTACCCCACTCCTGAAGACATAGACATGATGCTCATGGCATATCAGGCCAGAATCCAACAAGGGCCAAATGTGACAGATCATGACAAGTGCTACCCTAGAGCTGACCTAGAGATAGAAAGAACCAAGCTTTGTGCTAAGATGGTGGAATTGGCTCAAATCATGTTTGAAGCCAGTCGCCTCTTTAACATCTCTAGTTCCGCTAAGACGGAGTTGCACTTTGATGGACTGCTAGTCTAAGAAAGATTGGAGAGGTTAATTGCACAGAAAAGGAACCCGCCTCTCAAAATAAGGACAAGCCAAGTGAAAGGCTAAGCCTTCCTGCCCAAGAAGCTTGTGTGCCCAATTCCACTGAACCAGACACCTCTTCTTTTATGAATCGGTACACACCAAAATTCCTACGAGAGATTCAAGAAGAGAAATGGGCCAAAGAAAGTGAAGTCCCTCCTATCATTGAACTTGTGGATGATGCTCAGGAACAATTCCCACAAGACATTCCCTCCATTTATGGAGAGCAGGAGAGTGCACAATCTCAGGAGAGATTAGACTTCGAGTCTAAGTCCATACAAGAACTACCCCATTTCATAAGCCCATGGGAAGCTAAGTCTACATGTATGAGAGCCCCCACTGTCATGGTAAGAAACGAAGATTCAGTCACACCTAGGAACACAAAGGTAGTGAAAAACACTAAAGTGCAGTGCAATCTCACTTTAGAAGAGCTACTCAAGGTTAGACCAGAACTGTGGAAACATGTAGCTAAACAAGTACCAAAGATGGCCGCGTTCCCAGGTATGGTCTCATAGAACAGTGCCAGAAATTCCTCTAGACAAGATAGGAGACATGAGTGAGGGAGAAGAGGGAAACACCTATCTTCCCATCACCCATCAAGGATACACAACCAAGGCAATTCTGGACTCAGGTGCAGGAGTTGCAATTGCTACCACTTCCCTATCTAAGCATTGGGACAAGCCAACACTCAGGCCAACGAGAATGAAATTGCAGATGGCCGATGGTCACATAGAAAGACCCTTAGGCTTGCTAGAAGGAATAACTCTCCCTACATGCGGTGTTGAGTTTGAGCACACCTTCGCCATATGTAACTTTAGCAAAAATCATGCCTATGAGATGATTTTGGGAAGACTATTTATGCGACAGTTGCAAGTGGTACAGGATTGGGGAACCAATTCCTTGTATTTGCAACACTTATGTGTTACGACCAAAGTGAATCTTAAAGATTACTCTCATAGGGATGTACCCCCCATTCAATGGAACCCCATCCATAGAGCCAAAGATGATATTGAGTCAGTGCATTCCATAGGATCGGGATCCTCATGGATGCATGAAGACACCCACTTATGGATGTGCAAAGTAGCAGTTGAAGAGGAGAAGAGAGAAAAAGCCAGAGAGGTAGATGCAAAAGAGACACATATATCAATTCAAGACCCAGCCTATGCACCTGTAGTATTCGCTGATGAAGAATTTGAACCTCATATTTGGGCAAAAATTCTAGCAACAATGGATGTAGCCATCAATGAAGAACAATGGATACCCCACTGTGATTAGGATGGCTATGATATTTCAGTCTTCTCAATAGAGCCAATCATGGGAGATTCGGTTTTAGAAGAATGCGAACTTAGTCATGATGCATTTGAGGATGCAAGTGACTCCGACTTAGAGTCAATCATTATGGACCCACCTTTTGCATCAGATGAAGAATACTTCTATGAAGTAGAAGCATACCCTCAGAGACACGGAGAGATCAAGAATGATGTGAGGTTAACCACACAAGTGGCCACCAAGAGTGAGGGCAAGAAAAGGAAAAAAAGAGAAGTCACACCAGAAGAGGAAGAATCTTTGTTTCAGGTCCCTAAAAATTTTAAGAAGTATGAAATAGATGATAGGAGAGTCATGATGAGAATGCCTAAACGTGAGGCTCAATCAAGGAAGGCCTATGATAACAAAGAAACCACCAAGAAAATAGTTGTAGCCATAGAAGAGGGAGAAGAAAGATGCACTTACATAGGGCATGATCTGACCGAAGAAGAAGAGCACAAATTGATAGCCTTGCTAAGAGAATACAGAGATGTATTCGCTTGGAGTTACAAGGACTTGAAAGGTGTGGACCCTGACATATGCTCACACACTATCCCCATGACCTTAGATGCAAAACCTTCTAAGCAAAAGCCATACACATACAATGATAATTACGCTGCCAAGATCAAAGAAGAGATAGATCGTTTGGTGGAAGCTGGATTTATCTATGAAATTGAGCACACTGAGTGGGTATCCCCCATTGTCATGGTGCCCAAGAAGAATGGAAAGCTCCGTGTATGCATCAACTGGGAAGGTTAATGCAGCCATTATTCGAGATAACTATCCGCTCCCTATCACTGAGCATCTACTAGAAAGAGTAGCAGGCAAGGAGGTGTACAGCTCCCTTGATGGATTTTCAGGCTACAATCAAGTAGCCATTGCACCAGAAGATCAGCATAAGATGGATTTTGCCACAAAGTGGGGCATATTTGTCTTTAGAGTAATGCCATTTGGGCTTACCAATGCACCAACCACATTTGAGAGACTGATGTATTTAAAGAGTTCTTGAGGAAGGACTTAGAGATCTACGTTGACGATCTCTGTGCTCATTCCAACATTAGACAAACGCATATACCTGAACTCAAGAAAATCTTTGACAAATGTAGATAATATCACGTCTACCTGAACCCAGAAAAGTGTGTTTTCATGGTCACACAAGGCAAGATTCTAGGACATATAGTGTCAAAGAATGGCATATCTACGGACGAGGAAAAAGTGAGAGTCATTGCAGAACTACCTAGGCCAAAGAATGTCAAGGAAGTACAAGCTTTCATGGGGCATTGTGGATATTACCGACGCTTCATACACATGTACGCCATCATAGCAAAGCCTCTGTACGGACTTTTGACTGACTTTGAGTGGACTGTTGAATGTGAAAACTCTTTCAATGAACTCAAAAGAAGATTGTGTTCAGCACCAATCTTGACCACACTAGATTGGGATAAGCCCTTTCATGTTCACATAGATGCATCCAACTATGCTATTGGATGTGTGTTAGCACAACCTACTGGTGAAGGTAATATGGATCTTCCCATTGCCTATGCTAGTAGATAGCTAAATGCTGCTGAACGGAATTATACCACTACTGAGAGAGAAGGCTTAGGCATGGTATATGCGGTTAAGAAGTTTAGACATTATTTGCTTGCAAACTAGTTTAAATTTTTTATTGATCATCAGGCATTGTTGTACTTAGTAAACAAGCCATGCAATACACGCAAGTTAGTAAGATGGTTTCTCTTGCAAATGGAATATGACTTTGAGGTTGTGGTGAGGAAAGGTAAGACTCACTTGAGAGCAGACCACCTCTCTAGACTCACATCTCCAGAGGCCCCACAAGGAGTATCAAATGAACTTCCTGATGCTTACTTATTTAATTTGGAAGTGGTACCTCAGTGGGCTAAGCCATTAGTGCCAATATTGACATACGGGCCTAATCACCCAATCATAAACACTAAAGATAGAGAGGTAGTAAAGGCCCAAAAGTACCACATCATGGCAGGAAGTATGTACAAGCATACAGATTAGGGAATATTAGCTTGTTGTGTGGAAGAGGATGAGTACTCAAAATGGTTGCAATTAGCACATGTAGGTGCATTAGAGAAACATTACTCAAGGCAATGAACCTTATAGACTCTAAGGAGACTCGGAGTGCATTGGCCGACTATAGAGGTTGATGTCCATAAGTTGTGCAAGGAATGCCCAATCTGCTACACAAAACCACCTGTGGAACATGCCACTCTTTATCAAGTGTCCATAGTGCTAGATTGGAGTAAACCACTAGTAACCTTCCTAAGGATGAAAACATTCCCTCAAGATATGACCCTGGCTAGGAGAAGAAGTTTGGAACAAGAAGCCCTAGACTACTCGCTCGTTGGAGATAACTTATACAAGCCTGGTAAAGATGGTTACCTAAGATTGTGTGTCCATGAGAGTGAATATCTTAAGATTTTGGAGACTGCTCACCAAGGTGTAGCAGGAGGACATTTTGGACCAGACCGGGTGATCAAGGCAATCCTATTTGCAGGATTATGGTGGCCGACCCTTCACATGGATGCACATACCCTAGTGAAGAGGTGCGATGTTTGTCAGCAAACTTAGTATCCTATACGTAAGGTGAGATGCCTTTGAAACTTATGATGGGTGGACGAGCATTCTCTAAGTGGGGAAGAGACTTTGTAGGTCCTATTAACCCCCCAGCTAAGGGTTCACATGCTGAATACATTATTGTGGCCACATATAATCTAACCAAGTGGATAGAAGTGAAAGCTACCACGAAGAATGATGCTCAGGCGACCGCTAAGTTCTTATTTGAGAATGTATTCACAAGATACGGGTTACCTATAGAGCTAGTCAGTGATAGAGGGACTCACTTCTTGAATGAAGTTATTGAAATTCTTCTCCAAAAGTTCTCGGTAGTACACAAGAAGTCTGGCCCCTATCACCCACAAGCTAATGGGCAAGCCGAAAGCACAAATAAGATTCTATGCAATGTGTTGCGATCACTAAATTGGTCAATAATAAACGCTCTGATTGGGACAAATAGCTACACCATACTGTTTGGGCATACAGGGTTGCCTATAAAACGGTACTTCAAGCCACACCCTTTCATATGGTATTTGGCCAAAATGCAGCGCTACCATTGGACTTCTTGATACCTACATTGAAAGTAGCAAGAACACCACCTAGCGAAAGATGTGGTGGAATACTACATCCAACGGTCCACTCAACAAGGGTCTGTCAGAGACGGCAGATGTGAGAGAGGGGGGAGTGTTCGCAATAGTCAAGGTGGTCAAGGACTTACAAGACAAGGGAGTCAACATGAAGGGACAAGTAGACAAAGTAGTCAACGCAGATCTGGCAAATAGGCCCTTAAATTTTTCCAAATATTTCCCAAATAGTGATTCTAGTCACTCCGCACCATTGTAAATACCATTCCACCTTTTTGTAGCTCCATTTTGTGCAAGCCAAGCAGTCCTTGAGCTTGAGGAGCACTAGAAGTACCTACCTATAAATTTTCATAATTTTTTGAGCTTGTTTGAGCCTCGAAATTAGTGTAGGAACCTGATTTTTAACTAGGCCGGACACTAGCTGTGGACAGGGCCAAAGCTAGTCAAAAACTATACATAGAGCTAGAGAGCTCATTTTTGGTGGTGGCTTGTTGTAGAATTGAACTTGTAAGAGCACTTTTGAGAAATCTAAAGAACTCCATTGTCTCTCTCTTTGTTCTTGCCTTGTGTGCGCGTGTGTGTATGTGTGTGCATGTTTGTGTGCTTCTCACTCACACACTTGTGCCATCACTTGTTCGAGGTCTTCATACCATCCTCACGTCTTCTCAGATTGACATTAAAGGAGGTGCTACTCATCACTGAGCTACAGTGTGCTAATTAGGTATGAACACCTCAAGAAATCCGGCTTTGGTAACTTAGCATGAAAGTAATCGTCCAATCCGGCCTTCTTCCATATTGGTCACAATCCTTCAGTGTTCTGAAGCATTTCGAACTCTTGTGTAAAGAAATGATATCCGCCCCACCGTTTGTAAAACTCTATCTCAGCCTCCCATAAATAGGTGCCATCCCAAGGGGTCCTGCTACTTCACTAAACCAATGGGAGTTCTTGCTAACTGGGGATGT
This sequence comes from Ceratopteris richardii, assembly GCA_020310875.1. Lineage (NCBI taxonomy): Eukaryota > Viridiplantae > Streptophyta > Polypodiopsida > Polypodiales > Pteridaceae > Ceratopteris > Ceratopteris richardii. Next base: position 178,971,121 of record CM035414.1, read on the forward strand.
GTACCCCTCGGGAGGATTTTGATCGATATGACATGTATTGCTCTTAACTCCTGTGGCCATTCCTTCAACTCCTCCCGAATAAGGAGACTCTCAATGTCCACTATTTGAGGGTTATTCCCTGCATGGGAGCTGGTTCGAGCACTTTCAGCCATGTTGAAAAAATCGGTTGCCGGTGTTGATATATTTAGGTAGTGATGTGTGTGAACACACTAGGACCGTCGGGGCACTTTTTTCCCTCTTTACGAGGTTTTTTTCCCCGGCTTGTTTATACGCCTATTGCCCTAATGGGCTACTTATCTTTGTACATTCTCTAGTAATACATTCAGTATTGTGTGTTTGTGCTCCAAGCTTCTTCTTCTTCCTTGTGCTGTTCGCGTGCTTCTGTAGACGTCTATCTCCAACATTTGGTATCAGAGCAGGTTGTCGCTTCATCTAGGGTGTCGTCGAAACTCCTCTGTTTGCAGTCTTAGATTCGCACGAAATTTGGTGAGCATACTTAGGGTGTTTGAGAGATCAAAACTACTTCGCTCTATGGTGCCGAAATTGCGATCTGAGCTCGTTTCGGCCTCCGAACACACTATCATAGCGCTTGTGCAGGCTATTTCATCTTTTTGTGCCAAAGGTATATACCAGTTTCTGTTCGCCAGTTTAAGCATCTCAAAGTCTGCTACAGGTCTAGCAGAACTCGTCTGGGCAGTTCCGTTCAACTTTTTGAGATACAACCAATTTTCGCATCAAGGTATTTTAGTCACCGGCCATGGCTAAAAGCAGTGATGTATTTTGTATGTTGGCTATTGAGGATAAGTTGGATGGTACCAACTACCCATTATGGGCGTATATGATGCGACATGTATTGGTTGCAAAAGGATTATGGAACATTGTGCAGGGTGTTGAAAGACGTCCTGTAACACCTCTGACTACAGGTACTACAAATATAGGTGCTGGAGCTGATGAAGATGGTGTCGAAGATGATATTCCACAGATTCCTGTTCGTGCTGCTATTTCTGCTGCACCTACTGCAGAGCAGATTCGCTGGGATGGCAGAGATGCCCAGGCACATGCATTGATAGCTTTGTCTATCAAACGTGCCATTATTCCTCACATTCGCTCTTGTAGAACAGCTAAGGATGCTTGGGATACACTTACCACATTGTACCAAGCTAGGAACGAGGCTCGTGTTGCTTACCTCCGAAAACAGTTGGAGAGTGAGCACATGAATGAAGGTGATTCTATGGACAGTTTCCTAACGAAGATCAAAGATTTGAATTTCTGCTAATGAGGTTATACCAGATAGCTCACTTGTACAGACCGTTCTGAATGGTCTTCCTGACTCATATTAGAGTTTTGCTTCTACTCTTCGGTTGATGATGAAAGGCAATCCAAATGCCTTATCATTTAAGGAGTTAGTCTCTGTTTTGTTGCAGGAAGATCAGTCTAGGCAGAACAGGTCCATTATGCGAGTTGCAGATCAAGCTTTCTTGGCTAGTCAGAAGGGCAAAGGAAAATGGAGCTCTTCTACTAGTAAGCAGAAATCTGCAAATGCTGCACATTCCAAGAACCAAGATAAAGATGAGAAAAAATCAGAAAAGTAGAAATTGTTTTGTAAGTATTGTAAAGGCAATGATCATATCATAAAGAACTGTCCAAAACTGGCTGCTAAAGAGGCAAAGAAGAAAGATGCTGGAATGGTTGTTGCAAAGGCCTCTACACCAAAAACACAATAGGATGCTCACCTTTCTGCACCCACGTTTGTTTTGGTGGCTAGGACACCTTGCTTCGTACTTTCTTTTGGCTTCTAGCATAGGTAGTCTGCTTATTCTGCATTTTATCTGCCTCTCGTTGCTGCATCCCGATGGCCTTTGGAAAGGAAGGGAGTTCCATCGTCACCTTGACTTCTTTGTTGAGATATTCATCCCTCTACATCACATAGTTTTGGATAAGAATAGCATGGTCATCTTCATGTGTACTCCAGGAAGGACCAAGAGTGTGTGCTTTTCCTAGTTCCATGAGTGCTCCACTATCTAACTCAATTGTAATTCGACTCTGATTTACCCATACTTGAAGAAGTCTAGTTCTTAGGTTTAGGTTGACTGCATGATCATAGATCCAGTCTTGACCCAAGACAAGAGGCTCAGTGAGATCCTCATCTTGACACACTAGTACTTTAACTATCAATAAAACATCTTGAATGTAGAGGGGAAGTTCCACCTCGCCCATGCAAGGGGTTTGCATGCCTCCCAATCCTATGAGATATGTGTTGGAAGCTGCCAGAGGCATAGAAGACACGGAAGCATGTAACGACGGAGCACGGAGTCAGTCGGATCTTCTTTCAAAGAATTATGTTTTAAAACTACTTTTCAAAAAACCTCCAACAGTGATTTTTATCACTATTGTAACATATGTAACATAGAAAAACCCTTTTCTTAATTTCTAGCTCCATTTTGTGCAAGCCGAGGAGTCCTCGAGCTTGAGGAGCTTAGGTAGAATGAGCGTATCAATTTTGGTTATTTTTAGACACCGTTTACCCTTTCAAATAGCATCTAGAACCTATTTTTTAACTATGCCGGTCACTAGATGTGAAACCGGTCAAAACTAGTCTAGAAACTATAAAAAGAGCTAGAGAGCTAATTTTTGAGGTTACCGAGTGTGAGCTTAGAGCTATTTTGAGCTTGTAATTGAGATCTTGAGCAATAGAGTTGATTTCTCATCTTCCATTGTGTCTTGCTTGTCTCTTTGTAGTGTGTGTGTATGTGTGTGTGCATCTCTATGCTTCTCACCTTCACTCTCACTTCATCTCACATTCACGATCTTCATATCACTCCTATCTCTTCTGCGGATTGACATTAAGGAGGTGGAGCTTCTTAACGTGGTTCTCACCATTGTGCTAGAGCAACACCAAATTTGGTGCCGTTACCAGGGATCGAGTCTAGGACGAATGTGTGATGGTAAGAGTATAGCAAGAAGTGGCGTTGGAAGGTAAATTTTTCAGTTTTGGTTGTTGTTTTTACTTAGTTTTTGTTGTTTTTCACCTCCTCCACACTCCATCTTCATCACTGCATCATCATCTCCAACTCCAAAAAAATCAAAAAATTCACCATATCCACCCATTCTCTTCATTTCCTCTCATTTGTGCAGGTGCAAGAGAGAGAGAGAGAGCTTTTGTGCTTGTGTGTTCTTGTGTGTGTTTGAGTTTTCTTGCAGGACACTCCAGTGCATCAGGAAAGCTGCAAAAAGGTAAGAAATGTACTCTCTGTCAGAAATTGCCGACTATGTCAGACCATCGCGATGGTCTCCAAAGTTTGGAATTTGAGGAAGGCGACCACACCGGCGTGTATCCAACCCTTGCGCATCTACGAATCCACAGACGCAGTTCAGAAATTCACATTTTGGTGGACCATCGCGATTGGCTCACGCCATCGCGATTGTGTCACACCATCGCAATTGGCTCACGCCATCGCGACGGCTTGGCCAGACCATCGCAATGGTGTCATGCCATCGGGACGGTCCCGTCAACCCCACACCATCGCGATTGGCTCAAGCCATCGCCACGACATTGCCACGCGTCAAGTCAAACCATCCCGATTGCTCACTAGCCACGCCATCACGACGACACCCTTACACCATCGCGACAACTCAAACTTTGGACCATCGGGATTGGCTCACGCCATCGCATCTGTGACCATCACGACCGTTCACTTTGGACCATCGTGATTGTTCACGTTGACCGTTGACTGACGCCATCGCGATTATCCGCCTGATCGAGCCATCGCGACGGTTCACATTCACGCCATCGCGATCATCCATTTCACGCCATTGCGATAGTTCGCTCCATCGGACCATCGCGATTGTGCCACACCATCGCGACGGTTCGCCTGGACCATCGCGACGGTCCCAGACCATCGCGATCATCTCAGACCATCGCGATTGCCCACCCAAACACAAATTTTAGGGTTTGATTTTTTGGCCAATTTTGGGGGTATTTTTGGGAAATTTTTGGGTGATTAGACTCATAGGAGACCCCTTAGCTCATATTTGAAGAAAAAATTGTTTGATTTGTTTTTACCCCTGAGGGCCTGAACGGTCATAACTTTTTCATCCATTTGTGGGACTAGGAAAGAAAGGGGGCTTTGGAAGAAAATTTTGCCAAAGGTTAAGGGACTTTAAGGTTATATTCTCAAGTGCTTGGTCATCCATTTGTGATATTGGTCTAATATTGAATTTTTCCAGGTCTAGCAAAGGCAATCAAAGGCATTCAAAGCAAGGCAGTGAAGGGCATAAAGCTTGGGAAGCGCGGCTTCTTGGGCATCAGAGCAACCAGAAAAGCTGACTCGAGGTTGGAAGATTACTCAACCCCCTCAGTCAATTCTTAGCTTAGGATAAACGTTAGCATTGTGGATTAAAGACGATAGGAACGCCTCAAGTTCAAGAGAATTAAAGTTATCAAGTTCAAGACTAAAGTAAAGGTGTGTGATACGAAAACCTAAAGGAAAGAACATAAGTCTGACGGAAGAGAACTCAAAGTACCACAGAAAGTCGAATTCCTGACGCATACATTAAGACAAGAATCTAAAGAAATTTAAAAAGAATCAAGAAAGTAATAACAAAGAATCATTGACGATCTGAGCATGTACTGAGTGTGCAAGGAAGAAAATTCATGAGCCTTAGATCGGGCAAACACATAGGTAAGTCAGACCGACAAAGCCTTAGATCATCAGAGGCAAGTGTAAGAACTACTGCACAATCGTGGGCTCAACAATTGAACACTAATTACCCCTACGAGAGCTCAGATACGAGTGAATCAGAAATGGCATTTAGCACAGAAAGACAAGACGGAGGGTCAAATGTAGCATACTTAGAAAGGCCAGAAGGACCCTATAGAACGCAATTAGAATTTCTCCGAACCAACCGATTAGGTGCTCGCATCTATGAGGATTGTTTGCAAAGGCAAGTGGTGCAAATGCACAACCCCGATCAACCCATTCGATTGGAACATCTAGTGGTGAAATTCGAGAGAGACACGCACATAGACAAGGAAGGAACGATGTACATCTTAAGTATGCAGCCAAACAATACGAATGAGTTTGGCATGATTTAGTTAGAGACGGAAACGAGACCTCAAGGAAAAGAACCATTAGAAGAACCTAGAACACCTAGAGGAAAATCTGTACTAACACGAGTACTAGTTCTAGAATGGACTCCTCAGGACAACAGAAGCATAGGGCTGTTTGTAAATAAAGAAATAGACGAAGCATTTTGGAGATCCAGAACGGAACAACCTGGCGAGGTAGGTTCCATTATAATCTACGAGTTCAAGGACCCGGATACACCTGGAAAGGTTGTATACCTGGATGAGACTTCAGAAAGAGTCTTTGTGGTGCTTGACCACACTAGAAACACATACACATGGAGAGATGAATTGGTATTCCCTCCATCACGAACAAACGTAAACGCGAACCAACAAGGGGCAGGAACATCCTCAGCCCATGGCATGCAAAGAGAAAAGAATAAAGAAAGACCCGAAGTAAGCTTCACTCATCCCATAGGGAGAGATAGAACAACCACGGATACTAATAGAGCGGATCAACAAAGAGATCATGGAATACCAGGTGGTAGAGATGATTTTCCTCTACCTAGACCACGTGAACACGCAAGAATATTGAGACCCACTCAGTTAGTGAAATCCATGAAAAATTACTTTGATGGGACAGGAGATCCCTATGACCATGTTGCAGAATTCAAGCAAGTACTAAGAGCCGAACAAGTTGAAGACATGTTCACGCAATACAATGCATTTGGACTAACGTTAAAGAACACAGCTTTAACTTGGTTCCAACCTTTGCAACAAATGCAATTTAGAGACATCCATCACTTTTTAGAGTCATTCATCACTGAATTCTCTAAAAGTGGAATCAGACATGACACGTCTTCGTTGATTCATAGCTTCAAACAGACCCCTCAGGAGACAGTAAGACTCGTAGGACGTAGGTTTAGACAATATCTTGAAAGATGTCCAATGCAAGAGCTACCCTCACAAGCCAAACAAGTGTCATTGTTCCTATATGGCTTGTTGAGCTCTAAACTACGCTCCTATGTGTATCTAAAGGAACCCAAAATGCTAGAACAGTGTGTAAGAATATGTATAGACATTGAGGACAACTTAGGAGATGAGTTGGAACTCTCAAAAGTCTACAAGGACTCAGACTGTTCATCTCTAGCATCCACAAAATTGTCTAACTCGATAGAGGACCTAGCAGAAAAAGTGGCCCAGAAACTAGGAGTTTCTAGTAAACAGGTGCCCAAGTTAACAACTAACATCCTGTTGTTACACTTGTGGTGGAAATCATTTGGCAAATGTGTGCCCCAATGCAACACAACCTCAAGTCAACCCTAGTGGCCAATACTGTACCATTGAGAGGAGATACACTAATCATACAGCTCAAGACTCCCCATACAACAAACAGACCGTGAGACAGAACTACCCGCAAGCATACGCACAGCCAGTTAGGTATCAAGGCCAATACAATGCTCAGCCTTATTACTATAGGCCTCCTCAGAGCTACCCATACTAGGCTCAACAGAGACCTCAACCTGTTTTAGCTTAGCAGCCACCCCCACCAGCGAATGTCATCTCAGTCAAATACGCTACTGCAGAAGAGAACCTAAGTAGGGCTTTAGTACCTTCTTCACCTTTGATCACGGAGAGTGACCCGAATTCAAATAGTTTTGACTCTACGCATGTAGATAGTCCACCCGCATATTACACGGAGTCACCAGAACATGTGGAGACATATCATTATGATAGTCCACCAGTGGAACCTAGTTGGGAGCCAGACTATGCTAATGTGATGTACACAAACCCAAACCCACGGGCCCAATTGAGACAACAAAGACCACAGGGCCCTAGAGGACCATGCTTTAGGTGCCAAGGAGATCACTTCATAAAGGATTGTCCACATCCCCCGATAGCAGGGCAATCACAATACTATAACATCCAAGGCTTTGTGCCAATTGTGGTAAAGAGCACATAATCAAAGATTGTCCTAAGAACGCAGTTAACGCCTCGAATGTGATAGCAATCAACGTGATAGGTATTGTAAATAACGCACATGGATCCAACCCCACATACATGCCTATCCAAGCTATAACAAGAGCACAGGCGCTCTTACAAAAGCAACAAATTAATCAAGAGAAAATAGCCGGAAGTAGTGAAGTTGTAGAGTCTAGCAGTAAAAAGACAAAATCTTGGAAAGATTCTAGAGAAAGAATTAAGAGAAAATGGAGTAAAAAGATAGCTGAGTTGGAAGGAAGTTTAAAAGAGTCGAGAGCCAAAATCCTAGAATTGACTTCACAGGAATTGAATCAAGAGAATCCAGCTCAGAAGTCAGGATCAGTTTTAGCGGAACCCATACCAGAAAATCTAGACATGATGTTTCATATCAGGCTAGATTAAAAGAGGGACCTCAAGTAGTTGAAATGAGTAAGAACTACCCACGAGCTGATCTAGAAATTGAGAGAACTAAACTTTGCATGAAGATGGTAGAATTAACACAAGCTTTGTTCGAAGCCTCTAGATATCTTAATTGGAATAACATGGCCAAACCAGAATTACATTTTCAAGGACTAATGGACAGGCTAGAATACTTGATAGAGAGCAAAGTGAAAAAGGATCAGCATAGGAACCCTATTGTCCCAGAGCCACAGGAAAAGAATGCACCATCCCTGTTTCAAGTACCCAATACAGAAAGTCAAGACAACCTGTCTTCCATACATAGGTACTCACATGAATTTTTGAGAGAAATCCAAGAAGAAAAGTGGAGAAAAGAACAAGGAACCCATCCTCCTATTCAAGAAATAGATGACTTGCAGGAACAATTTCCCCAAGACATTCCCTCTATTTACGATGATGTAGAGGAAGAACAACTGAGTGAACACACAGGTTTTGAATCCAATTCTTTACAAGGATTACCTCAATTCACAGGACCTTGGGAAGCAAAGTCTGTTAGTATGAGAGCACCCACAATAATAGTGAGGAATGAAGAATCAGTAATCCCTAGAAACACGGAAGTGATCAAGAACACTAAAGTACAATGTAATCTCACTCTAGAGGAGTTGTTAAAGGTAAAACCAGAATTGTGGAAACATGTAGCAAATCGATTCCCCGAGCTTGCTACTACTCCCTCACAAATAGGATCACGAAATAAGGTACCAGAGATACCCGTAGAAAATATTGGAATTGTAAGCGAAGGAGAGGAAGGTAACACTTATCTTCCAATAACCCATCAGGGCTACACCACAAAAGCCATCTTAGATTCAGGAGCCGGAGTAGCCATAGCTACCACCTCTTTATGGAAATGTTGGGGTAAGCCAGCATTAAGACCCACCAGGATGAAGCTACAAATGGCTGACGGACATATAGAAAAACCATTAGGCTTACTAGAAGGAATATCTCTCACCACTTGTGGTGTGGAGTTTGAGCATACTTTCGCCATTTGTGACTTTGCAAAAAATCATGCTTATGAGATGATATTGGGACGACCATTCATGCGTCAGTTGCAAATTGTACAAGATTGGGGAACTAATTCTTTGTACTTGCAACATTTAGGAGTGACTACCAAAGTCAATCTTAAAGACTATTCACATAGAGACGTACCCCCAATACAATGGAATACCATCCATAAGACTCAGGTAGAGACGGAATCCGTGCACTCATTAGAATCAGATCCTTCTTGGTTGCATGAGGATACTCATTTATGGATGTGTAAAGTAGCCAAACAAGAGGAAGAATGGTTAGAAGCCAGGACCTTAGGTGCAGAACAACATCCACGAACCCTTCAAGATCTAGCTTACACACCTGTAGTATTTCCAGATGAAGAATTCGAACCCCAAGGTTGGGCAGAAATCCTAGCAACCATGGATGTAGCTATCAATGAAGAACAATGGACACCCCACTGTGACGAGGATGGCTATGAAATCTCAGTTTTCATGATAGAGCTAATCATGAGTGATTCAATTTTAGAAGAATGTGAACCGAACACTGATGCATTTGAGGATGCGAGTGATTTTGATTTAGAATCAATTATCATGGACCCACCCTTTGCATCAGAGGAAGAATATTTTTACGAAGTAGAAACTCACCCTCAGAAACAGGAAGAAGTTATGAATGATGTGAGAATAGCCACTCAAGTGACTAACAAGAGTGATGGCAAGAAAAGAAAGAAGAAAGAAACCATGTCAGAAAAAGAAGAATCTTTGTTTGAAGTACCCGAGAACTTCAAGAAATATGGAATCGAAGATAGCAGAATCATGGTACGAATGCCTAATAGAAAGGCGAATGATGGACAAGTATATGATAACCGAGAGAAAACCAAGAAAATAATAGTTGCTATAGAAGGAGAAGAAGAAAAGTGTACATACATAGGGCATGATTTGACCGCTGAAGAAGAAGAAGAATTAGTTGCCCTATCGCGCGAATATAGAGATGTGTTCGCTTGGAGTTACAAAGATTTGAAAGCAGTAGATCTAGACATATGTTCTCATAGAATCCCTATGACTCCAGATGCAAAACGGACAAAACAGAAACCGTACACGTACAATGATAATTACGCTGCGAAGATTAAAGAGGAGATAGATCGTTTGATAGAAGCAGGATGCATTTATGAAATTGAGCATACCGAATGGGTATCCCCATTGTGGTAGTGCCCAAGAAAAATGGAAAATTGTGTGTATGTGTTAACCTTAAAAAAGTTAATGCCGCCACGATTAGAGACAGTTATCCTCTTCCTATCACGGAACAATTATTGGAAAGAGTTGCGGGCAAGGAAGTTTACAACTTCCTTGATGGTTTTTTAGATTATAATCAAGTAGCCATTGCTCCAGAGGACCAACACAAGACGGCATTTGCCACCGAATGGGGCATATTTGCATTTTGTGTAATGCCATTTGACTTAACAAATGCACCTGCCACTTTCTAGCGACTCATGTGTCATGTTTTTAAGGAATTCTTACGCAAGAGTTTGGAAGTTTATGTCGATGACATATGTGCTCATTCTAATATCAGGCAGACACATATCCTAGAGTTAAGACAAATATTTGACAAATGTCGAGAATATCAGGTTTGTTTGAACCCAGAAAAATGCGTTTTCATGGTCAGACAAGGCAAAATTCTAGGACACATTGTGTCAAAGAATGGAATTTCTACGGATGAAGAAAAGGTGAAGGTGATTGCAGAACTACCTAGACCAACTAACCTAAAGGAGGTACAAGCATTTATGGGTCATTGTGGTTATTATAGGAGATTCATACACATGTATGCAATCATAGCCAAGCCTTTGTACTCTCTTTTAACCAATTTTGAATGGACAGATGAATGTGAAAATTCATTCAATGAACTTAAATGAAGCTTGTGCTCAACACCTATATTGACTACCCCAGATTGGAGTAAGCCATTCCATGTACATGTGGATGCATCCAATTATGCCATAGGATGTGTGTTAGCACAACCCACGAATGAAGGTAATATAGATCTCCCCATAGCTTATGCGAGCAGACAATTGAATGCAGCAGAAAGGAATTACACCACTACAAAACGAGAAGGATTAGGGATGATCTACGCAGTAAAGAAGTTTAGGCACTACTTGTTGGCCAAAAAATTCAAGTTCTTTACAGATCATCAAGCCCTATTGTACCTAGTCAACAAACCATGCAACACAGGACGACTGATACGTTGGTTTCTATTACTCATGGAGTATGATTTTGAAGTAGCAGTCAGGAAAGGAAAGACACATCTTAGAGCTGACCACCTTTCAAGATTAACCTCAGGAGAAGCTCCTCAAGGAGTAGTGGATGATCTACCAGATGCATACTTGTTTAACCTGGAGATAGCACCAGAATGGGCTAAACCAATAGTCCCTATTCTCACGTATGGACCCAAGAATCCTAGGATAAAGATCAAAGAAGGAGAGATTATCAAGTCTCAGAGATATCAAATCATGGTAGGAAGCATATACAACCAGGATAATCAAAAGATTCTTGCTTGTTGTGTAGATGAATCAGAACATGCAAATTGGTTGTAATTAGCACACAGAGGTGCATTAAAGCAACATCATTTGAAACATCGAACATTACAGACTCTGCATAGACTAGGAGTATATTGGCCTACGATGGAAGCAGATGTCTACAAATTGTGTAAAGAATGCCCTGTTTGTTGTGAAAGACCACCACTAGAATACGCTACATTGTATCATGTGTCTCTCTCACCAGACTGGAGTGAACCTTTAGTGATATACTTGAGGACAAAGACATTCCCTCAAGGAATGCCCTTCGCTCGACAACGCAGTCTAGAGCAGGAAGCTCAAGACTATTCACTTATTGGCGATAATCTACACAAAAGAGGACGAGATGGATATCTAAGACAATGTGTTCATGAAAGCGATTATCTGAGCATACTAGAGACTGCACACCAAGGTGCTGCAAGAGGTCATTTTGGACCTGAAAGGATAATCAAAGCCATCCTCTTTGTAGGATTATGGTGGCCCACTCTTCACATGGATGCTCATACCTATGTTAAGAGATATGATGTGTGCCAAAGAACTCCGTTTCCTACTCGCAGAGATGAAATTCCATTGAAACCCATGATGGGAGGACGTGCATTTTCTAAGTGGGGTATAGACTTTGTAGGACCCATTAACCCCCCTACAAAAGGTACACATGCTGAATACAGTATTGTCGTGACGGATTATCTTACGAAATGGGTCGAGGAAAAAGCCACGAAAAAGAATGATGCTCACACGACTGCAAAATTCTTATTTGAGAATGTCTTTACAAGATATGGATTGCCTATAGAGTTAGTGAGCGATCGCGGAACTCACTTTCTAAACCAAGTCATTGAATATTTGTTACAGGATTTTATGGTGATTCACAAGAAATCCGCACCATATCATCCTCAGGCCAATGGTCAGGCTGAAAGTACTAATAAGATCCTTTGTAACGTACTGACGAGACTCGTGAACAATAAACGTTCAGATTGGGACAAACAGTTACACCATGCTATTTGGGCATATCGAGTGGCCTACAAGACCGTACTCAATGCAACTCCCTTTCAGATGGTTTTTGGTCAGAATGCTGTGCTTCCTTTGGACTTCTTGATACCGACCCTTAAGGTTGCACAAGAACATGAGTGGACCGGCCATGAATTATCAGCAAGAATAATGGACTTGGAACAATTAGGAGAAACTAGGCTGAAAGCTACAGCAGGAATATATGCAGCAAAGAAGAGACAGAAAGCATATTTTGATGCCCATGTGAAAGATAAAGGCTTGAAAGAAGGAGATTTAGTTCTAGTATATACGTTGAAACAACACGCACGGAAATTAGAAAAGCGAGGTTATGGACCTATGATCATTAACAGACTCTCGACAAGTGAAGCAGTACAGTTAGCCACCTTAGAAGGCGACATAATGCCTAATTATATTAGTGGTTGTAGAGTCAAGTTATATCAGGAACCTCTTACTGAGGATATGCTTAGACGACTCACATTGGCAAAGAAGCGTAAGGAGGAAGAGAATAGAATACGAGCGGAAGCTCAGGCAGAAGCCATAGAACGCATTAAGCACATGAAGCTAAGAAGACAAGGACTAGGGAGAGAACATTATAACCCTCTGGAAACATCACCTAGATATCCCATGGCCATGTGTCAAGTAAAGTCAACCACTCATCCTAGCATAGTGAACAGGAGACCATTCATTACAGTCAGGCTAAAGCACGGCAACCATTGCCAAGAGCTCAGGTCTTTCATTGATTTAGGTGCAGTGACTAGTGCAATTAGATGGTCCCACTATAAGGACTCAGGGATAGAAATGCGGCCAATTAAGGCATACCTCATAGGGCTAGGAGGCATGGAAACCCCTTGCATGGGTGATGTGGACCTTCCTAACCTCATTAAGGATGTGACCATGACAGCGAAGCTACTAGTGTGCCATGATGACGACCTGATAGAACTCCTAATCCTTGGCCAAGATTGGCTATACAATCACTCAGTGGACCTAAATCTTAGACAAGGCTCCTTGCAGATTGGAACCTTAGATCAGAAACGAGTGATACCGCTTGACTTCCCTAACGACATTCCGACTGAGGTGTGTAACCCTAGACCCCATGAAATGCTTGCGACGGAAGACCAGAAGATCTTTGGTCAGATCAGTCACGCTACATCTACCTCAACCAATGCGGGCTTGGCTATGGACAAATGTCAATCAGGAGGACGTCACGAGATTTTTAGTGGGGCTTCCTGCAAACTAGAAGGGGCAATTACCCAACCGCTTGGGCAGATGGACACAATCAGCGGTCAGGTGGGTTACATCAGCGGACACATGGGCAAAACGCCCTACGCTGCCCATCCTTCCACACTTACTGCGGACTCGCCTAGATTAAAAGTACGAAACGGAGCACTTCCTAATGGGTAGGTTTTGCAAGTGTTGGACCTCCCTTCTCTTCCAAAGCAGAGCGTCCACGCGACCTCTCAACTTCAACCACAAAGGAGTCAACCACGACAAAGGAACCCAGACCGATAACAATATCAGAAGACACAAGGAAGGAAGTAGTATCAGCATCACGAAACAAGAGGCACGAGGCAGATATGGGTGCCGAAAGGACAAACACCACCGATTGCTTTCACCAATGCGGACGAGGATAGGGAGAAGTCTCAGCAGAAGTAGAAGCGGTATCCCACAACCACTCGATCTTCTTCTACGAGTACAAATTTATGACAAATTTGGATCTCCAAGAAGTATCTCATGACTCGATCCACACCCACGTAGATTTGGGTACCCAAAAAGTGTATTATGGCTCAACCCTCCATCCATGTAATATATACCCCTAAGAAATCTCTTCGCCCTTCAATCCCACCACATCCAATACCGCCTTTTGTCCCTCAGAAGAAACATTTCACCCACTCAACAACCCTTAGGAAATGGATACCGAAACGTATCCAGAAGTCTCCTCCAACCCCCGAATCTAACATTACTCACATCCCGACTAACCACTACCCTTGTATAAATCCATCTGAACCTTGTATAAATCCACACACTATAACCCAACATCATCTGTAATAACACCTCATCAAGAAATGTATGTATCATCTAAAAGCATGTAGATGTCTAGAGACCTGCACTAGTTCTGCAAGAAGCATTGCATCAATCACATCACAACACTCGGCTACACGGGTTACACATCGGTTATGGAAAGGGATTGCTGTCTCACTTTAATGGGATCATAATTAATTTCCATGCTAATGTGTTAATCTTTTGTAGCAGATCCGCCACACACTCGCATCATACATCATGCAAGCAGAAGGACAATCAGAAGCGGGCCCTAGTGCACCAATGGCCAATATTGGGGATTTGCTAGCGGAGCCCCATCCGACGGCTCAACCACCGGAGTTCCAAGGATTTCTAGGACGGATGCCGATTGACGACCCTCCTAGAGGGTATACTGAGAAAATTCATCGGAATCCCCACTGGTTCCAAGGACTTGCAGGACCGTTAGCGGACGCAGATTTTATATTTGAAGCCAACTTGGCGTTTGATTATCGTACATGGGCCAAGTACCAGTTCTTTTCAAGAGAATTTGAAGGATTGCAGAATACAACACACCTAACGCATGTTTGGGCAAGAGCCGGTTTTACAGAATACTTTAGTGACCCTTTGCCTAAACCTGACTTTTATAGATGCTTTTACTTGATCACCACTTCGACAACTTCGGAGAACAAGGATCTACCCGGATCATTTATATTGCCATCCTTGGTGAATGACCCCCCATTTAGGAGGTTTTATCTGTCCAAAGATTTAATTCGTGTAGCTCTCAAAATCCATGGAACGCATACTCCTACAGAGCGCGAACGACTGATCCTAGAACCTATGAAATGTGGTGACGTTACTAAGTGGGAGGACATTTCAGCTATCACACCTGAGCTCTCCAAACCGTTGAGGATATGCATGCAACATTTTGCTTTCCCTGCTCAGGATAGATTTACCATGCCCCACAAAAGAATCTGGTTTGGATTATACTTAGCATGCACTGGCCCTCAAACAGTAGACCTTGCAAGCTGGATAATTGATCAGCTGTACTTAGCACAACATAGATGGGAAAGAAAGAAGGTCATCAATGGATGTTGCGCGCTTACAAGAATTATATATATGTGCTTGGCATATGATTTGCCGATTGAGCGTGCCATGACCAGCGACGAGTTGAAAGCATTCAAAGGGACTACTAAGAAGGCTAGAAAGTCTAGCAAAGGACGAGCAGGAAAACAAATGAGAGGTACTATCCCGTGCCTTCAAGTCCCAGAATCACCATCACCTCAACCCTCGTCTGAACAATCGCGGACATAAGCCGCTAACCCTGTGCAACCTATTCGCATAAGGTTCTCCCGACCAGTCACAACAGAGACCACTACTAGCACGGTTGCTCCTCAAGCAGCCACAACCCCATAACCCACCACCACGACAGCAGAAGTTCCCACCACTATTGGTGCGGAAGCCTTTTCTTTTCTGATACCCAATATGGATGCAGAACCAATAAACACGACGTTTGATTTCGAGATGCACGATGTGTTGTCTAGTGAATTTCAGCTCTCAGAAGGACAGATGTTTTCTCAAGAATATGAACGTCCAAGTTACCCGACCATACCCCGAGATCAGCCACATGGAAAAGTAGTGTTGAGCTCTGAAGAAGAAAGAATAGAAACCGATGAAGTTGAAGGCGACTATGAAGCCAGCAAGGGCACACATGACTCCCAAGAACATGTACAAACGGATGAACAAGGACAACAAACGGACACCCACGGTGATACAAGTACACACGAGGATGAGACATTTGAAGCTGCAGCTTATACACTGGCGATTAAACAGTTATACCATACTATGGAAAAGGTTTGGGCGCGTAAGAAGCTAACTGATGAAGAGAGCCAAACCCTCATAGAACAAGAGCTTGTCTCGGGCGGATTCGAAGAAGTATATATCAGCAGTTTCAGAGAGCTTGTCAAATCAGTCGGACCTACCAAAGCCTTAAGGTATTTGGAGAGGAAACCGTTACCGCAGTATGACCCTCGCAGAGTTCGCTTATTATCTAAACCTGGTGAATATATTCGAGTACCAACATGTGCTCAATCATCCCAACAGGCCCGAGAAGCACGCCTGATTCCTGAAAGACCTGCGACCGAAGAAGCTATCCTCGTCGACTCCCCACCCCACCCTACTAATGTACAGACCACCACTGTAATCGGAGTAACCGCCACCCCAACTACTCCTCCTTCACCTCCTGTCTCTCCCATTCATCCACTATCTCCTAGACCAGCCACATCTTTTGACAACGTCATAGCAGAAGCCTTTGTTGCATCCATTTCCATCCCCATGCCCATACCCACTCAACCAGGTTTCCCCCTTCAGACACCCACCTTTCCATCTACTCCCTTTCCCCCTCCATCTTTCCCATCCTTCCCCACACCTCCAGGACACCTTTTCCCATATCTATGCCCATTAACTTTTTCCCCTGTCTCACCCCCCCGACCTACCGTATTTCCGTTTTCCCCTCTCCCCCAAGGAGTACAAGAAAACCCCCCTGTAAATTACTCGTCAACATTTGTAAATCCAGTATTTACACCATCACAAGCACCCACAATCACACCATTATTCACAGTCACCGCACTTGACACGTCCAATGACATGGACATCTCACCGCCCACCACACCACCACTCACTTCATTCACGGCACACCCATATTTAGGCACATCACAATTTTCCACAATCACCACCGCATCCACTCTCCCACCCCCATTCCCCATCCCGATTGCATCTACATCCACTGCATCTTTACTCGGAACATCTGTAATATTATCTCCCACTGTAGATACCGCATTTCGATAGATGTTCGCTTGCATGACTCAAGTACGAGAGGAGTTTACATCTCTAGGAAACAACTACCAGACGCTACAGAACACGACGAATCAATTACAGTCGCAGCTTAATTCATTCTCGATTGAGAATGCCTCATTGAACACTCGGTACCAAGAATTACGAGAGGCATACCACAAACTGGAAGTAGAAAGTGAAGAGAAAGCCAAAGAGGCCACTACTGATCTTGACAATTTGTTAAGGGCCCAGACAGTTCGCAATGCGACGCTTACACGGAACATGGGCTTACTAAGAAGACACCCAGCAGCAGCAAAGGAAGAGAACCAGACGCTACAAGAGCAGAACCGAGAAAATTTAGAAGCTACTCTCGATCATCCAGATCAACCGTTAAGCCCTAGTAGGTTCAAAGCGTTTCCCTCAGAATCAATGAAGATGCTGCTAGAGGATCATGTTAGACTGCTCGATGAATACGATCACATGAACGAGGACTATCAAAAGCTAAAAGATGATCATAAACTACTGCAGCTACGAGCACCAGTACCACAAGGATTACCAGCTCCTGTGGACCCTTCTCCTGACATTTTAGAGGAACTCAATGCATTACGGGCCCAGGTATCAAATCTTGAATCACGAATCGCAGTCTATGAAGCACTGCCCCGACCAGATTCCCCACCAGAGCTACCCGCTGATGAAGAAATTGTAACCATACCGGTGGAACAAACCTTTGAAGAGGCCTATGAGCCCCAACCCATCCCAGGCGGATGCGTCACGGCTGAAGGCCAGACGACGTATGAACTTCCAACCCCCGCATGGATGAAGACAATTGAAGAGCTTTGAACCACCCATTCAGCCAGAGTAGAGGCGCAGTTGCACGCAATGGCAATGATTGAGGAAAGAATTTTAAAGTCGCCCTACTTTGCTCATTTGGCCCCTCGTCGCTACATATCAGGGCATGAGCTACAGTATAAACCTTACTTTATGTTAATGGCCGAATATCAATTGGCCATAGAGAAAGAAACAGGCAAGATCACGCTGCTCAGTTTGAGCCTGCAGATTTGCCACTAGATGCGCAGCAAGGCAAGATCTATCAACCAGATTGGCGCAAGGATCTTTTACAGACTTATCCATAAATGATGAGCACTTGGGTAAAGGCACCACTATATTTGAAATATAACCCGTGTTGGGGACCACTGCCTCATCGCTGCTCCTGGACAACATTTGCTATTAAAGTACAGAACAACAAGCAGTGCCAGGATTGGTTGAATTATCCATATTTCAAGCCATCCATCGAACTACCAACAGTGGGCTATATGATGGCCACGATTCATCACTGGCTCCCTCGCTTGAAACGTATGGATGATATCGCAGCGCACATGACTGTCAAAATATTTGACATGATGCAAATGGTTTTTAAAGTCTTCCGGCGTGTCAAGGCACCTCATGTTAATACCCGGGGCTTCGAGCATGGCAATTTGGATCTTGCATATGACATGAGTACAACGCCATCGCTATGGGTGTGTTATGCCTGGCATTGCATAATCAAATATTTACCGGCGTGCTACAAGTAGACGTTCGAAGAGATGTTCACAACGGGTTTCTGGGAATACCATTCCGAAGTGTTCATCAGCAGGCCCACCCATTTATTGCAATTATTTGCCTGTGAACAGATGGTATATTCCACGCATTATCGACTCCCGCCATCACATGAACTGCAACCAATCGATTGGGAGAAGCTCGAGGCAGACCTGGCCCGAGGCATTCGAATATCCGAGCACACCCTCGCTCAAGACCTCCTACAAAACTACATCCGACAGACCGCACAACAAGGTTCTGTCGAGGACGACAAAAGCAAGAGGAAGGGGGCTGTTGGAAGCAGCCAGAGGCATAGAAGATGCGGAAGCATGTAACGACGGAGCACGGAGTCAGTCGGATCTTTTTTCAAAGAATTATGTTTTAAAACTACTTTTCAAAAACCTCCAACAGTGATTTTTATCACTATTGTAACATATGTAACATAGAAAAACCCTTTTCTTAATTTCTAGCTCCATTTTGTGCAAGCCAAGGAGTCCTCGAGCTTGAGGAGCTTAGGTAGAATGAGCATATCAATTTTGGTTATTTTTAGACACCGTTTACCCTTTCAAATAGCATCTAGAACCTATTTTTTAACTATGCCGGTCACTAGATGTGAAACCGATCAAAGCTAGTCTAGAAACTATAAAAAGAGCTAGAGAGCTCATTTTTGAGGTTACCGAGTGTGAGCTTAGAGCTATTTTGAGCTTGTAATTGAGATCTTGAGCAATCGAGTTGATTTCTCACCTTCCATTGTGTCTTGCTTGTCTCTTTGTAGTGTGTGTATGTGTGTGTGCATCTCTATGCCTCTCACCTTCACTCTCACTTCATCTCACGTTCACGATCTTCATATCACTCCTATCTCTTCCACGGATTGACATTAAGGAGGTGGAGCTTCTTAACGTGGTTCTCACCATTGTGCTAGAGCAACAATATGCTTCTATAGGATTGACATTTAATGTCAACTTTTGACAGTAAGAAAATTTAACAGCACTAGTGGCTGCACCTGAGTCAATCAAAGCCCTTATAGTCCTTGCACTCTTTCCTTGTCCTATCTCTAAGGTTACAAAGGATGTCCATCAATGATTCTATGAGAGCTAATACCTGAAGCTTCACACATAGCCATATGATATCCTGGGTGTGCATAGTCATCTGTTCTAGGTTGATCTCTACCCTGTCTTCTCAACTTCATTCTTCGGATGCGTTCCAATGCTTCTGCCTGTGCTTCTTCTCGAATTCATTTTTCTTCTTCCTTACGTTTCTTTGCAGTATTGAGTCGATTTAACATATCCTCTGTGAGGGATTCTTGATATAATTTGACTCTGCATCCACTGATCTAACAAGGGAGGACATCACCTTCTAGTGTAGCTAGCTGAACTGCTCCACTCGTTGAGATCCTAGTTATGATCATAGGCCCATAACCTCTCTTCTCTAGTTTCGGTGCATGTTGCTTCAAAGTGTAGACCAAAACTAGATCTCGAGCTTTTAAGCCCTTATCCTTCACATGTGCATCGAAATATGCTTTTTGCCTCTTCTTGGCTGCATAAATTCCTACTGCAGCTCTCAATCATGTTTCATCTACTCATTCAAGATCAAAGATCCTTGAAGAAAGTTCATGGTCTGTCCAATCGTGCTCTTGTGCTACTCTCAATGTAGGTATCAAAAAGTCCAATGGTAGCACTACATTCTGGCCAAACACCATCTGAAAGGGGGTGGCTTGGAGTACTATTTTATAGGCAACTCTATATGCCCAAACAGCATGGTGTAGCTGTGTGTCCCAATCAGAGAGTTTATTATTCACTAATTTCATAAGTACATTGCATAGAATCTTATTTGTGCTTTCGGCTTGCCCATTAGCTTGTGGGTGATAGGGGGTAGACTTCTTGTGTACTACCAAGAACTCTTGGAGAAGATTTTCAATAACTTCATTCAAGAAGCGAGTACCTCTATCACTTACTAGCTCTATTGATAGCCCGTTGTCGTCGAGATTTTCTCTCCTCTCTCACTTGTGAAGGCCTACAAAAAACATATTTGGTGAAGGTAGTCGGAATTCCCCGAGAAGTCCAGGATGCATCAAGGATGTCAAAGGAAGCTCACATACAAAGTTTCAAAGAAATCAAGAAAGTCCATGGTAGCGGTCAAAGCTGGTCAAAGTTGGGAAATTAGGGCAAAAATTTCATTGTCACCAAATTAGATGAAAATCCATATACTTGTAAAGATTGTCAAAGGCAGTCTACAGCCCAAATTTCAGCAGAAAATGGATTTGGTAGCACATTGATATGCTATGTTCATTTTGTAAAAATGTAATTTTTCTAGTTTGACCCTACAAATTCTTGTATAGAAATTTATGTTAGCCATATGGTTTGGCATGTATAAAGACCATATGTGTCTACATATTTGTATAAAGTTTCAAGGCTATCCGAGCTTCCTAGACACCTTAATGCCACCTTGCAAGCTTCCAAATGTAGTCAAACTTGTACAAGTTAGATTCAGATGGGAGTTTTTTCTGCATATTCCTGAAGGAGATCTTTGGAAACATAGTCCTACAGTGTTTCATCTTCATCAAAGACTTTTTTGAGGGTCAAAGAGCACAAAGTCCAGTTTTCAAGGTCACCGCAGTTTTCTAGAATAAGAAAATTGAAGGCTTGAAGGGCTTCCACATGTCAAAATATGATTGAACCATGGTGTACGGTCAAGATGAGCTCCTATTCAAGGGTGGAGATGCACTAAAGCATAAAGGAAGGAGGATCCACGAATTTTTTCCATAAAAGAAGACTTTGTTGACAGTTAAAGATCAATAATGCAAAGTTTCTCCAAAAATAGTGGCTTATCTTATCCGAATTGATGTCAGCACTGATCCGACGGTCCAGATCATCCCCAGATCCAATGGTGGAGAATGAGGGCGCCTAAATTTCACTCCTTTACAATAGATTTGATAGAAAGAACAATTCCAAGCCATTGATTTGATTAATCAAATGGTTGTAATCGAACGTAGTGATCCTAGAGTTGAGAATTGATTTCTCTAGATCCAAGGGCCCAAATTCATTCAAAAAACTATATAAACCCCCCTCCAAACTCCTAGAGCATCATTGTTAGGCATCCATAGGGCTCATGCTAGCTTACGGTTTCCTTGAGACGATCACCCTCGGTTGAGCGAGTGAGGATCCAAGGTGAGCTAGTATGAGTATAGAACCTAGTTTCAAATTTAAGTTAGAACTCCAATCTAGGATAGGCTCTTGAAACCAGCATCTCTATCTTGACTCACCCTCGGTGGAGCGTGTGAGTGAGTTAGAGCTGATTTTAATGAGTCTTAGACTTCTTTAGTTAGATGTTACAAGCCTAGACAGACATAGGGTCACTGGAGTGGAACTCACCTTCTTACGTGTGACATTCGGTTGAACTGTCATGGTTTGAGGGTCGGAACCACCTTTGATCAATAAACTGCTTAGCATGACGTACCACGACGATATTTTACATGTAACTTAATTCAAATCCTTTTAATTCATGTCACTTGTCACTTGTCTCTTGTCTCCTCTCTCAGTCTCTTAAGTATTTTTACATGTCTTCTATTTCTTCTATGTGTGAGAAGGCTCCGCAGTATTGCGTTGAACTAGTGAGGATGTTTCTTTGAGCTTGTGAGTAAACTCTATCATCATAATTCACTTGCATGCATATAATCCATACATACCCATACATATTGATTAGTTTCTGAAAGTGTATAAGAAGCTCCAATATTGGACCATTCTTCCTTTCGAAACTGGTTTATGTGTAAGGGTTCCATCTATTCTCGTCATGCATACATATCATCCAAAGAAGACTATGCATATGGATTGGAATTAGGAAGTGTTTAAGAAGCTCCTTCAATGGACCATTCTTCCTTCCAAATTTCATTCGTATGTATGGTTCTCTTTCATTCTTATCATTCATGTTCATAAATCTAACTTGCACTCCTACATTCCTATTCCCATAATCATTTCAACATCTCTCTCTTCTCCATACTCAACATTAATTTCACTTTCATGTCCTTAAACCTTCCAACATTCATTAGCTTCATTCACCCTGTGTGTGCCACGACCGGACCCGATCCACCCGGATTGCGATCACCTCCACACCGTATCTAGTGAACACATTCTCAAATAAGAACTTAGCAGTCGTCAAAGCATCATACTTGGTTGTAGCTTTTACCTCCACCCACTTGGTTAGGTAATTTGTGGCCACAATAATGTATTCAGCATGGGAACCCTTAGCTAGGGTTCAATAGGGCCTACAAAGTCTATTCCCCACTTAGAGAATGCACATCCACCCATCATAGGTTTCAAGGCATCTCATCTTTGCCTATAGGATACTGAGTTCAATGATAGACATCACACCTCTTCACATAGGTATGTGCATCCATGTGAAGGGTCAGCCACCACAGACCTGCAAAAAGTATTGCCGTGATCACCCGATCTGGTCCAAAATGTCCTCCTGCTACACCCTGGTGAGCAGTTTCCAATATCTTGAGGTATTCGCTCTCATGGACCCATAATCTGAGTTAACCATCTTTACCATGCTTGTAAAGATTATCACCAATGAGCGAGTAGTCTAGGGCTTCTTGTTCTAAACTTCTTCTCCTAGCCAACGTCATGTCTTGAGGGAATTTTTTCCTTCTCAGAAAGGCTACTAGTGGCTCACTCCAATCTGACACTAAAGACACTTGATAAAGAGTGGCATGTTCCACTGGTGGTTTTGTGCAACAGATTGGGCATTCCTTGCACAACTTATGGACATCCGCTTCCATAGTCGGCCAATGCACTCCAAGTCTCCTTAATGTTTGTAAGGTTCATTGTCTTGATTAATGTTGCTCTAATGCACCTACATGTGCTAATTGCAACCATTTAGCGTACTCATCCTCTTCCACACAACAAGCTAAAATTCCTTGATCTGTGTGCTTGTACATACTTCCTGCCATGATATGGTACTTCTGGGCTTTTACTATCTCCCTATCCTGTGTGTTTATTACTGGGTGGTTAGGCCCGTATGTCAATATTGGCACTAATGGCTCAGTCCAATGAGGTACCACTTCCAAATTAAACAAGTAAGCATCAAGAAGGTCCGATACTCCTTGTGGGGCCTCTCCTGATGTGACTCTTGAGAGGTGGTCTGCTCTGAAGTGAGTCTTACCTTTACTCACCACAACTTCAAAGTCATACTCCATTAGTAAGAGGAACCATCTCACCAATCTACCTATATTGCATGGCTTGTTTACCAAGTACAACAGTGCTTGATGATCATTAAAAAATTTAAACTTGTTTGCAAGCAAGTAGTGTGTAAACTTTTTAACTGCATACACCATGCCTAATCCTTCTCGTTCAATGGTGGTATAATTTCGTTCAGCTGTATTCAATTGTCTACTAGCATAGGCACTTGGAAGATCCATATTACCTTCACCAGTAGGTTGTGCGAGCACACATCCAATAGCATAATTGGATGCATCCATGTGAACATGAAAGGGTTTATTCCAATCTGGTGTAGTCAAGATTGGTGCTAAACATAATCATCGTTTAAGCTCATTGAAGGAGTTCTCACATTCATCAGTCCACTCAAAGTTAGTCAAAAGTCTATACAGAGGCTTTGCAATGATGGCATACATGTGTATAAAACATCGGTAATATCCACAATGCCCCATGAAAGCGTGTACTTCCTTGACATTCTTTGGCCTAGGTAGCTTTGTGATGGCTCTCACTTTCTCTTCATCCGTGGATATGCCATTCTTTGACACTATGTGCCCTAGAATCTTGCCTTGTCTAACCATAAAAACACACTTTTTTGGGTTCAGGCAGACTTAATATTCTCTACATTTGTCAAAGATTTGCTTAAGTTCAGGTATATGTGTCTGTCTAATGTTGGAATGAGCACATAGTTCATCGACGTAGACCTCTAAATTCTTCCTCAGGAACTCTTTAAACATGTGGCACATCAGCCTCTGAAATGTAGCGGGTGCATTGGTAACTCCAAATGGCATTAACCAAAAAGCAAATATGCCCCACTCTGTGGCAAAAGCCATCTTATGTTGATCTTCGGGAGCAATGGCTACCTGATTGTAGCCTGAAAATCCATCAAGGAAGCTGTACACTTCCTTGCCTGCTACTCTTTCTAGTAGATGCTCAGTGATAGGAAGCAGATAGTTATCTCGAATAGTGGCTGCATAAACCTTCTTCAAATTAATGCACACATGTAACTTTCCATTCTTCTTGGGCACCACTACAATGGGTGATACCCACTCAGTGTGCTCAATCTCATAGATAAATCCAGCTTCAACCAAGCGATCTATCTCTTCTTTTATCTTGGCAGCATTATTATCATTATATGTGTATGGCTTCTGCTTAGAGGGTTTTGCATCTGAGGTTATGGGAATCATGTGTGAGCATATGTAAGAATCTACACCCTTCAAATGTTTGTAGCTCCAAGCAAATACATCTCTGTACTCCCTTAGCAAGGCTATCAACTCTTGCTCTTCCTCTTCTGTCAGGTCATGTCCTATGTAAGTGCATCTCTCTTCTCTTTCTTCTATGAATACAACTATTTTCTTAGTGGTTTCTCGCTTATCATAGGCCTCTCCTGCTTGTGCATCACGTTTAGGCATTCTTATCATGACTCTCCTGTCATCCATCTCATACTTCTTAAAGTTTTTAGGGACCTCAAATAAAGATTCTTCTTTTCTGGTGTGATTTCTCTCTTCTTCCTTTTCTTAACTTCACTCTTGGGGGTCACTTGTGTGGTTATTCTCACATCACTCGTAATTTCTTCGTGTCTCTGTGGTTTAACTTCTCCTTCATAGAAGTATTCTTCGTCTGATGCAAAAGGTGGGTCCATAATGATTGACTCTAGATCAGAGTCACTTGCATCCTCGAATGCATCAAGGCTAGGTTCACATTCTTCTAAAACTGCATCTCCCATGATTGGCTCTATTGAGAAGACTGAAACGTCATAGCCATCCTCATCATAGTGGGGTGTCCATTGTTCTTCATTGATGGCTATATCCATTGTTGCTAGAATTTCCGCTCAGCCGTGAGGTTCAAATTCTTAATCAAGAAATACTATAGGAGCATAGGCTGGGTCTTGAATTGATCTATGAGTTTCTTTTGCACCTATCTCTCTAGCTTTTTCTCTCTTCTCTTCTTCCACTTCTACTTTACACATTCACAAGTGAGTGTCCTCGTGCATCCATGAGGATCCTGATCCTATGGAATGCACACACTTGGTATCATCTTTAGCCCTATGGATGGGATTCCATTGGATGGGGGGTACATCCCTATGAGAGTAATCCTTGAGATTCACTTTGGTTGTAACACCCAAGTGTTGCAAATACAAGGAATTGGTTTCCCAATCCTATACCACTTGCAACTGTCGCATAAATGGTCTTCCCAAAATCATCTCATAGGCATGGTTCTTGCTAAAATCACATATGGCGAAAGTACACTCAAACTCAACACTACGTGTAGTGAGAGTTATTCCTTCTAGTAGTCCTAAGGGTCTTTCTATGTGACCATCGGCCATTTGCAATTTCATTCTTGTTGGCATGAGTGTTGGCTTGCCCCAATGCTTCCATAGGGAAGTGGTAGCAATTGCAACTCCTGCACCTGAGTCCAAAATTACCTTGGTTGTGTGTCCTCGATTGGTGATGGGAAGATAGGTGTTTCCTTCTTCTCCTTCGCTCATGTCCCCTATCTTGTCCAAAGCTATTTCTGGAACTGTCCTATGAGAACCTACCTAGAAACGAGGTTTAGCTACATCTGGTACTTGTTTGGCTACATGTTTCCATAGCTCTGGCCTAACCTTGAGTAGCTCTTGTAAAGTGAGATTCCACTACACTTTAGTGTTTTTCACTACCTGTGTGTTCCTAGGTATAATTGAGTCTTCGTTTCTTACCATGATTGTGGGTGCTCTCATACACGTGGACTTTGCTTCCCATGGGCTTGTGAAATGGGGTAGCTCTTGTAAGGAATTAGACTCAAAGTCTAATCTCTCCTGAAATTGAGAGCTCTCCTGCTCTCCATAAATAGATGGGATGTCTTGTGGGAATTGGTCGTGCGCATCATCCACAACTTCAATGGGAGGAGGGACTTCGCTTTCTTTAGCCCATTTCTCTTCTTGAATCTCTCGCAAGAACTCTGGTGTGTACCAATTCATAGAAGAAGAGGTGTCTGGTTCAGTGGAATTAGGCACATAAGCTTCCTCGAGAGGAAGGCATATCCTTTCACTTGCCTTGTCCTTATTTTGAGAGGCATGGTCTTTTTTGAACTGTGCAATTAGCCTCTCCAATCTTTCTAGCAGTCCATCAAAGTGCAACTGCATCTTAGCTGAACTAAAGATTTTAAAGAGGCGACTGGATTCAAACAGGGTTTGAGCCAATTCCACCATCTTAGTGCAAATTTTAGTTCGTTCAAGCTCTAGTTCGGCTCTACGGTAACACTTTTCATGATCCATCACATTTGGCCCTTCTTAGATTCTGGCCTGATATGCCTTAAATGTCCTCAAGAGTGGGATCTGCTAATACTGATCCTACTCTAGGGGGTGGTGGAATCGCATGAGGCGGGTTGGAAGGTGGTGGATTGGATGGAGATGGGAATGGTAGTGGTGGGGTAGTGTGAGAGGAAGGTTGAGATGTAAGTTCAATTATCTTGGCTCTCGTTTCTCTTAGACTTTCCTTGAGTTCACTCATCTTCTTTGCCCATTGTCTTTTCATTCTTTCTCGACTATCCTTCCAAGCTCTAGTCCTCTTCTTCGTCATGCTCTCCGTTTCACTAACCTCGAAGCTCTTTTCATGGCCTATACCTGAGTTCTGCTGCAAAGCCTGAGCTCGAGTGCCCACTTGCACTGGTGCAGTGGAAGTTACACTCCCTGAAGAGTCTACAACTAACCCAATAACGTTAATAGGAGTGATTTTAGGCATGTTATTCGGGTTCTTTGGGCAGTCTCGTAAGAGGTGCTCTTTGCCGCAATCGTGACAAAAACCTTGAATTGTCACCAATTGGGGTTGAGTAGGGGCCAGTATTGGGCAATCACAAATGAGGTGATCTCCCTGACATATGTAGCATGGTCCTCTAGGGAATGGGGGTCGTACCTGCCTAGGTTGAGGTCTAGGATTGGGATTTGTGTACATGATATTTGCATACTCTGGATCCCAACTAGGTTCACTTGGTTCTTCAGAGTAATATGATTCGTTATGCTCAAGTGAGTGCATGTAGTAAGCCTGGAGGCTATCAATATGTGTAGAATCAAAGCTATGGTCACTGGGGTCACTTTTCAAAAGTAATGGGGTCACTGGGACTATAGCTCTATTCAAATTTTCTTCTGCAACTACATACTTTACAGGAATCACATTGGTTGGGGTAGGAGGTTGTTGAGCTAACACAGGTTGAGGTCTTTGCTGGGATTGATATTGCGGTTGGTAGGGTTGCTGAGGCCTTTCATACTACTGTGGTGGGTACTGGTTTTGGTATCTTCCCTGTTGTGGATATGGCTGAGGGTAGTTTTGCCTAACTGCTTGCTTATTGTAGGGGCAATCTTGCACGGTATGATTAGTGTTTCTCCGTTCTATGGTGCAGTATTGGCTACTCGGATTCACTTGGGGTTGAGCCATAATGGGAAATACGTTCGCCATATGGTCACCTCCACAAGTATAGCATCTTTTCATTGGGGCGTACCTTGGTATTTGTTTTCTTGAGACTCCTAACTTTTGAGCTACTTTCTCAGTGAGTTCTTCAATAGAAGTGGATTGTGTGGATGTGAGGCAAGTAGAACTATCTGAATCTTTGTAGATTTTTGAAAACTCTAATTCCTCCCCCAGGTTATCCTCAATGTCTATGCACATGCGTACACACTCTTCTATGGTCCTAGGGTCCTTTAGGTACACATATGATCTCAACTTGGTACTTAGCAATCCATCTAAGAACAAAGCCACTTGTTTGGCTAGCGTGGGTAACTCAGGAACAAGACATCTCTCTAGGTATTGCCTAAACCTTCTGCATGCCAATCTAATCGTCTCTTGAGGTGTCTACTTGAAACTATTAATCCGTGAGGAAGTATTATAC
Organism: Ceratopteris richardii; assembly: GCA_020310875.1. NCBI lineage: Eukaryota > Viridiplantae > Streptophyta > Polypodiopsida > Polypodiales > Pteridaceae > Ceratopteris > Ceratopteris richardii. The sequence continues at coordinate 178,999,670 of CM035414.1, forward strand.
CTTATGCCACTCTTAGAGAATTCAGTGATGAAAGCCTCTAAAACTTGGTCTATGCTCCTAAACTGTCTCTCATTCAGTGTTTGAAACCATGTAAGGGCTGTGTTCCTAAGCGTAAGACCAAAGGCATTGTATTGCGTGAATAGGTCCTCAACTTGTTCAGCTCTCAAGACTTGCCTAAACTCGTCCACATGATCGTATGGGTCTCTAGTGCTATCGAAATAGTTCTTCATGGACTTAACCAATTGGGTTGGCTTCAAGGTTCTAGTGTGTTCCCTAGGCCTTGGCAAAGGAAAATCATCCGTAGTTCTTTGGTTTCTTGGGGCTCTAGGTCTCTCAGGTTCCATTTTCGTTCTCATCCTTTCTCTTCCCAAGGGGTTGGCAAAGCTTACCTCCGGCCTGTCTCTACTTCTATCCCTTTGAGCTCCATGAGCTTGGGATGTTCCCGCTCCTGGGTGGCCATAAGAGACATTAGATCTTGGTTGGGGGAAAACAAATTCACCCTTCCAAGTGTAGGCATGCCTACCATGCTCTATGACCACAAAGATTCTTTTTGAAGTATTGTCTAAATAGGTCACTCTACCTGGGCTATCAGGATCTTTGAACTCATAGATTGTGATTGTTCCTACCTCATTTGGTTGATCAGGCTTATACCTCCAAAAGGCTTCATCAGTCTCTCGATCTAAAAGCAAGTCCATGCTCTTATTGTCTTGGGGAAACCACTCTGGCGTGATAGTTCTAGTAAGAACTGATTTGCCCCGAGGGGTTTTAGGCTCTTCACCTATGTTCACTTGCTCTAGGTCACCTATGTCTGCTTCTAGGATCACATTACCAAATTCATCTCTCTTATCTGGGTGACTGGTTACTACGTATATGGTTCCTTCTTTGTCCAGGTATGCTCCATTTTCAAACTTGACTGTTGGACGCTCTAGTCCAATGGGTTGATCTGGGTTCTTGATCTGGACCACAGATCTTCCTAAGCCATCCTCATAGATGCAAGCACGTAATCGGTTGGTCCTAAGGTATTCGAGTTGCGTCTTGTAAGGGCCTTCTACCCTTTGTAAATATGGCACACCGGAACTTCCTGTGCGTCTCTCCATACCATGAGACATCTCGGATTCGCTAGTTTCAGAGCTAGGGTAGTGTGAATAATGGCTCAGTTGCTGGGCCCAAGACCTAGTAGTATGATTAACACTAGCCATTGAAGACCTAAGGCTCTGTCTATCTCTCCCTAGGTGTCATCCTGATCTAAGGGTCATATGCCTAATTGAGTAGCCCCAATTTTTACCTAAAGTACAACCTCGTTGCAGCTCAATTTCTATCAGTTACTTGGTTCTTTTTTAGTTGATTATCGTGTTTATGATCTTGTCAAATATCACGTTAGCCAGGAATACTTGAGTTAATTTCCGCACTTTAAGTTGTTCGTACCACAATAAGTTCTTTTCTTTTAAGTTATGGATTGCACAAAGAGATTATGTTTCTGCTTGAACTTGATTACTTAATAGTCTTCAACTTGACAAATGCCTATAGTCACCTTGACTTACTTCTAGTACTACTCGCACTTAGCATGAGCTAGGAATTGAGAAAGGGAGATGAGAATAATCCAAACTCACTTGCTGATCCCTTGCTCTTTGGTGCTCAAGAACCCCATTCTCAAGCTTGCGGAATGCCCTTGCTTTGGATGCCTTCTAGTGCTCTCAATGGACCTGTAAAAGTCCCAAAGTTAGCTCAAGACTTTACATTCAAACGACTTAACAAATCACTTCCATTCATGTAATTCAGATATCAATTTGCACAATGTCTTTCTGGAAAACAATTCTGGAGATCCCTTAGTTTTGTTCCCCTGGGTATGGTCAACTTAACATCACTATATCTAATAATCCTGAGCTTTCCAACAAGCCTAAGATCACCCCAAACGGATTTCGTATGAGGAAGTTATGACAGTTCAGGGTTCTAGGGTTAAAACAGGGTTCAAACAAGCTAGCAGTTCACAGGATTTTTCTCGAAACACGTGTAGGGACCTCACAAAATGCTAATTAATAGACAAATATGCCCAAAATTACCCCCAAAACTTGGAACTATAAAACAATAAAATTTTAGCCGAAAAAGCCTGTCAATCATGATCGACAAGTCTATCAATCACGATTGAAAGAGGTGTCCATCGGGCCTGTCAGTCATGATCGACACGTCAATCACGATCGACGGTGTCAATCGCGATGGACAGAGTCGGTTGTGGGTCCTGTCAATCCTGATCGACGGTGTCTATCGCGATCGACACTTTTTCCGCAATTTTCACCGTAATTTCAGTCAATCGGGGTTCTAACCATCGCGAGGGACACGTGGCAATGAGAGTCTTTGAGTCAATCATAAATTTTTAGTCGGTCATGATTGACGGTGTCGATCGCGATTAACTGAGTCCTATGTGGTAGTCTGCCGGGGTCTGTCGGGCGCGATTGACAGAGTCTGTCGGTCACGATTGACAAAGTTTGTCGATCGTGGCTCTGGATCACGATCGACAATGTCGATCGCGCTTGATAGAGAAACACGGAATTTTGTTACTGTGATTAGTGATTTAGAGTGTACTCATCATATAGATTATGGTGGTGCACTTTGTTTTACCAAAAGGTCAAATTTTTTGTCGATCGCGATCGACAGAGGTCTGCGACACAGAGACAGGGCCGAGCTCTTTTGTACCTGCGGAGACTGCTAGGGATGATGATACAGCTACAACCTGCAAGATCACTCAAAAAACATGCGAAAGCAGCACACACAAATCGCTCTCCCGCTCTCTCTCACAAGTGGAATGAAAGAAATGGATGGGAGAAGGTGATATGATAAAAAACTAAAATTTTTTGCTTTGATGGAGATGGAGGTGGGAGATGGTGAGGATGATGATGGTGATTATGATGATGAAGTAAGAAACAGAAAAATAAGGAAAAGTAAAGAAATTATCTACAATGCCAACGTCACAACTCTACGTCTTACCATCACACGCTCGTCTTGAAAGCTCGATCCCCGACAACGGTGCCAAAATTTGGTGTAGCTCAGTGATGAGTAGCACCTCCTTTAATGTCAATCCAAGAAGACGTAAGGATGGTATGAAGACCTCGAACAAGTGATGGCACAAATGTGTGAGTGAGAAGCACACTAACATGCACACACATACACACACACGCGCACACAAGGCAAGACAAAGAAGAGAGAAGCAATGGAGTTCTTTAGATTACTTAAAAGTGCCCTTACAAGTTCAATTTTACAACAATCTAACCTCAAAAATGAGCTCTCTAGCTCTTTTTATAGTTTTTGACTAGCTTTGGCCCTGTCCAGACCTAGCGTCTAGCCTAGTTAAAAGTTAGGTTCTAGGGCCTATTTGGGGGCTCAAACAGAGTCTAAAAAATATGAAAACTGATAGGTAGGTACTTCTAAAACTCCTCAAGCTCAAGGACTCCTTGGCTTGCACAAAATGGAGCTACAAAAATATGAAATGGTATTTACAATGGCTTTTAGTGATGAAAATCACTATTTTTGTAGGGATTTCTTCTAACAATTTGACATACACTTCTTGGAGCTCCAAATTTGGTCAAAAGTTCGTACAGAGGCTTTCTAATGATGGCATGCATGTGTATAAAATGTCGATAATAGCCACAATGCACCATGAAATCTTGCACTTCCTTGACATTCTTTGGCCTAGGTAGTTTTGTGATGGCTCTCACTTTCTCTTTCTCAGTGGGCATGGCGTTCTTTGACACTGTGTCCTAGAATCTTGCCTTGCTTGACAATGAAAACACACGTTTTTGGGTCTAGGCAGACTTGATATTCTCTACATTTGTCAAAGATTCACTTGAGTTCAGGTATATGTGTCTGTCCAATGTTGGAATGAGCACAAAGATCATCAACATAGGCTTCTAAATTCTTCCTCAAGAATTCCTTAAACACGTGGCACATCAGCCCGTGAAAGGCGGCAAGTGCATTGGTGAGACCAAATGGTAATATTGGAAAAGAAAATATGCCCCACTGTGTTGCAAAAGCCATCTTATGCTGATCTTTTGGAGCAATGGCTACCTGATTGTAACCAAAAAATCCATCAAGGAAGTTGTACACTTCCTTGCCTGCTACTCTTTCTAGTAGATGTTCCGTAATAGGAAGTGGATAGCTATCTCGAATGGTGGCTGCATTAACCCTCTTCAAGTTAATACATACACGTAACTTTCCATTCTTCTTGGGCACCACTACAATGGGGGATACCCACTCAGTGTGCTTAATTTCATAGATGAATCCAGCTTCCACCAATCTATCTATCTCCTCCTTCATCTTAGCAGCATAGTTATCGTTATATGTGTATGGCTTTTGCTTAGAGGGTTTGGCATCTGAGGTCATGGGAATTGTGTGTGAGCATATGTCACGATCTACACCTTTCAATTCCTTGTAACTCCAAGCGAATACATCTATGTATTCTCTTACGAAAGCTATCAACTCTTTCTCGTCTTCTTCTGTCAGGTCATGTCCTATGTACATGCATCTTTCTTCTCCTCCTTCTATGGCTACAACAATTTTGTTGGTGGTTTCTTTGTTATCATAGGCCTCTCCTGCTTGTGCACCTCCTTTAGGCATTCTCATCATGACTCTCTTGTCTTCTATCTCATACTTGTTAAAATTTTCAGGGACATCAAATAAAGATTCTTCCTCCTCTGGTGTGGCTTCTCTCTTCTTCCTCTTCTTGCCCTAATTCTTAGTGGTTACTTGTGTGGTTAACCTCACATCATTTGTAAGCTCTTCATGTCTCTGAGAGTGAACTTCTACTTCATAGAAATATTCCTCATCTGATGCAAAAGGTGGGTCCATAAAAATTGACTCTAGATCAGAGTCCTTGCATCCTCGAATGCATCAGTGTTAGGTTCACATTCTTCAATAACCGAATCACACATGATTGGCTCTATTGAGAAGACTAAAATGTCATAGCCATCCTTGTCACAGTGGGGTGTCTATTGTTCTTCATTGATGGCTACATCCATTGTTGCTAGAATTTTTGCCCAACCATGAGGCTCAAATTCTTCGTCAGGAAATACTACGGGTGCATTTGCTAGGCCTTGAACTGATCTATGGGTTTCTTTCGCACCTACCTCTCTGGCTTTCTCCCTCTTCTCTTCTTCTACTACTACTTTACACATCCTTAAATGGGTGTCTTCATGCATCCATGAGGATCCTAATCCTATGGAATGCACTGACTCAGTATCATCTTTGGCTCTATCGATGGGATTCCATTGGATGGGGGATACATCTCTATGCGAGTAATCCTTGAGATTAACATTGGTCGTAATGCCTAAGTGTTGCAAATACAAGGAATTGGTTACCCAATCCTGTACCACTTGCAACTACCGCATAAATGGTCTTCCCAAAATCATCTCATAGGCCTCAGCCTTGCTAAAGTCACATATAGCAAAAGTATGCTCAAACGCTACACCACATGTAATGAGATTTATTCCTTCTAGCAATCCTAAGTGTTTCTCAATGTGACCATCGGACATCTGCAATTTCATTCTTATTGGCCTAAGTGTTGGCTTGCCACAATGCTTCCATAGGGAACTAGTAGCAATTGCAACTCCTGCACTTGAGTCCAAAATTGCCTTCGTTGTGTACCCTTGATGGGTAATGGGAAGATAGGTGTTTCCTTCCTCTCCTTCACTCATGCCTCCTATCTTGTCCAAGGGTATTTCTGGCACTGTTCTATGAGATCCTACACTGCTCTATCTTGTCCAAGGGTATTTCTAGCACTGTTCTATGAGATCCTACATTGTTCTATCTTGTCCAAGGGTATTTCTGGCATTGTTCTGTCTCCTTCACTGCTCTAGGGTAACACTTTTCATGATCTGTTACATTTGGCCTTCTTGGATTTTGGCCTGATATGCTTTAAGCATCATGTCTATGTCCTCGGGAGTGGGATCTACTAAGAGTGATCCTGCTCTAGGGGGTGGTGGAATTGTGTGAGGTGGGTTCGAAGGTGGTGGATTGGATGGAGATGGGAATGATGAGTGTGGAGTAGTGTGAGAGTGAGTTTGAGAAGTTAGTTCAATTATCTTGGCTTTTGTTTCTCTTAGAATTTCCTCGCATTCACTCATCTTCTTTGTCCTCTCTCGACTATCCTTCCAAGCTATAGTCCTCTTCTTGGTTATGCTCTCGATCTCACTAACCTCAGAACTCTTTTCTTGGCCTAAACCTTGGTTTTGCTGCAAAGCTTGAGCTCTAGTAACTACTTGCACAAGGGCAGTGGAAGTCACACTTCCTATCGAGTCTACTTTGACTTTAAACCTTTGACTTTGACCAATATGACTTTTATGGGCTCAACACTTGCCCACCACCTAATGGGCTCTCTGTCTTGGAGAGCTACAACTAAAACTCTGAGCAGAGATGACACCATGACTCTTGTGCTACAAAATCTTCAAATGAACACTTTAGCAAATACCAAGTCCACCAGGAGCAGTAAAGAACAAGCACCATAGAAGAACCAAAAGTGGACATTTTGCATGGAAGAGCAAAGGATGGTGAATGGAGGGCAGGAGGAAAGTGTATGGAGGGCTGATAGGGCTGAGAGTGATAGGGAAAGGAGGGGTAAGAGTAGGGCTGGGTAGAAGGAGAAAGGGAGGGTGAGGGAGTAGGATTATGGGCTCTCGAGATGGACAAAATGATAAAACAAGAAAGCTACAGAGGGTGCAAATGGGAAAATGTGAAACATAAGGTAAAATAAAGTGAGAATAGACCATGTGGACCATGTGCACAATGAAAAAGAGTTGAGAAATTTGCTCAATGCATGTGAGTCTTGACCAAAAGGCAGAGGAAGGTGGGGATTTTGGAAAAACTATGTGAAAAAATGAATTCAGAGGTACCAAAGAGCATGAAAATCACTCCAAGTTTGAAAACGATGGCCATCCGAGGCACAATCTAGAGCCAAAAGCATCAGACCAAGGAAAATAAAAAATATATATATCTTTTTTTTTTCAATGACATCCGTGGGGTTTTGGCAAAAATAGAAAAAATGAAAAGAAAATTAAAAATGGGGGTCCACTTGGGAGCGGGGGAGAGGGGTCCACTTGGGAGGGGGGGAGGGGGGTCCACTTGGGGGGCGTTTCTTTTTTTTATTATTTTATTTTATTTTATAAATAGGAAAATGAGCTGCTAAGGGAAGTTTTTCTTTTAATACCAAAAAATAGATAAAAACTACAAATAAAATCCAAAAAAATAAAAAAAATCTCAAAAAATTCTTTATATTTCTAGTCATTTTTCTCCCTCAAAACCACATAGAGCTTCCTTTTTTTTCATTTTATCAAGAAATTCACATTAAAAAAATAAAAAATTCTAGAAAAAAATCAAAAAAAGTTTCAAAAAATGCTTTGAAATTTTAAAAAAGAAAATTTAAAAATATTCATGTCAAGGCTGTGGAATGGCTTCTAATCTGCATAAAAACTTCAAAGAACAAGTATTAAAAATGGATAAAACTAGTAAAACTTAAGCAAAAAAATAGTACGAGAAGACTATGTACAACGTGGATAAATTTTGCAAGTTCCAGGTGATCCAAAAATCTTCACTTTTTTTTATGATATGCGTAGAATCGTGATATGATGACTAAGAGAAACCCTTTGCCCTCCATAATCTCCAATTGTAATGCACTTCATTTGGTTTGTCTTTTTTTTTGGCATACTGACCATCTGATAGGGCCACCCTAAATCCTTCATTAGAATACTATCTCCTCCATACAACATCCTTTGTATCTTTGTTTCAGCTACTATGTGACTTAATCTACAAAATGTCATTTTTACTATTCTAGCTTCTTCATCCAATGGAATCCTCTCTTTCGAAAGACTTGCATGTACTCCTTTTTCATTTTTGTAAAGCCTTGCACTTAGTACCAAAAAAATTGACAAAATAGATGATATCCATACCAGTATCCATAACAAAATGGCCATTGATATAGGATTTGAAGTAGCTTCATTACTGCTACACTTAAGGGCTTTTCTTTTCTTCCCTCTTCTTTGGCCTTTGACTGAGACTGTTTCACTCAAATCAGTAACTTGAATGATATCCTCTTTTTCTTCATAGACTTGCTCTCTACTTAAGATTGGAAAAATTCCATAACAAGAAGAAGGGTCTTCTACATGGAGCCAAGCCAACATGTTTTCTTCTTCATATAAATTTACTTCTTCATACAAGTCTACCTCTGGGTTATCCAACAATACATCTTCCATACAAATACCAATTGTCTGCATCATGTTGGTATGTCTTTGATTGTCTAGTCCTTCTTCTAAAAGTATCTATTGCAACTCTTTTCCCTCTTGCTTTACCCACATTGTGCCCTTACCCTAGTCATGTAGCACATTGGCATACCTTAACCAAGGTCTCCCAATCAACAAGTGGAAACTTCCTTCTACCTGTGGCAACCTTAAGAAAACAAAGTCCAAGCTAAGTATTGTACCTTGTATCTCAATTGGGACTCCAGGGACCACTCCCATAGGCATTACTATGCTTTGTTCTACCAATGTTATAGTGAAGTTGGCACGTCTTGAAGGTTGTAGTCCAATCTTTTTCATGATATGTTCAGGCATCAAGTTAATGCCAGAACCGCCATCCACAATAACTCCTTGAAACTCATGACCTTTGATAGAGACTGTTAGCAAAGGGCTCTTATAATCTGTGAGGGGCGCTTCCCCTATAATTTTATCTTTACGCATAACGACAACATTTGCCACTAAACTTGTTGTGGAAGCCTCGTCAATTATCTACAAGAGTTCTGACCTGAATTTCCCATCCATCTTTATTAAATCATAAATACTAACCTCCTTTTTCATGGACTTGAGTAGTCTTGAAGCTTCTAATTCCTTACGAGCATGGGCTCCATTTGACTTATCAAACTCCTCATGAGCCCTACTGAATGAATGTCCAATGGCATCACTGTTACCTATGAGATCTTCATTTTGCCTTGTATCTACACATGTGGTGGCTTTGTCTTTAGTTGTATCTTTGTCTTTGTTCAATCCATTAATCCTTGATTCTTGAGCTATTTCTACTTGAGCCTTCCCCTTGCTTCTTGTCTGCACTATAAAAGATTCAATTTCTTTTAACTGCACCACTGTGGTAGATGGTGATGGCACATTTACTTGCCCTACAACTTCTTCTTTGCACACAAAAATTATTTAAATGTGGGGCCCAGATGAAGACGCATGGTTCTTAGGGCAGCAATTAGTATAGTGGTCTTTGGCTTTTGGGCAGTTCTTGCAAGGAGGGGCATTTTCTAGTAGAGTGCACCTATTTTGGTAATGCCCACATTCTCAACATCTAAAACAAATAATAGGCATCATTGGCCCATTTCCAAAGTTATCTCTATATCTAGGGTTGTAATATTTAGCTTGATTGGGTGCTCTTGCCATTACATTGGTTGGTGATAAGGCTTCTCCTTGTGTCCAATATGTTGTTGTAGGCATTTCTCTTGACTGACATTCATTAGACTCATGACCAGCTTTCTTGCATAGATATCAAGTTATACTTAAAAAAATTAGACACTCACTTACCACATGACCCTACTTGCTACACATGTAACACCATAGTCCACTTTTGATGCGACCTCCCTTAAGTTCCTGCAACTCCTGTCGAAGTTGAGCCAGCTTTTCTGCTTAGGCTTCATCTTCCTTTTGTAACTTCAGTGCTTCAATTTCACACCTCAACTGAGTTACTGCACTCTCCTCCTCTTTGTGTGGCTTATTCCTTTTTAAGCTCTCAAGCTCTTTCCTTAGCTGAATTATTGGGTCTTCAGTTTTTGCAGAATATGATAAATTGGAAGAGCTTGCCCCATATTGCTGTCTAATTTGTTCCAATCTTGTAGTTGTATTGATAAATTCTTCTATTGTTGTTGTTAGTAAAACTAACTCCTTTATTTTACATTGTGTTGATATGGGAAGTGGTTTAGCCAGCCACTTCTTGATAAAAAATCATGGGGAGGGTCTAGCACTTTGGCCATTAATGCCTTAGCTTTGGTAACAAATTGTAGAAAGGTATCCCTACGACCTAGTCTTAAATTTTTTAATTCTTCATATTGTTTTCAGTTGTCTTCCCTTGTTAGAATTGTGTTCTAAATGCTTCCTTCATGAAGTCCCATGTGGTGAAATGGTTGTCAGTGAATTTACTAATGTCTGCTAGCCCTTCTAATGTTGCAGGGAAAAGAATAAAAAATGCATCTTCTCTTCCCATTAGAGCCCTTGTTTTACATAAGGCTAAGAATCTCCTAATGTGCTCATCTAGGTCTTCTTGTGCTAGCCCTCTAAAAGATGGAAATTTGATATTCAATCTAGAAAGTAAAGTTTCCAAACCTACTTGGGCTGCCATATTCTTTATTGATGATGTTGATGACGATGGGCTAGTTGATCGTCAAATAACCTTCCATCTTGTTGCTTTGCAAGGGACCCTCAAGCTTTGAGACCGGGTTGCGATCATGAGTTGTTCATACTTCTCTTAATTTAAGAGAATTCCAATGGAAGAAAGATTAACTTTTGAGTACAGTACTGTTGGTACCTTGAACTCTTCTCCACTTTGCAATTTGCTTCTTCTATGCGAAAGTCTCCTTGTGGTCCCACCGGGCATGCCAAATTTTGTTGGGGGATTCTTGTGCAAAAAGGGATTTGAGTGTTTGTAGAAGAAGAGAGAAAGATAAGAAGAAAGATACAGACACTGAAAGCTTATGTAGATTGATTATAACGAGAAATGTACAATATGATGTACAGTACAATCCAAATGCTCTCTATGCAAAATCCCAAAGAGTGCATAATCAACAAAGTTATAAAATACCCAAGGTTCTTGCTGCTATCGAGCTTCTCTGCACCAGACCTCCACCTTCTCTAAGATCTTGCACTTGTGCACACCTTGCACTCAACCTTCCAATAGGGGAGGGATGGACACCTTCTGTCGACACGAACAGAACTTCAATGGGACCTTGTGCCCTTTTATTGCATAGATTAGTACTTCTTTGCACACTTCAAAGTCACTCTTCTTGCACACTTTGCACTTCACTTCTATGTGTCGCTGTATGTCTTTTGCTCTTCTCTCTCTTAGTGTAGACTATGCCCACCTTGCTTAGTCTAAACAAGAATAATGCCTTGCCTGGATTTGAGTGTGAGTTCACATACACTCCTAGCTGCTAGCATATCTTGGTGCACACTTTGATGTCCCAAGATTGTCTCCAAATGTGGGCAGCCAACGAATCCCTGTTTTGTCCTGTAATGACTTTAGACTAAAAGAAAAAAATTATTGGGGGGCCATACTTTCACTTCTACATATGCTTCTGCTTCATACACCTTCACTTTTTGCCTTTTAATTTTTCAAATGTGCACCTAAGAGAGGGTTCAGTTGAACCTTCCAAACACTTTAAAACACTTTAAACCTTAAAGAAATTACAGAAAGACACTTTGCAACCTGCAACCTCCATCTAACTTTCTGCGATCATTACCTTTGTGAACAATTAATTATGCACTACCTACGTAACTTAAAACTGAAACTTTGAACTTTTTGAATTTGCCCATCTTCACTTTGAACTTGAACACGTTGACTTTGATTGCTTTGACTTTGGTCCTTTGACTTTGATTGTGGTTGACTTTGACCAATATGACTTTTATGGGCTCAACATGACCTCTATTTTTTAGTGAATTTTAATCCATTGTTTGAAGAATTCTTGAGTTTGTCTAGGGGTGTAGCACAAATCAATGATAAATCTATCACTTAATTGGGCTTGCTACGCATCCAAGGAATTTGAATTGATGATAAGAATGGAATCTTCATTATCTTCTATGTCAAAATCATCATGGATCTTGTAAGGAATACCTTTGTAATCATTTTTTTCTTTGCCTTTATTCAAAGCACGAGAAGAGAATAAACCAGGGTTACATGAAGAGCCTCCAATGTTGAAAAGGAGATTACCATAAAGATTCTGAACCTTCAGTGCCTAGACAAAGAATTTACTAGGGAGCGAACACATATCAGAGTAGATATGAGGGTCAGTTGCACTATTCAACTAAGACATGGTAGGATGTATCATTGTCTGAGACAAACCATTCCTTTAGGACTCTTGTAGCACCATTCCTCCCCTTTTGAGGGAGGTTGCAAGACAAGCGGATGTCATCTTGATGTGAATGGAAGGTAGACCAAACACAAGTGTTCGCCACAAAGGCTAGGAAGGGAAGGAGTTCTCCGATAACAAGGGTGAACGGGCAAAAATCTTAAGTTCAAGTGCAGCTATGGTGTGCGTAATACACAGAGCGACACAAAGACGACCGATTGATGGAGAGAGATAGAGAGAGAGAGATTGAAGAAACGCGCACACGGCAGTGTTCATTCACAATGGTGGATTCTATATATATTAAGTCGTTTGTTTTGTTTTTACATGAAGTGCCACATCATCAAATCTCCCCCTCAAGCTTAGAATGAGCTTGAATACAAAATGAAAGAAATACACATGTCCACAGAAAATGAAATAACATGAAATGAAATATATGTACAAACTAAAGCTTCCTAACTCCTAAAGCTTCTCTGAAGTAGATGAACTTGTCTTTGGGAAGGGCTTTGGTGAAGATATCCGCCACTTGTTCTCGAGTGCTGATGTGGATCAACTCCACTTCTCCTTCCATGACCTTCTCACAAACAAAGTGATAATGAACTTCGATGTGCTTCGATCTCGCATGATAAACTGGATTCTTTGATAACATTATGCTGCTCACATTCTCACAGTAGATGACCAGTTTTCCATCGATGTAGACTCCCATGTCTTCGAGTAGGTACTTAATCCATGTTGCTTCACAAATAGCTTGTGTAATGCCTCTATATTCAGCTTCGGTACTTGACAAAGCGATAGTTGGTTGCTTCTTGATACTCCATGAAATGATTGCACTTCCAAGTGAAAATGAAAATCCACTCGTTGACCTTCGATCCATGACATTTCCTGCCCAGTCTACATCTGTGTATGCATATATACATGGCTGAACTTTTCTCTCATAAAACAAGCCAAAATTAAATTTTCCTTTCACATATTGCAATATGTGTCGCACTGCATCCAAGTGCACACTACATGGTTTATGAATAAACTGACTCACCAACCAACTACAAAACTCAGATCTAGTCTTGTCTTTGTTACATAAATCAAACTTCCAACCATCTTCCTATATGCATTGGCATCATGCAAGTACTTCCCATCATCCATAAGCTTAACATTAGCATCAAATATCATATCAACAGGTTTGCAAGCACTCATACCAAATCTCTCAAGCATTTGTAGCATATAATTGCATTGTATCATCCAAATTCCCTCTTTTATTGAAACTACTTCAATTCCCAAAAAGTATTTTAGCTCTCCCAAATCCAACATCAAAAATTCAGATTTCAGTTGCCTTTTCAAATCAGCAATCCTCTTCTCATCATTGCCAGTAATGATCAAATCATCGACATAAATCACTAATAGGATCCTTTTGCTTCCTTGATTCTATACAAACAATGAATAATAAGCCTTTGATTGCATAAATTTCAGATCCAACAACTTCTTAGTGAATCGTTCACACCATGCTCTTGGAGCTTGTTTCAAATCATAAAGCGCTTTCTTTAATTTGCATACATAGTCAGGATATTTTGGATGCACATGACCTTCTAGTTGCTGCATATAGACTTCCTCATGCAATTTTCCATTAAAGAATGCATTCTTAACATCCATTCGATACAATTTCCAATTGTTCATGGCAGCCCATGCAATCACGCTTCTCATTGTTGTCATTTTAAGCATGATACTAAACATTTCATCATAATCCAATCCATATACTTGTGCATATCCTTTTGCAGCTAAACTTGTTTTAAATCTTTCCAATGAACCATCACTTTTGCACTTCACTTTGTATACCCATTTACATCCAATACCTTTCTTATTTAATGGCAATTTCACTAATTTGCATGTATCATTTTTCTTCAATGCATTCATCTCATCATCCATTGCTTTGCACCAATCTTCACTTTGTGACGCATCATGAAAATTCTTTGGTTCCTCATGCTTGATTCTCTCTATCATGTATGCATAATGAAGCTTCACAAATTCTTTCAAAGTTTAAATGACCAAATCTTGGTAGTCCACGCAGTAACATTTGCTTTTACATGGACTTCAATTTTCTCAAATTGATATGACCAATTCGTTTATGCCATAATTCAGCTATATCTGAATATTCACTATTCTTGGCATACATGTTCTCACAAAGGGGTGTACCCATGTCAAACGTGAACAATCTACCCATCTTCTCTCCATGACCAAGTAATTTTTCTTTTTTTCCATACTTGAAATCATGTATTAAAAAAACCATGTTTATTGAAAATAACTTCCATGTCTTGATCTGCTAGCTGACCAACCGAAACTAGGTTCTTTGTAATGCTAGGCACATGTAAGACATCACTTAAAGTATTTGGAATATCATTTCTTTGTACTAGCGGTACATTCTCAACATCATTAATCACGTGTAAGGTATCATCACCAATTGCCACATACTCTTTCTTCTTCAAAGCCTCTTTTGACTCAAACCAATTTCCAATGCTCGTCATGTGATTTATGCAACCAGAGTCTATGTGCCAGTTCATATCGTTTCCAGGCTTTGACATACTATTCAACACATCCTCCATGGCAAACATATTATCTCTCCCATAGTCTCTATATGAACTTTCAACAGTGAAATTTCCATGTGTTGCATAATGGCTGCTACCTCTTCCTCTTTGACTATTCTGCTTATAATAACAATCTTTCTCAAAATGGCCATACTTGTCACAATGGTAACAATTCCCAGGTGCCTGTGATCTTCCTCTACCTCTCGAGTATGATCTTCCTCTTGATCTTCCTCTACCTCTTGGCATATCCATTGTATTTGCATTTCTAGAAGATGAATGTCCACGACTAGAACCTCTTCCTCTATGGTGTAAGAATGCATGATCTCTCGAATTGCCATTTCCAGATGCATTCAAACAAAATTTTACTTCTTCTGTCATGCAAAGAGCTACGAGCTCATCAAAATCTGGCATAGTGCCTCTCACTGAGATAGAAGTATCTAAGCTTTTGTATTGTGGTCCTAGACCATCTAGCATAACTAAAATCATATCATCATCTTCGACTTTGCAATTTATAGAAGCTAAATCATCAGTGATCTTCCTAATTTCAACCACATAATCTATAATGGACCTATTTCCATGCCATACACTATGCACTTTTTGGTTTAAGTGAATTTTTCTAGCTTCCATCGACGTACCATATATCTTATGAATTATATCCCAAGCTTACTTCAGTATGCTAGCTTTCATAATATGTGGAATGAAACTCTCTGATATACATATCAAAATCCAATGGAGAACCTTTCTAGATTTTTCTATCCATGTTTTATATTCCTTTTGCTCTTCTGCATTTGGGTTCTCTAGCAACTTAGGACACTCATCCTCTCCATTCACTAGCCCGCATAGACCTTTTCCCATCAACAAATTCTCCATCCTATACGATCATATATGGTAATTCTTTTTATTCAGCTTATCACCAACTATTTGTGCAATGTTATCACCCATTCTTGCAATTTTAGCACTTCTCTATGCAAAGGCAATCTTATGGCGAGGCCTAGATAAAATTCGAGAACATTTCGACTGTTTTTCTATATATATGCACCAAAAACTAAATGTTCACAAATAATCTCATAGGTTTCCCTATTGTTCTAAGCACTCCATGCATCTCTATGCACTTATATGCTCAATTTTTACCTCTCCAAAAAAATTTCGGCAGAGTCTCCTTTGTCCAAAGTATATATGAGCCAAATCAATTATGGTGAATCCACTCCAAAAACCCAAAGTCTGAGTAAAAGCATCAATAACAGTAAGTAACGTAAGCAAATAATCTCTGACGAGAGGCCTCGAAAATCATACATTCATCTTGTGATCGGTACACGAGGTCTTTGAACTGTCTTCTCTTTAGCCTTCCACCTATATCACCAAAGTGTCTCCAAGCATGAGAATAGCCGAGTTACCACGTCTCTCAGTTTTTGTTTAAATTCAATGGTTTTGAGCAAGGTAATATAAAACCTCACAAGGTGCGTGAGTTGTCCACATTAAGGACTTGCAATAACATACATTCGTCTCATAGTGTGTGAGTGATGTCCATGTAAGGACCCGCAAAAGTATGCATGAGGTCGCCTGCCACATGCATTCGAAATGAAAAAAAAAAGTACCGAAATCAAATATGTACCTAAGATAAAACGCCGCACAATTTTATGTGGATTTTCCAATAGCCACTGAGAATCAAGTCATGAACTATTTTCAATAAATATCTATGTATGCAGAAATGCCATTTGAATTTCTTGTTCCTATGTTTTCTTGCATTTCTGAAGGAAGTTTGATTGCATCATGAATCTAGACTCACAAGAGTTTCTTGAAATCTACTGCTCGTGCTACTTCTAGAGAGCTTATGCTCACTCATATCATCAGAAAGAGATAACCGGACAAGCAACATCGGGGCAGTTTGGCACATCTGATCTGCAAGAACGATTCATCTTTTATTAACGAACTAACCGCTGCTTAAACTATCGGCGAATCTTTTGTATGCAGGCTATTCCGTGCTAGTCATCATCACCATCTGGGGCTCAATTGGCATTGGTGCTGGTAGATGGAGTGAAGAGGATGGCAATTAGTTGAACATGGGCAGAAGCCTTAATGTAGATCTTGTAGCTCTGATACCACCTCTTAAGTTCAAGCGCAGCTATGGCGTGCGGAATACACATAGCGACACAGAGATGACCGACTAACGGAGAGAGAGAGAGAGAGAGAGAGAGAGAGAGAAAGAGAGAGAGAGAGAGATAACTTGGAACCACCTCCGTACTAATACATTTACTATGCGAGTCCACGAGTCCACATATATTGTTTTGTTATCACATTATTTATTATGCAGAATAATGATGCATGGTTGAATTGTAATGGAATGTGGAAAAATGTTTTAGATTCTAAGTGTCATAAATATGCATTTGTCATTTATGCATAAGACTCAACACAATGAATAATAATATCAATTTTTGAGTTCCTTCACCATTGGGAATCTGGGCATTTGTTTCATGGAGCCTGCCTAGTACAGCGATTCGTGACTCATTAATGTAGCGAGTCTTCTCGACTGCACAAACTCCCACATACAAGGAATAATCTCTTCTATCTATGTGTGTATGTATGTATGTATGCATGTATGTATGTATATAGATATCTCTCTCTCTCTCTCTCTCTCTCTATATATATATATATATATATATATATACATATATATATATATATATATATATATATATATATATATATATATATATATATATATATATATATATATATATATATATATATATATATAGAGAGAGAGAGAGAGAGAGAGAGAGAGAGCAAGGGTGGGAGGGAGGTAGGAGGGAGGGAAGGGGGACAAGACATAGGATACATGATGCGATGTCATCCGGCTGTCACAAAGAAAAAACAAGATCATAAAAAGCTAGTACTATATATATATATATATATATATATATATATATATATATATATATATATATATATATATATATATATATATATATATATATATATATATATATATATATATATATATATATGTGTGTGTGTGTGTGTGTGTGTGTGTGTATGCGTATATGTGTGTGCATGTGTATGTGTGTATTGATGGAATTTAATTTCTCAGATTTGCACACTAGAAGTGAAAATGAACCCAATACCTTAGTCCCTTCATACACCTTTTCTGCTACCCTGGAGAGAAACTCTGATTCACGTGGATGACATTGATCCAAAATATCTAAACTTTTCACCATAGTTAGTATGGTTCATAAGCTTTCAAATAAGCTATAGAATCCCTCAAATGGATCTGTTTCGGTCAGGCAATAACTCTATACAAAAAAAAAATATGTAGAGATGTAGGATATGCACAAATTAGGGTTATAAAGATATACCAATCTCTCTACATATAAAGCTGATTTCAGAAACCCCTCTTAGGAAAGGTAAGACAATATATAAAGAATCCACCTTAAAAGCTCTTGAAGTGTATATTTACACAAACGGTTCCAACTATTATAAGTAGACTATGTCTCTACCTACATGAGACTAGAGGGTGTGTGGGCTTGATAGCTTATCCTTGGTCCTCTTCTCTGCATGTAACCTCCTCCTTTGCATTTTTTCTAGCTTACACTGTTGTGTTTGAGCTCCTTAAGCCTTGGATGACTCTTCCGTTGAGTCTCCTTGAGTATATGTCTCCTTGTCTTCAATGACCTACAAGACTTCCATACATTTGATGTGTCTTCACCTCATTTTATAGCTTTTGTATGCCTCTCACAACTTTTCAACTCCCTTAGGATTTTCGTAGCTAACATTGAAGCCACCTTAATTGATCCGACTCGTGAATTTTGTCCATATTAAGGTCTTTTGACCCCTTTGTCCACCTAAAGCTTGCATAGTTAACACTTTCAACACTCCCCCTCAAGCTTAAGGTGGTAGTGTCTATATCAAGCAAGTGAATAGCCTTTGAAAACTTTGTTAAGTTGGTCACATCCAAGATTTTGTTGAAGATATCTGCAACTTGGTCTTTGTACATACAAAATGAAAATTAATGTCTGCACTGGCAACCTTTTTCCTTACATAATGGTAATGTACCTCAATGTGCTTGCTCCTTGCATGATACATGGTATTGTTATCAAGATGTAGGCTTGACATGTTATCTCCATACACTGGAATTGGTCCAAGTTGTACACCAAAATCTTTGAAGATATTCTTATGCGGCATTGATGTTGGAATTTGGGGCCCCAGGATCGTTCCAAACTAAAACCTTTTGAGCGTACACAACTTAATTAATCAAGATGATATGTGAGATATAGAAAGAAAGAGATCTTGAGACAAGGATAAGGAATGTAAGCAAGATGCTTACTCACTAAAAATAGATGTCCAAATTACAACATGGGAGTACTACTCAACCATATGATGTGGTGCACTCAATAATGGAAGAATAGCCAAGAAGATGATGATACAAAATTCAGATTATGTTGTTATAATATGAGTGTGTGTGAAGCGAATGAGCAATGAAGTGAACCTAACCTCACAAGAAGTGCAACAAATCTGAAAAATCAGTAAACCCTAATTCTTGCTAAAAGATAGCTGCCTCCAACTTACAAAAGATAGCTACCTCCAACTTGTATAAGACTTCTTGCTCCAAGAGAGTAGCCTCTCCTTCACCAAACCTTCACCTCCGAAGCTTCAGAATTCCAAAACTCTAGCTTGAGCTACTATTCTCTTGCAAAATAGTTCCCAACATGCTCCCTATATAGGTTATAAGCCTCCCCATAAAGCTAGCAACTAATTTTAACAAAATGTTGCTTTATTTGCCAATTTTTGCGATCGCTATTTTAAAACATGCTTTTTATTTTAATTTTATCTTTTTGTGCTTTATTAAAAAACCATCATTAAAATTGCTTTATTTTAAATTTGATCTCTCAAATAATGTGCTTTTGCACAAAGTGATAATATGATCTAGCTTTTTCAAGTTTGGACTTCTAGAAAATGCTTTTCCTCCATTTTGAGCTGAATTAGGGTTTGGATTATCTCCCTGTTCTGACCTCAGATGAAGAAATGAAGCATACCACTAGATAGCTTGCCAAGCTCTATCTATCTAGCCTAAAAACGTTTTACCCAAATTGTACAAAAAATGCTAAGTCCAAAATGTGGATTTGCTGGAAATGTACCGAATGTACATTGACTTCCAACAATCTCTCCTTTAATGTCATATTGGTACAAGCTTCAGTAACTGCAAATCTTCTCATAACTATCTCATTTTGTTGAGGAGTGTAAGCAGTAATAAGGTGTCGAGTAATACCTTTCTCATCAAGAAATGTTTAAAACTCATTTGATAAGTATTCTCCACCTCTATCACTTCTCAGAATCTTGATAGTTCTATGACTTTCATTTTCAACCATAGCTACAAATTTCTTGAACATAGGAAAGACATCTTACTTCAACTTAAGATGATAGATCCATGAATATCTCGTAAAATCATCAACAAATAGAAGTAAATACCTAAAAACCTGAATACAGTCTGCTCTCATAGGTCCATTCACATCTGAATGAATAACCTGCACTTTCCTGCTAGTTGTAATATGACCATGTTTCTTGAAAGGTAGTTTATGCATCTTACCTTCAAGACATCCCTCACATATGTCTGAATCATCTGGTAGCTCAAATGAGGGTAAAATCTCAACCATACCTCTCTCTTTGATACTCTTGAGAGCTCCAAAACAAATATGTCCAAATCTTTCGTAGCTTCATATCTTCCACCAGTGATGAAGATTTGACCGCATATGCCTGATTGAGTTTTGACAAAATAAAAATCCCTCCTCCATGCTCACCTTGTAAAATACTATTATCTTCTTTCTGTGACACGATCAAACATCTCTCTCAAATACAACTTTAAAACCATCACCTAAACATGCAGATAGAGATAGCAGATTCTTCTTGATTTCAGGTACATATAGAACATCTGAAATATGAAAATTACCACCTTCGCTTGACTTTTGGGTTACTGTATCTATTCCCACAACATCCAAATCATTGCCATCTGCAATAGTAACTCTTCTACCTATAGAATAGGAGAGAGAAGAAAACACATCTCAACAACCTGTCATATGATTTGTAGCACCTAAGTCAAATATCCAAGGATTTGTTGAAAGAACTTGTAAAGCTACCTGATCAAAAGCTACTTCCTCATTGGTGATACAGGCATAAGAATCACCTTGAGATTTTCCTTTTTTTCTCATTTGATGCCTTTTTCTTTTCTACTGCAATCCTTTTATAACATGCTCACTTAAAATGTCCAGGTTTCTTGCAGTAATAACATATTACTTCCTTCTTCTTAGAAGATTTCTCTTTAGATGTAGTAGAAACAATATCTAAAGTAGAAGGTGATTTACCCTTTGATGAAGATGAAGGTGCTTCTTCATTCTCTTCCATTCCCTTCAACTGATCTTCATCTTAAAGTAATAAGAACTCTAACTCTTCAAATGTAACCTCTCTATCTCTTGTGGTAAGAGTAAGAGTGGTTATAAAAGATCGATATGAAATAGGAAGTGAATTAATCAGCGTATTTACCATTTCTTCATTTGATATCCCAACTCCTACATTTATAAGTTGATGCCTCACGTCAACAAGTCTCGTAATGTGGGTTTGAATTGGCTCACCAGCTTTCATCCTTGTATTTTCTAGTTGTCTCCTCAAGTGAGCTTTCCTAGCAGGATTTCTACGCTGAAAATGATTCTTAAGCTTCAACCAAACTTGTCTAGAACTTCAGCAAGATCTGATCTATGGTAGAATATGCTTTTTGACACTTATTTCTATGAATGAGAGTGTTAAAGCATCTATTGCATCCCATCTTGCCTGATCTTCAGTAGGAGGAACTCTAGGTAAAGATCTATCTGTGACCCTGGATATAGAAGTGGTTACCTCTTCTGCACTTGGTTATGTGATTGTGACTCTAATACCTCTTGAAGGTGTTGTATCCCCTTCTTCACCTTCTCGTCTTGGTCTTGTTATAGATCCATTGACGATACTCCATAAATCCTTTATCCCTAACAAATTCATCATCATAAAACTCCACATGGGATAATTAGAAGATCCATCTAACTTGTCCTCAATCTCAATTCTAATCTCACTCATCTTAATTAAGTGTATATGTCAATTATGCTTTGATACCAAGTGTTGGAATTTGGGGCCCGAGGATCGTTCTAAACTAAAACCTTTTGAGCATACACAACTTAATTAATCAAGCTGATATGTGAGATATAGAAAGAAAGAGATCTTGAGACAAGGATAAAGAACGTAAGCAAGATGCTTACTCAGTAAAAATAGATGTCCAAACTACAACATGGGAGTACTACTCAACCATATGATGTGGTGCGTTCACTAATGGAAGAATAGCCAAGAAGATGATGATACAAAATTCAGATTATGTTGTTATAATCTGAGTGTGTGTGAAGCGAATGAGCAACGAAGTGAGCCTAACCTCACAAGAAAGTGCAACAAACCTGAAAATTAGCAAACCCTAGTTCTAAAATTAGGGTAAAAAACCCTAAAAATAGAATATAAGGCTAATTTACAAATCATACCTCCCTACAACTTGTAGAAGACTTCTAGTTCCAAGAGAGTAGTCTCTCCTTCACTAAATCTTCACCTCCAAAGATTCAGAATTCCAAAACTCTAGCTTGATCTATTGTTCTCTTGTAAAATAGTGCCCAACATGCTCCTTATATAGGTTATAAGCCTCCCCATAAAGCTAATGACTAGTTTTAATGAAAAGCTGCTTTATTTGCCCAATTTTTGCGATCACTATTTTAAAACATGCTTTTTATTTTAATTTTAGTTTAACCTCCCTGCTGCACATAGTGCTATGAGAGCTTCTAATGGTACTCTTGTTTGCCACAAGGCTTAAAGTCTCCTCATAATGTACACCCACCTGGTTTGGGCAATCTTCATTCCTTCCTTCTTGGGTACTAGCCCCCAAATGTTGTTCTCGTTAAGAGCTTTGAAACCCTCACACATAGCCTTCCTCCAATCTAGTTTTTCTTTTTCTACTCATAGGAATCTCGCTCTTGATCCATAATGAAATTCATCATGTATGCATAGTTCTTTGCCATGAAAGAACCATGTGTATGCCTTTTTCGGGGTGCCTTCTTCCTTGTAGACCTCCTCTATTAACATTTTGGATATTCCTTCTTGAGTCTATTGAACTTCACATTAGGAGTAATGACCTCCTCAAGTCCTTCCTCTTCTCATTCTTCTTCAGCTTCCCTAGTTTCACAGTCTGTCTCTTGCAGCCTTCTATACTTTGAATTAGGGGATGATACTTTATAATCGTAAGTTTATGAGATTCATATGAGTGTATCCTAGATGTAGAAGCCTTTGGTCCAATAATTGTGATTGACTCATAAGGTTGAAACTACACATCAAAGTCTGCATACTCCTTTTGATCCTCTTCATCCAACTTTGCCTTGCCCTTGTCTCCATAGGATGACTTTGACTCATCAAACACAACATCTCTTGACACATATAGCTTCTTTGAGAGATGGTTGTAGCACATGTAGCCTTTTTTCTCATTTGAGTAGCTAATGAAAATGCTAGGAACATGAACAAAGCATTTACATCCAAATACCTTGAGGTGCTCCATGGTTGGTTTCTTTCCATAGACTTCGTGTGGAGTCAAGTGCACACCACCTATTGAAACCCTGTTTATCAAGTAACAAGCTATATTCAGAGGCTCATCTCAATAAGAAAATGGTAAAATACCTTCATTTATGAGACATATAGCTATCTGAATCAAATTCCTATTCTTCCTCTATGCAACACCATTTTGTTGAGGGGTGTACCTACATGTAAAGTGCCTCTTCATGCCATTTTCTTGCAAGTAATTTGTGGATTCTTTAGAGAAATACTCTTCCCCTCCATCTGACCTTAGTGTCTTTATGTGTGCATCACATTCTTTCTCAACAAGGGATCTAAACTTTTCAAAGCATGAACACATTTGATTCTTCCTTGATAATAAATAGCCATACATTTCCTGAGTATTCATCAATGAAAGTGACAAAGTACCTAGCTCCTCCCAATGAATCCTCTCTGTTAGGGCCCCATACATCTAAGTGTATAAGCTCAAAAAGCTTAGAGAACTCTTTTGTAAATGGGTTCCTTGCTTGCTTACCTAGCTGACAGGCGTCACAGAATGCATGTAGACCTTCACCTTCAAGATTTGGTAGTCCCTGCACCAAACCAGCATTGCACATGCTTTTTAACTTGGGAATATTGATATGTCCTATCCTCTTGTGCCAAAGATAAATCTCTACAATCCTTTTGTTGCAAATCATCACACGACACACCTTGTGTGTAGCAGCAACATCTAATGTGAACAATCTGACTTCCTTTCTTCCCTTGGAAATGACCTTGCCATCTTGCTTCACCATGCACCCTTTTGCATCAAATATAGCATGCGTACATCTCTCAACCATCTATCCTAGACAAATAAGGTTCTTGGAAATAGATGGAACATGGAGCAGATCTTTAAGAGTCTTGATAGATTTACCTTCAGCTAGCTTCACATCTCCCAAATGTGAAATGGGATGCTCAATGTTATCTCTTGTCTCCACACAACCTTTTGACCTCTACACCTGCATATGAACAAACAATTCCTCCATACATGACATGGGATTAGAACATCCAGAGTGTAGGTACCACTTTGTCTCCTCAGGATCACTAGTGTAGCCATGTCTCATGGCTAGGAGGGTCACCTTCTCGTCATCCTTCTTGGATTTGTTAGCATGATTCGCTTGCTCCTTCTTCTTCTTGCCTTTTTCATCCTTGAACTAGCAATCTGAAGAAATATGATCTTCTTACCACATATAAAACAAGTTTTACCTTGACGATGGTGGTTCTTCCCTTTGCCATTATTGCCCTTCCTTGAAGATGATGCTTTGCTATCTCCTTTTGAATCTGAATCTTCTTCCTTTGACTGCTTCCACTTGATTTTTTCTCTTTTCCCCTTCTTCAAACCCTTGCCTTTACGTTTGCTATCATATACGACCTGTGAGTGACCATGCTTCTTGGACGTGTCTCCTCTAGCAACATCCTATGCTGCTAAGTGTGGGATCATCTGCTCACGAGTTGATAGATGAACTCTATACAAGATGGTAGTAATAAGGGGTTTGCACTTGTCTTCCCTTCTCAACCCATTGAGAGTTGTCACAAGGAAGGAGATAAGGAAGAGATCTCACACACACACTCTCACTCTCAAGGAGAAGCACACACACAGATTGAGGCAAGGAAGAATGATCTTCTTCTTCTTCTTCTATTACATAAAAGGAATGTGCAAGAATGACTTGAAAACAAGAATCCAACCAGCACAATATATAAAGATCAGTACATAAGGAAAAACCTAATGTCCACGAATGAGTGAGCTGGCAAGAAACAAATGTGCCATCACTCTCGGTAGATAAATCTAATAAAGCTCAATAAAGCATCCCTTACATATACCGGCGTGACCACAATACATGTCAGAGAAACGAAAAACTTGGATGTGTCATCCTGGATCATCACATGTTGAGCTTGATATCTCAACACTCCCCCTCAAGCTCAATGCCATATCCTGTAATCCAAGCATCTCCCTAAACTTCTTCAAGTTCTCAGCTCCAAGTGCTTTGGTGAAAATATCAGCAACCTGCTCATCTGTTCTCACATAAACAAGATCAATATCACCTGCTAATACCTTCTCTCTGATGAAGTGATAATGTACCTCGATATGCTTTGTTCTAGCATGGAAAACAGGGTTCCGTGCTAACTGTATGCTGCTAAAATTATCACAATAGATAGTGATAGGCTTTTGCACTTCCACACCTAAATCTGCAAGTAACATCTCCAGCCATGATGCCTCACATGCTTCCATTGCAACACCTCTATACTCAGCCTCTGTACTCCACAAAGCAACAATGGGTTGCTTCTTACTACTCCATGTAATAGTTGCACCTCCAAGTGAGAAAAGAAAGCCACTAGTAGATCTTCTATCTGGAGTACTACCAGCCCAATCTGCATCGGTGTATCCATGAACCTGCAAATCTACACCAGCTTCATAAAACAATGCATAATCCAAAGTAGCACTCATATAACGTAGAGTGCCCCTCAGAGCATCCAAATGTGGTTTCTTGGGAACCTGCATAAACTGACTTTCAAGTCCAATAGTATAACTCAAATCAGGCCTTGTAATTATGAGATATATAAGACTTCCCACAATTTTCCTGTACATAGTAGCATTTTCCAATGCTTCACCTGATGTAATATCCAATTTCAAATTCTGATCTAATGGCATAGAAACTGTCTTACAATCAGCCATACCATACTTTTGTAGCATATTCAAGGCATATTGCCTTTGTGACATCCATATACCTATTTATGTATGTATAAACTCAATGCCCAAGAAATAGCGTAGCACACCAAGATCTTTCATGTCGAATTCCTGCATAAGAAGTTTCTTTACCTCTTTGATGCTTTCTTCATTATCACCACCTACAATCAGGTCATCAACATAAATAGCCACAATAGTGATGCCATCATCAGCCTTCCTTGCATATAGTGAGTGATTTTCATCACACATAGAGAACCCAATGCTGGTTAAGTAATCAGCAATCCTTGCATGCCATGCACGAGGGGCTTGCTTCAGCCCATACAAAGCCTTTTGCAACCTACAAACATAATCTGGATGCTTTGAATCTTCATATCTTTGTGGTTGGTCCATATATACTTCTTCCTGTAACTCACCATGTAGGAAAGCATTCTTCACATCCATCTGATGCAAAGTCCATCCTTTTGTTGTAGCTAATGCAACAAGTGTTCTAACGGTAGACATTTTAGCTACAGGGCTGAATGTTTCCTCATAATCAATGCCATAAGTCTGTGCATAACCTTTAGCTACCAATCGTGCTTTATACCTGCTTATGCTACCATCAGCATTATGCTTTACCTTGTAAACCCATTTGCAGCCTATGGGTTTCTTTCCTTGTGGCAATGGAACTAGCTTCCATGTATCATTTCCATAAAGTGCAGCCATCTCCTCATCCATAGCTTTTTCCCAATCTGCATTACCAATTGCATCTTCAAAACAAGAAGGTTCAGCATCTTGTATTACCTTTGTCATGTAAGCACAATGGCAAGCCATGTAACTATCATATGTCAATCGTTGCACTGAATTACGCATCCTCCCAGATCTTCTTGGTCCTGGGTCACTTTTCCTTGTATCATCTGCATGTGCCCTTCTTACTCCTGGAGTCTTCACAGAGGGCAATCCAAGTTCCTCATCAAGACTCTTTTCTGAACCACTTGAATCTCCATCAACATCTTCAAAACCTACACATGTTTTACTACCAGTAGAGAGCTTTTCTTTACCTTTCTTGGATGTATTTGATGAATTTGTTGGACTGAAATTTCCACGCAATCTTCCACTCCATGGATTTGAGTTGGAACTATTTCTTGGTGATGCATCTGGTCCACTCAAAACTTGAGATTCTGCACTTGATTTTTCAGCATTTTCTTTGTCATTTGGTTCAAGATTAAGTCCTTCTTTGGCATCTGCATAGAAGCTTGACATTTCATCAAATACCACATCTCTTCTCACCTTCACCTGTCTTGTGAGTGGGTTATAACATGTGTACCCCTTTTGCTCAAGGGAGTATCCAATGAAGACACATTTTTCTGCTTTCGGATCAAGCTTCGTCCTCAACTCATCTGGAACATGTACATATGCAATAAAGCCAAAAACTTTCAGATGTGATAAGTTTGGCTTTTTACCTGTAAACTTCTCTTCAGGTGTAACTTGATGTACAACAGCAGTCGAAGTTCTGTTCATGATGTATACAACAGTATGTACAGCTTCTACCCAATAACAATGAGGCATATTCTTCTAAGCCATCAAGGCTCTTGCTATTTTTGCAATATGTCTATTTTTGCGTTCAGCAACGCCATTCTATTGTGGTGTGTACCTGCATGAAAACTGACGCCGAATTCCATGATTTTTTAGAAAACTGATGAACTCATTTGACATGTATTCACCTCCTCCATCAGATCGTAATGTCTGAATGTACTTCCCTGTCTGCTTTTCCACCATAGCTTTAAAATTCTGGAAGTGAGTGAACACCTCGCTCTTCTCTTTCATGAAATATACCCATACTTTGCGTGTATGGTCATCAATGAAAGTAACATGAAACCTGCAACCGCCCATAGATGTGGTCTTTGCTGGACCCCAAACATTTGTATGTACTACTTCTAGTAGATTCTCACTAACATGCTTGTCATGTGGAAATGATGCTCTTGATTATTTACCAAATTCACATGCTGCACATCCCTTTTGCATTTCTGCAACTTTGAAATTTGGTAGTCCATGGACAATCTCCTTTGACTGCATCAGTTTTAGCCTTTGCAAGTTTGCATGTCCAATTTGTTTGTGCCATATCTCTATATCTGCAATAACTCCTGCACCTTTTGCAAACATGGCTACATTCATTTTAGGAATCTTCACATTTAAGGTGAACATCTACCCACTTTGTTTCCTTTGGCAATCAATCGTCCATCCTTCTTGTACTCTTCTACATATAATCCATCAGCATTGAACCCGACTTGTAATCCCTGGTCAACCATTTGTCCAACAAAAACTAGATTCTTTGTTATATTTGGAACATCTAACACATCAGCAAGATGTTTTATCTTCCCCTCCTCCATAAACAATGCTATGTTTCCTGTATGCTCAATAGGATGTGATGTATCATCACCTGTTTCAACATATCCAGGAACTGGCATTTTCTACAAACTACTAAACCATTTTGCATGACTAGTCATGTGATTTGAAGCACCTGAATCAATATACCAAACATTATCATTCGATTTTGAAACACCAGTAGACATCGTATTCATCATGTGATGTTGAACCATAAACAACTTCTCAGAATCATCTGCACTTGTGGCTGCATAGTTGGTTTGCTGCCTTCTGTTATTTTGATTCTTCAACCTGCAATCACGTTCAATATGTCCAGGTTTACCACAATTCTAGAATCATTTACTATCATTACCTGAATCATTTCTTTGGAAATTTATGCTACCTCTTTGGCTCCCTCTGCCTCGAAACTGTCCTCTTCCTCCTGCATGATTTTGTTGTTGACCTTGGTCTTGGTTACTGTTTCCTCTTCCACTTCCAAAACCTCTACCTCTGCCTCTTCCTCTGCAAGAGTAGAATACCTACTCAGAACTGGGCTTTCCTTGGGAGTTTGAATCCTCACCAAGATTCTTTTCTTCAATAATCAGCATAGATACCAGATCAGCAAAATTCGGAATATTTCCCTGGTCTGGATGGAAGTTTTGAACTGTTTATATGCAGCTCCTAAACCACGAAGGCACACTTCCACCTTATCATCATCATCTACATTCACACCAATAGATGCAAGTGACTCACATATGCTTTTGATTTTTAGAGTGTAGTCACTTACTGACATGCTCTTCTTTTCCAATGTATGCAGCTTGTTCTTGAGTTGCAATTTCCATGCCTTTGTATTAGTCTCATACAAAGTGACCAAACTGTTCTAAGCCTCTTTTGGAGTCTTGGCATCGTGTATGTGTCGAATCATGCTATCCTATATGCTAACAGATAGCCAATACATTACCTTTCGTGCTCCTTGATTTCATTCCTCATATGCTCTTAACTGGTCTGTAGTACGATTCCTTTCTGGTAACTGCGGAGCATTTTCATTCTCTCCTTTGATGTACTTCCAGTAGCCTTTTCCCATCAAGAAATTTGTCATTCTGAATCTCCAAGCATGGAAGTTGTTCTTGTCTAGCTTATCGCTCATAAGCTGACTCATTCCATCTGCGTTTGCCATTTTTGTAACAATTCACAACACTGCAAAACACTACAAGCAACGCTTCTGCTTGAACACTGTCGCACTATGATGTGACAGTTCGATCTCAGAAAAACACAGTTTTCGTGTATCACCAGTACACGAAATTGCTTGAAATTCTGGATCTCGAATATATGAGTGTCGCCGAACACAACGCAAGTTACAGTTTCTGAAACTGACTTGGTTTTTCTGTGGGCCCCACCTTGCAGGCTCAAAACGGAGGTCGAGATAGCTCTGTTAATTTTGAGTTCTTCTACCTTCACGTCGATTTTCGTCGCAAACGGAGGCCGTTTGTGAAATCACATTTTCTCCACGCCCTGCCGCATAGTCTTCACCGTTGCCTTCTCCACGAGCTCTCTACAGCCACGCTGGCTCTGATACCATGTCACGAGGAAGGAGATAAAGAAGAGAGCTCACACACACACTCTCACTCTCAAGGAGAAGTACACACACAGATTGAGGCAAGGAAGAATGATCTTCTTCTTCTTCTATTACATAATAGGAATGTACAAGAATGACCTGAAAACAAGAATACAACCAGTGCAATATATAAAGATCAGTACATAAGGAAAAACCTAATGTCAGCGAATGAGTGAGCTGGCAAGAAACAAATGTGCCATCACTCTCAGTAGATAAATCTAATAAAGCTCAATAAAGTATCCCTGACATATACCGGCGTGACCACTATACATGTCAGAGAAACGAAAAACTGGTACGTGTCATCCTGGATCATCACATGTTGAGCTTGATATCTCAACAAGAGTAATCTGCACAAGGTCTTCCTCATCTACATTGTAGCAAATGGATTACAATTTCTCCTTGAACTCCTTCACCCTCAAGGTGGAGTCAACAATAGATTCACCATGAACCTTTCCGAAGACTAGAGTTCGTTCTTAAGCTACGTCTTTCTACTTCTTGTGGAAGTCACATATATCTTCTCTAAGACCTCCTTGAACTCTCAAGCATGATCAAAATCTGATATATGACCAATCATAGTGTTAGAGATTACCTGTGATAAGTAGAGGATAGCTTTTTTATTCCTTTCCTCCCAATCCTTCAACATCTTCAATTCTTGATTGTAAATTTTTGGATTGTAGGGATCCACATTGGGCTTATCCTCATCTCCACATAAAATAGGCCATAAACCTTTAATCATGAGGTTGTTCATGACTCTTAACCTCCATGGTTCATAGTTGTCTTTGCACTTTTTGACCTAGATGTGCTATAATGAATGGGAAATCTAGGTTACATTGAAATGTACCTCTTAGCCTTGATGTCCAAGCTTTTGTGTCCTTATCCTAGAGTCTTCAAAGGATGTTTCTTGATCAAATACCAATTGATGGAATTTAATTCCTCATATTTGCACACTAGAAGTGAAAATGAACCCAATACCTAGGTCCCTTCATACACCTTTTCTGCTACCCTACAACAAAACTCTTATTCACTTGCCTTACCATGATCCAAAACACGTAAACTTTTAGCCACAATTAGTAAGGTTCATAAACTCTCCAAGCAGCTATATAACACCTCAAATGGATCTGTTTAGGTCAGGTCAACAACTGTCTAAAAAATAGAATATGCAGAGATGTAGGATATGTAGAAATTAAGGTTATAGAGCTATAAAAAAAATTTTAAAATACAATTGATTTAAAAAACCCTCTAGGAAAAGTAAGACACATATAAGCTACAAAATGAACCTGAACGCTCGTGAATTGGATATGTACACAAAAGGTTACACTATTATAAGCAGATTATGTCTACACCTATAAGAGACTAGAGTGGGTGTGGGGTCGAAAACTCCTTGCTCTTCCTCTGTGCATGTATGTCCTCCTCTACATTGCCCTAGCTTGGACTACTACATTTCAGCTCCTTGAGCCTTGGATAACTCTCTGCTTGATCCTCCTTGGGTATATGTCTCCTAGTCTTCAATGACCTACAAGACTTCTATACATTTGATGTCTCTTCACCTCCTTTTATAGCTTTTTGATGCCTCTCATAACTATTCCATAATCTCAAGAATGTCTTGGTTGACCTTGAAGCCACCCTAAGTGATCCGGCTCATGACTTTTGTCCATATTAAGGTCTTTCCACCCCTTTGTCCACCTAAAGCTTGCATAGTTAACACTTTCAACATTATGTGCATTTATGCATGTATATGTATGGGTGTATGTGTGTATGAATGTTTAGAAATGTGCATATGTTTATTATATATGTCTGTGTATGTATATGTGTGTGTATGTGTGTGTATTTGTATGTATATGTACATGCATGTATAAGTATGTATGTTTAAGTGTATTTATGTATGTGTAAGTGTATGTAAGTATGTATGTGTATATGCATGTTTATAAATGTGCATGTATTTATTATGTATGTGTGTATGTGTGTATGTATGTGTATGTGTTTGTGTAAGTATGCATGTATGAGTTTATGTATTCATGCATAAGTGTATGTACGTGTGTATATGTATGTTTATAAATGTGTATGCATTTATGATGTATGTGTGTGTATATATATGTGTGCATATGTGTATGTGTGTGTATGTGTATGTGTATGTGTATGTGAAAGTATATATGTGCAAGTGTATGTATGTGTAAATGTATGCATGTGCGTATATGTATGTGTGTATGCATGTTTATAAATGTTTATGTATTTATTATGTATGTGTGCCTATTTATATGTGTGTTTATGTGTATGTGTGTGTATGTGTGTGTATGTGTATGTGTGTGTATGTGTATGTGTATGTATCTGTATTAGTATATGTATGTATGTATGTATGTATGTATGTATGTATGTATGTATGTATGTATGTATGTATGTATGTATGTATGTATGTATGTATGTATGTATGTGTACATGTATGTATGTATGTGTAATGTATGCAATTGTGTATTTGTGTATGAATGTTTAAAAATTTTAAGTTCCTTTTAAATACGGATCCATTTTTTGTTTGAGATTAAAATAACAAGAGGTATTGTATGGTAGAAAAAAATAAGAGAAAAGCTAACATACCACATGACACATGGCAGTGTTTTCATCACAACTACGTCATCAAGAATCATTTCCTCACCAGAAGGTATACAAAATAGTTTATATTACAATGAGTTATAATTCTCTCATGTTTTAAAGATATTTTACATCTAATCTATGTAGTTTTGTTTCATTAGATAAACACAATTTGTAGCAAAGAAGAGATTTGAGCCACATCATATGCCGATGCTTAGGCAAAATGGGCCATCATGGTTTTCTTCCTACATTCAAGTATATGTACCATTGAAATTATATTTTTTTATTTTATTTAAACACTAATAATTAATCTTTTATATTTGTTTCAATTTAGAAAAAGGATTATGGTCGATATCCTATGGAAAAGGAAATCGATTTTGTGACAATTTGTGGATATCTATGTCTAAGTGAGTGCATATAAGATCATCCAAATGCTTTTGTGAGTATAATAGAATTTAAGATAATTTATTTTATTTTTGTTCATGTTTTAGATGTTTCTAATTTTATGTTTGCTATATGTAATACAAGAGTATTATGTAGAAACATATATGGATGAGGTGTGGAGACAAACACATGAGGGACAACATCGATTGTCACAGAGTCCTGACCCCTCTTCCCATAATGCTTCTTCAGCTACATGAGATCATGCGGATGATCATGATGATAAGCATGATCATGATGATGTGGATGATCATGATAAGGGGGGGATTCAAATGATGGACATTTTACATTGGATGTATTATTTACATTGATATGAACATATATTTTATTCTATTTATATATTTTCTCATTTTAATTATGTTTTTAATTCTATCCATGGTACTAATTAATGTAAAAAACGTACGAGTGATTTTAGTTATAGTTTATATTTAACATAAGGTTTAAACTTTAATTCTATAATTCATTCATATTTTGTGTTTCTTTGTATGTATATATGTATGTATGTGCATGTATTTGTGAGTGTATACATATGTATGCACATGTAGGTATACATCTATATCTATGTAAGTGTGTGTATATGCATGTATGTTTGTGTATTTATGTGTGTATTTCTATGTGTATATATACCTATAGGTGTATACGTTGGTGTATATGTGTGTGTATGTGTATATATGTGTGTGTATGTGCAGATGTGTGTATGTGTATGTGTATGTGCATATATGCATGTCTATGTGTACTTTTGTATATGCATGTGTACATGTATGAGCATGCATGTGCATGTGCATGCATGTGTATGTGCATGCATGTGCATGTGCACGTGCATATGCATGTGTATAAGTATGTTTTTATGTGTGAATGGGTATGTGTATGTGCATGCATGCATGTCCATGCTTGTGCATGGAGATATGTTTGTGCATATGCATGTGTATATGTGTATGTATATGTGTATGTGTATGTGTATGTGTATGTATATGTGTATGTGTGTGTATGTGTGTTTATGTGTATGTGTATGTGTATGTGTGTATGTGAATATATGTGCATGTGTATGTGCATGTGTATATGTGTGAATGTCCATGTGTCTGTGTATATGTGTGTGTATGTGTATGTGCATGTGTGAGAATGCATGTGCATGTATATGTGTATATGTCTTGTGAATGTGTAGGTGTGACTATGTTAACTGATGAAAGCAAAATAATTCAAATGACATTAAAAAAAATAAAATGTACTTGAAAGAATTAGCCATATATTATGCTTAGTGATTTTCTTGAATAATCTCCAATAAGGAGAGAGAGAGAGAGGGATAGAGAGAGATAGAGAGAGAGATAGGGAGAGAAAGAGAAAGAAAGAGACAGAGAGAGAGAGATCAAAAGAGAGAAAAAAAGAGAGTGTGATAAAGAAAGAGAGAGAGAGAAACTGAAAGAGAAAGAGGGAGAAAAAAGGAGAGAGAGAGAGATAGATAGAGATAAAGAGAGAGAAAGAAAATGAACAAGAGGGTAGAAAAGAGAGAGATTGAGAAAGAGATAGCTCGAGCTCTTATGCATAGCAAAGATATGAACATTCAATTTCTCTTTGATTAGATGCATGCAAAATGAAAATCGAATAGCAATCCATTTTTTTTACATTGTTCAAACATAAATGTTACATGAGCAATGAAAAAACATCATATATGCAGTTCTTAAAGTCATCACATATGTGATGCTTTTCAGCATCACATATGTGATGGTAAGCACCATCACATGTGCAATGCTAGAGAGTATCGCATATCCGATGCTCTTTGTGTGTTGCAAATGCAACATTCACTTTAGCAATGCTTCAATTAACATTGCCAAGAGCCTCAGAAATAGCATCGATTAGAGCATCATTTAAATAAAACCTCTTGCTCGACGCCAAAGGTGACAAAATGTACAATCACATAGTGATGAAATTGTGTCGCATCAACCAAGGCTATGCCCCCCTATTTCTTGTAGTAAACAATGGTGGTATCCACCCATTTTCTGATGGGTTTCAATGATCTCTTTCTTTAGTACTTGTAGGGAAAGGAAAAGAGGAAGATGTGTTGTAAACAGAACATGAAAGGATGATAAGAAATGAGTATAAATCTATACATAGATTAAAGGGTGTTTGGTATATGATTTTATGCTATGAACTTGTTTATGATGAGAAAAGAAGGCCATGGATGTAATACATGTGTACATGAAGAAGAAGACCATATTCATGTTCATATAAACCCTCCATGATCATGTATGCTTTTCATGAGAACCCTTCATAACCATGTGAGCTCTTCATATCATTGAAACATTTTATGTCTATGAGGAACCCCTAATAACTATGTCCATTTGAGCCCTCCATACATAACTCTTACTAATGTTCCTATCTGCGCGCTATGTATGTTCATGTCTCTAAAACATATATGTGAATATAAATATATACCATATGCACGTGTGTGAGTGTCTATATATATATATATATATATATATATATATATATATATATATATATATATATATATATATATATATATATATATATATATATATGTGTGTGTGTGTGTGTGTGTGTGTGTGTGTATGTGTGTGTGTATGTATGTATGTGAGGTTATGTGCTAATGTGTTTATGTGAATCCTATGAATTTGTGTGGCCTAAACTTTTGAAGTGCATATCTAAATGTATATGTGAATATACCCTAATTGTAATGTGTTTACGAACTCGTACATATGCTTGTGTTTATGCCCTAAATATTAGTGAGTATGTACTTGTATATGGAAATCCTATATGTGTGGATACCCTTGTGCTTTTTAAGCAAAATCTACGTATATGTGTGTACCCTATCTGAATGACCTTGGAAATAAAACCCTACGACTCTTCTTTTTTGTATGTTCATGACTAGAACCCTAACTAGTTATGGAACCCTAAGTAAAGAACCCAAGTGAATGTTTGACAATCCCAAGTGTTTTTCTTTGCAAGCATTACTCTATGTTTATGAATGTTTGTCCTACCCTACGTACCCTATGTCTATGTGTTCCTTATCCAACTTTCAATCCTTATGATTATGTGTGGAGCATTAAAATAAAAAGACTAAATTAAAAACAAAATAAAAAGGTAACATGAAGTAATTATAAAAATGAAAAGATTAAGAAGAAATAACAAAAACAATGGACCTTAATAGTGAAGACAAAGAAGTTAATATGTATGCATGTGTGTTATGAGTGAGTTAAGTGGCTAGTGTGCATGTCAATGTGTGAGTTTTGTGAGGTGTGCATGGTTAGCATGTGTGGAGTGTAGGTGCATGTGGTGATGTGTGTTAGTGATTGTCACTCTAGCACAATGGTGAGTACCAACGTGAGAAGATTCACCTCATAATTGTCAATCCGTGGAGACGTGAGGACTAGTATGAAGACTATGAGTAAGTGAAGGCACAAGTGTGAGAGTGAGAAGCACACAAGCATGCACACACATACACACACACGCGCGCACAAGGCAAGAACAAGGAGAGGAACAATGGAGTTCTTTGCATTAGTCAAAAATTCTTTTACATAAGCTCAATTCACAAACAATCTAACCCCAAAAATGAGCTCTCTAGCTCTTTTTATAGTTTTCTAACTAGCTTTGGTCTTGTCCAGACCTAGTGTCCGGCCTAGTTAAAAATTAGGTTCTAGAGCCTATTTGAGGGCTCAAACGGAGTCTAAAAATTATGAAAATTGATATGTAGCTAATTCTAATACTCCTCAAGCTCGAGGACTCCTCGGCTTGAACAAAATGAAGTCTATTCTACCAAAAACGGAATTTACAATGTTTGTGTAGTGATTAAAATCACTTGAATTGTAAATGGTTCATGGAAAAAATGATTGGGCCTTGTTGCCGTATTGTGCATGACTGCCCGTTGTGCTAGTCTGCTCTTCATCTGACTTGTATGCCAACACTCCCCCCTCCTAGCGTCTGTCGCCCCTGACAAACCTCTGTTCTATAGGGTGGTCGATATAGTATTGTATAACATTGGTGGCTAGTTCATGTTCTCCTATTCTTAAGCCTCGTGCTAGATCAGCTCCCAATGCTTCCCAATTTATTGCACCATGGGCATTTGGCTGCGGTGTTGTGTAGTACTCAGAGTGCATGGCTTGTTCACAAGCAAAGAGATGGAGCAGGTGTGTTGGCTTTGGTGCGAAGACCTTCGAGTGATACTCCCAGAAACCTGATCTGAACATTTCTTCGAATGTCTGTTTGTAGCATGCGGGGAGATACTTTATCCGTGCATGCCAGGCATAAGCTACTCGAATGCTGGGGGTGGTGCTCATGTCGTACACCAAATCATAGTTTCCATTAGTAAACCCCGGTAGTCGTATCTGTGGTGCTGCTGCGTTTCAGAAAGTTTTGAGTACTACCTACATCATATCCAAAATCTTAAGCATCATCTGGGCCGCAACATCCTGCATGGGCTTCAATCGAGGCATCCAATGGCGAATTGTGGCCATCATGTAGGCTACTGACGGTGGCCCTTGTGGTGGCGCTATGTACGGGTAGTTTAGCCATTCTTTGCATTGCGCGTTGTTCTGCACTTTGATATTGAATGCCTTCCAAGACCTGCGGCGTGGAACTGGACCGTAGCACGGATTGTATAGGAGATGTAAAGGCGCATTGTTCCATGTGCGTAGCATTTCTGGATATGTCTCTAGAAGTTTTTGCCGCCAGGTTGGTTGATGAATTTTGCCTTTTTGCACCTCTGGAGGAAGGTCTTCGGGTTGAAATTGGGTAGCAAATGTAGGAATCTTACCCGTGACTCTCTGTATTTCTGCATTATAATCAGCCAAAATAATATAATAAGGCCTGTATTGGAGTTCAGATGAGAGGATAAGGCGTCTCAATGACAGGTTCTTGAAGTAAGCAGATTGTAGCACAGTTTCCTCGATGACCCTCATGGCCTGATTTTGCACTACTGTGCACTCTTCATGAGAACTCCTGATTTCCTCCACTTGACTTAGCCATGGGGGCCGTGGTGCTTCGAATGTGTCCTGAGCTTCTTCCGTTTGTTGGCCTCCTGGGAAGGGTTGTGGGTCGTATTCTTCTTCAAATGTTTGTTCCATGGGAATTTGTACTATATCTTTGTTTGTGGGAGCTTCTGGAGGGGAAGGTGGCCTTTCATATTGTAGTAAGCGTGCTTTCAACTCTGTGACCTGTGTCTGGAGATCTTGTAGGGCCACAGAGTCTGTGAGAAGTGAAGCCGCTAATGAGGTGGTTTGAGGGGCCGTCGTTGTGTCCTTTCGTTGTTTTTGCTTCAGTTGACTCAGTTCCTCTGAGAGCTAGTCATGTGCTTCAAGCAGCATGGCATAGTCTTCCAATATGATCTTGATATTGTCGGGGGTCATTGCTTGAAACTTTGATGGACTGATGGGTGCCCCTAGTGTGCTTTCGATGGCTGCTTCTAAGTTCTCTTGGTTCTGTTGTTGTAGGCGTTGATTTTCTTCGTGAGCAGCTGCAAGATGTCTTCTAATAAGTGCTATATTCCGTTGAAGTTTTGAATTGCGTTCTAGTTGTGTTTGTAGGTGTCCTTCGACCACTTGTATTGCCTCTTGGTCTATATTATGTAACTGTACTTCCAATACACTATGAGCCTCTTGTAAAGTGTGGAATTGGGCATGGAGGCGAGCATCCTCCTCTTCTACTCCAACCAGACGATTTTGTAGCACCTCCGAGTGCTCTTGCAGTCGTGTGTTATGTTGCTGGAGCTGATTGTACTCTGTCCTTAACTGTGAAATACAAGCTAGCATGGTGTCCAATGCATTGCTGATAGATGCTGGTGTGGTTTGTACAATGGAGAATGCATGGGGAGGGGATTGGGGAATGGGAGGTGCGAATGATTTGTCTAATGGAGATGTGTGTGTGGGTGAAATTGGTGGAGGGGGAATGGGAGGAGGTGGAAGTGTGGGGGGAGGAGGAGATGCCGTGGGTGGTGAAATATCCATGCCTTCAGGAGTGGAAGCAAGTGTGGTGTCTACCATATACATTGGAATGGTAGGTGGTGGGTGTGTGAATGTGGCAAATAGATGAGGAGTGGGGAGGGGAGCAGAAAATAAAGGGAATGGTTGAGACCTAGGTTGAAACGTTCTAGCAAGAAAGGCATGGAGGGATTGGAGAAGTGGGTTGATGGGGGTTGGGGATTGAGGTCGTAGAGGCGGGGAGGTGATGAAGGTGGCGTGGTAGTGGGGAAACCCATGAATATGGATCTGGAGTCAGGATGACCTATGGCTGAGGGCATGGGGGATGGTTGTCCGAGGGCAGGCTCTATGAGCGATTCGCTGGATTGTGTAGTGATGATGGTTGCCTCATAGATAGGGTTATTAGAGGTGGAGAATAGGGTTGAACTAGAGATGGGAGTACGGAAGAGGAAGGTTTGTTCGGTGGGTTGAGTGGTCGAGGCCATCTCCACGGCTTCTTCTCTAGGAGGCGATGGTGGGGGTGTGGGTGGTAGTGGCTCGGTGGATTCCTCATGGGTGACTGGGTGCTCTTGGCTAGCGGTTTTTGTTGCTTGGGAGGTTGTCCCGATGGGTTCGGATGTAATAATTGGCCCTTCTGCCGTTGTAATGGGGATCTGGATATTCTTACCTGACCGTGGTCGGGTTTGGAATCTTCGTGGATCATATTGAATTGGAGACCTCCTAATGGCGGTCCGCACTGCTTCTACTACCCCATATGTCTCTGCCATTAATAAGAGACCTTCACTATATTCTGAGTCAACACCTCCTTCTTCTAACAGCTGAGTCATGAGTACCCTACTACTCTGTTCGGTGAGCAGTTGTTGTGAGCACACTCGTTCCATGATTTGATACAACCTTCGGAGTTTTGCTGTATAAGCTGGGGCTTTAGTGATCTCCTCTTCGTATGCTCCTTCTTCTTCTTCTAGGTGTCCTTGTTGTTGACCTTGCTGATCGTCATCCCAATGTATATGGCGACTTTTTGTGGCTTTTCTCCTTCTTTATGAAGATGTGCCTTGTTCTTTTGTATCTGAATAAAACTCTACATTAGAGAGTTGTGTACTTTGTAAGAATGCTTCGAAGTCATGTGGATCCATCCCTTCAGCATCTCTAGTTGTAGCAAATTCAAATTCAGTTGGAGCAGGGGGAGACGAAGGGGCTGCTTGTGTTGTTGTGTCAGATCCAGACCTAGGTATTCTAATGGTAAAGGGAGGTACAGTGGCCTCCCCTCGTGGCGATACTTCAGGTGTAGTCAATACTTCCCGTGTCTGGACACAAGGGATTGAACCCCTCATGCGCTTGGATTGATGTGTGGACGTCTTGAGCTTCTTAAACATTTGTAATTGTGCCCAAGTCAAGGCACGCTCAATGGGAACATCGTATGCTAGGCACCGGTAAATAATGCGTGTGATTCCACAGCAACCGTTCACCACTAATTTCCTAGAAGACCTCTTATTTTCTTCATACAATTGCTCTATAATCCATACAGGAAGCTTGATTGGTAACGCACCTGTCTCCGCTAAGTAGAGAGCAAACCAAATTCTTTTGTGCGGTTGTGTGAAGCGGTCTTGACGGGGGAAAGCAAAATGTTGCATGCACATACAGAGAGGGATGGACACGTTTGGTATTCCGTTGAAGTTTTGAATTGCATTCTAGTTGTGTTTGTAGGTGTCCTTCGACCACTTGTATTGCCTCTTGGTCTGTATTCTGTAACTGTACTTCCAATACACTATGAGCCTCTTGTAAAGTGTGGAATTGGGCATGGAGGCGAGCATTCTCCTCCTCTACTGCAACCAGACGATTTTGTAGCACCTCCGAGTGCTCTTGCAGTCGTGTGTTATGTTGCTGGAGCTGATTGTACTCTGTCCTTAACTGTGAAATACAAGCTAGCATGGTGTCCAATGCATTGCCGATAGATGCTGGTGTGGTTTGTACAATGGAGAATGCATGGGGAGGGGATTGGGGAATGGGAGGTGCGAATGATGTGTCTAATGGAGATGTGTGTGTGGGTGAAATTGGTGGAGGGGGAATGAGAGGAGGTGGAAGTGTGGGGGGAGGGGGAGATGCCGTGGGTGGTGAAATATCCATGCCTTCAGGAGTGGAAGCAAGTGTGGTGTCTACCATATACATTGGAATGGTAGGTGGTGGGTGTGTGAATGTGGCGAATAGATGAGGAGTGGGGAGGGGAGCAGAAAGTAAAGGGAATGGTTGAGACCTAGGTTGAAACGTTCTAGCAAGAAAGGCATGGAGGGATTGGAGAAGTGGGTTGATGGGGGTTGGGGATTGAGGTCGTAGAGGCAGGGAGGTGATGAAGAGTGGCGTGGTAGTGGGGAAACCCATGAATATGGATCTGGAGTCAGGATGACCTATGGCTGAGGGCATGGGGGATGGTTGTCCGAGGGCAGGCTCTATGAGCGATTCGCTGGATTGTGTAGTGATGATGGTTGCCTCATAGATAGGGTTATCAGAGGTGGAGAATAGGGTTGAACTAGAGATGGGAGTACGGAAGAGGAAGGTTTGTTTGGTGGGTTGAGTGGTCGAGGCGATCTCCACGGCTTCTGCTCTAGGAGGCGATGGTGGGGGTGTGGGTGGTAGTGGCTCGGTGGATTCCTCATGGGTGACTGGGTGCTCTTGGCTAGCGGTTTTTGTTGCTTGGGAGGTTGTCCCGATGGGTTCGGATGTAATAATTGGCCCTTCTGCCGTTGTAATGGGGATCTGGATATTCTTACCTGACCGTGGTCGGGTTTGGAATCTTCGTGGATCATATTGAACTGGAGACCTCCTAATGGCGGTCCACACTGCTTCTACTACCCCATATGTCTCTGCCATTAATAAGAGACCACTATATTCTGAGTCAACACCTGCTTCTTCTAACAACTGAGTCATGAGTTCCCTACTACTCTGTTCGGTGAGGAGTTGTTGTGAGCGCACTCGTTCCATGATTTGATACAGCCTTCGGAGTTCTGTTGTATAAGCTGGGGCTCCAATGATCTCCTCTTCGTATGCTCCTTCTTCTTCTAGGTGTCCTTGTTGTTGACCTTGCTGATCGTCACCCCAATGTACATGGCGACTTTCTGTGGATTTTCTCCTTCTTTGTGAAGATGTGCCTTGTTCTTCAATATCTGAATAAAACTCTACATCAGAGATTTGTGTACTTTGTAAGAATGCTTCGAAGTCATGTGGATCCATCCCTTCAGCATCTCTAGTTGTAGCAAATTCAAATTCAGTTGGAGCAGGGGGAGCCGAAGGGGCTGCTTGTGTTGTGGTGTCAGATCCAGACCTAGGTATTCTAATGGTAAAGGGAGGTACAGTGGCCTCCCCTCGTGGCGATACTTCAGGAGTAGTGAGTACTTCCCGTGTCTGGACACAAGGGATTGAACCCCTCATGCGCTTGGATTGATGTGTGGACGTCTTGAGCTTCTTAAACATTTGTAATTGTGCCCAAGTCAAGGCACGCTCAATGGGAACATCGTATGCTAGGCACCGGTAAATAATGCGTGTGATTGCACAGCAACCGTTCACCACTAATTTCCTAGAAGACCTCTTATTTGCTTCATACGGTTGCTCTATAATCCATACAGGAAGCTTGATTGGTAACGCACCTGTCTCCGCTAAGTAGAGAGCAAACCAAATTCTTTTGTGCGGTTGTGTGAAGCGGTCTTGACCGGGGAAAGCAAAATGTTGCATGCACATACGGAGAGGGATGGACACGTTTGGTGTGAGTGCTGCCATATCTTAAAGCTTCAAGAGTTTCCTATCCTTCATGTTAGTAGGAATGAGAGCATCTTTCTCAGAAGGTACATGTGTGTCGTGCATATTCAAAGCAGAGCTCACCAACTCCAAGGTAAGTTCAAACCTCTTTAACTCATTGTTGCCCAACAAGGAAGGAAGAACAAACAAACCTGGTTTGTCTTTTTCTGCATTAGCTTGTAATGTTGAGACTAGATAGTAGCATCGGAGGAGGTCTGGTTTGGGTAAAGGTGCCTCGAAGTACTCAGCTAGCCCTGCCCGTTGCCATATTGTCTGTAGATCGTGCGTGTTCTGTAGAGTCTCAAACTCCTTGGAGAAGAATTGGAATCTAACCCAAGTTCTTACCCGTGACTCTCTGTATTTCTGCATTATAATCAGCCAAAATAATATAATAAGGCCTGTATTGGAGTTCAGATGAGAGGATAAGGC
Organism: Ceratopteris richardii; assembly: GCA_020310875.1. NCBI lineage: Eukaryota > Viridiplantae > Streptophyta > Polypodiopsida > Polypodiales > Pteridaceae > Ceratopteris > Ceratopteris richardii. The sequence continues at coordinate 179,042,772 of CM035414.1, forward strand.
GTCTCAATGACAGGTTCTTGAAGTAAGCAGATTGTAGCACAGTTTCCTCGATGACCCTCATGGCCTGATTTTGCACTACTGTGCACTCTTCATGAGAACTCCTGATTTCCTCCACTTGACTTAGCCATGGGGGCCGTGGTGCTTCGAATGTGTCCTGAGCTTCTTCCGTTTGTTGGCCTCCTGGGAAGGGTTGTGGGTCGTATTCTTCTTCAAATGTTTGTTCCATGGGAATTTGTACTATATCTTTGTCTGTGGGAGCTTCTGGAGGGGAAGGTGGCCTTTCATATTGTAGTAAGCGTGCTTTCAACTCTGTGACCTGTGTCTGGAGATCTTGTAGGGCCACAGAGTCTGTGAGAAGTGAAGCCGCTAATGAGGTGGTTTGAGGGGCCGTCGTTGTGTCCTTTCGTTGTTTTTGCTTCAGTTGACTCAGTTCCTCTGAGAGCTAGTCATGTGCTTCAAGCAGCATGGCATAGTCTTCCAATATGATCTTGATATTGTCGAGGGTCATTGCTTGAAACTTTGATGGACTGATGGGTGCCCCTAGTGTGCTTTCGATGGCTGCTTCTAAGTTCTCTTGGTTCTGTTGTTGTAGGCGTTGATTTTCTTCGTGAGCAGCTGCAAGATGTCTTCTAATAAGTGTTATATTCCGTTGAAGTTTTGAATTGCGTTCTAGTTGTGTTTGTAGGTGTCCTTCGACCACTTGTATTGCCTCTTGGTCTATATTATGTAACTGTACTTCCAATACACTATGAGCCTCTTGTAAAGTGTGGAATTGGGCATGGAGGCGAGCATCCTCCTCTTCTACTCCAACCAGACGATTTTGTAGCACCTCCGAGTGCTCTTGCAGTCGTGTGTTATGTTGCTGGAGCTGATTGTACTCTGTCCTTAACTGTGAAATACAAGCTAGCATGGTGTCCAATGCATTGCTGATAGATGCTGGTGTGGTTTGTACAATGGAGAATGCATGGGGAGGGGATTGGGGAATGGGAGGTGCGAATGATGTGTCTAATGGAGATGTGTGTGTGGGTGAAATTGGTGGAGGGGGAATGGGAGGAGGTGGAAGTGTGGGGGGAGGGGGAGATGCCGTGGGTGGTGAAATATCCATGCCTTCAGGAGTGGAAGCAAGTGTGGTGTCTACCATATACATTGGAATGGTAGGTGGTGGGTGTGTGAATGTGGCAAATAGATGAGGAGTGGGGAGGGGAGCAGAAAATAAAGGGAATGGTTGAGACCTAGGTTGAAACGTTCTAGCAAGAAAGGCATGGAGGGATTGGAGAAGTGGGTTGATGGGGGTTGGGGATTGAGGTCGTAGAGGCGGGGAGGTGATGAAGGTGGCGTGGTAGTGGGGAAACCCATGAATATGGATCTGGAGTCAGGATGACCTATGGCTGAGGGCATGGGGGATGGTTGTCCGAGGGCAGGCTCTATGAGCGATTCGCTGGATTGTGTAGTGATGATGGTTGCCTCATAGATAGGGTTATTAGAGGTGGAGAATAGGGTTGAACTAGAGATGGGAGTACGGAAGAGGAAGGTTTGTTCGGTGGGTTGAGTGGTCGAGGCCATCTCCACGGCTTCTTCTCTAGGAGGCGATGGTGGGGGTGTGGGTGGTAGTGGCTCGGTGGATTCCTCATGGGTGACTGGGTGCTCTTGGCTAGCGGTTTTTGTTGCTTGGGAGGTTGTCCCAATGGGTTCGGATGTAATAATTGGCCCTTCTGCCGTTGTAATGGGGATCTGGATATTCTTACCTGACCGTGGTCGGGTTTGGAATCTTCGTGGATCATATTGAATTGGAGACCTCCTAATGGCGGTCCGCACTGCTTCTACTACCCCATATGTCTCTGCCATTAATAAGAGACCTTCACTATATTCTGAGTCAACACCTCCTTCTTCTAAGAGCTGAGTCATGAGTACCCTACTACTCTGTTCGGTGAGCAGTTGTTGTGAGCACACTCGTTCCATGATTTGATACAACCTTCGGAGTTTTGCTGTATAAGCTGGGGCTTTAGTGATCTCCTCTTCGTATGCTCCTTCTTCTTCTTCTAGGTGTCCTTGTTGTTGACCTTGCTGATCGTCATCCCAATGTATATGGCGACTTTTTGTGGCTTTTCTCCTTCTTTGTGAAGATGTGCCTTGTTCTTTTGTATCTGAATAAAACTCTACATTAGAGAGTTGTGTACTTTGTAAGAATGCTTCGAAGTCATGTGGATCCATCCCTTCAGCATCTCTAGTTGTAGCAAATTCAAATTCAGTTGGAGCAGGGGGAGCCGAAGGGGCTGCTTGTGTTGTGGTGTCAGATCCAGACCTAGGTATTCTAATGGTAAAGGGAGGTACAATGGCCTCCCCTCGTGGCGATACTTCAGGTGTAGTCAATACTTCCCGTGTCTGGACACAAGGGATTGAACCCCTCATGCGCTTGGATTGATGTGTGGACGTCTTGAGCTTCTTAAACATTTGTAGTTGTGCCCAAGTCAAGGCACGCTCAATGGGAACATCGTATGCTAGGCACCGGTAAATAGTGCGTGTGATTGCACAGCAACTGTTCACCACTAATTTCCTAGAAGACCTCTTATTTTCTTCATACAATTGCTCTATAATCCATACAGGAAGCTTGATTGGTAACGCACCTGTCTCCGCTAAGTAGAGAGCAAACCAAATTCTTTTGTGCGGTTGTGTGAAGCGGTCTTGACGGGGGAAAGCAAAATGTTGCATGCACATACAGAGAGGGATGGACACGTTTGGTATTCCGTTGAAGTTTTGAATTGCATTCTAGTTGTGTTTGTAGGTGTCCTTCGACCACTTGTATTGCCTCTTGGTCTGTATTCTGTAACTGTACTTCCAATACACTATGAGCCTCTTGTAAAGTGTGGAATTGGGCATGGAGGCGAGCATTCTCCTCCTCTACTGCAACCAGACGATTTTGTAGCACCTCCGAGTGCTCTTGCAGTCGTGTGTTATGTTGCTGGAGCTGATTGTACTCTGTCCTTAACTGTGAAATACAAGCTAGCATGGTGTCCAATGCATTGCCGATAGATGCTGGTGTGGTTTGTACAATGGAGAATGCATGGGGAGGGGATTGGGGAATGGGAGGTGCGAATGATGTGTCTAATGGAGATGTGTGTGTGGGTGAAATTGGTGGAGGGGGAATGGGAGGAGGTGGAAGTGTGGGGGGAGGGGGAGATGCCGTGGGTGGTGAAATATCCATGCCTTCAGGAGTGGAAGCAAGTGTGGTGTCTACCATATACATTGGAATGGTAGGTGGTGGGTGTGTGAATGTGGCGAATAGATGAGGAGTGGGGAGGGGAGCAGAAAGTAAAGGGAATGGTTGAGACCTAGGTTGAAACGTTCTAGCAAGAAAGGCATGGAGGGATTGGAGAAGTGGGTTGATGGGGGTTCGGGATTGAGGTCGTAGAGGCAAGGAGGTGATGAAGAGTGGCGTGGTAGTGGGGAAACCCATGAATATGGATCTGGAGTCAGGATGACCTATGGCTGAGGGCATGGGGGATGGTTGTCCGAGGGCAGGCTCTATGAGCGATTCGCTGGATTGTGTAGTGATGATGGTTGCCTCATAGATAGGGTTATCAGAGGTGGAGAATAGGGTTGAACTAGAGATGGGAGTACGGAAGAGGAAGGTTTGTTTGGTGGGTTGAGTGGTCGAGGCGATCTCCACGGCTTCTGCTCTAGGAGGCGATGGTGGGGGTGTGGGTGGTAGTGGCTCGGTGGATTCCTCATGGGTGACTGGGTGCTCTTGGCTAGCGGTTTTTGTTGCTTGGGAGGTTGTCCCGATGGGTTCGGATGTAATAATTGGCCCTTCTGCCGTTGTAATGGGGATCTGGATATTCTTACCTGACCGTGGTCGGGTTTGGAATCTTCGTGGATCATATTGAACTGGAGACCTCCTAATGGCGGTCCACACTGCTTCTACTACCCCATATGTCTCTGCCATTAATAAGAGACCACTATATTCTGAGTCAACACCTGCTTCTTCTAACAACTGAGTCATGAGTTCCCTACTACTCTGTTCGGTGAGGAGTTGTTGTGAGCGCACTCGTTCCATGATTTGATACAGCCTTCGGAGTTCTGTTGTATAAGCTGGGGCTCCAATGATCTCCTCTTCGTATGCTCCTTCTTCTTCTAGGTGTCCTTGTTGTTGACCTTGTTGATCGTCACCCCAATGTACATGGCGACTTTCTGTGGCTTTTCTCCTTCTTTGTGAAGATGTGCCTTGTTCTTCAATATCTGAATAAAACTCTACATCAGAGATTTGTGTACTTTGTAAGAATGCTTCGAAGTCATGTGGATCCATCCCTTCAGCATCTCTAGTTGTAGCAAATTCAAATTCAGTTGGAGCAGGGGGAGCCGAAGGGGCTGCTTGTGTTGTGGTGTCACATCCAGACCTAGGTATTCTAATGGTAAAGGGAGGTACAGTGGCCTCCCCTCGTGGCGATACTTCAGGAGTAGTGAGTACTTCCCGTGTCTGGACACAAGGGATTGAACCCCTCATGCACTTGGATTGATGTGTGGACGTCTTGAGCTTCTTAAACATTTGTAATTGTGCCCAAGTCAAGGCACGCTCAATGGGAACATCGTATGCTAGGCACCGGTAAATAATGCGTGTGATTGCACAGCAACCGTTCACCACTAATTTCCTAGAAGACCTCTTATTTGCTTCATACAATTGCTCTATAATCCATACAGGAAGCTTGATTGGTAACGCACCTGTCTCCGCTAAGTAGAGAGCAAACCAAATTCTTTTGTGCGGTTGTGTGAAGCGGTCTTGACCGGGGAAAGCAAAATGTTGCATGCACATACGGAGAGGGATGGACACGTTTGGTGTGAGTGCTGCCATATCTTAAAGCTTCAAGAGTTTCCTATCCTTCATGTTAGTAGGAATGAGAGCATCTTTCTCAGAAGGTACATGTGTGTCGTGCATATTCAAAGCAGAGCTCACCAACTCCAAGGTAAGTTCAAACCTCTTTAACTCATTGTTGCCCAACAAGGAAGGAAGAACAAACAAACCTGGTTTGTCTTTTTCTGCATTAGCTTGTAATGTTGAGACTAGATAGTAGCATCGGAGGAGGTCTGGTTTGGGTAAAGGTGCCTCGAAGTACTCAGCTAGCCCTGCCCGTTGCCATATTGTCTGTAGATCGTGCGTGTTCTGTAGAGTCTCAAACTCCTTGGAGAAGAATTGGAATCTAACCCAAGTTCTTTCATACTCGCACTTAGACTCCCATATATATTTGGCCTCTCCTAATGGGCCTGGCATGCCATTGAACCAATGGGAATTGGCATGGACTCTTTCTGTGATCCGTGTGGGTGGATCCGGTACCGGGATCTGCTGAAGGTGTTGCAGCTCCACGGGTCGTTCAGTAGGTGGCACATCCACCGGTAGACTATCCACATCGATTCCTGCAGTAAGTATTCCTACCTGTGAGCTCGGACCTGTCGCTTCTGCCATGTTACTTCTTGCCTCCTGATTCTGTGAGAATATAGAAACATGTGTTAACATTGTAAAGGACAAGATAGAACCGTTTTTGTCCCCATTACAACATTAACATGAGGTTCGGGAGAGATTAGTAGGTTATTAAGTGCTCGGTGCTTGTGTGTGTAGTTAGGAATTGTGTAGACCTAAGAGCTGAGTGGGAGGATGTAGTGTGAGAGTGACGTAGTTAGTGTGTGGACATTTACAACTGGGGTCAGGGGGTTTATTACAGTTTTGAGGTTGCCAAATGTAGTGGATTGGCTTTGATATTGATTTGGTGGAGACTCGGAAGAGCTGGATAGGGATATCTACTTGAGAAGGAGGCTTTTTAGGGACCCATTTAAGAGTGATTCTACTTGTGCGCATGGAAGAATATGTGCCCGTGCGTAATGTGTAAGACTGGGCCTCAGATGTTCGAGTGAGTGAAACATGTTGTACCGGTTGTGGCCTTGGTGTAGCTATTTGAGCCCGCAAGCAAGCCTTAGGCACCTAGATTTGTCGTGATTGTGGGTTGGCCTTCATTGACTTCTTGGGTACCCAAATAGACTTCACATTCGCAGAAGAATTAATGAAGGACTTCTTATTAGTGTCATGTTGTTGACTACTAATAAGAGGTTTTGGCCGTGGGGTTGGCCTGGTCGGAACAGGGTGTTTGCCTTTTCGCCTCCATAATAGTTTCCACGGCTGAAACAATCTGCTTTGCTCCTTTTTTTGGCATCCAGTATAGGTAGTGTTCTGCTTCTTCTGTACTTGATCTGTCGTTGGTTGTTGCCACCTTCTGGCCTTTGGAAAAGAAAGGAGTTCCGTCCTCTCCCTGACTCCGTTGTTGAGACAAGCCTCTGTCTGCATCATACAATTTTGGACAAGAATAGCATTGTCAACTTCATGTGCGCCCCTGGAAGGACCAGGAGTTTGTGCTTTGCCTAGTTCCTTGAGTGCCTCATTTTCCAATTCAACTGTAATTCGGCTATGATTTACCCATACCTGAAGAAGTCCACTTCTTAGGTTGAGGTTGACTACATGATCATAGATCTAGTCCTGACCCAAGACAAGAGGCTCAGTGAGGTCCTCATCTTGACACACTAGTACTTTGATTGTCATCACTTCGCTTTGAATGGAGATGGGAAGATCCACCTCGCCCATGCAAGGGGTTTCCACACCTCCCAATCCTATGAGATATGCTTCTATAGGATTGACAGTTAATTTCAATTCTTGACAGTAAGACAATTTGACAGCACTAGTGGATGCACCTGAGTCAATCAAGGCTCTTACAGTCTTTGCATCCTTTCCTTGTCCTACTTCTAGGGTTACAAAAGGCCGTCGATCGATTATTCTATGGGAATGCCCACCTGAAATCTCGCACATGGCCATAGGATATCCTACAGATTCTTGAGTGTCAGGCATAGGCAGGTCTCTGCCTTGTCTCCTCAATTTCATTCATCAGATGTGTTCTAAAGCTTCTGCCTATGCTTCCTCTCTAATTCGTTTCTCTTCTTCTTTAGGTTTCTTGGCAGTGTTGAGTCGATTTAGCATCTCTTCAGTGAGGGGTTCTTGATATAACTTGACTCTGCATCCACTTATGTAACTTGGTAGAATATCACCCTCTAGAGTAGCAAGTTGAACTGCACCACTTGTGGAGATTCTATTGATAATCATTGGCCCGTAACCTCTTTTCTCCAGTTTCCTCGCATGTTGTTTCAAAGTGTAGACTAGTACTAGGTCACCTGCCTTCAATCCTTTATCCTTAACATGGGCATCAAAGTATGCCTTCTGTCGTTTCTTAGCTGCATATATCCATGCAGCCGCTCTCAGTCTTGTTTCTCCTAATCGTTCAAGGTCAAAAAGTCTAGAGGAGAGTTCATGACCCATCCATTCATGCTCTTGTGCTACTTTCAATGTAGGTATTAAGAAGTCCAACGGTAGCACTGCATTTTGGCCAAATACCATCTGAAAGGGGGTGGCTTGGAGTATCGTTTTATAGGCAACTCGGTATGCCCAAACAGCATGGTGTAGCTGTTTGTCCCAATCAGAGCGTTTATTGTTCACTAGTTTAGTCAGCACATTGCATAAGATCTTATTAGTGCTCTCAGCCTGGCCATTAGCTTGTGGATGATAGGGGGCCGATTTCTTATGTATCACCAAGAATTCTTGGAGAAGGTTTTCTATGACTTCATTCAAGAAGTGTGTGCCTCTATCACTCACCAACTCTATTGGCAATCCGTACCTCGTGAACACATTTTCAAATAAGAACTTTGTTGTTGTTTGAGCATCATTTTTTGTAGTAGCTTTCACTTCTACCCACTTGGTTAGATAGTCTGTGGCCACGATGATATATTCAGCATGTGAGCCCTTAGCTGGGGGATTAATAGGACCTACAAAGTCTATTCCCCACTTAGAGAACGCACGTCCACCCATCATAGGCTTCAATGGCATCTCATCCTTGCGTATGGGATACTGGGTTCGTTGACAAACCTACACCTCTTCACATAGGTATGTGCATCCATGTGAAGGGTGGGCCACCAAAATCCTGCAATAGAATGGCCTTGATCACCCTATCTGGACCGAAGTGTCCTCCTTCTAGACCTTGGTGAGCAGTCTCCAATATCTTGAGGTACTCGCTCTCGTGGACACATAGTCTCAGGTATCCATCTTTACCACGCTTGTATAGATTATCACCAATGAGTGAATAATCCTGGGCTTCTTGTTCTAAACTCCTTTTCCTAGCCACAGTCATGTCTGGAGGGAATGTTTTCGTCCTTAAGAAGGATGCTAGTGGTTCACTCCAATCTGGCACTATGGACACTTGATAAAGAGTGGCATGTTCCACAGGTGGTTTAGTGCAGCAGATTGGGCATTCCTTGCACAACTTTTGGATATCAGCCTCCATAGTCGGCCAATGCACCCCGAGTCTCCTTAGTGTCTGTAAGGTTCATTGCTTTGAGTAGTGTTGCTCTAATGCACCTACATGTGCTAATTGCAACCATTTAGTGTACTCGTCCTCTTCTACACAACAAGCCAAGATCCCTTGATCTGTGTGCTTGTACATGCTTCCTGCCATGATGTGGTACTTCTGGGCTTTTACTACCTCTCTATCCTGTGTGGCTATTACTGGGTGGTTAGGCCCGTATGTCAATACTGGCACCAGTGGCTTAGCCCACTGTGGAACTACTTCCAAATTAAACAAATAAGCATCAGGTAAGTCATCTGATACTCCTTGTGGGGCCTCTCCAGATGTGAGCCTTGAGAGATGATCTGCTCTCAGGTGAGTTCTGCCTTTCCTTACTACTACCTCAAAGTCATACTCCATTAGTAAGAGAAACCATCTTACTAATCTGCCTGTATTACATGATTTGTTTACCAAGTACATTAGAGCTTGGTGATCAGTAAAAAATTTGAACTTATTTGCAAGCAAATAATGTCTAAACTTTTTAACTACATATACCATGCCTAATCCTTCTCGTTTGGTGGTTGTATAGTTCCGCTCAGTAGCATTCAATTGTCTGCTGGCATAGGCAATAGGGAGATCCATATTACCTTCACCCGTAGGTTGTGCAAGTACACATCCAATAGCATAATTGGATGCATCCACATGAACATGGAATGGCTTGTTCCAGTCTGGTGTGGTCAAGATTGGTGCTGAACATAATGGCCGTTTAAGCTCATTGAAGGAATGCTCACATTCATCAGTCCACTCGAAGTTAGTCAACAGTCCATACAGAGGCTTTGCTATGATGGCATACATGTGTATAAATCATCGGTAATAACCACAATGCCCCATGAAAGCTTGTACTTCCTTGACATTCTTTGGCCTAGGTAATTTGGCTATAGCTCTTACTTTCTCTTCATCCGTAGATATGCCATTCTTTGACACTATGTGTCCTAGAATGTTGCCTTGCTTGACCATGAAAACACACTTTTCTGGGTTCAGGCAGACTTGATACTCCCTACATTTGTCAAAGATTTGTCTGAGTTCAGGAATATGGGTTTGTCTAATGTTGGAATGAGCGCAAAGATCATCAACATAGACTTCTAAGTTCTTCCTCAGGAACTCTTTAAATACATGGCACATCAGCCTCTGGAAGGTAGCTGGTGCATTGGTAAGCCCAAATGGCATTACCCTAAAGGAAAATATGCCCCACTCCATGGCAAAAGCCGTCTTATGCTGATCCTTTGGAGCAATGGCTACTTGATTGTAGCCCGAAAACCCATCTAGGAAGCTGTACACTTCCTTGTCTGCCACCCTTTCTAATAGATGCTCAGTGATAGGAAGCGGATACTTATCTCGAATTGTGGCTGCATTGACCTTTTTCAAGTTAATGCATACACGCAGCTTTCCATTTTTCTTGGGCACCACTACGATGGGGGATACCCATTCAGTGTGCTCAATTTCATAGATAAATCCAGCTTCAACCAGTCTATCTATCTCCTCTTTGATTTTGGCAGCATAATTATCATTATATGTATATGGCTTTTGCTTAGAGGGTTTGGCATCTGAGGTCATGGGGATAGTGTGTGAGCATATGTCAGGGTCCACACCTTTCAAGTCCTTGTAACTCGAAGCGAATACATCTCTGTATTCTCTTAGCAAGGCTATCAATTCGTGCTCTTCGTCTTCCGTCAGGTCATGGCCTATGTACGTGCATCTCTCTTCCCCTTCTTCTATGGCTACCACTATTTTCTTGGTGGTTTCTTTGTTATCATAGGCCTCCCCCGATTGCGCCTCTCGTTTAGGCATTCTAATCATGACTCTCCTGTCATCTATCTCATACTTCTTAAAATTTTCCGGGACCTCAAACAAAGATTCCTCCTCTTCTGGTGTGACTTCTTTCTTCTTCCTTTTCTTTCCTTCTTCCTTAGGGGTTACATGTGTGGTTAGCCTTACGTCATTTGTAAGCTCTCCGTGCCTCTCGGGTTGAAATTCTACTTCATAGAAGTATTCTTCATCTGATGCAAAGGGTGCATCCATAATGATTGATTCTAGGTCTGAATCACTTGCATCCTCAAATGCATCAGGGCTAGGTTCACACTCTTCTAACACTGCCTCTCCCATGATTGGCTGTATGGAGAAGATTGAAATGTCATAGCCATCTTCATCACAGTGAGGTGTCCATTGTTCTTCATTGATGGCTACATCCATTGTTGCTAGGATTTTTGCCCAGCCGTGGGGTTCGAATTCCTTGTCAGGAAAGACTACAGGTGCATAGGCTGGGTCTTGAGTTGATCTGTGTGTTTCTTTTGCACCTACCTCTCTGGCTTTTTCTCTTTTCTCTTCTTCTACTGCCACTTTGCACATCCATAAGTGGGTGTCTTCATGCATCCATGAGGATCCTGATCCTATGGAATACACAGATTCCGTATCATCTTTGGCTCTATGGATGGGATTCCATTGGATAGGAGGGACATCTCTATGAGAGTAATCTTTGCGATTCACTTTGGTTGTCACACTAAGTGTTGTAGATACAAGGAGTTGGTTCCCCAGTCCTGTACCACTTGCAGTTGTCGCATAAATGGTCTTCCCAAGATCATTTCATAGGCATGATTTTTGCTAAAATCACATATAGCAAACGTATGCTCGAACTCAACACCACATGTAGTGAGAGTTATGCCTTCTAGCAATCCCAAGGGCCTCTCAATATGGCCATCGGCCATCTGCAATTTCATTCTTGTCGGCCGGAGTGTTGGCTTGCCCCAACGCTTCCAGAGGGAAGTTGTAGCAATTGCAACTCCTGCACCTGAGTCCAAAATTGCCTTGGTTGTGTATCCCTTATGGGTAACTGGGAGATAGGTATTTCCTTCTTCTCCTTCACTCATGTCTCCTATCTTATCCAATGGTATTTCAGGCACTGTTCTATGAGATCCTACCTGGGAACGCGATTTCGCTATGTTTGGCACTTGTTTGGCTACGTGTTTCCACACTTCTGGCTTAACTTTGAGTAGCTCTTCTAAAGTGAGGTTGCACTGCCCTTTAGTGTTTTGCACTACTTCTGTGTTCGTAGGTATGACTAAGTCTTTGTTTCTTACCATGACTGTGGGGGCTCTCATACAAGTAGACTTGGCTTCCCATGGGCCCATGAAATGGGGTAATTCCTGTAAAGAATTAGAATCAAAGTCTAATCTCTCTTGGGACTGGGTGCTCTCCTGCCCTCCATAAATGGAAGGAATATCTTGTGGGAATTGATCATGTGCGTCATCCACAAGTTCTATGGGAGGAGGGACTTCACTCTCCTTTGCCCACTTCTCTTCTTGAATCTCTCTCACGAACTCTGGTGAATACCTATTCATAGAAGAAGAGGTGTCTGGTTCAGTGGATTTAGGCACATATGCTCCTTGGGGAGGCTTATTCTACCACTTGCCCTCTCCATAGCCTGGGAGGTGGCTCCTTTTCCAGACTTTGCAAGTAACCTCTCCAATCTATCCAATAGACCATCAAAGTGCAATGGTGTTCTGATGGGGTTAGAGCCATTGAACAAACGACTAGCTTCAAACATGGCTTACGCCAATTCGACCATTTTAGCACAAAGCTTTGTTCGCTCTATCTCTAGATCGGCTCTAGGGTAACATTTCTCGAGATATGTTACATTGGGCCCTTCTTGAATTCTGGCCTGATATGCTTTAAGCATCATGTCTAGATCTTCCGGAGTGGGATCTGCTAAGACTGATCCTACTCGAGTGGTGGTTGGGTTACGTGTGGGGGATTGGTGGGTGGAGGAATGGAGGGTGAAGGGGATGGTGGTGGCGGAGATGTGTGAGAGTGCGTTTGAGATGTGATTTCTATGATTTTGGCTTTGGTTTCTCGTAGGCTTTCCTCAAGTTCACTCATCTTTCTTGCCCATTGCCTTTTCATGCGTTCACGGCTATCTCTCCAAGCTCTTGTCCTCTTCTTATTGTGGCTCTCAGTCTCACTAACCTCCGCATTCTTTTCCTGGCCTAAGTCTTGGTTTTGCTTAAGTGCCTGGGCTCTCGTGATGACTTGTATTGGGGCTGTGGACGTCACACTTCCTGTGGAGTCTACCACTAAGCCAATAACATTGATAGGAGTGATTTTTGGCATATTAGTGAGATTCTTTGGGCAGTTTCGTAAGAGATGCTCCTTTCCACACTCCTGGCAATAGCCCTGGATTGTCACTAACTGGGGTTGTGTAGGTGGAGGCAAGGGACAATCACGAATGAGATGATCTCCCTGACATCTGTAGCATGGTCCTCTAGGAAAGGGAGGTCTTACCTGCCTAGGTTGAGGTCTAGGGTTGGGGTTCGCGTACCTGACATTCGCATACTCTATCTCCCAAATAGGTTCACTTGGTTCCTCATTGTAGTAAGACTCACCATGTTGAGGAGACTGCATGTAGTAAGCCTGGGGACTATCAACATGCGTAGAATCAAAGCTATGGTCACTGGGATCACTTTCTGAGATTAATGGTGTTACTGGGACTATAGCTCTATTTAGGTTTTCTTCAGCAACTGCATACTTTAGAGGGATCACGTTGGATGGAGCTGGGGGTTGTTGGGCTAACACAGGCTGAGGCCTTTGCTGGGCTTGATATTGTGGTTGGTAGGTTTGTTGGGGCCTAGCATACTGTTGTGGTGGATATTGGTTCTGATATCTCCCCTGTTGATATGGCTAAGGGTAGGTTTGCATAACCGCTTGCTTATTGTATGGGCAGTCTTGTGCTGTGTGATTTGTGTATCTCCTTTTTTATGGTGCAATATTGGCTACTGGGATTTACTTGGGGTTGGGCCATAGTGGGACAGACGTTCGCCATATGGTCACCACCGCACATATAGCACCTCTTTACTGGGGTAAACCTTGGGATCTACTTGCTAGAGACACCTAGTTTTTGTGCCACTTTCTCAGCGAGTTCCTCAATTGATGTGGATTGCGCGGAAGAGAGGTTAGAGGCACTATCTGAATCTTTGTATATCTTGGAAAGCTCTAACTCCTCCCCTAGGTTATCCTCGATGTCAATGCACATGCGTACACACTCTTCTATGGTCCTAGGGTCCTTCACGTACACATATGACCTCAATTTGGTACTTAGCAATCCATCCAAGAATAAAGCCACTTGCTTAGCTGGTGTGGGGAGCTCCAAAACAGGGCATCTTTCAAGATATTGCCTAAATCTTCTTCCTGCAAGTCTCACTGTCTCTTGAGGGGTTTGCTTGAAGTTGTGAATCAATGAGGAGGTATTATGGCTGATGCCACTCTTAGAGAATTCAATAATGAAAGCCTCTAGGAGTTGGTCTATGCTCCTGAATTGTCTCTCATTCAATGGTTGAAACCACGTAAGGGTTGTGTTCCTAAGGGTTAGACCAAAGGCATTGTACTGCATGAATAGATCTTCCACTTGTTCAACCCTCAAGACTTGCCTAAACTCGGCCACATGATCGTATGGGTCTCCTGTGCCATCGAAGTAATTCTTCATGGACTTAACTAGCTGAGTCAGTCTCAAAGTCCTTGTGTGCTCTCTAGGTCGTGGTAGAGGGAACTCACCCACATTTCTTTGATTCCTGTGAGCTCTAAGTACCTGAGGCTCTACTCTATTTGTTTCCTTCCTCGTTCTTTCTCTTCCCCAAGAGTTGGCAAAGCTTACTTCTGGCCTATCTCTACTTCGTTCTCTTTGAGTTCCATGAGCATGGGATGTTCCCGCTCCAGGGTGACCATAGGACACATTCGATCTTAGTTGGGGGAAAATAAATTCACCTTTCCAAGTGTAAGCATGTCTATCATTTTCTGTCACCACAAGGATCCTCTCTGAAGCGTGATCTAAGTAGGTCACTCTGCCTGGGCTATCAAGATCCTTAAACTCATAGATCATGATTGTTCCTATATCAATTGGCCGATCAGATTTATACCTCCAAAAGGCTTCGTCAGTTTCTCGATTCAGAAGCAGATCTATGCACTTATTATCTTGGGGGATCCACTCTGGTGTGATAATCCTAGTGAGAACAGATTTGCCTCAGGGGGTTCTAGGTTCTTCACCCATGTTTCCTTGCTCTAAGTCACCTAAGTTCGTTTCGGGGACCACATTCCCAAATTCATCTGTCCTATCTGGATGACTGGTGACTACATATATTGTCCCTTCTTTGTCCAAGTATGCCCCATTTTCAAACTTGATAGCTGGGCGCTCTAGCCCAATGGATTGGTCAGGGTTTTTAATCTGGACCACAGATCTTCCTAGGCCGTCCTCATAAATGCTAGCACCTAATCGGTTGGTCCTAAGGTACTCGAGTTGCATCTTGTAAGGGCCTTCCACCCTATGTAAATATGGCACCCCAGAACTTCCTGTAGGTCTCTCCATACCGTGGGACATCTCAGACTCGCTAGTCTCAGAGCTAGGGTAATACAAATGATGGCTCAACTGCTGGGCCCAAGACCTAGCAGTATGATTGACACTAGCCTCTGAAGATCTAAGACTTTGTCTGTCTCTCCCTAGGTGTCTACCTGACCTAAGGTTCATATGCCCTTTGTACGTTGCTGATTCTTTGGTACCAGTCACTTGTTCCTTTTAAGTTCCTTTGGATGTGTTTTTTTGTTTTTAATTAAGCGTCATGAGGAGCACTTTAGTGTGTCATACTTGATGTTCTGCGTCCGCTGAGTTTGAGTTCTTTCCCTTTAAGTTATCCCTTGACTGCAATTTAGCCTATCTTGCACTTGATAAATTAATGGCTCTTCAAACTTGAGCGTTCCTATCGTACCCCTAGTCAATCAGGATACTTACTCGCACTTAGCATATGCTAAGAATAGACTGAGGGGGTTAAGTGATGTTCCAAAAATATTACCCCTTAATTTTTGCCGAAAATGTCTGTCTATCGCGATAGACGGTGTCTGTCGCGATAGACGGTGTCTGTCGCGATAGAGTGGTCTGTTGCGATAGACGGTGTCTGTCGCGATAGATGGGTCTGTCACGATAGACAGTGTCTGTCGCGATAGACGGTGTCTGTCGTGGGTCTCTGTCTGTTGCGATAGACGGTGTCTGTCGCGATAGACGGTGTCTGTCGCGATAGATGGGTCTGTCGCGATAGACGGTGTCTGTCGTGGGTCTCTGTCTGTCGTGATAGATGGGTCTGTCGCGATAGACGGTGTCTGTCACGATAGAAGGTGTCTGTCGCGATAGACTGAAAAAACGCAAATTTTTGAGAAAGTTCTAGTGATTTGGAGTGCTCTAATGGTGTAGGTTACCGTGCCAAACACGCATTCACAAAATATCAAGTTTTTCTGTCTGTCGCGACAGATAGAGGTCGTCGTCTCGGGACCTGTGCAGAGTCTGTCGTACCTGCGCAAGCTGCTGGAGATGATGGTATAGCTGGTTCCTGCAACAAAAGCTCAAAAAACACACCAAAAACAGATAGCATGCAAGCTCTCTCTTGCTCTCTTACACAATGAAATGAGGGAAATGAGGTGAGGAGTGGAATATGACCAAAAAATTGAAATTTTTGTGGAGATGGAGATGGAGGTGGGAGATGGCGGGGATGATGATGGTGATGATGGTGATGCAAAAATAAGAAAAAATGAAGAAAATTAAAGAAAAGAAAGGATATTACCTATAACTCCAATGTCTCAACTCGACGTCTTACCATCACACGCTCGTCCTTGAAGCTCTCTCCCCGGCAACGGTGCCAAATTTGGTGTCACTCTAGCACAATGGTGAGTACCAACGTGAGAAGATTCACCTCATAATTGTCAATCCGTGGAGACGTGAGGACTAGTATGAAGACTATGAGCAAGTGAAGGCACAAGTGTGAGAGTGAGAAGCACACAAGCATGCACACACATACACACACACGCGTGCACAAGGCAAGAACAAGGAGAGGAACAATGGAGTTCTTTGCATTAGTCAAAAAGTCTCTTACATAAGCTCAATTCACAAACAACCTTGGGCCTTGTTGCCGTATTGTGCATGACTGCCCGTTGTGCTAGTCTGCTCTTCATCTGACTTGTATGCCAACAATGATCTAAATGAGAATGTGTACATGACTATGTGTGTATGTATCTATTTAAACAGGTTTCTATTCTATCTTTTGTTTCTAATGTCCTTCTGTAGTGTATGTATCTATTTAAAAATATGTGCATGACTATTTGTGTATGTATATATTTATATAGGTTTCTATTATATCTTTTGTTTCTAATGTCTTGTAGGTACTTCCAAGGGAGTCAAAGACAGAGAGAAAGAGATAGATAAAGAGAGAGAGAGAGATAGATAGAAAGAGAGAGAGAAAGAAAGAAATTCTCTACTCCCCCTCCTAGCTACTGCTATGGCATGAGCATGCACGCACACACACACACACACACACATAGAGAGCCTATCTTTGATGGATGCAGACTAGTCTTGAAGGATGCATGATAGAAGAGTCCCAGCTAACAGATGAAGAGTTCATGCACGATGAAAGTAGAAAGAGATAGAGAGAGAGAGAGCAAGAGACACAAAGAGAGGATCTGATCGGTAGCTTATGTAGAGGTTTGATAGCAAACATGGAGGCAACATGCAGAGGTCAAGAGAGAGAAAGAAAGAAAGAGAGAAGGATCTATGAAGGGGATGTCTGAAAGAGCAGATGTAAGTCAAGGATGCATGTGATAGAGGCATTAAGACGGCAATAGAGAGATCAAGAGAGAAAGAGAGAGAGAGAGAGAGAGAGAGAGATGGAGGGGAGAGAGAGAGAGGGGGGCAATGATAGAAGATCAATTGTTGTAGAAGGTGACCTGCATAGTAAAAGAGAGAAGTAGAAGGACACACTGATGAGAGAGAAAAATGGAGGGAGAGAGAGAGAGAGAGGAGTGATGGCAAAAGATCCATTGTTGTAGTATATGGCAAAGGGAAGATTCGGAGCAAACAAAAGAGAGAGAGAGAGAGAGAGAGAGAGAAAGAGAGAGAGAGTGAGAAAGATAGAGAGAGAAAGAGTGAGAGATAGACCCAGATTTATGAAAGAAGAATTGGTTGTACCTACTTCTTTCAAGACTTTAATTTCATATGTAGATCTCATTCCTCACCTTTTTCTCTAAGTCAATGTATGTAATGTTCTTGAGTTCATCATGACTAGGACCCTATGTGTGCTCATGTTGAAGGATTTGTGCAACTGTTTGTGCATGTGTGTACACAAGCACGAGTATCTGTAACAGTACATGTGCTTGATGTTCAAGTTTATTTTATATTTATGTATGTGTGTCGGATTGTATGAAAAAGAGTGTTTGTGGGGAATTTTTCACTCACAAACTATGAATATATGCATGCGTACATTTGTAAATATGTGCATACATGTGGCTCCATGTTCTCAGTAGGAACATGAGCGCTTGTAAAATGTATGAATGTATTTTCTTATATGTATGTGAATGTGCATAGATGCTCACATGTGTGCACATGCATAGACATTCATGGGCTACAATTGGATTTGAAAGGTAGCAAGAATAATATGAGAACATTGTCAAAACGTACACAATGTTGAGACAAATCTTAGGTGGAAGATGAGAGTAGATAGTTGTAGATAAAGGATAAGAGGGAGAGAGAGAGAGAGAGAAGGTGAGAGGGAGAGAACTAGAGAGAGAGAGAGAGACAAAGAGAGAGAGAGAAAGGACAATGAGATAAGAGAGAAAATCAAAGTAATAGATAAATGTCTATTTTTTATTATGTATAAATATACGTATATTTATTCTAATGACTTTTTGGAGAACATTAGAAGCATTTACGACATCTTGCAAATTATTATGAGGCTTTACCAGAATTATGAATTGTTGGAACTCAAGGTCAAGCACAAGCATGAAAGCACATCAGAAAGGTGGACACACACAAGAAGAAGGAGCAAGTAGGGAGCTCCATGAACAAGAAGAAGGAGCAAGTGGGGAGCTCCATGAAGTACATGTCAACTCTTTAGAAGAATCCCCTACAAAACTATTGATTTCCATCACTAAAACCATTGTAAATACCATTTTCTATTTTTGTAGCTCCATTTTGTGCAAGTCGAGGAGTCCTCGAGCTTGAGGAGTATTAGAAGTACTATCGTACCAACTTTCATAATTTTTAGACTTCGTTTGAGCCCTCAAATAAGCCCTGGAACCTAATTTTTAACTAGGCCGGACACTAGGTCTGGACAGGGCCAAAACTAGTCAAAAAACTATATAAAGAGCTAGAGAGCTCATTTTTGGGGGGTAGCTTCTTATAGATTTCAGTTTTGTAATAGATTTCTTTTTGTAATCAAAATCCTTCCATTGTTCCTCTCTTTGCTCTTACCTTGTGCGCGTGTGTGTGTATGTGTGTGCATGCTTGTGTGCTTTCACTCACGCACTTGTGCCATCACTTGCTCGCGGTCTTCATACCGGTCCTCACGTCTCCACGGATTGACATTTATGAGGTGTATCTCCTCACGTTGGTACTCACCATTGTGCTAGAGTGACATGAATCAATTATGAAGCTTACGAGAAGATAGGGCAAGATCAAGTGTTTGCTGACACTAGCGGTTGCAGATACTGGAGTTCTTATTCATCCATCTTTCTTATTTGGATGAATGTAGTTCATTAAGCTACAAACTACTTTGATATTTTAGTTATTAGCATATTTTACATAGGAATTTACTTTCAACATCACTAGTATTCGTTTACATTCAGTTCAATGATCATTCATTAATGGATGTAGATTCTTGCGTGGTAGTGAATTCATTTTCTATCAAAGTTTTGTTCGATCTAATGCCTGAGTCTCAAAATACTCTTGTAGGCTAAGACACTACTTACATTTTCTCTTCCACTTATTTGCTTCTTATAGAACAAAATATGTGTCAATCTCGTAACATTCTTGTAGACCAAGAAACTATCAATTTTCTTATTTCCATATATTTTCTTCCTATGAAACAAAGATTCTCCTACTAAAAACAAAAAGGAACTCTTGTACACTTAGTTAAGTTAGTTAATTTCTTTGCAGTTACATGTCTTAGATCATTCATACATAAGCACAATCTCATACTCAACTCAATCCACTTTGAACTTGCTTCCCACATCGTAAAGTAGTGCACCAAGCACCCCCATTGTTGGGGCTCAAATGGAGACCATCGGGTGTATCAATTCTGGCTTTCTATGGGTCTCGCTATGCGACTACACACGGGGTGTTTAAAGTTGACTTAGGATGTGAGAAGTGAAAGCAAAGTTGACTGATGTGATTACCTATATGCTAATGGCCTATGGAATGCATATGGTAAAACTAACCAAGTTAAATGCACAAAATGAGCACATCTAAAATTTTACCATAAGAGGTCAAATTTTACAAATAAGAGTCAATTGTTTTTTCATTTAAAGGAGCGTTCACAAGCATAGGAAAAAACTAAGTATATCTAAAGATATAAATTGAAGATTGCTCTACAGGTATATTTCTTGTTTGATTTGTACTTCTTCTAGGAGATAGATTCGGTCTAGAAGAATAACCCCATGAATACGTAAGTGATGAGAAAATAGAAAAGTAAACCCTATATAGGCTATATGAATCCAAGTAAGATTTTTTAGACCACTTCAACTTCCAACAAATCAAATGTATCTCATCCACAAGAGATATATGAATGGGAAGAATTGATTGTCTACAACTCCAGTAAGCAAACACAATCTCACTCTCCACCTTCCCATTCCTAATGCTCTTCAAGACAAAAAGTACTCAAAAGTGCTCATTAATTCTCTAAAAAGAAACATGAAGAATCCAACATACGTACATTTATGAGAAATAAAAAACACCTAGTTTTTTATTAATTAATTTCAATTCCTATGACACATATAAAGCTTACTTACATGCATATTTACACTTACACATGAATATACTCATGGACGCACACATTTACTCATGCACACATACATCCACACTCATTCATGCATTCAATCTATCATACATGAACTTTCACATATGCATGTACAGTCTCACACATACATGCATTCTCACACATGCATGCACTCTTACATACATGCATTCTCACATATACATGCACTCTTGCACACATACATGCACTCATACACAACACACACTTAATTACATGCACATGCACTCTCACCTATACATGCACTCTTGCACACATACATGTAGTCATACACAATTCACACTTAATTACATGCACATGCACACTAAAATTGACTCACACTCATAGATGCACATGCACTAATCATACATACCCATTTGCATGCATACTCACTTAAACATAAACAAACACATGCACAATGCACATCTACTAAACATCCATTCTCATGCATTCACCTATACATGCACATCCACACAAATGCACATGCATAAAAACACACATAGACATATGCATGCACATTGACATTAAATTAATTACATGAACATGCACATGCATTAAACACACTTAATTGTATGCACACATACATAAAACTCAAACAAAAACTCTTTCTCTATCTATCTCTCTCTCTCTCTCTTTCTCTCTCTCTCTCTCTATCTCTCTCTCTCTATCTCTCTCTTTCTCCCCTTTGTGTGCATGTTTGATTTTTGCCATCTCTCTATCTCTATATTCATGATCGATCAGCAACCCGAGAGGAGGGGGAAAACATCTGTTCTCTCTCTCTCTATCTCTCTCTCTCTCTCTCTCTCTCTCTCTCTCTCTCTCTCTCTCTCTCTCTCTCTCTCTCTCTCTCTCTCTCTCTCTCTCTCTCTCTCTCTCTCTCTATCTCTCCCTCCCTCCCTCGCCCCCCTCTCTCTCTTTCTCTCTCTTCCCTCTCAATCATGAGCATCCTTTTTGTAATGCAATCATGTCGAGAACCCTGTTTTCATCTCTCTATCTTTCTCTCTCTCTCTCTCTATCTATCTATCTATCTCAATTTTTGTCTATCTCTCTCTCTCTCTCTCTCCCCTCCTACGCTTTGCCTCCTCTCTCTTTGTCTGAACCACTTGCTTAAGTTTGCAGCAGGTGAGGCTTCTCTATACATGAACAAACATCTCCAACCACCAATGTAGGAGGGGGATCTAGAATCACACTCTCTCTCTCTCCCCCCTCTCTCTCTCTCTCTCTCTCTTTCTCTCTCTCTTTATTTTGTGCTTCTATCATTGGTCGAATTTGTGTAGCAGTACCTATCTCCATCTCTCTCTCTCTCTCTTTCTCTCTCTCTCTCTCTCTGTTTCTCTCACAATGACTCACTATGGTGAGCATCCTCTATAATGTGATCAGCTCCACAATGCTATTTTCATCTCTCTCTCTCTCTCTCTCTCTCTCTCTCTCTCTCTCTCTCTCTCTCTCTCTCTCTCTCTCTCTCTCTCTCTCTCTCTCTCTCTCTCTCTCTCTCTCTCTCTCTCTCTCTCTCTCTCTCTCTCTCTCTCTCTCTCTCTCTCTCTCTCTCTCTCTCTCTCTCTCTCTCTCTCTCTCTCTCTCTCTCTCTCCCTCCCCAACCCTATGTGTCGGCTCCTCTGTCTCTATCTGAATCACTCGCTTAAGTCGTCAACAGCCAAGGCTTCTCTATACATGCGCAAACACCTACAACCATTGAGGGGGAGGGGATCCATAATCTCTCTCTCTCTCTCTCTCCCCCTAGAAGCTCTATGCAATTAGCCTATTGTCCGGATATGGGGGAGGAAAACGTGTTTAACTCTCTCTCTCTTTCTCCGTACCTGTATACAAAAACTCTTACACTTAGGGGCGCTTAAGGGTAAATGCATAGAGTATCTCACATTCATTTGTTTCATAGACACAACTCAAAGAACTTAAGGATTTAGATAATAGTGCAAGTAGGCATTCACTGATAGGTGCAAACAACAAAACAAAAAAACAATTGGAGGTTCGTGTTTAATGCACATCTTCGTCTTCTTCAAACTGCAAGTACTCAAGAGAGAGATCAATCAAATCAGCAAATCACATACCCTGCTTTTAAGAGATCTAAGATCACAATTTTCAAAGAAGATTTTAAAATTGAATGTCAGTCGAGGTAATGAAATCCCTCCAACAACATGTAGCTGCAAAGACATTTGTAGAAAAGCCGAGCCCGACTCACCCAGTGGTCTTGTTTTATGCCCTGAAAGTTGGTGAATGAGATGTGAAATGTGGCATTTGTTTGCTTAGGGATTACTACATGGTTTATTTCTGATTAAGTTTTGATCTTCTCTTTTTGTTGTGTGCAAGAGTGTGGAAACAAGAGGATGGTGGGACACTAGGAAAAGGTTCGAGATGTTGTTGCAGTTGATTCTTTTCCCTTACCGTTGAGGGCTATTCCCCAGGGAACTAAGCACCTCCACATAAAAAGGAACTTTTAGGAGGAGCCTCTACTTTTTCCCCCCACCAACAAGAAGCAAATTCTGATTTTGCACAAAGCACATCTAGTTTCATGTATCCAATATTTGCCTATTGAGAACAATTTTAAACATGGTTTTTCAAATTGCACTCTTTAACCTCTGCATTAGATCAAGAAGAAATATTTGATAAATTTCTCAAAGAGTAAGACTTTGACTTTGAACTGAACCTTTCAGCTAAGGAATAGACTGACTAAATCAAGCTACAAGTTCCTATTGTAACTTGGAAAATTCAATTCTTTGACTCAAAGCAATGCACAAGAATTGCATTCCTAGTTAGGAGTCATAAAGAATGAATTAAGGTATGAACTTAGTCTCAAGTGAAGCATTGTTTAAACAAAAACTCATCAATAGAATATCAGTGGGAGGACACACTGATGTTGGATACCACACTATTATCTTGTGGGTGGATGATTTTTAGATTTACTCTATGAAACTTTTTGGGGATCCGACTGCTTTAGACATATCTGATATAGGATACTATTTGGTCACTCGTCTGTAGGACCAAAGATCTCAAGAATAGACTCAAGCATAAGTTCATGTGCTCTCATATTCAAGTGATCCACTTAGCCTAGTGGTTAAGTCTCATGGTTCTGAAGGAGGAGGTCTTGGGTTCAATCCCCATGGGGAGCATGGGGAGAGAGTTTTTCCCAAGAAGCTCTAGAGCCTTCTAGCTCAAGTTAACGTGAGTTAACTTGAGTCTTGAGAGACATAACTCGCATGGAGAGTACAACAACTAGTAGACCCTAGTGGAAGATATGAAAGGAGTGGAGGAGATTGCACATGCCCTTGTGGACTCTAGTTACATTTTTCGTCCTTGTTGACTCTAGCAGCTATATATAGAGGCATAAGGTTGGGAGGAGCTATATATATAGGCCAACCTACAAAATCCAATAGAAGCGTATCAAGATTCTTTTGAAACTCTTTCTAATTTATATGTTTTTTCTTTTCAAAGGATGAAATAGGATCTTTTTATGCATATGTAGGTCCTAAGCAAAATATTTAAAGATGATTTTAAAATATGTAAGTCATGATAAAAAAACCGATTCAGTGAGCACACTACTTTTTAGAACAACTCAAATTGCACCTATAGAAATTACTTAGACCTTTCAATAGCAATCCTTCTTATCAACTCGTTTCGATGTTAGTCATCATTTTATATAAATGTTCTCATGTTTGGTTCCTATGTAGCTCTCAAGAAATACAACTAGCTCCACTATTGCATAGCTCCACCTTGTATAGCCTACATATAGATCTCAAAAGTGGTTCTGAGACCACATCTGAGTCATGAAAACTATTTTTATCTTTTTCTTTTATTTTTATTTTTTCTTTTTTTTCTTATTTGTTTTCTTCTTCTCTTTGTAGTAACCATTAATGTACAACTTTTTTCATTCATTTCATTTTTCTTCGTTACTTTTTTGTTAAATGGGAAAGACATAACCCCTTATTAGAGCTAAGGATCTAGAGGCATGCACTAGAAGGAGTGATGATTTCACTTCCTAAGTGTTTTCATAAATTCACATAGCTTACTTATATAAAATAGGTCCAACTTTCTACAGAGAGCTTCAAATCAAAGTGTCCTATCTAGGTCCTGATAATGCTATAGGGTATCTTATCCTACTCTCTCAAGTGCATAGATCCCTACTAGCATCTCTAATCACTTCTTATCGCAATTTAAACCCTTCTTCTACTTACTTAGAACATCATGAAATGCAGTATTATATGCATGAAAATCAAGATACAAAATAAAACTAAAAGTGAACAAATTGAATAGATTACATTCATTTGATTTATTTTTCTTCATTAGCATATGCATCATCAACATCTTCCAGTAGTTCTTGATCAATCTCATAGTCTTCATCGTTTCTCTTCTTGAATGATTTTAGTCTCTTTCTTATAATTAATGTTCTCAAAGTGCTATCAAAATCAGGAAGCTCATGCATTCCATTATTAAACACATACATCACTACATATAGCCCAATCCATCTCTTTGTTAGCTTCTTCCTAGCATCATGTTGAGTATGGAACGTATTGCCATACACAAATACCTAGTCATCTATCTCGATCTTACATAGTCTAAGTTGATGCATTTTTGTCAAAGTAAATTGCACTTTTCAACCTTGACTCCTTTATCCTTTGAAATACTTCTCTAAATTTTTAATTTCCTTGTTCTAATTGTTTAATCCTTAGTGATAAAAGATCCTCTCTCATTATTCCATCATTTTGCGAGAGCATCATCCAAGTCAATATTTGAGTTTGGATAGGGAAAACTAGCTTTTGACAGTACATCAATTGAGTAAGCATAAAACCTCTTGATCTAGTGTACATCATCCTATTCACCCATAATGTGATTTGAAGATATGTAGGCCATTGCTTTATGACACTAGTGCAGGCCTGAGAAATTGCCTTGAGGATAGAAGGGTGACCACTCTCAATCTTTCCATTTGCCTCACGGTTATAGGTAGTAGTGGGAGACAAATAAACTCCATGATGATCAGAGAATGATCAAAGAATGATCAAAGAGCTCTTTTGCCTCTTTCACATCTAACTCTCCTCTATCCGCAACCACTTTCTGAACATATCAAGACCTTGAGATCACTTCTTCTAAAAGGAATGTGCATATATTATAAGTAGTATTCATGCAAAGACCTCAACCTTCCACAAGGCTGGTCAAGTCCTCTTTGGAAAGTACAATATATCTCATTCTATCTATCCCCTTGGGCATGGTTAGAAGGTCGGCTACCCACTTGTAATGAATAGGAGGGTAAGTCCTCTGTAATAAATCACTATGCCTAACTGATGAATGCACTTGACATGTGCCTCAAGTGCTCACAAAGTCTTCTATACTCACATATATCCCTGGCGATTAGTAGTATTCCCTAATCTTTTCATATGTTGCATAAAATCCTTTGTGACCTAACCATGAGGTCTCATGCATCTCTCTCATGAACTTACTTTGAAGATTTGTACTACTTAGTACTCGTAGTGAATTTTTCACCTTGCCTTTAGTGTGTCTCATATAAGTCCATCCTTCAAGAAACATTTTTAAGACTTTTTCTTGATGGATCTATACTTATTTGTGGACCAATGTAAGAAAGGTTTTAGTGAACTCCAATAATTCCCTATGTCTTTCCAGTGACCATCATACTCATTCTCGCAAAATTAATCATAAACATAAACTAGTGGATCATATCGCATCATGTTTGTTTCGCTTTCTACCTCATCATCATCAATATTAGAATCATCATTAAATTTTTCTCTTGAGAGCATATTAGCAACTATGTTCAGCTTTCTAGCCATTTGAACAAAATCTCGATTGAGAAACTTTACATATGAGATCCACCTCAACATTGCAATATCCGAAGAGGAATAGTTTGCTATCATACCAATCAGTGGAAGACAATCAGTCTCAACTACAACATTCACTCCAATGAAATACTATTTATCATATTTTAAAGTACTCACTAATCTACATACCTCTATATTTATCTGTGCATATTTTCTTTGAGTGTCATGTAAAATCTTTGCACCAAAGCAAACTGCATATCTATGCCCCTCATCATCATCTTGACCTATGACTTAGCCTATACCAATAGGACTCGTGTCAACAATCAAAATGATAGGCTTCTACCCTGCATCATCATCTTCACCTATGACCTAGCCTATACCAATAGGACTAGTGTCAACAATAAAAATGATAGACTTTAGAATCGATGCTTCAGTTTATGCATCACTCTCAACTATTTTTTAGTCCAAACAAACTTCTTTCTCTTTCTCAATAGATCATATAAAGGGTTCACAATGTGAGCAAAGTGAGGAATCTAGATCACATAGAAGAGATAGGCTCCCAAGAATGTCCTCAGCTCACTTACATTGACACACACCTTAGAAATCATGTTAATGTCATCAATTTTCTGTGATATGGCTTGCAGCCATAGTGCCCACATAGATGTCCTACAATGAGAACCTCGTCGACTCCAAAAATAGATTTCTCTAGAGCAAATGTTATCCCTATCTCCTCAAATCTCTCACAATTAGAGGTATGGTTGCTAACAAATTTCCTACAAGCAGACACATCTAGACTATCATTTTTACTCTTTCCTCACATCCTTTTATCGAATATCATCGATAAAAGGCATAGTTACTAAATGTATAAAGTCATGTAGGACCAGATTCATAGCATCCATCATGTGAGCTATAGAACTCATTGCTCCCTATGGCAAAGTACACATGTGTACAAGGCCTAATCGAGCCTTCATCATCATGATGTCCCTGCTCCCAATCGTGAAATAAAAATTTTTATACCTTGAATACAGATCATCGATGAAACAAATCACCTATGTAGTAGATGGAATGGCAAACAAATGCTTTTGCACACTCATCTACTATAGATTTTATCCCTACATCTATGATTGTGCATTTATTTATAGGCTACAAATCTTGAATGAAACAAAGTTTTTCATTCTTCTTTGGCACTATGAACCACGAACTCGAATACGGAGCTAAAGATGGCTTCAATATTCTCATGGATATCTTTTCCTTTAACAGCCTCATCAACTCAGGTAAGTGAGCCTTTGAGACTAGTATGGGTCATACATTCCATAATATATGTATCACTATAAAGATAATCATGGGTAGAGCATGTTTTGGATCCGCACAACCTATCTCATGTGGAAAAAGGGCAAATGCTTTTATTTAGGAGCTTTCTTCTTTTTTTTCTTTTCATTTTCTTGAACATTTTCAGTCTTTTCACTAGTTTGTGGCTCTTCTCATTCACTTGAACTTGTTCTTGAATCTTTATTGGCTTGGATGGCCTCTTTTCTTCTCTTATTTCCTTTATTCGGACATCTTCTTGAGAAGCTACAAGCTCCTCATAGTGAACTTTCTTCTCATTCTTTTTAGCCTTTTCCTCTTCATTCTTGCTTTGCCTTATATTTACTCTTCTTTTTGGTTCAACTTTGTCTTGCATTTGATCTCTTTTTCTCTTTTCCTCATCATTAGATATGTGTGTGTAGACCGAGAACTGATCCATAGGTGACTTCCAAGCACTCTTTTACATGATTGTGTCTCTTGCTCTCACTAGGGCTTCTATTGAGCAATTCTTCTATGGTTGTGGCCCGATTTCCTCTTCGAGCTGATTTCGGAGATAGAGAAGAAGAATGATGCAAAAGAAATTCTAAATGAAGTCTTATTAAAGAGTCAAGTTACCATGTCCTTAGAAAAGATCTTCTCCATTATGAAGCGTTAGTTTAAGAGTGAAAAATAAACGGAGTGTTTCTACCCATCTGGATGACGAGGTGAGTTAGCAGAACGATCCTAAAACTGCATCATTCTTCTATCACGTACTAAGTATAGAAGATATGAGGAGTTGTCGACATGCATTCAAAACCCTGTTATAGCGTATATTATGAGGTCTCAGCTATGGCGCGTTCTGAGGCTTGTAACTTTAGTCATCGAAGGTGTCCCATCACGTGCCTTACGCGAAAGAAATCCTATATAGAACAATGAAACCTGGATTAAACCTGCTTGAAATGTTTCCGGTAAGTTTTGCTTTATCTTCACAGGACGCGGATGTTCTTCATCTCCTAAATTGTAAGTGATCAGCTGATCTTCAGGGACATAGAACTGTTGATGTTTCTCTGTGTTGTCTGTTGGTTTAAAGAGTTGATGCAGTTCATCGTCATGTGTCGAAACAGTGTCTTCCTTCTTAGCTTCTTCTGTGATGGGTATTATTGTACAGACTGAAGCGTTCCAATTATCTACAACGGACTGTAGTTCAATAGTCCCTAAGGAAATTAAGTCAGCGTTACTCTTCAAGACCTCTTCTTCTTCATCGTCTGATAATCCATCTAGCATGGACTGGTTCAGCAAAATACGATCTAGCGTGTAGCTCGCAAGGTTGTATAGCATCTAATTTTACCACATATCTACGATTGCCATCTTTAAACGTAAGCTCTTGTGCAGACCAGTCCTGTATTACCTTCGCATGCTTCAGCCAAGGTCGGCCAAAAAGAAGGTTGTAATCCAAAGTGGATTCCGGCAGATCTAGTATAACAAAGGTCATTTTAAAGGTCGTACCTTGTAAAGTGATGGGTACATTCCGCACAAGTCCTACGGGATGGACTCTTGATTGATATGCCATTCTGACAAAAAATTGAACTGGTTCGATTTCGGTCCACCCTAACCTTTTGCATAATGCCGCAGTCGCAATGTTAACACCAGAGCCTCCATCAATTAGTACTTGCGTAATCTTATGACTCTTATACCATACTGTAATCAAGGGGACTGAATGATCAACCGTAGAATCAGGTTCCGGTTGAACTGCTGCTGTCGCTGGAATACAAGAAGGCACCGGACTAAACTGTTGTTGGAACTGTTGTCGAATTCGAGGTACTAATGCCAGTAGTTGGCCCAGAGGCAGAGTGATAGATGCCTTTGATAGGATTTCCCAGGCCTGTTGAGATTGATTGACAGGCTCCACTGATGTTGAAGTTCATGCCTCTGCTGATGCGAAGGTGTCTACGGTTGGTAATGTATCTGCTGTTGATGATATCCCCGCTGCTGACTCCCGTTGTTGTGTTCCTTCCTTTGTTAACGATGGCTGGGTTACCGGAATAGGCTCTGGGAAGACTAGTGGTTCTGCTGTGGTCCATTGACTAGCCTTGTTGTACATTCTGTGTTGTTCATGTATCCCTGGCTCAAATATTTCTGCTGTCGGTTGTAGTGGTTTACCGGAACAAGTCTGGACTGCAGCAGCCTGTGTTTCCACCGGTGTGATGTGTACCATGTTGGCCATTGGATTTTGACGTTCCTTCTTCCTTTGATCATACTCAGCTGCATCCTTGCAAAATCTCCTAATATGTCCAAATTCACCACAAAAATGAAAGCGTGGTGGTGGTAAATTAGGATTTTCCGGTGGTGGTCCGTTCTGCCAGCGATTTGTATTATAGTTGTTATTCCTCTGTCCTCTGTAATTTCGATATCCTTGCTGCTGGTTGTTTCTCATTTGTGGAGGCACATAATGGTTGGCTGGCTGCCCTTGTTCCTGGATAATTGCATTGACAGTCGCTGTTCCCTGTACTCTAGCGTTGTATGCGCAGTTTTTGGTGGTGTGTCCGGTAGTGTTGCAGATAGCGCAGAATGTCTGATTAAGTGCGCAATTGGCACTACTATGTCCTGAATTTTTGCATGTTATGCAGTATACTTGTCTGGTCATATCTTCGGCAACATTTTTGTTTGTTTTTAACCACTCCAGATCTTCTGTAAATCCACAGACTTTGTTTTCCAGTTGCAGAGTTATTGCAATGACTGCATCGAGGGTCATGGCTCCGACACATCTTATGATCATGATCTGCTTAAGTTGTGGAGTTAAGCCATTGATGAACCACTGAGTGATAACGTCATCTGGTAAGTTAGCATGAGCCGGTGGTAGCTGCCTTAAGTGCATTCTGAAGAGAGTAGCATGCTCCTGTACGGTTTGATTTGCCTTCTATCTGTTGTTCTGCAGATAGTCAAAAATTTCGGCTGGATTCTTTTTTAGCCTGAATCGCTGCAGAAAAGCATCTCGTACTGCTTCATAGGTGCCGAAGTGATTAATATCATATTCTGTAAGCCATCTGGCTGCTTCATTGACAAGTGTAGATTGGAAGACAATGGCTTTGTAGGCATGATCCGGTGGATGGTTGAGAACTGCATAGCTTATCTCGAAAGTGCGTACGTGAGCATCCGGATCATCTCCTGGGAATCCACCAAACTTCGTGTACGTCACTCCTGTTGGAGGCTTCCTGGGTGGACATAAATGTTGTTGTTCGTTCATCGTGAGTGTATTATACCTTCCTTCTGTATCTCGGGGCTGAATATCTGAACTACCGAAATCTGTATCGTCAGATGGCGTACTTTCCGATGCGATGATCTTGCTTAATATGCTTCGAATCTCTGTTTCGAACAAATTTCCTTCCTTCTTGATGTCCACTGTATGGGAACTCGCTTCCAAGCGCGGTGTTTGGGCTGGAGATTCAGCAGAAAATGCTAAACCGTCACCGAGAAACTATGATTCTCTTACCGAAATATCATCGGAATGAACCGAAATTATGCCCAAATACGGTGTTTTTTCGCCTTCGTCGATTTCTTTGACTAGAATGCTTCTAATCGTAGATAAATCTGAATCTTTTTCCAAGATTGTTAAACTAGTTTCCAACTGCGTCTTGGTAGGTTCTGGAATTACTATATCTTCGATAGACTGTGCCGAAATAGTACCGGAATGTACCAGAGGCGTAACACGTTCCACCGGAATATGACCCGAATCAGTTCTAACGTTCTTAACTTTCTTGACAACTGGGCCAGACCTAGTTGTACTTTTACCTTCCAGAGTTGTCTTTAGTACATTAAGTACTCCAGACTGATGGTTCTTGGGATACGTTTCACCGGATCGAGTAACCGACATGTATCATTTTTTGTACTAATTGTGTAGTATTACTAACGGAACAGTTTGCAACAATCTGGTTCTGTTGCTACTTCCAATCGAACGATAGTCTGGATGTTCGATTCTAACAAACGACTGGCAATCTTGATGCAACTTTCCCACAGACGGTGCCAAATGTTAAATGTAAAACAGTAACGTTGTGTTACTGACTAGCCGAAATCGTTACCGAACAAATATTAAATGTAAAACAATGATTCACCGTAAACTGTGTTAAACTTTTAGTATCATTACCGAAAGGCGTTGCCAGACTAACGTGGGTTCTTGGGAGTGGTAGGGGTCTGTTAGACAGAGGCCATGTACTCTTTTCCCAATTCTTAGTCACAACATCAAAAACATGAATGCGCGTCTTTGCTCAGTTACTAGCATTAACTAGACAATACTTGATTTCTATATTCCTGCGTATCGAACTTCTCCAGACTAATCTGCTATTTGAATAGAGCAGTAGTCTGAGTTACAGACTCAACAGTAGTAATCAACCAGAGATAACACTTTAACCGACAGATTCGTTTGTCATAACGCTTTACAGCGATCTCAAATAAAAGTTCACGTTTATCGAAAGCAATAGTTCGTCCTCGTCACCAAATACAATAAGTTCAATAAAACAAACAGAACGTATTCAACAATGCATCAGGTTACCTATTCAACTCATACGGTAATATAACTACTCAACACGACTGAGAGTACAAAAATAACTGAAGAACACACAGTAATACAATACGATGACAGTACTCAGACACATAATCCGTCACTCAAAAAACTCGTTACGGTGAACTTCAATGTGAGCAGACGATGCAAAACTCAACACTAACAGTACTCAGAACTTTACAACAGTGTAAACAATAATCTCACAAATGTTCAGGCGAATAATTTGGCAATTCCAGAAAAGACGTCTCTCTGACCATTCTCCTTACATTGCTTTATATAGCTTTTACAAGATGCGCGTACCAACTTTTCGCGCGTATTTTGAAAACTCCGTTACATCCGGCAGTCATTACATCTATCCCACTCCAGCGGCCGACTAACAGATGTATGGAAGTCACGTAAAGAAGAAGCATTAAACAAATTTTGTTGCCGACCATGTGTGCGTTCAAACAAACATACAACTGATCAATACATAGTAACCAAATTACTAAAGAGCAAAGGTTCTCATATGTATCCATGTTGGAAGCACTTTGTTCAAGTCGAGTTTTGCTCATCAAATCTATATGCAATATCATCATGCACACTTGTTTTAGTTCATTTAAACTCATGTTGATCAAACCTTCAAATTTTTCCATCCGATCAGATTATAAGGCCGATCTTCGAATCTCGACCACAACGGGTGTAGTACCCATGAGACCCCTCGTATCCCACAAAGCAAAGGTTATACTACCCAAAGGAAATACTAAAAAAAACTACCCAAATGTATCTGATTTAATATCCCCACATTCTTTTTGTCTTGTGGGGATCCCTCTATCCACCAGGATGTGGAAAGTGTGGATGAAGGTGAAAAAGTTGTTCAATCCTGATGTTAACATGTCTACTAACAAGAGGTTTCTTTTGCAGGAATCTCCTTTGCTGGGCTGGCTCTCTCATTGGAATGATGATTCCCTAGCTATAAAAGAGCACAAATGTTTCAAGGTTGGATTTAAGTCTTGGAACAATTTCCTGACTCAAGACAGTCTCCTTTCTGATGATAATAGTGATGATATACCTAACCTCTCTACTAGTTGTAAACAGGTCCTAAAGAAGAAAAAAGAGCTGCTAGGGCAAAAGCTGAACTACTGCTGTGACAAAGTTATCAAACTTGAAGAAATCACCAAGGCCATGCTCCAAAAGTTCAAGAGGAGCAAAGGCTCTATGGATGAGGTCAAAGACAAACTCAATCTGAGATGAAAAGTCAACTGATCTGCCTCTCAGTGGAGATATCGATTCAAGTGCTTGTGGGCCTTTCCTAAATGCAACAAGCATTCTATGCTACAGTGTGTTATCATACATAATGGTTTGTGGGTTGGTCGGAGAGTTCATAAGTATAAATGTAATGCAGGAGCTCGTATGCATTGTGGAAAGGTGGAAGATTTACCCCATCTTTTGATGGACTGTGTGATTGCCAAGCAGTTTTGGCGAATTCTCAATAAAGTCATTACCTACAGAAATAGAGAGCCTTTTATTGTCCTTGAAATGTTGCTTGGCAGCTGCGTGGATTTGGACCTAGTACTTTGGAACGTTTGGAGAGGCTGCATCCTTGGAAAATCTGGAGGTGCAGAAACCTTCCTGTTTTGAACTCCCACTGGAACGTGAACTCGGTTCTCCTCAAGCTTCATAGAGAAATGTATTACTTGGGTCTTGATGCCATTTATGCCATTTAAGGTTGTCCCACTAGTTATTGCTCCAAGCGGATGATTATATCCTCTATCCCTAGTTCTAGATGGAAATCAATGTTGTTAGAGTTATACTTCCAGAAAGATTTCACATGGTTTGTAATGTTTAAGCTTGTATGAGTGTAGTTGGGGTGCATATCTTGCCCCTTGCACTTTGTATACTCTCTTGCTTTAATTTATACTTTCCTTGTTTTCTCAAAAAGAAAAAAAATTGCTTTACCAAACAAGATAGCAAACGTCCAAATGATTGTGAGAGTCTTTGCCGATGACATGAATGCCTTTGTACTTAACGATACGAACAACGTTGAGGTGTTCTAGAGGTGCCTTTTGCATGGCATCAGGATGAAAAATCAACCATGCTAAAAGTGCTTTCAGAGCAATTCGTGGAACTCCATCGCAACTGTTGTTACATCAGGGGTGTCAAGTTATCTGTAGAGGTGAAGTCTTATGTCTCCTCGATATTCCGATGGGCTTCAACATCTCAATGGACCAACGATGGAACTGGGTGCTATCCAAACTGGATAGAAAACTAAATCATTAGAAAGGTATGCAAGTAAACTTGGCAGGGCGTGCAATGGTTGTTAACACATTTATGCTTTCTATGACTATCTACTTTATCTCGTGTTGGAGACCTAAGGAGAAAGAGTTGGCCAAATTGGAAAGAATCTGCAGAAACTTCCTATGGACTGGGGACCCCAATAGGAGGGGGATTCCCGAAATCAAATGGGAAACTTGCATTAGCTCGAAAGACTCAGGGGGCTTGGGTATCTTGGATATCGCTCAGTTGGTTGACAAGTTGGCAGCAAAGTGGTTTATGAAGGCTTGGAGCAATAGTGATTCCTCTTGGGCTAAATTGATCTTCAGAAACTTGAAGGACCTTACCTTGGTAGGATTTCCTGGTTGGAAGGACATAGGGATCCTTTCGCTTATGTTCTCCCCCCACCCGGTGTCCCCTAAAGGCTCTAGCCTCGTGCGTTCCTTATGGAAGAGTTGGAACAAGGCCAAATAATTCATCAAGATCAGTGATGAGTGGAAGTGGGCAGCCGGGATAAGATAAAATGACTCTATCTGGTTCCCGATCATTGACATTAGGGGGGTGGAGTCTTGGAACCTCCAAACTGCTAAGCGGCTATGGAACAAGGGGTTCAAATAGTGGAAACAGCTCTGGAAACAAGAGACCGGCTAGTGGATCAGGTTCGAAGAATTAGACTCGAGGCTTAGAGTTACTCATGAGAAATGGAATCTTCTTCAAGGCAGGTGTTTAGCATGGGATTGCTCAACTATCCGCCTTCTCTGTGGATAGGATCTTTCGTGCTTGGAGGGCCTCAAATGGAGCAATGGTAAGAAACTATCCAGAATCCCCAACTTCAAAGAGACTTAGATGGTCATCACACCCTTAACAAGATGTGGTGCCTTTCTTGGACCAAACTTCGATGGGAACTAAAGTTCATGTCTATTTGGCACCCCCTAATTGAGATCAAAAAGTCCCGTTCTCATGTGGCAGATCTTGCATAAGGGAATCTAGCCCAATGCAAGGGCTAAAAAAATTTGTGGTGTTCATTCATGGTGCAAGTGTTGCCATTGATGCAACGAAGATTTAGTTCACCTATTCTTTGATTGCCCCAAAAGTCCCTTGCTATCTAGCATCACGTGACAGAGGTTTGGAGGCTCACGAACCAAATCAATTGGAAATAGGCACTGCTGGGTGAGGCGGTTGGTTGCTCATCAAGGTTGTGGAATGCCATGAGGGGTGAGACTCTTTGGAAGATTTGGAGGGAGCAATGTGCTGTCAACTTTGGCCAAACCCCAAAGGAATGGTCGATTGAGAAATCCATTGTAGGATTTGGGGAGTCCCATGGGCACTAGTCCCATTCACTTGTGACTTTTCTTCTTTATTTTAATTAAAGTCTCGGAGAATAGGCCAAGGCTAAACTTCCTTTATTTAAAAAAAGAAAGAATAAAAAATCTCCCAAAGACATTAATGTGGCCTTATATTCACACATGTCCTTCCATAGAGGAGGTTTGGACTCTTGAAGAATGGACTCTTCTTCAAAACAGGTGTTTAGTGTGGGACCACTCAACTACCCACCTTCTTTGCGGACAGGATCCTACTTGCCTAGAGGGCCTCAAATGGAGCAATGGTAAGAATCTATTCAGAATCCCAACTTCAAACTAAACTTAGATGGTCATCACACTCTTAACAAGGTGTGGTGCCTTTCTTGGACCAAAGTTCGATGGGAACTTAAGTTCATGTTTATTTGGCATCCCCTTATTGAGATCAAGAAGTCCGTCCTCATGTGGCAAATCTTGCATAAGGGTATCTTGTACAACGCAAGGGCCAACAAAATTTGTGGTGTGCCTCCATGGTGTAAGCAGTGCCATCGATGCATCGAAGATCTTGTTCACCTCTTCTTCAATTGCCCCAAGTCCTATGTTATCTGGCATCATGTGACACAGATTTTGCGGCTCTCGAACCAAATCAATTGGCAAGAGACGCTGTTGGGTGAGGCGGTTGGCTGCTCATCAAAGCTGTGGAATGCCATCAGAGGTTATTTCTTCTAGGCAAAAGAATCTCTCGAGATAAGAGATCTCCACCATTTAGGCACCACTGCATTTATCTCCTCATAGATAACAAGCTTTCCAAGACTACCGCAACAAAAGTCCAAGCTTAAAGGTAAACAACCTTCCGGCATGCCTTGGAAGAGCCCCCTCAAGAGTAGGATCCTAAGTCAAGAAGTAGGGAAGAAAAAAGAAGACCACAAGAAGAAAAAAGATCGGGTCCCTCCCCTCAAAGAGGGCAACCATCATTAATGAAATTCACATCTCTAAACGTTAGGGGTCTGTCTGACCCGTCAAGAGCTTCGATTCTTGGCCAGTGGTTCAAAGACATGTGCTTCGCCCCTGACTTTATTTGCTTACAAGAGATTAAAATCGACGGAGAGGATCTACAAAAACGGCTTAAATGCATTTCTCCGAACCACCTTTGGTTCTCCACTTCTCACCCTAGAGGGACGAGGGGTGCTTCTATCGGTATCAGTCACGCCTTGTCTAGCAATGTGACCTCGACTTTTGAAGGTCGGAATCATCGTTGGATTGCTGCCTCTTTCGGGTCTCCTTTCCAGTTCACTGTGGTCTCAATTTATGCCCCTAATGGCGAAGCAGATAGAATGGATACTTGGGCTTCCCTTGACTCCCTTTCACACAATGTTCTGATTTGTGGGGACTTCAACATGGTTGAGTTTCCTGAGGACCGATGGAATAACAAAGGAAAAATTATTGACGGGCAGGAGAAAGAGATTTGGGATAAAATCAAGCTCCATCTCGACTTGGTCGAAGTGAAAGACAGGCAGGGGTTCTCCTGGTCTAATCTCCAGTCGGGGGACTCTTTGAGGAAAGCAAGGATTGATAGATGCTACATCGATCAGAACACCATCCTTCAGTGGGGTATTCCTTCGATTTCTCAACACATGGACCTCACTATCTCATACCACTATCCGATTACTCTGTCCTTCAAACCGATTCCCATGCTCCAGAAAGCTCCTTGGTTTCATGCTTGTCAGACATCATTTTCCCTCCCCTCTGTCCACCAGGAAATTTCTGAGGTGTGGACGGAAGCCTTTGCTAACTGTAATGAACCGGCTAAGTGTTGGAGAAACGCAG
This sequence comes from Ceratopteris richardii, assembly GCA_020310875.1. NCBI lineage: Eukaryota > Viridiplantae > Streptophyta > Polypodiopsida > Polypodiales > Pteridaceae > Ceratopteris > Ceratopteris richardii. The sequence goes on from CM035414.1 coordinate 179,079,999, forward strand.
TAGAAAGGACTCGCAAAATTCTAATCAGGACTCAAAAGGCTATAAGAGGTATTCGAAAAAAAAGAAGAGAAACGGTGTACCGGAGGCTCTCACGGCTTGAAGAAGAGGTGAACAAAGGTAAGTTACATTGCCAACAGGGTCTTTTGAAAATCAGGGGAAGACTAAGATTAGAGGAGGAGGTCCAAAGGAAAAATCTTCAAATTTTCTTCAAAGATTGGTGGGCAGGGAAGGCCGACAAACCAACGAAAGAGATGTGTAACATCCTCAAAAGGAAACAAGCTAGGGAATCCATCCCCCTAATGGTCGATAACAATGGAACTGTATGTTGCACGGAGGTGGAGAATAGAACTATCATCGTCGAACATTTTACCAATCTTCTCGGGGTCTCGACTCCTCTTTCCCCCCACAGGCGCGACTCCATGGCAACCATCTCAAGGGTTGCTCAAACCAGAATCCCTCAAAACTTGATTGCTCTACTGGATGCTAACATCTCCGAGAATGAAATTATCGAGGTTATTGATGCCCTTCCCAATGGGAAAAGTCCGGGTCCAGATGGCCTTACCAATGAGTTTTTCAAGTCCTTCAAACTTCAGGTGGCCACCCCACTGCGCCTCGTATGGCAAGAGGCTCTCTCCTTCGGTGCCCTCCCTGAGTGCCTGAATAATGGCGTCATCAAGTTAATCCACAAAGGGGGAGATAAGAACAAAATTGAAAACTGGCGTCCGATTACCATGCTCCAAACTGGATACAAGATAATTGCAAAAGTTATCGCCAACAGAATCTCCTGTCATTTAAAGTCATGGCTGTGTGAGGACCAGAAAGGTTTTATCAAAGGTAGATCTATACTTGAAGCAATTATTGATATTTGGGAAGGCCTTGCTTTTGCTGAGGAGTCTGCTCAAGATCTAGTTTTCATTAAGATCGACTTCGACAAAGCGTATGACAGACTGGAATGGGACTTTATTCTTCAATCATTGAAAGACCTTGGATGCAGCCAAAAGTTCACGAAGATGGTTTCCACTCTTCTTGGAAATGCTTCAACTAGAATAAACATCAACGGTAAGCTCTCTGAGCCCATTCGTTTAAAAAGATCAATTAGGCAAGGCTGCCCTCTGGCTCCTTTACTATTCGCTATCGCCTCGAATGGACTCAGCTGCCTATTAAAGCATCACATGGACGCTGGCAATCTCAAGGGTCTTTCCTTACCTCTAAATCACGGCCAAATGGTTGTGAGACTTTTTGCTGATGACATGAATGCATTTGTGCATAACGATATAAACAGCATTGAGGTGTTTTGGTGGTGCCTCCACACCTTCTGTGTGGCATCAGGCTCAAAAATCAACCATGCTAAAATTGCTTTTAGAGCAATCGGCGGGCCTACTCCCCAATTGTTGGTGGATCGGGGGTGTCAAGTTATCCCTAGCGGTCAAGTCTTCCGTCTCCTTGGCATTCCGATGGGTTTCGGCATCTCAATGGACCAACGATGGAACTGGGTGCTATCCAAGCTGGATAGCAAGCTGAATCAGTGGAAAGGTATGCAAATCAACCTGGCAGGACGTGCTATGGTTATTAACACTTTTATGTTGTCTACAATTATTTACTTTATCTCGTGTTGGAGACCTAAGGAGAAAGACTTGGCCAAAGTAGAAAGAATCTGCAGGAACTTCCTTTGGACTGGGGACCCCAACAGAAGGGGGGTTCCCAAAATCAAATGGGAAACTTGCATTAGCCCTAAAGACTCAGGGGGCTTGGGTATTTTGGATATTGCTGGGTTGGCTGACAAGCTGGCGGCTAAATGGCTTATCAAGGCCTGGAGCAATAGGGAGTCCTCTTGGGCTAAATTGATCTTCAGAAACACGGAAGACCTTACCTTTGTTGGCCTCCCTGGTTGGAAGGACATAGGGATTCTCACGCTTTTGTTCTCCCCCCACCCGGTCTGCCCTAAAGGCTCTAGCCTCGTGTGTTCCTTATGGAAGAATTGGAACAAGGCCAAACAGTTCATCAGAATCAGTGATGATTGGAAGTGGGCGGCTGGCATAAGACAAAATGACTCTATTTGGTTCCCGATCAGTGGCATTCGGGGAGTGGAGTCTTGGAACCTCCAAACTGCAAGGCGGTTATGGAACAAGGGGTTCAAACAGTGGAAACAACTCTGGAAACAAGAGACCAGCTAGTGGATTAGGTTCGAAGATTTGGATCCGAGACTTAGCGTTTCCTTTGAGGAATGGACTCTTCTTCAAAGCAGGTGTTTAGCCTGGGACCGCTCAACTACCCGCCTTCTCTGCGGTCAGGATCTTCCTTGCTCGGAGGGCCTCAAATGGAGCAATGGTAAGAAGCTTTCCAGAATCCCGAACTTCAAAGGGGATTTGGATGTTCACCACACCCTTAACAAGAGATGGTGCCTTGCTTGGACCAAACTTCGGTGGGAGCTAAAATTCATGTCTCTTTGGCACCCCCTAATTGAGGTCAAAAAGTCCGTTCTCATGTGGCAGGTCTTGCATAAAGGAATCTGGACCAATGCAAGGGCTAACAAAATCTGTGGTGTGCCGCCATGGTGCAAGCGTTGCCATCGGTGCATCGAAGATTTAGCTCACCTGTTCTTTGACTGCCCCAAGTCCCGTGTTATCTGGCATCACGTGTCCCCGGTTTTGAGACTCACGAGTCAAATCAACTGGCAACAGGTGATGTTGGGTGAGGCGATTGGATGCTCATCGAGGCTGTGGAATGCCATCAGAGGTGAGGCTCTCTGGAAGATTTGGAGAGAGCGTTGTGCCGTCAATTTTGGCCAAACTCCTAAGGAATGGTCGATCGAGAAATCCTTGTTTCTCCTTGGTAAAAGAATCTCCCGAGTCAAGAGATCGCCACCATTTAGACATCACTGTATTTATCTCCTCGAAAACAACAAGTTAAAACCCAAATGGGTCCAACATGAGGGTGATGGTAATGTTATCCGCCTCATTTGTAATGCCCTGTAGCTTGCCATACTCCTCCCCTGCGTTGTGGGATTTGGGGGGTCCCATGGGCACTAGTCCCATTCACTTGTAACTTTTTCTCTTTATTATAATTAAAGTCCGGGAGATTAGGCTAAGGCCGAACTTCCTTTATTTAAAATAAAAAAAAAACACCAAATGGGTCCCGCACGAGAGAGATGATAGTTTTGTACGCCTCATTTGTAATGCCCTCTAGCTTATCGAACTTGTCCCCTACTTTGTGGGATTTGGCGTGTCCCATAGACACTAGTTCCATTCATGTGTAACTTTTCTTCTTTATTTTAATTAAAGTCCGAGAGAATAAGCGAAGGCCTAACTTCGTTTTATCAAAAAACAAAAACTCTGGGTCCTGTCTAAAGAGACAAAATGCACGACCACGCACACACTAACGTGCGCAGACCCATCTAAGGCTAAAAAAGCCTGCCTTGAATCGTGTAAAAAAAGAACGCATACATCATACATGTCATTGCTTGAGAAAAGAGTCTCTGTTCTGCTTTTTTAGAACAAGGGACCATCATGCATGTGAGTCACACCCCATGCATGTGAGTCACACCCCATAGCAGCCACATTACACAGTGTACAATACAAATGGTGTGAGTGAGCTGTCGTGCCGTGCAAAGTCACAGGCAGGCCCAGCCCGGAACTGACAGCGCACCGAGCGGATGCTGTCACGTCTTCAATCCGCATGCAATCTCAAGTACGTCCTTCCCAATGACTTCCCACACACACGCACACACACACAGTGGAGGAGAACCGAGGTTCAAGTTTATCCAATTACGGGAGAAGATTTGACATTGGAACGGGAAAGCTGCCCTTCTTCTGCATGAGCCTGCATCTGCAGTCACGTCTGTACATCAGGTCACATTTGAGATGACTGCACATTTGAGATTTGACATTCGAACGGGAAAGCTGCCCTTCTTCTGCATGAGCCTGCATCTGCAGTCACGTCTGTACATCAGGTCACATTTGAGATGACTGCAAATACTGCCACAGACTTCTTAAATTTTTTTTTTTTTTTTTTTTAATTTTTTTTTAAAAGGGAAGTTCGGCCTTAGCCTAATCTCCCGGACTTTAATTATATTAAAGAGAAAAAGTTACAAGTGAATGGGACTAGTGCCCATGGGACCCCCCAAATCCCACGACGCAGGGGAGGAGTACGGCAAGCTACAGGGCATTACAAATGAGGCGGATAACATTATCATCACCCTCATGTGGGACCCATTTGGGTTTTAGCTTGTTGTTTTCGAGGAGATAGATACAGTGATGTCTAAACGGTGGTGATCTCTTGACACGGGAGATTCTTTTACCAAGTTGAAATAAGGATTTCTCGATCGACCATTCCTTGGGAGTTTGGCCGAAGTTGACGGCACAGCGCTCTCTCCAAATCTTCCAGAGAGCCTCACCTCTGATGGCATTCCATAGTCTTGATGAGCAACCGATCGCCTCACCCAACATCACTTGTTGCCAGTTGATTTGACTCGTTAGTCTCAAAACGCGGTATACGTGATGCCAGATAACGCGGGACTTGGGGCAGTCGAAGAACAGGTGGGCTAAATCTTCGATGCATCGATGACAACGCTTGCACCATGGCGGCACACCACAGATTTTGTTAGCCCTTGCATTAGTCCAGATTCCCTTATGCAAGACCTGCCACATGAGAACGGACTTTTTGACCTCAATTAGGGGGTGCCAAAGAGACATGAATTTTAGCTCCCACCGAAGTTTGGTCCAGGTAAGGCACCACCTCTTGTTAAGGGTGTGGTGAACATCCAGATCACCTTTGAAGTTTGGGATTTCGGAAAGCTTCTTACCATTGCTCCATTTGAGGCCTTCCAAGCAAGGAAGATCCTGACCGCAAAGAAGGCGGGTAGTTGAGCGGTCCCAAGCTAAGCACCTGCTTTGAAGGAGAGTCCATTCCTCGAAGGTAACGCTAATTGTCGGATCCAAATCTTCAAACCTAATCCACTGGCTGGTCTCTTGTTTCCAGAGCTGTTTCCATTGTTTGAATCCCTTGTTCCATAACCGCCTTGCAGTTTGGAGGTTCCAAGATTCCACTTCCCTAATGCCACTGATCGGGAACCAAATAGAGTCATTTTGTCTTATGCCAGCTGCCCACTTCCAGTCATCGCTGATTCTGATGAACTGTTTGGCTTTGTTCCAATTCTTCCATAAGGAACACACGAGGCTAGATCCTTTAGGGCAGACCGGGTGGGGGGAGAACAAAAGGGATAGAATCCCTATGTCCCTCCACCCAGGGATAGAATCCCTATGTCCCTCCACCCAGACTTCTTAAATTTAAGGGGCGCGCTAACTTCGCACACAAATGCGGTCAGTTATCGAAAGTGATACAGTGCATCTATTGATTTGGCAGCTGCTGCCATGTCGCGAAGCTTCCAGCTTTGTAAATTGTCACAGACGCTGAATGAGATTGGTGGCAGGTGCTAAATGATATTTTTTTTGGAAAACAGAAAGTATAAAATTGATGCTAGAAGAAAATACAAGTACCGTAACAAACTCTCAAGTGAGTCTGATACAAATACAACGAGGCAGCATTACGGGAGGCCTCAAATCAGGAAAAGGTTTACATAATCCTCAAGCAGAGTGATCATCTGCAACCTAGGCTTAGAGTACATCTTTAGGAGTTTAGATTTCCAAACATTGTAACGATTATTTCTCAGAATTACAAAGGGATTTTTATCTTCCGAATGAGAAGTAGAACTGTCAGTGGAGCAAAGATTGAGAATTTTCTTCAAACCCACCAAAAAGGAGAAGAAGTAGTCCTTCCCCTTCCTATTGAAGATGGCACTGTTCCTGGTCTTCCATATAAACCACAAGGAGTGGATTCTGATGAACTGCCACAAAAGAATATCCATACCACGAGCTTCCCCCAGTAAAATGTCTTTGCTGTTAGGAGCATTAAGACCTTTGTTCTGACAGAAGAACCTCATACCAAACCAGAATCTGGAGGAACTTTTACAATGGACGAACAAGTGATCCAGGTCCTCAACTTTACCACAGAACTTGCAATTTCCAGCATCAATTTTATACTTCCTAGCAAGTTCCCCTGTCCAGATGCCTTTGTGGAGAATGAGCCAGTTAAGGCAAGACTGCTTGTTGGAGAAGGGAAAAGCCCAAGTGCATTGGAATCTGTACTTCCACTGCAAGGGGGACCATTGGAGATCCCACTTCTTATTTAGTTTCCCTGTTATTTCTCTGATCCTTCTGCCACTATTTTTGTAAGATTTAAGAATATCCTCAGCTACACTTTGAAGGGAGATCTCCTTCCTCCACAATTGTATTTCCAGCTTCTTCTTCAGAATTTCCTTCTGAATTGAAAGGACCTGTTTGCATTGACCAGAGAGCCCATCAAACCCTGAAATGACTGTGTCATTAATAATGTTACCTGCATTTAACAAGTCCTGCCAATGTCCAAATCCCTTCCTTCTGCATTTATTCCATCTAATGGGAAGAGAAGGGGAGGGAACCGAATTAGTCCAACCAAACCAAATGGAGTCTTGAACTAAGAAGGTCAGGTTGTGAGCAAAGTAAACAGGCAAATTATACTTAGTTTTCACAGCCATCCAAGCTTTCCACAAGGAACATATAAGCTGACTGCCTTTGGGCACAAATTCAACAGGAGAAGTAATAACATCCCAAAGAGAACAATTGACCCAGCTTTTATTATGTTTAATGTGGAATTTGCTAACATTTCTTTTAATTAAACAAGCCCAGAAGTCATTAGAGGAAATAGATCTGAAAATCCACTTAGCAGCCATTTGGGTGGCCATCCTGGAAGGACAAATGAGCCCAAGCCCCCCCCTCAGCTTTTCTCATACAACAAATATCCCAAGCAACTTTGGGAATTTTAGAGCCTCCCCACAAAAAATTCCTAGCAAGAGAGATGGCCTGACCAAGCTGCTTTTTACTAGGCTGCCAACAGGACAGAAAATAGGTAAGGGAAGGGAGGATATAATGCTTTAAAACAAAAGATCTTTGAGAAATACTTTGCTGCACATCAGACCATTTAAAAATTTTAGCTCTAAATCTATCAAGCACCCAATTCCACCTTTGCTCATTGGATATACCAAAGCCCATGGGAATACCCAAAAGCCTAAAAATACTACCTTTCTTGATGATATCACAACCTGTAGCCAAAACACAAGCTGGAATCTTATTATCAGTGGCAAAAAAACCTGTTTTTTGATGGTTGACCACAGAGCCACTAGCAAGACAGAAAAGGTCAAGACAGTTAAGAAATTGCTTAGCAGAATTTTCTTCAGCAATCATCATCATGTTAGTGTCATCTGCAAACATCTGCAGCCCCAGGGGAGAGTGAGCTTGGGGAATATCAAGACCAGAGATAGTCCCTTTACTGAAGCTATCCTTGACAAGCCAACCCAAAGCATCACTAGATATAGCAAACAGGAGGGGGGCCAGGGGACACCCTTGTCTAATAGACCTGCATAACTTAAAAGAGTTAGACATATTTCCATTTATAGCACATTTAGAGCAGGCGTTACCAAACAAGATACTGACATATCTTATAAACTTTTTGCCAAAACCAATATCATGAAGAGACTGTAGAATGAAATCCCATTCAATCCTGTCATAGGCCTTATCAAAATCAATTTTGAAAAAGTAAGTGTCTATATTAAGCTCTTTATAATACTCAAGACTTTCCCAAATGGTAATAATGTTATCCAGAATAAATCTCCCTTTGATAAAGCCTTTTTGCTCTGGCAGAATTATACTATCCATTAAAGGACTCAGCCTTCTGGCAAGGATGGAAGCAAAAATTTTGTATAGAGAAGTCAGGCAGGAGATGGGTCTCCAATTGTTTAAGTCATCTTTAGGACCCTTTTTATGTAAGAGCTTAATCACCCCTGTGTTGATAAAAGGAGAAAGAGACCCCCTTCTAGAGGCTTCTTGCCAGATCTTGAGAATAATGGGCACCAACAAATCCTTGAACTCCTGAAAAAACTCATAAGGAAGACCATCAAGACCAGGGGATTTACCAGGCTTCAATTTGCTAATGGTTTCTCTCACCTCACCCTCAGAGAAGGGCATGTCAAGGAGGGAGTCCATTCCCTGAGGAACCATTTTCTTCCTACAAAGGGCAATGGCAGCTCTTGCACTCCACACATCAGCCCCTCTCTTGGGAGGCAGAGAGAAAACATTGGCAAAGAACCTATGGGCAACCTCCAAGTTATCCTTCATATTAGAAGCTAAAAGACCATTACTGTCTTTGAGCAAAGGAATGAAGTCCCTAGCTTTTTTTTTTCTCATAAGATCAAACATGTGTTTATTAGGCTTATCCACTTTACCTGCCCAGAATTCTCGAGACGTGACAAGGGCACCTCTAGCAAGGAGGTAATCAACTTTCCTCACTTTTTCCTGCAACTCAAGGATTTTCAGCCTTTTGGTATTAACATCAAGCTTAGAGGACTCTAGAAGATCCAGCTCCTTCAATATCATCATTCTTCTCTCATACCTAATATTTTTAGCTTTATTCTTAAAGTCCTTAACAGTAATTTGGATTTCTTTAACAGCCTCTTCCCAAGCCACAAGGGGAGACCTATCTTTATTAAAATGAGAAATCAGAATATCAGAGATTTTCTCCTTCACAATAGGAATTTTAAACAATGTAGAATCCATGTGAGGCCAACCAGCACGATACGAGGGGTTGTTCAAGAACAGCTTCACAATCAAAGGCGCATGATCAGATAAAACCAAGGACTTATCAATGTCACAATTATAATTCCACAAATTATTGCTCCTACCAGCATGCATGTAAAACCTGTCTAATCTGGCAGACAAAAAATTAACTTGATTTCTATTGTTCTAGGTATGACCTGTGTTAAGAGAAAGATCAAGTAGGCTGTGCTTATTAATCAGATTAAACCAACAATGCTTCTCACCCCCAGAGATAATATTATCATTGTTGCCGATCCTATCACCCAGATTAGTGACCATGTTAAAGTCACCAGTAAGCAGCAAAACATCATTAATTTTAGCAATTTCTTCCCAGCATTTAGCTCTTTGAGAAGCCTGATTAGCAGCATAAACACACACTACAGTACAATTAAAAGGCTCTTTACACTTGACAGCAATCCACTGGTTAGTACTACTCTTGTACACCTCCTCAATAAGATGACACACTCCATTAGCCACCCCAATGGCAGCACCACCTTTACCACAATGATCCGTATGAACCCAATGGTAAGAATTTGAAACAGTTTTTAAATTCGACAACAGAGTGGAACCTCCCACCTTCAGCTCCTGCAGACATATAAAGTCAGGAAAAATAGAAGAATCTTTGATCCAGTTGTTGATGGACTTGCTCCTGATAGGATCAGTGAGCCCCTTACTGTTAAGAGAAATTAGCTTAATGCAATCCATGGACAAAGGATAGAGAAGAAAACTTACTTCTTAAGATTCTTACCAGGCTTAACTGCAGAAACCGAATTCCTGACCATTTCCTTTCTTTTGGACTTGATTTTACCTTTAGCATTAGGTGACAGGACATTGGACATATGAACATCTTGGTCAATGTTGGGACCAGCTCTCACCTGATCTGTAGTATATTCATCAAATTTATTGATTTGATCCATAAACATTTCATCACAGTTACTTAGGGAGTCATCTTCAGACAAGACCGCAACAGGTGTTGAGCCCGTATTAGGTCTGGGAACCGATTCCCCCCAAACAGTTCCCCTTTCTTCACAAACTTTGTGAGTTTCCAAACTAGTATTACTTACCTGGACCTTTAACTTCTCGGACTCCACAGCCTTTGAGTTGTGCATGTTGACTTCAAGGTTATGACTACCTTGAAATTTATTCTCCACAAAGTCTTCAGAGGACGAAGGAAGATGATCATTGTTGGTAGCTTCTTCGAGAACCTGATAAGGATTGAAAACACCTTTGTAGAGAGGTTCAGACCTGATCACAGAGCTAGGGTTTTTCTTCCTTTGCTTGACAGTAACTTTTTTGAACCCTGATTCATCTTTGGGGGGAGTTTTAACATTAGGGGCAGCAACTTTGGTGCCTATTTCCTCACCAACATTCTCTTTGGACTGATTTTTACTAAGCAAAGGACAATCCTTTATTAAATGACCTTGTTTATAGCAGTTAAAACATGCATTAGGCAAATTTCTGTAAAAACTTTTTGAGCATGCAGCCTAAACCCCTCAGAGTTTTTAATGAGAAGCTCAGTTTTAATACTTTTAGAAATATCGACTTCGATAAGCAGCTGAGGTTCCCATTTGATATTGAACTCTTTTTTTTGCTTTTGCCCCAGAACTTTACCAATGAGAGAACCAAGCTTATCAAGCCATGGGTAGAATTCAACTGGAAAATCTGGAAACTCCACCCAGACTGGAACTTTAGTTGGTTTGTTACTTCTGGGATTAAAGCCAGGATACCACTTGTAGAAGGAGAGAGGAGTATTTCTTATTATCCAATGCCCCTCTGCAATAACTTGCAAGGCACTACTAACATCATCGAAAAAAAAGAGAAAGAAATTGTTAGGAAGGAACTGCACATGCTTAGCAAAAAGCCCTTTGCTTTCCCAATTCACACGCATCCAATTTTTAAGAAGATCCTACGCAGGCCGAGGACCATGACAGTGAGCAATCACAACCTTATCTTCAAGGTGCACATTCCATTTATTCAGAGCTGAACTATCAATGACCAAGGTGCATTCTTCCTGATCATTAGATTCAAGATCAATATCGATGGAATGCACACCCTCCTTATCATGAGAGGAACAAGCTAACCCATTACCCTCCATAATCTTGCCTTTACCTTTGGTATCAATAAACAGAGAATGAGGAAAGATGTTACCTGAAGACTCCGGATTTGAAAACATTGAATAAAACCCTTGCTGTTGATTCTGCAAAACTTTGGCGTAAGACGCTGCCCCATGCAAGGATTGAGGAGTGAACTGTACACCCTCAGTTTGCTCACCATTAAACTCTTCTTGTCTATGCTTATCACCCGACACAGAGACAGAACCTACAATACCTTCGAACACAGGATTAATCATAGAGCTAATGTTACTGTTGTTACCTTCCCCCTTAGCACCAAGTAGACCAACAGGCAGCGCCTCGTGTAAGGCCATGGCAGCGCTTTGAAGAACAGCACAGCCCGCAGGAAACACCAGCCGACAGAGCAGAGCGAGGTCCCCCTCACTGCGAGGGGGACGAGAGAATGACGCGCAACGAACCCTCCCCGCCGAGGGGGCGAGCAGGAGTATCCCCAAAAACCCAGAACCCTAGGTGCATTCAAAGCCCACTCCTCCACGACGCTTTGGATCAACGCTCACGTCATTTTGATTTTATTTTTGTTATTGGTGCTAAATGATATTGAGTAGGTGTAAGACTCTGGATTTACGACTGCGCTCTCTTCATGCATCTCGGACTGTGAGCTGTTGGGGTGCGGGTCGCCTTTAGTGCCCCTCTCCCCCCTCGCTACGAGGGGGGCTCTTGCTTTCCTGTCTGTTCATTTCCCGGGGGTTTCCCCTGGGGAGCTCTTCTGGTTGGTACTCTTTGGGTCGCTGCTCTGGTTCTTCTCCATGTCGCTACATGAAGCTCTCAGGGACGGGATGGCGGGTCCGTCCCTTCTGAAGGGGGATATGATTAGCGTGCAGACTGCGAACAACCCTATCTTCGACTATGGTGAAACCCTAAATGGTAATGGCTCTACGTATACTTCTGGCTCTCAAGTCTTTGACAAGATTCAGGTATCCACCAAACCTTTGAGCGGTCTGCAATGTTCTGGTTCTACGTCTTATGCTGGTGCTCTTCAAGCTCCTCAACAAAATGCCTTCTCCATGTTCAACATGCAAGGTTTCGCAGGTATGTCTCCTCCTCAGTCGTCTATTCGGGACAGTAAAGGAAAAGAAAAAATTGATTTGGGCATGGAAGAGGAAGGTTCTTTCCCTAATCGACGTCCTGAACATGCTATAAATCTTGAACCTGAAGTTGCTGACAGAGATGATTCCACTCTGGTCATTGATAGTATTTCCTTAGAAAAATGGAACAACCATCTGTCTGAGAAAGTAGTCATTGGTTTATGTCATGGTCTTAGACCTGCTCAGGAAGTCCTAAAGAGTTGGATGAAGGTTAACTGGGAAACTAGAGGTCTCTTTGCCAAACACATTCAATATTTGCCTAATAACTATTTTCTGTTCTTTTTTGAGGATGGAAATAATGCTATGCAAGTGATTGCTGAAGGTCATTGGCTAATACGAAATACTCCTATCTCTTTTTTTAAATGGTTTCCTGGGTTTAACCCTAGGGGCCCAAAACCTACTAAGGTTCCTGTGTGGATTGAACTTCCTGATTTGCCTGTGGAATACTTTCTCTGGATTGAAAAGCTTGGAGGGCTTATAGGCAGAGTTCTTGGACAGAAGTCTAGGAACGGCTTTAACCCTAAATGGGATCCTTTGATGCTTGTCGAAGTAGATATTTCCAAAGAAATTAAACCTGTTCTTGTCCTTAAGAATTCTGAAGGATACAAGCTGCATGAACAAAAGGTTGTTTACAAGAATTTACCTAATGCTTGTTTTCATTGTTATAGACAGGGGCATTTGATTAAGGACTGTCCCTCTCTTGTGAGCAATCAGGGTAAGGAGAACAGAGATGAGAAATCAGAAAAACAGGGTTCTAATGTTAAGAAAGAGGAGAATCCCAAGGAAGATTTGGGCCTCAGAAAGCAGACAGGTAAAATCAAAAGGAGGTCTTATCAGGTCGGTCTAAAATCTGAAACTCTTGTTAAAGGTATAAGTAATCCTTTCCAGATTCTGGATTTGTCTAATTCTTTTGAGTCTGAGAATGCAGATTCTGCTGGCATACAAAAGGGTAATAATGAGCCTTTGTCTACCCTTTCGGGTAGAAATCACTTAGAAAGCGGTGAGGGATGGACCGTTGTGGGTAAGAAATACAGTGTTAAGCCCCAATCTCTTAAAATTAATCCCTCCCCTGTTCAGATCCACTCAGAAGAAGATAATGAGTGTGCTCTACAAAAAACTAATGACCCTTTTGTAGAACAATTGAATAAAAGTGATGAAGAAGGGATGTTTCAGGCAGGGGTTTTGGATGATAATGAGGATAATATGATTATTGATAAGATGGCAAGTCCCTCAGTCAAAGACAAGTCCAAGCCCAAAAGGAAAGATGTTATTAGGACTTCCATCTTAGCTGTGAAACCGATCAAGAATCTCAAAAAATAATTTTTATGGATTTCCTCAATCTTATTTCTTTAAACACTAAAGGGTTGTCTGATCCTGTTAGAAGCAAGGTCATTAGTAATCGGTTAAAAGACTCCTCTCTTTCTCCTGATTTTATCTGTCTGCAGGAACTTAAGGTAGGTGGAGATCAGCTTATTGCCAATCTGAAGATAATTTCCAGTAACACCACCTGGTTTTCTACTAATCACAGTGGAAAGGGTGGGGCTACTATTGGTATTAAGTCTAGTATCAGTCAAGTTGTTGAAAAATCTTTGATTAGTGATTCCAATCAGTGGATTGGCCTCAAGTGTAAAGATCCTTTCAATTTCACTATTATTTCTGTTTATGCTGCTAATAATCCTTTTGACAGGTCCAAATGTTGGGAGGAAATTGGTAAGCTTGATGGGGATCTTATCCTCACTGGTGATTTTAATATGGTCACTAACTCTGCTGACAGAATTGGTAATTGTAATAATGTGATTGCTGGAGGTGAAAAAAATCAATGGTTCAGATTAGTGAACTTGCATAACCTTTTTGATATTTCTTCTAGTACTGGTCATACCTGGAACAACAGATGTGCTAGTAATAGACTTTCGGCCAGACTTGATAGAATTTACATGAACTCCTCTAGATTTCAGGTTTTGTGGAACTGTAGCTGTAATACGGATTCCTCCCTTCAGATTTCAGATCATGTTCCTATTGTTGTTAAAATGGCTAGCAATAACCCGTCTTACAGAGCCGGGTGGCCTCATGTGGATATGTCTTTGTTTAAAGTTCCTATAGTTAAGGTGGAAATCATTAATATTTTTAAAAAGCATTTCTTCAGGGGATGTTCCCCTTTCAAGGCCTGGGAGGATGCTATTAAAGATGTTCAATCCGCCCTTGCCTTTTTTAAGAAAAAAGCCAGGGAGACCAGGTATAACAGAAGAATGATGCATATTAAAGAGATAGACAGAATTGAAAGTTCCAATTTAAGTAGTAATGTTAAGATTCAGAAGATCCTGGAGCTTCAAGAAAAAGTGAGGTATGAAGACTACCTTCTGGCTTGTGGTGCCCTTGCCACGTCTAGAGAGTTCTGGGCTGGGAAAGTGGATAAACCTAATAAGCACATGTATGAGATTATGATAAAAAAAAAAGCTAAAGATTTCATTCCTCTCTTAAGGAAAAGCAATGGTGATGTTGCCACAAGTATTAAGGACAACTTACAGGAGGTTGTGTCCTTCTTTACCAATGTTTTCTCTATGCCTCCCAAGAGAGGGGAGCAGGTCTGGAGTGCAAGAGCTGCCATTGCCCTTTGTAGGAAGAAATTGGTTCCTCAGGGATTGGTCTCCCTCCTTGATCTCCCCCTTTCTACTGGTGAGGTTAGAGAAACCATTAGTAAGTTGAAGCCCTGTAAGTCCCCTGGTCATGATGGCATTCCTAATGAGTTTTTTCAGGAGTTTAAAGAAATTCTGGTGCCCATTATTCTCTGGATCTGGCAAGAAGCCATAAGTAGAGGTTCTCTTTCTTCCTTCATTAATACTGGAGTTATCAAATTAGTTCATAAAAGAGGATCTAAGGATGATCTTAACAACTGGAGACCTATCTCTTGTCTGACTTCTCTTTACAAAATTTATGCCTCCTCCCTTGCTAGAAGATTGAGTCCTTTGATGGACTCCATTATTCTTCCTGAGCAGAAAGGGTTTATTAAAGGAAGATATATCCTTGATGCTATTATCACTATTTGGGAAGGGATGGACTATGCTAAGGACAAGAATATTGAAACCTTCTTTTTCAAAATTGATTTTGACAAGGCTTATGATAGGATTGAGTGGGATTTTATTCTTCAATCTCTTCATGATGTTGGAGTTGGGAAAAACTTTATTAAGTACACTAGTGTGTTGTTTGGCAATGCTCATTCCAAAGTTGCCATGAATGGTCACCTGTCTTCCCCTTTTAAGCTCTGTAGATCTGTTAGACAAGGTTGTCCCTTAGCTCCCTTATTGTTTGCCATTACTAGTGATGCTCTTGGCTGGCTTGTTAAAGATTGTATTAATAAAGGTCTTATTAAAGGTCTTGAAATTCCTCAAGCTGCTGACAAGCTTTGCTTACAGATGTTTGCTGATGACACTAATCTTGTGATGGAAGCTGATCCCATGTCTGCTAACACTTTTTTAAGTTGTTTAAATACCTTTTGTTTGGCAAGTGGTTCAGCTGTCAATCACCATAAAACTAGTTTTTATGCTTCTAATGATTTTGTTCCTGACTGTGTGCATAGGGCTGGGTGTGACATTATTAAAAAAGGTTCTGTTTTCAGATTATTGGGTATCCCAATGGGATTTGAAATTTCTTTTCAGCAGAGATGGGACTGGGTCATGGATAAATTTAGAGCAAAGATCTTTAAATGGTTGGATATGCAGGCCAACATTTCCCAAAGAGTCTTTGTTTTGAAGCATTACATTCTTCCTGGACTAACTTATTTCCTTGCCTGTTGGCAGCCTTCCAAGAAACAGCTGGCTCAAATCATTGCTTTGTCCAGAAGGTTCTTATGGGACAGCTCAAAAATTCCGAAAGTAGCATGGAAGATCTGCTGCATGAAAAAATCTGAAGGTGGTCTTGGTCTTTTTTGCCCCTCTAGGATGGCTACTCAAATGGCTGCAAAATGGATCCTGAGATCTATTTCCTCTTCAGCCTTTTGGGCCTGTCTGATTAAAAGAAATATCAAATTATTTTGCTTGACTAACAATAAAAGTTGGTGTAACTTTTCTATTTGGGATATTGTGACTTCCCCTGTCACCTTTGTTCCCAAAGGGAGTCAGCTGGTTTGTAACTTCTGGAAGGCCTGGATGTCTATCAAGGAAGGATACAAACTGCCCATATGGTTTGCCAAGAAATTACTCCTTTTTATTACAAGATTCTTTATGGGTTGGGTGGTTTACTAATTATAGGGAAGTTTCCCTCCCTATAAGATGGCATAAATGTAAAAATTATGGTTTCAATAAATGGGAGGATCTGATGAATAATGGTCAAGTGTTGGAGGATAATCAAATTATGAATATTAATGATCTTTCTGTGGCCTATAAACAGATTATCAAAGAAAGGAAGCTGCAGTTGCTGAGCATGAGGGCAGAGTACTTGTGGGACAGAAGTATTGCCTTACAGGTGGTGGCTCAGGACATGTATGCTTGTTACAAGTCTTCCTTCATCAGTATTCGTAGCATATGTGAGAGATGAATAAAAAGTGGGACCTGTCCTAGAACTATCATCAATGGAGGTACAGGTTTCAAAGCATCTGGGCTTACCCTATGGCTAACAAGCAATCCTGTCTGCTGTGGTTGATTTTACACAAAGGTGTCTGGACTGGAAGCAGAGCTAGGAAATATAATATTGATGCAGGATTGTGCAAAGCTTGTGGCAAGGTTGAAGACTTGGAACATTTGTTCTTTAAATGTAAAGACAGTTTTGACTTTTGGAAAATCATACAATTCTACTGTCAAACTGCTGGAATTTACTCTCTGGGAGTTAAGGAGTTGCTTATTGGAGAAACTTATAGGATGGACATTGCTTTATGGCAGATGGTGAGGGCTCACATTCTCTGGTTCGTTTGGAAAAACAGAAACAGCAAGATCTTTGACAGAAAAGGAAAAAGCTTTCTTTTCTCCTGCCTTGTTGGAATAAGAAGAATAGCCTACAAGTGCAGCAATATTCCCCTCAATGAGAAATTTCTAGATAAGAACCCCTTGTATATTGTCAAAAAGTACCCTTTTAGTTCTTGGAAGAACAATTTGCTTCAAATTCACTCTAGGGACAGAAACAATATGATCAGTTACTTTAACTGGTACATTAGAAATGTTTTGATGTAAGGTGTGTTGGCTTGGGCTCCCTGCCTTTGCCTTTTGTTTCAGCTCCTGTTCTGAGGTGTTCTCCTCCCTAGCAAAGCTCTGGGAGTTAGTTTTGTATTTTCTTTCCTGCATCAATATTATACTTTCTGTTGTGCTCAAAAAAAAAAAAAAAAAGAAAACTCTTTCATCGTGTCCCATCGCGTGCGTTACGCGAAATAAATCCCATATAGGCAGTTCTCCATTCGCAAGCGCTCTATAAATTGAGCATCGTGAGAGTATTTTTCGACATATCGTGAAGATACGCCCGCAGGTCCTTCAACGCTCTGGACGGCTACGCCCGCAGGTCTTTCAACGCTCTGGACGGCTACGCCCGCAGGTCCTTCAACGCTCCCGCAGGTCCTTCAATGCTCTAGACGGCTACGCCCGTAGGTCCTTCAACGCTCTGGACGGCTACCCATATGCTT
This sequence comes from Ceratopteris richardii, assembly GCA_020310875.1. Taxonomy (NCBI): domain Eukaryota; kingdom Viridiplantae; phylum Streptophyta; class Polypodiopsida; order Polypodiales; family Pteridaceae; genus Ceratopteris; species Ceratopteris richardii. The sequence continues at coordinate 179,097,502 of CM035414.1, forward strand.
GTAGTACGCTCTTGGCTGTCCGTGGGGACGTACAGAGAGGTCCTACAGCTGTCGCGTGAGGGCACGTGGAGGTTCTGAAGTTGCACGTGGGGACGCTGCTCCAAGCATATGACATTAGTTGCCGTGGCGGTACTAACTTTAGAAGCTTTTACGGGCGACATCGAAAGCATATGACATTAGTTGTTGTGGCGGTACTAACTTTAGAAGCTTTTACAGGCGACATCGAAAGGCGCGCATCCTCGGTAGAGTGTAGATATAATGAACTAGATGAGTTTGTCGGGTCAACAAGGAAATAAACTAAACTCGGAAAAAACTCCATAGCCTCCACACAAACTAAGAATACTAACTAAGTAGACTCACACTAAGAATACAAACTAAGAATACCACTCTTGTGGAAGGAACTCCATAGCCTCCACACAAACTAAGAATACTAACTAAGTAGACTCACACTAGGAATGAGAGACGTCTTTCCACCCAACCAACCTCTCCAATATATAACTCCAAGACCAAGGGGGTAAGTCCCTCTCAAGAGGACATGTGTACCTTCCATCACATGGGTCCTAAGGTATTCACATGGTTCCAAGCTTAGGATATCACATGAAATCACATGGCTTCTAAAAGAAGTCTCTCCATCTTTCCACCCAACCAACCCCTCCAATATATAGCTCCAAGACCAAGGGGGTAAGTCCCTCTCAAGAGGACATGTATACCTTCCATCACATGGGTCCTAAGGTATTCACATGGTTTCCAAGCTTAGGATATCACATGAAATCACATGGCTTCTAAAAGAAGTCTCTCCAAGTTCTCAGTACAAATCAAGTGGCTCCACACAAACTAAGAATACTAACTAACTAGACTCACACTAGGAATGAGAGATGTCTTTCCACCCAACCAACCCCTCCAATATATAGCTCCAAGACCAAGGGGGTAAGTCCTTCTCAAGAGGACATGTGTACCTTCCATCACATGGGTCCTAAGGTATTCACATGGTTTCCAAGCTTAGGATATCACATGAAATCACATGGCTTCTAAAAGAAGTCTCTCCAAGTTCTCACGTACAAATCAAGTGGCTAGGAGAAGCTTCCAATCAAGCCTAAGGTACTCAACCTTAGAGAATTATCCCTAAGGTTCAAGACCCATCTAAACCATAAATCCAAAGGGTTTCACACCTAGAAACCCAAGGGCTCTACCCCTTAGACCCATGTAATTATACAACAAAAATATTTCAAATAAATTTAAAAAATACATGAAAAACACTAAAAAAAATTAGGATTCATGTTGCCTGATAAGAAAATTGAAAATGTAATATTGTTCCAAAGTAGTTCGATAGTTATGGAGGAAGTTGAGCTGGCACTTCAAAGAAATGAAAATTTTGAAATCATCATGCTCACTTCTATCCAAGAATATGAAATGATCATTGCATTCTTGCAAGAACATGAAGTGAATGTGAATACAAGGTACAAGACTATTGAGAAGAAGCTAAAATCCATAGCCCAACCATTGCCAAATGATAGGAAAAGGATCTAAGTGTTTGTTGACCCTATGCTAAGAAGACAAGAGCTTAGAGGGCATCACTTTACCAAGGAGAATATTAAATGCATAAATTTTGGAGAAAGATCATTTCTTGGAGAAAAAGAGAAAGAAAAGCTCCCATATAACTTCTTCATTCCTCCCTTCCCCAAATTCATAGGCAGAGAAGTCACAAAGCTTTTAATCTATGCCATTGACTTATTGGTGTTCTTTAGCGTGTTTGAGTTCTTCAAATGCATAGGAAAAATATTCATGTGCATCACACCAAACACATCTCTTTGCTCCTCTAAATCCCCTAGTTCCTCGTGTTTCAAATGGCCTAGTGTTTCTCTAGTATGTGGGATGAACTGGTGATGTTGGGTTATATTGAGCAACACGCTCTGGTGGAGGTGTAGTTTGATGCATCACATATTCTTTTATGTTTTGTATTGGCATAGCATGTCTATGTAATGGATCTATATAGCTAACGCTAGCTTGACTAGGAGTGGGTTCTTGATAACCCATAGAATAGACCTTATTGTGTAAACTGACCATCCCTTTGGATAAAGATGCCTACATCATCATGAAATTTTGTATCTGCTTACTAAGAATTTGCAATTGCAACTCCACTAATTTGCGACATGTGATGCAACATTAGTCAAATATGATGCTACAAACACATTTGAATCATTAGAACATGTGTATCTCTTTGCTTTAATAGAATAGTCTGTGTAGGTCTATCATACAACATAGCCTATTGTTGGCTCATTTAGGAAATTACCTCTACTTCTTTTCTAACTATAGCCCAATCTTCGATCAACCCAAATCTTTCCCCATGCTCCTCAATTCTTCTCTCAACTTCACTCTTGTCCTCAAGACTTTAAATCTTCAGAAACAAAATTACCAAGTCATTCTTTAGAGAGTCTAGATGAGCCTTAGTAAGCTAAGCATACCTCCTTAGGAATGTGCTTAGTGCATGTGCTAAGCATGTAGTGGGCTCTGGGAAATGAACCCACCATAAGAAACCCTCTCTATTGTGTTGACTAAAATCTTCTAGATAAAACATTTTACATAATGCTTTTATAAATTCAAGCAAAGTCTTCTCTATATGAACTGAAATGGATACTAAGATCAACCTTGATACTATGTGAACAAAGAAATGGGTCAACATCTTCTCAGGTAATCCATGGATCTGAGCTAGGTCTTCAAAAATATCCAAATATTCAATCATATTTAACCTTAAAAAATTCCCTTTGTCTCTTAATATATGTTGAACAAATCGAGCCCATTCCTTTTCTACCATTAAATCTTTAAAGACTCCTTTCATCTCTCTTCTTTGGGCTATCCTAGCATGTAGAACAATATCTAGAGTAAGTGGCTTGACTATTTCTCTTAACTTATAATAGAGATCACAGAAAAGACTAGATAGTTGAGCCATGAGGTGAAAACTAGTCTAAATATTTCTCTCTTTAGTCAACTTCCTAGGCCAAAATCTACTTCTAGATGCTTGAAGACTTGAGTCACTTCATTTCTTTTTCTTTTTCTGCTGTAACTTCAGCTAATCTTCAATTACTTTATGTTTAGCTTTGATTTCTTTTTTTTTCTTGACTTAACTTCACTCTTCTTTTGATCTTTGCTTATTTCTTGACTTGATTTCTCTTAATTTCTTTTTCTTTAATATTAAGTTTTCTTTCCTTTTTAATTTCAAAATTTAATATGCTTTTTAGAATTCTAATTTTTTTCTTCTTATGATTTTTAATTATATTTTTAATTTTTTTGTTATTTTTATCTAAACTATGACAATAAGAGATTCTTGATGTAAGTAAGAATAGACAAATGCACAAGATGATTTTTTTAACTAATGCACAGTATGAGTGGACAAATTTAGGCCAAATAAAATCTTTCCTTTTTTTATGTGCATGAAAGAATGTAGGTATTGAAAGAACTTGAAAAGCAAATACTTGAAAGTTTGATCAAAAGCTCAGGTTCTGAATTTGTGTAGTGAAAAACATTTATACATTTGCTTTATACAATGAATTTTGTTTTCCTACTAATCTACTAATATATCAGATCTGATCATGACAAGATGGATCATGCATTAGGGAAAAAAATGAACCCTGCATGGGCCTTTTGGATTAAGGAGTGATTAGTGATGGACCAATGAGAGGAGGGTGGTGGACACAGTCTATAGCCTATAAATCACTAGGCTGAACGAGGATGAGGGGACAGGATTCCCCTATGTTCAGGTTTTGCCTCTAGAGAGAGAAAAGAATCTCGTAACTTACCTGGGCCCAAAAATTCAAAATTTTCAAAAAGTTTTTTTTTTTAATATAAAGGAAGTTCTGCAATAGCCTACTCTCCCGGACTTGAATTAAATTAAGAAACAAAGGTACAGAAGGAGGGGACTAGTGCCCACGGGACCCCCCAAATCCCACAAAGCAGGGGAAGCTTGATTGAATCCTAGGTTGCATTACAGAGAAGGTTAATCACCCTCTCATCGCCCTCGTGCGGGGCCCACTTGGGTTTGAGCTTGTTGTTGATCAATAGGAGGACTTGGTGGTGCCTGAAGGGGGGGGATTTCTTACTGTTAGCAATCCTTTTGCCAAGGAGGAACAGAGATTTCTCAATCGACCACACCCTGGGGGGGTCGCCGAAGTTGAGAGCACACCTCTCCCGCCAAATTTTCCATAGGACTTCCCCTCTGATGGCGTTCCAGAGAGACGCAGAGCAGCCGATCACTTCTCCCAAAAGGACTTGTTTCCAGCTGGGCTGTTTTTGAAGTCTGATTTTCATTCCAACCATCTGCCAGATTTTGATGGAGTTGGGGCAAGTAAGGAAGATGTGTGGGACATCTTCGATAGCACGGTGGCATCGTTTGCACCAAGGAGGGAACCCACAAAGTTTGCTAGCCTTATGGTTGGTCCAGATTCCTCGATGAAGAATTTGCCATAAGAGGACCGATTTCTTAATCTCTATTAGGGGGTGCCAGATACCCATGAATTTCATGTCCCACCGGAGCCGCGTCCAGGACAGGCACCACTTCTTGTTGAGGCTGATCTGGAGGTCAGCCGTTTCTTTGATGTTCGGGATTTTGAGTAGGCTATTTCCATTGTGCCATTTGAGGCCAAGCGAGTTCGGTGTGTCGTGTCCCATGAGGAGGCGAGTCTTGTGACGATCCCAAGCGAGGCATCTGCTTTGCAAAGTGTTCCATTCTTCGTAGGAGATGTTTATGCGAGGGTCGATATCCTCGAAGTTGATCCAGTTGTTGGTGTCATGTTTCCAGAGGTGTTTCCATTTTTTGAATCCTTTGTTCCATAACTTCTTGGCATTTTGGATGTTCCACGACTCCACACTCCGGATGCCATGTATCGGGAACCTGATAGAGTCGTTTTGTCTGATTCCGGCCGCCCACTTCCAGTCCTCACTAATTCTTATGAAGCTTTTGACTTTATTCCAGCCCTTCCAAAGAGAGCACACGAGATTGGAGCCTTTCGGGAAGACAGGTATCGGGGAGAATAGCAGGGTCATGATGTCAAGATTCTTCCAGTTCGGGGACCCCGTGAGGGCCAACTCATTCTTGTTTCTGAAGATCAGCTTGGCCCACGAGGCCTCCCTATTGCACCAAGCCTTAATCATCCATTTGGCTGCCAGTTTGTTAGCCATACACCCAATGTCCAGGATACCAAGCCCCCCGCTATCTCTAAGGCTGGTGCAGATGGCCCATTTGATTTTAGGCACCCCCCTTCTGTTATGGTCACCCGTCCAAAGAAAGTTTCTGCAGATGCTATTCAGCTTGGACAGGCCTTGCTCATTCGGTCTCCAGCAAGAAAGGAAGTAGATGGTAGACGAGAGGAGGAACGTGTTGATAACCATCGCGCGTCCAGCGAGATTGATTTGCATACCTCTCCAGTAATTAAGCTTGTTTTCAAGTTTGGCCAGCACCCAGTTCCATCGCTGCTCCATAGAGACGCCAAACCCCAAGGGGATTCCGAGCAGCCGAAAGATTTGGCCCTACGGAATGATTTGACAGCCATGATCAATGAGAAGGCCAGGTTGATGTCCCACAATAGCCCTGAAAGCGATCTTATTGTGGTTGATTTTGGATCCAGAGGCCTCACAAAAGGTATCAAGACACCTCCAGAAAGTCTCCAGGCTGGTATTATCATTGTGAACGAACGCGTTCATATCGTCGGCAAAAAGTCTCATGATGATTTGACTGTGGTCGTGAGGCAGCCGGAGGCCTTTGATATTGCCAGCCTCCACCTGATGAGCCACAAGTCTGCTCAGCCCCTCAGTGGCGATGGCAAAGAGAAGGGGGGCAAGAGGGCACCCTTGTCTAATAGATCTTTTAAGATGGATCGGCTTCGAAAGTTTGCCGTTAACGTTAATTTGGGTCGTTGCGTTGCCGAGAAGGGTCGCGATCATCTTGGTGAATTTCTTACTACATCCGAGATCTTGGAGCGACTGCAGAATATAGTCCCATTCTAGCCTATCGTAGGCTTTGTCAAAGTCGATCTTGAGGAAAACCACATCTTGATTAGACTCATTTGCAAATTGAATACCTTCCCAAATATCCATAATGGTTTCCAGGATGGACCTGCCTTTGATGAAACCTTTTTGGTCCTCACTAAGCCAAGATCTCAGGTGGCACGAAAGTCTGTTGGCAATGACTTTGGCGACGATCTTGTATCCTGTTTGGAGCATCGTAATAGGCCGACAGTTCTCGATTCTGTTTTTTTCCCCCTTCTTGTGAATCAGCTTGATAATTCCATTATTTAGACAAGAAGGAAGAGCACCAAACTTTAGCGCTTCTTGCCAAACCATCCGAAGAGGGGTGGCAACCACCAGCTTGAAGGATTTAAAGAACTCGTTAGTGAGTCCGTCGGGTCCCGGGCTTTTACCGAGGGGGAGGGCATCAATGACCTCAATGATTTCTGATTCAGAGATAGGGGCATGAAGCAGGGAGAGGAGGTTGGGTGGTATTCTTCGGGGGGAAACCCTAGAAATGGCAGCCATGCAGTCCCTTCTATGATGGGAGAGGGGGTTCGAGGTTCCCAGGAGTCTCGTGAAGTGCCCTTCGATAATGCCAAAATTATCTTCTTCCGAGTTGCATACATTGCCATGTGGGTCTAGCAGTAGGGGAATCGCCTCTCTGTTGTGTTTCCTTTTAAGGATGCTGCACATCTCTTTGGTGGGTTTGTCGGCTTTGCCAGCCCACCACTCCTTGAAGAAGATTTGCAAGTTTTTCCTTTGTATTTCTTCCTCGTATCTCAACACTGCTCTGATTTTTCGGAGACCTTTCTGGGCTTGGTGTTTTCCTTTGTTCACTTCCTCCTCGAGTCGCCAGAGTCTGTGGTAAAGAGCTTCCCTACGAGCCCGCCGCACTGTCTCGAGCATCTTCTTAGTTCTGATCATGATCTTGCGAGACTTGTCGACCGCACTTCTCCAGCACTTGGCTGGGGCCAAGCCAGAGGCGAACGCCACCTTCCACACATCTGCAATCTCTTGATGGACGGAGGGGAGAGAGAAGGTGGACGCGTTGGCATGGAACCACGGAGCCTTGTGGGTCCAGTTGGAAGGTTGAAAAGTGATAACGATCGGGTAGTGATCAGAGATGGTGAGGTCAGTGCGTTGCGTGATGGTAGGGTGGCCCCACTGATGAGTAAAGCTTTGAGAAATGTAGCATCTATCAAGTCTAGCTTTCCTCAGATCCTCGCCCGCTTGGAGATTCGACCAAGAAAAGCCATTCGAGTCTTTGAATTCAACCAGATCCAAGTGGAGTTTGGTCATGTCCCACGTTTCTTTCTCCCGACTGTCGATGACCCTGCCCTTGCCCATCCATCTGTCCATAGGGTCCTCCACCATGTTGAAGTCTCCACAAATAAGCACGTTGTGGGGAAGCGAGTCTAATGAAGCCCAAGTGTTCAGCCTCTCCGAGTCCCCGTTAGGGGCGTACAAAGAAACCATAGTAACACAGAGGGGGGCACCAAAAGAAACCGCAATCCAGCGGTGATTTACATCTTCAATGTAGTTCTCGAGCTTTTCAAGCCAGAGTTGTTTAACACCGATAACCGTTCCTCCGGACCCCCGCTGGTGCTTCGTTGGGATCCACACATGGGCCGAGGAAACGTGTCTGAGCCGTTTCTGGAGGTCTTCTCCGTCAATTTTAATTTCTTGAATACATATAATGTCTGGGTTTAAGCTAATGTCGCGGAGCCATTGGCCAATGATGGCCGCTCTTGAGGGGTCGGTTAGCCCTCTAGCATTTAGCGAGATGACAATCATTTTTGTATTGATCCCTCTTTGCGGGAGGGAGCCTTGTCCTTTCTTCTCTTGGCTTCATCTTTCTTTTTCGCTGGGATCTGATCCCGACTTAGAAATCGGTTCTTGTGGGGGCTTTTCCAGGGTAACTCCATAGGCTGTTTTCCTTTGCGGGATGCCCCTTGCTGGGGAGAATTGGGCCCCATGCTCGGCACCGTTTCCGGGATCGTCGATCCAATGATGGAACTTTCACTATCCATGTTGTCTTCATTACTGGTGGTGAAACCATCTTCTTTGCTTGTGGTGTAACCCTCCTGGGGGGTTTCTTTGTTGTCAGGGATCTCTAGGGCTTCGTCGTGGTTGTCTACCTCAGGTGGCTTTCCACCTGGGTAGTCGAGCTCGTTGATCTCCTTTCCAAGATTGCAATACAAATTGCTGTGGGGGGTAATTAGCAGGTTGTTCCTCTCACCATTGGCCCTCGGACTTCTTTTCCTTCTTCTTCTAACTTCAGTAAAGCCATCGGCATCAGCTTGCGGATTGAGGATGCCCTTGCCGTCCCCTTCCTTGGTCGAGTGGGTCAAATCGCCAAAGCTGTCTTGAGCAGTTTTGGAGGCTTCTTGAAATCGCTTGTTTTTTTGCCTGAGAGGGCAGTCTTTAATCCTGTGACCTTGCTGACCACATCGAAAGCACGCGTTGGGAAGGTTTTTGTAGGTGATATCCTGCTCCCAAACATCTCCTTCGCCCATGTCCACTTTGATCGTTGATGGAAGCGGCGAACTGAGGTCGGCCTCGACGCATATTTGTGGGTGCCATCTGGCGTTGAACGAATGTCTTGCACCCTCATAGATGAGACCACCAATGTCTTCTCGTGAAGCCAACGGCTTGCCGATAGGAGAGACAATGTCCCACACGAAGTTGTACAAGAAGTATGGGAGGTTAGGGAGCTCAACCCAAAGAGGGTACCGAAGTGATTTCGATTTGTCGGGAGTAAAGTCCGATGACCATCTGAATAGGCACAGGGTCGCCCGACCGAGCTGCCAGGAGCCAACGCTTAGGGCTTGGAACGCCATCTCTTCATTTTCAAAAACTAACATCATGTGGTTTGCTGGTAAGAACTGACATTTGCTGACAATTAGTCCTCGAGGGAACCACTCTTTTCGAAGCCATTGTCGCACAATTTCAAGCGGGGGCCTAGGGCCAAACACTTGACCGACGAGGCAAACTTTCTTGAGCTCCTCCTGAGCAGACAGAACTTCGGGTCTACTGAGAGACACGATGGGGGATTCAACTCTTTCGGATGCCCCAGGGGCGGCACATGACCCCCCCTCCAGCAGAGCGGCCAGCGTGCCGGTCTCCCCAGGGGGGGGGGCCCGATTACTTTTCACGAGAGAGGATGAAGCCACATCCATGGCCGAAGGAACTTGCACCACTTTTACTTTCCAACGGCAAAACCCTCTAACATGGAGAGAAAACTGACCACAAACAAGGAAAACTCCCCCCACCGATCACATCGCAGCCAAACACTCCACTTTTCAGGGAAAAACTATAGGGCCAAAGATCCCACAAGAGGGTGGAGCACACTTCTTCTTTTTCGAAACTTTCCTATTTTCCTTTTTCTTTTTCTTCTTTTTTTTTCTCTATTTTTTTTATTTATTTATTTTTTTTCCCTTCTTTTTTCTAAGAAAGCTTTCTTTCTCTGGCTTTGGAGCTCCCGGCGATCGCGATCGGCACCACTGTCCTCAACCAGGCGATCGGGTACCCGGCCGACGATACCGCCCGGAGAGATCGGCCCGGAAAAACCGCCGCAGGTATCGCCCTTCGCGCGCCGCCTTGGTGACGATACCACGGGCCTTCTCCGTGACGATACCGCCCACAAGAGACGCCGATACGCAAAGCACGATATTGCTTCTCCGGGTATCGCGCGCCGCCTTGGTGACGATACCACGTGGCCTTCTCCGTGACGATACCGCCCACAGGAGACACCGATACGCGCTTCCGCAGACCGAGGCGATACAGGGCCGGAGACAGGGGCGACACCGGACCGCAAAGCACGGCCCGGAAACAGAGGCGACACCGGACCGCAACCCGAAATGATATTGCGAGATCTTCCCGCTGACCGTGGTGATACGGGCCGGAAACTGAGGCGACACCGGAAACTGAGCCGATACTGTCACACGCGATACCACCGTGGAGCCCACCGGCCAGGCGACGTGGCGATACTAGGGGCCAAGCGCGATACCCGCGAGGGCGCGATACCAGCCCTAGCAGACATCACTTCTCGACCCCTCGACCCGGCGGGGAGGGGGAGAAGGTAGTCCACGCCGACCCACAGAATAACGTCCTAAGTGACAATCCCCCTACGCTACCGCGTGCCACAACAAACCTCTGCATTGAAAATTCACCGTCTGCTACGTTGAATGCGCCAATGCCTGCGCGGTGTTGGGACTACTCCAAAGCTAAATGGTCGTAGAGGCGGCAAAGCCTCAAAGCATTGTCAGTCGTCGTTCCCCGTCGCCCGCCAACGCAACGAGCAGTATCAACTCCGAAAATCGCCGTGCAGACAGTCCGCCATAGCCGTGCTTTTTAAGTTAGAGAAACATCAGAGTCCATTATTTAATTTTCAAAAAGTTATAAAACTCATCATAACACCATTTAATGGTCCCCCAACCACTTTTTAGGATCAAAAGTGCTATTTTTGGGTTCTAAATCAAAATCTGTGCATGAACTGAAGTGAAAAAAGTGACTTTTTCAAAAATAACTCAAAATGCAACTTTCTCCCTCCAAAACCTCACATTTTCATACCGAGGTCCCAAAAAGTCATCTCTTTCCACTACTTTCTCTCCCTAGCACACCATTGCAGCTCCTCCATCTCCATTTCTTTCTCTATGCATCATCTTCTTTGAATTCCTTCTATCACTTCCATAGCCTGATCTCCAATGGAGAAACCTAAATCTCATAGACGTCCAAAAGATGAGGTTATCACGATAAAATGTCACAATATCAAGGCTCCAGAAGGATTTTGGTTAGGACAGGAGTTCTGCAAAGGTGCATGGGTGTACATGCAACCCTCTGGTGTTGGTCGTCACCGTGTGAGAGATCGTGGAAACTTGGATCTTCATTGGAAAGGGAAGTTACTAGGCTTCAAAAAGCTCAAAATTGGTGAAACTGTTGCCATTGTACAACATGTGTTGACAATGTCAACCATGAAATTGGAAAACTCAAACAAAATGAGATATCCTATCAACTGTAAGTATTACTCATTGACTTTTGTCCAAATTTCATAATATACCTAGCTAAGTTGTGTAGTTTTTTGTTGTAGACATATTTCCTTCTACCTTGGTGGAAGAACAACCACTTCATAGTCTTACAAGTACTTTCCAAGCATTGCATGCAGATGTTGGGTCGATAGTCTTTGCACAAGCCCGTCCTGCTCAGCTATTACGTGAGAGAGTTTTCTTTTACACACATACATATGTTGTACCCTCTTCATCAAATGATTTTGGCAAGTTAGAGATGATTAAGGTAGATTCTCTCTTAAAGCTCGAGTGGCCGCAACCTGATGTATGGACATTAACATCTTTGAAGCATAAGATGGTGATGGACATACACAACTCTTTGAAATTTACAAGAGTTTCAAGATCTATAGGATTACATTGGTGTGTTCCTGTTCATTGTTTTGTACATTTATTTCAGATATTCATAATTCTAGAGACTTCAACAATGTTCATGTTAAAAGATATCACGTATGAGCAGGTAGAGGTCATTCATTGTACATTAGATTCTATTATGATCATTGGATGTGTAAACTTGGTGAATGGATACCTATACAAAGTTCTGAGGGTGTTTTAATTTCATTTGAAATTAAGATAAATCTACCCAACAACGAAATGGAAGTTATTTCAGTAAATCATCATTGAACTCTTGCCAACGTGAGAGAACATTTAGTAATCATGGGATTTGAGGATCTGGATCAATCAAAGTTCAGAATACAAGGGCATAAGGTAAGTAGCATATGGTATTTCTTCTTTTTTTTATACAAATTCTTACACTCAATATGTTCATTTAAAGTTTTCTATTTGTCTGCAGATTGGTAAGAGGTTGGAGGATAAAATTAAAGTCCTCCTTGAATGGAGTGTGGATGGAACTCAACTTTCATTGTCATAGCTCAAGAACTATTTGAGTGCTACAATGTACACACAACCTATGTTCCATTTATAATCCTACATCTGCAACAATGTATTTAACATGCAAGACATGTAGCATGTAAAATTTTTTGATCTCAATATGATGTACAATTTGCCAAATCTTTGGTTTTTCCAATGGCAATTTATTATAATTTTAAAGGTCTGATAATTTATTTTTTGTATTGTGTTGTCGTGTATCTTATTCTGGTTAATGATTCTGTTCAATCTTTTTATGAGAAAAAGTTTTTTTTCTGAGAATTATGTGCATGATTGTTTTATTTGAAGGTATCAGTTTTAGTTTTAAAATGGGTCCCACTCACTTTAAAATTTTGAAACTACTATAAAAGCAACACTTATTCTCTCATTTCTCACTTTTGCAACCAAGAAGAGCTACAATCACTTGCAGAGTACGCACACAAGCTAGCATCACGCGCAATGGCTGCCGCATCCTCCAGTACCCTGCAACCCAAACGCCCACGTGAACTCTTCAATGAGTTCTTGGAATCAACTGAGTTCAAAGGTCAAAACCACTTGTATGACCTACTGTCTAGAGTCCCTGATCTAGACAAAACAATTCAACTGAACTCTGATGTCCTCAAGGAAATCATAGAGTTCCTTGAGTACTACATCTTGCGTTTCTCTTAGAAATACTGCCTTATGAGGGTAAATGGGTTCCATGTGACCTTCTACTCTACATACACAGAGGCGATGAAGCCTTCATGAAGCACCTTAAGCGCTTCATGGCAATTGCTGAAACTGTTGGGCACTTACTAGATGACTCTATGCCATTAGTGAAAAAGCTTAACAAAAAGAAGAGGATGGGTACAAAGTACCTATCCTACATTGCAACAACATATTTTATTATTAATGAGGATCCCGAACCTACACCTGTTGAGCTCCCCAACCTTTCCACTGGGGGTTTTGTTAAGGAGAAGAATGAGCCTCAACCAGAGGCCATAAATTTTGCCAAAGAAAGCATTACAATCCACCAAGAATTTCCTGGTGGTATTGAGGATAAACTACGTGCGCAATCAAGCATGGAGGAGGCCCCCCCTTCAAATCTCAACCCCTCTGAGCCCACATTACCAGAGGTGGAACTTGAATATCTCTCCATCATCGTTGTGGATGGAGAGGAATTTATTTTACTCCATGACATTGAGAAGGCATTCGGTCTACGTGTAGATGAATGCTTGAGTATTTTCTCCACAATGTTAGATGTTCCACTTGACAACACATCTGACATACTTGAAAAGAAGTCCATCCCACTTGGGGATTCTGTGGCAGACACCATAGGAATGGTGTGTGCTGATATTTTAAATGATGACAACAATTCTACTACGGAGGAGGAGTTCAGTGTAGCACGGTAGAGGATACTGAAGCAAAAAATTCCTACATCCCCTGTAGCAGAGCAGAGTGGCATGGCCCACTCTAGCATTGATCTTGATGCCCCTGGAAGAGGGGAGGAAGAAGACACGCTTCATGATGTAAGTGGTAATTGAATTAAATAAATTGATAATTTTAAGTTAACATTGTAAGAGCTTGAATTCTCATTTGTTCTTAACAGGAAGCAATTGAGCTCGACAAGTTCGCAGCAAGGTCTGGTGGGGATCGAGCTTCTCTTGGGAGTGGTGCATCCTTGGCAAACTACATCAGAAAGTTGCCAAAGGATGATTTTGTTATCATACACAAAGACTACAGTCCGGATGGGCACTTCATGACTTGGTGGTTGAAGGCCCTTAGCAAGATTTTGTGTTTATGTACAATTACCCAAGGCACTAATTGTGTCATTTTGGTTAGGAAATCCTTAGTTGTAACTACATTAGGACTTAATTTTAGAGGAAAAGTATTAGGGCAAATAGGTATCGCCATGGGTCTTGGAATGCAAGACCCCCATGTAATATCAAGATCTGTATTGACTTACCAGCTACCTCAATCTCTACAAAGGAGAAAGAAAGTTGTAGAGAAATTGAAGGCAACTGAGAAATGATGTAATGTCTTGATAATACAAACTTTTTTTTCATCATTTGTCTAGTTCTGTATATGAATGTGCTAAAAAATTGAACTTATCTTCTCTCCACAAATTGTATCTAATTGGGGGTCTTTGTATTGTCCTTTGGTCCTTTGTATAATTATATGCTTTTTTGGTTGGGGCTTTTTTGGCCTTATCTAGTGTTTTTAGGTGCTACAATACATAGGAAAGTATGTAATTCTAGATTTTCACTTGGTTTTGGTAGAATCAGGACCAAAAGTTTCTAGTAGGCTATAAACTCAGCTTGAACTAGATAAAGATCTCATTGCTTGTAGGGTATAACCTCTTAATAACTAGACCATTGCATCTCTACCATATGTTTCATGCTTACAAAAGACCAAATATTGCAAAAAAAACCCCAGCCATAGAAACATGGGATTCAGCCCTACAAAAATTTTGCAGCGCTGAATCCTGTGTTTCTGTGGCTGGGGGTTTTTTGGTATGAAAAGGACATGTTGCACATCAATAGGTAGAAAAGGAACATATCTAGTCACAAAACAATAGGCAAGTGCATGCATGTTTAATTGAATCCATATATAACTGACTGAAAGAGAGAGAGAGAGAGTGAGAGAGAAAAAAGAGACAAAGAATATAAGTCAAAACAAAATTTTCTATTATCCATTGTATTACATCGAAAAGTAGCCTATCATAGGGTATAATATACACATCATGGGTTATTTCCTCTAATTCTTCTTGCTAGCTGAATGTCCTTCGGTTGTATAGTTACTCTCTTGGCATGGATAGCACAGAGGTTAGAGTCCTCAAGCATGGAGATCAGGTAGGCCTCAGCTGTCTCTTGAAGTGCTTCAAGTGCTATCCATTGTATTCTTAGACTTGCTTGGTAGCTTTGTAGTTCCTCTTTCACTACCCTTGCAAAAGCTCTTCGTGGTATGAGTAGTTCAACGGACTTTTGGTAGTGTCGTATCTCTACAAAAGCCCTACAGTGCTTCCTTTGTCTTTGTGGAGCTCTTGTGTTGGGAGGTATGTTTGGCTGGCGTTGAAGTTGACTTTGTGGTTGATAGTTTTTTTTTCTCCGATGTACACGATGTGAGGGCCCAGCTTCATCTTGCACGTTTTGTTGTTGATGTGGTTGTTGATTTTGCTCTCTTTCCTTCTCTATTGGTATTTGCCCTTGTCCTTGTGGAAGTGTCTTTCCTCCATGTGTCACCCTATGGCTCGTTGGAATTTGCATATCATTCCATGGTGGTTGATTGCTGCTTTCCTCGTTCGGGAATGACTCTTCTTCGCTCTCTGGTACACTCCTTCTGATCAACTTCTGTTTGGGTCTTGATTTGATGGGTGTCCTTGTTGGTGGCTCATCATCTCAAATGGCCTCTGATTGTCCTGGAGTGTAATACTCTTGTCTATTTAAAAAACTGTTTGTTCACACTAGAATGGACAAAACCTGTTTAAAACCATACAGAATATTATATATTAAATAATAACACATTGAAACCAAGATTACAATAATCATAGGTATTACCACATAATGGGAAATAACGAATTCACTTTACTTGCAAGCTGAGCCTTCTCGTTGTCTCCTTGCACGCCACTGAGCATGATGAAGAGGACCTAACGATGACTTCCATTTCTCACTGGCAATGTTGTGTTGCATCGTTTTTGCAAGTTTTGCCAATTTTGAATCCCTAAGTCATTCCACAAAAAACTTTCTCGAGAATGTAGTGCGGTAAAACCAATTAAACATCTTCTCCATGTAGTTTGATTGCATTGGGCCACCACCATGTCGGGTGTTTTTGAAGTAGACACCCCTCGCTTTGTAGTGTGACTTTTCCATTCCTTGGGTACTAAAAATCTCTAATGACCCATATCGATGCATGAAAAAAGCTCCATGTGCAAACAAAATATGCTAAAAATTGTTAAGTACATTGGAAAAAGGTAAGTGCAATGAACACTTGTAGAAGAAGATTACACTTACAATGTAGTATGTTATATTGCTCTCTCCCCAACATTGAATGAAACACTTGGTGAACTCCACTAATGTTTCTTTAAACATTTGACGTTGAATAGCACTAGACCTAGTCAGATCCATTAAGCCTACCAACTTATCAAAGCTCGACCAAACTTTCCTTCTCTTATTACAAAGATCAACTTGAGAGTCATTGTCTGTTGTGATCATGCATAGGTCTTTCCACAGCTCATAAGGTTCATTATTTTGAGTGCTAGTACCTCTTCTAAAAAAATATCTTGCTTTATTCCCTGTCATTGACACTTGTTGCAAGCTATCTTGAGATTCTCCAACTTTCTTAACAACTAGGGTTTCATTTCCACCATGACAACCAATTGAATTAAGAAGTTCCTCCGATTTCTTTATAGCTTGAATAGATTTATCAACTGGCTTCATGGAAAATGTGTATTCTATATGGAGCTTCAATAGTCTATCAAAAATTCTCATGAAGGCATGCAAGGTGCAAAAGTGGACATTGACTAAAGGGAATGGAATAATGGGATTCCAATCCTTATCTGACATGTCAGGATTAGGTGTACCTAACATGGGACACCTCATTAAAGGTGTATCCCATTCAGCAGATGGAGTTGCATCTGTGTCATCAACTAAATCATCTATGTTGTTTTGTTTTCTCTTTGTTCGTTTATAACCTCGTGTGCAATATGGACAAGGATAGAGAGTAGATGCACCTTGTTTGCACCCTAACATGCATTTGATAGTCTTTAAGTCTCCACCTAAGTGCCACTCTACTTCAAAATCACCAAGGCTTTCTACATTGATTTTGGCACCATGAATTTGAGAAGTTATCACCTTTGTGATCCATGGGGTCCTTTTGAAAATCCATGTAAGAACATCATTGGATTCTTTAGGTACTTCAATAGCACCTAACCACCATATATTTTTCTCGGATTGGACACTATATGTAAAGTGATGGGTAGATTCTTCACTATCATCAATAATAGCATGGGCCATAGCTTCGTTCATGAGTGTCACACTAAGTCTCTCCATACGGTGTCCCTTTATGATTTGACATTCGTCTAGCTTCAATACAAACTTGAGTTTGGAACCACAATCTACATCAAATAACAAACATTATATTATTAAAAATACTATGAATGTCGTTATCAAAACAATGGATATACCTTGAAGTGTGGATTTGTAAAATTTAACCATTTCCTTTTGAAGCCTCTCCAAATTGACAAATATGTTGTTGTACTTTGTGTAGATGAATCTCTTTCTAAATGTGTTTTTCAACTCTTTCTTTGATGTAGATGAATGATAAATGGATGCAGGCATAACATCTTCTATATGCAGGTAATTGCCAAGAGTATTGGCTACATCCTCATTGGTCATCTTCTTCTTCAGAGATACCTTGTAAGGGCATGGAAAAATGCTTTGGAAAATACCTTTGTTTTGTAGAGCCTGCTTCAAAAGATTGTACAATGCAGTGTACGCTCTAGTACTAACACCTGCTTCATCACATACCATCTATACCTCACTAGGACTAATAATATCTTCTAAGTTGCCTGCAAAATCTTTAATCACTTGGGTTTTGATGTGATTTCCTATTGGTGAATCCAAAATCATAAGCACATGTTTGTTGCTAAGACAAGAATTCAGAAACTTCAATTGATCCTCCATTGTTGAGGAAGCACTCCCATCTTCAACAAATGACCTGCACAATAAGAATCTCAATCTAAAAGTCTTTTAACATAACTAAACAAAGGAAATACATACCTAAGTGTGTAAACACGTCGCTTCCATGCTCCACCACTAGTTGAAAGAGCTTGAAAGGTTGATAATGGTCGTTTCCTAAATCTCATCCCAAGTGGAATCTCTTTTAGTTGTGTAAGATTGGCTTTTAACTTTGTAATTGTGCTCTCCTTTTCTTCCACATCTTTTTGGATTCTATTATTGTGCTCATCCAAAGATTTGATAGCACTTTCTATAGTGTATATAGCACTCTCTAAACTGTGTATCTTGAAATGGTTGTGATGACATTGTTGCATCCAATAATTTGCTATAGATGTAGAATGGTTAGACAATCGCTTGCAATAGCTTAGCAGTCCATCTTCACCGCAACCAAGGAATTGTAGAAATGTGGAGATAGTATGGAATCTAGGATGAACATTAGCCATTGGATCCAAGGCATACAAAGCACCATGGACCCAAAGATCAATATTCTTCTCTCCAGCTGCACGTCGTGCATTTTGAGAATCTATGTCATTGCTACCTCTAGTTGTTGGTGCAAATTCTGTAGGAACACGAACATGTACACTCTTTGAGTGAGGAGCACGCATTGGTGCTGGTGTCATGTTCGTAATACATGTGAGCACCATGATGTTCCAAAAATCCAGCACCAAATGGGAAGAAGCACAAAGATGGCTGGAATGGCTAGTACAGTAGCTGTGTGCAAGAAAAAAAGTGTGTTTTGGTATGTGGATAGGTCAAAATGGCTTTTTTCAGTATGTTAGAGGGAAAATGAGTTTTTTTTCAAAAATTCATGTTTTGGGGCAACCAAAGTTACGAGTTTGATGATGTGGCACTTAACTTTTGGAGGGATTTTGAAAAGTATGTTTTGTAAGTTTTTTTTATAAAAATAAGACTAAAAAAATTAAGTTCTGACATATACATAAAAGTATGGGCCATTTTGAATAAAGAATAGCTGAAAAAGAGACTTTTTCAAAAAACTCATTTTTTTATTCATAAAGATGGACGGATTTGATGAGGTTGAAAGTGATTTTTCTCTCTCTCTATGTGCAGAAGAGAGAGAAGGTCCTAGCTCAGCCTAAAAAAAAGCCTACTTCAGCCTACCAAAAAGTGCTCTATTAAATGCACTTTGTCCCCTTAACAAAGTACAAGATTAATCTTTAATCCCTAAAAATTAGGAATCCTTACAAGGCCCATGCAGGGTTCACTTTTTTTCCTAATGGAAATCTAAATACAAAGTATACATCATCCAGTGACAATGGGTGTTATAACTATGATAATCAAGTACTCCACTACAGTGTGGATTGGGGAAACGCAATGCTGGATTGGTCTGAAAAAGACCACCTCTTCAAAACTCCTCACTCTTTATTTCAAACTTTTAGATAATCTCTTCACGTCTTATTAATCTTAAATAATCTGTTTCATAAATTCAAATGGCCCATTGACAAGGATCATGGATGGAGAATGAGAGCAGTAGACAATGGGTCTCAAATCTTCCTAGGTGCATCTGCCTATGTGCCTATTATGGTAGGAGGAGTCTGTGAAGAGCTCCATTTCTTTGTGCAAGATAATTGCTCATATGGGGTGATAGTAAGGCAAGCTTTTATAAAAGAAATGTGGTTACAGATGAAGGCCATGAATGATGGTTCAATATATGCTAGAATTCCTTCAAAATTTGGAGTGGATTCCCTACAAGTGATAAATATCTATGCAAATCATTCAAGGAATAAGAAAAATTTATGATGAAATCCCATTGACTCTTACAATCATGTGTGTGAAAATTGTTCAAAAGTAAGAGAATTTGGGACATCTTATGATCAAATTGTCTATTAGATTACACTATTGAGGAGTTCTTGGCTTTAAATATTAAAAAACCTAAAGAAGGGAAAGAAAATATGAAAGAAGCTACTAAGAAATTAAAGGAGTGAGGTTTAAAAAATAAGATCTATTTTGATAAGAAACATCGACCTAGGCCACGATCAATAGAGTGAGGGGATTGGGTACTTATCTACGACAGTACCTTGGATACCCAAAATGCATGGAATAAATTAACTAAAAGATAGTTTGGACCTTATGTTATTGTTTCTATTTTTTATATAGGTACATATTCTTTATGCGAGCTTGATGGAACTCCTTTGAGAAATTTGATTACAAGAAAGTCAATCAAGTTATTCAAATGAAGATTGAGCAGTGACTATGCAATTGATGAAGAGTTCTTAGACGAAGACAAGGAGGGTGATAAATGATGTGAGAACTAAGCAAAAAGATAAATCAGGTGAAAGAGTTCTTTACTCTGATTATTTTTTTTTCTGTAAAATTTTTCCCCATGCATTCATGAATAAGAGACTACATTATTCTCACGTGTAAATTAAATATTTAAAATTATGAAAAGATGAATTAGAAACTTAAGTACGGATGAGTAGGAATTGGAGATAGGAATTAGAGACCGTATGTCTATTGTAAAGATGGAATTTGAAAATCTTGACTTGTGATTCATAGTAGAGGTAAAGCTTATTTTATATAGGTAGACCGCCTTAGTGTCTAAAACCACTTACGTAGTGAGATGCTAATTCCTGCTATAGCATGCCTGTAGATCCTCTCCTTTAATTAGGGTTTAGGTCTTTCCCCTTTAACAAGAAGTTGCGAAGAGAAAGTTAAATGAAAGAAGTAGTACATCAATGGTTGCTACAAAGTAAAAAAGAGAAAGAGAAAAGAAATAAAAGAAAAAGAAAGAAAAGAAAGAAAAAGAAAAAATATAAAAAATAGTTTTCATGACATAGATATGGTCTCAAAACCACTTTTGAGATTTACTAAGAAGGCTTTACAAGGTGGGTGTATGCTATAGAGGAATAAGTTACTAGCATCTTATGGCAAGTGGCTAAGAAAGTAAGTGATAGAACACTTATATAAGATAAACATTACTTATGAATGAACTCAATAGAAGGAAGAGTACCATGACTATCTAAATGATTTCTATAGGATTTTGTAACACTTATTTTCATTTTCATACATTGAAAAAGAATAATTATTTCAATTTTGAGTAACTTTTTTTATTTTTAGACTGTATATTTTCATTTAAAAGCATATTTGATAAACCGTTTGGAAAAATTTAGAAATATTTTGTCCAAAAGAAATTTGATACTGCCTTTGATAATCAACAAGTTGGCCCATCAGGGCAACATGCAAGTTTAGTGGGGGCCAATATCAGATGTATTTATCCACTCTGACTTACATTAGAAAAAAATAAAATCTTGTTAAAGATTGGTAATCTATACACCTCTCAAAATGTGTTCCATGTGACTTTGGATTTGAATTATCTCCTTCTTTATTACTTACAGGCAAATGAAAAGAGGAAGATGTGCTATAAAGAGAACATGAAAGGATGATAAATAAAGAGTATAATTGTATACAAAGATTAAATGTTATCATCTATACAAGTTTATATTATCAAGCTACTTATGATGAGAAAAGAAGGCCTTGGATGTTAGACATGTGTAGGGGAAGAAGAATTCCATGTTCTTGATCCTGTAAACCCTCCATGATCAAGTATAATTTTCATGAGAATCCTTAAAAATCATGTGAAGCCTTCATGACATACAAGCATTTTATGTCTATGAGGAACACCTAGTGACTATGTCCATTTGAACCCTTCATACATAACTCTCAACAATGACCTATGTGTGCACTTTGTATGTCTATATATGTGAACCATATATGTGAATATAAATGCATACTATATGCATATGTGTGAGTATGTATATATATATATATATATATATATATATATATATATATATATATATATATATATATATATATATATATATATATATATATATATATATATATATATATATGTGTGTGTGTGTGTGTGTGTGTGTGTGTGTGTATGTGGTTATGTGTTAGTGTTTATGTGAATCCTATGACTTTGTGTGACCTAAAATGGCTATGTCCGTATCTAAGTTTATATGTGAAAATACCCTAATTTTGTTGTTTTTACGAAACCCTTCACATGCTTGTGTTTATGCCGTAAATACTAATGAGTATGTGTTTGTATATGGAAACCCTATGTGTATGGATACCCTTGTTTGTTTGAAGCAACCTCTATTTATATGTGTGCACCCTATGTCAATGAGCTTGAAAACACAACCCTAAGTCTCTTTGTCTATGTGTGTGCATGACTAGAACCGTGACTAGTTATGGAACCATAAGTAAAGAACCCAAGTAAATGTTCGAGAATCCCAAGTGCTTTTGTTGTGAGCATTACTCTATGTGTTTATGGGTGTCTATCCTACCCTTTGTACCCTATGTCTAGTGTTCGTGATCCAACCTTCAATCCCAATGATGATGTGTGGAGAATTAAAATAGAAAAATAAAATTATAAACAAAATATAAAGTTAATATTTAGTAGTTACAAAAACGAAAAGATTAAAAAGAAATAAGAAAAACAATAGACCCAAATAATAAAGACAAAGAACTGAATACGTATGCATGTGTGTTACGAGTGAGTTAAGTGGCGAGTGTCCATGCGAATCTCTGAGTTTGTTAGGTGTGCAACGTTAGTGCGCTTGGAATTTAGGTGCATCTGGTGAGATGTGTTAGTGATCTAAATGAGAATGTGTGCGTGAATATGTGTGTGTATGTATCTATGTAAATAGGTTTCTATTATGCTCTTTTATAAAATGCTTTTTTCAGGTACATCCAAGAGAGAGAGGGGGAGAGAGAGAGAGGGCCTGATTGGTAGCTTACATAGAGGCTTGATAGCAAACACAAAGTCAATAGGTAGAGGTAGAGAGAGATAGAAAGAGAGAAGGATCTATGTAGGGGATGTGTGATAGAGCAAATGCGAGTGGAAGATGCACATGGTGGAGGCATTGAGAGGATTGTAGAGAGATCGAGAGAGAGAGAGAGAGAGAGAGAGAGAGAGAGAGAGAGAGAATGGTAGAAGATCAGTTGATGTAGTAGATGGCATGGGAAAGATTCAATGCAAACGAGAGAAAGACAGAGAGAG
This sequence comes from Ceratopteris richardii, assembly GCA_020310875.1. Taxonomy (NCBI): domain Eukaryota; kingdom Viridiplantae; phylum Streptophyta; class Polypodiopsida; order Polypodiales; family Pteridaceae; genus Ceratopteris; species Ceratopteris richardii. The sequence continues at coordinate 179,120,172 of CM035414.1, forward strand.
AGAGAGAAGGAAAATTATAGAGAGAAAGACTAAGAGATAGAGAAGAATTGATGAAAGAAGAATTGGTTGTGCTTGTTTCGCTGAAGACTTTAATTACATATATAGATCTCATTCCTCACCTTTAAATTTTCTATTAATCAATATATGTAATGTTCATGAATTTGTGACTAGGATCCTATCTGTTCTTGTGTCGAAGGATTTGCTCAAGTGTTTGTGAGTGTGTGTACACAAACATGAATATATGTAATAGTACATGAGCTTGATGTTCAAGTTTATTTTATATTCATGTATGTGTGTCCGATTGTATGAAACGGAGTGTTTGTGGGCAATTTCTCACTCACATGCATACATTTGTAACTATGCGCATATATGTGTCTCCATTTTTTAAGTAGAAACATGAGCGCTTGTGAACTGTATGAACAAATTTTTGTAATTTTATGTGAATGCGCATAGATGCTTGCATGTGTGAGCATGCATATAAGTTCATGGGGTGAAATTGGATTTGAAAGGTAGCAAGCATAATATTAGAACAGTGTCAAAATGTACACAATGTGGAGAGAAATCCTAGGTGGAAGATGAGAGTATATACTTGTAGATGAAGGATAAGAGAGAGAGCATATTTTGTATAGGAATTTACTTTCAGCATCACTAGTACTCTTTTAGATTTATTTTAGTGATTGTTCATTAATGGATGTAGATTCCTCCATGATATTAAATTCATCTTATATCCAAGTTCCATTCGATCTAATGCATCAATCTCGAAATACTCTTGTAGACCAAGACACTATTTACATTTTTCTTTCCAAATATTTGCTTCTTATAGAACAAAATATGCACCAATCCTATAACATTCCTGTAGACCAAGAAATTATCCATTTTCTTATTTCCACATATTTACTTCCTATGGAAGAAAGCTAGGATCCCCCCATTGAAAACAAAAAGGAAATCTTCCCAAACTTCGTTAAGTTACTTAATTTATTTGCACTTACATGTAGTAAATCATTCATACATTAGCACAGTCCCATACTCAATCACTTCAATCAGCTTTTAACCACTTCCCAATTCCAAAATGATGGAGAGTGTTAATCTCCAAAAGAACAACCTACTCTTGAATTTAGAACACCTCTATATCAAGAGTAAGTCAAAACCTTCACTAAATTAGAGGTCCAATCTCCAAATTATCAAAAGTTGAAAAATTCTGTGAAGAAGATAAAACACAGAAAGTCTGCTGCACAATTTCTTCTCATTGACCTATCAAACATGTAAAGTTTTCTATGAAATTTTGTACAGAGTGTCGCCTAGAGATTGCGCACCTCCTCCAAGTTAAAGTTCTCAAAAAGGTTTAGTATAACTTGAGAAATCAACTTCACAAGTTACCTATGTCTGAATCTGTACTTCTGAGAAGTCGATTTAGACACCCCTAACTTCTTAACTTCAATTCTCTCAGTACAAAACCCGTTTAAGCAAATGCTTCTAGCCACGAGTAGATCACCTTCCAACTTAAAGATTAAGTGCTTACTTGCACAAAACTTTAAACTATGGAGTGAGAACTGACCAAAAGATTAAGATCGAAATTTGCGCCTGTTTCAGAGAACTGTAGACACTCAACACATATGAATGTTCCTACTAACAATTCTCCTAGCCTGTTTGCAATTAGACTCTGAAATTCAGGTCACAGACTCATTAACTACCAACTTAGATATCCTCAAAAGGATTTCACAAATGATCTACCACAGACGGAGTAGACGCAGAAACATCGGGCGCAATATTTTCTTCATTTCAGGAGAAGACTACAACTGAAAAGTGAGAGAGACTTCAACACCTTTCTCATGTGTCTATTGACATTTACAATCACTTATTTCTCTATTCCTATGCTCATACATAGTCTCTCCTCGTCTTCTCTCTATATCCCGACATTTTCCAAAAGTATTTATAGACAAATTTGTACAAGTCTATGACTAATCAAAGATCTAAGTGAACAATGTACATATGTGTACATTCCTCACATACTCTAAATGTATCTTCCTTCCAAACTTCAAGAGTTGATCTCATCCTTCATTCTTTAGTCTTCAAGTATTCAATTGGTGATTGATCTGCACCAACAGCTCCCCCTCAATCATCAATTGAGGTTTCTCCTTTCTTCTTTATACCTGCCATGTCTTTAAACTTCTGTAGCTTTGGTCCATCCAAGCTCTTTGTAAGCATATCAGCTATCTGATCTTTTGTTGAAGTATGTATGACTTCAATCTCCTTATCCATCACTTTCTCTCTTAGAAAGTGATACTGAATCTCAATGTGTTTGGTCCTGGCATGAAAAACAAGATTAGCAGCTAAGTACAATGAACTCATGTTATCTCCATATATAATTGGTACCCCATGCACAATGTCAAAACTCTTCATCAATGTCTTGACCCAAATCACTTCCTTTGCAGCTTCAACCATGCCTTTATACTCTGCTTCTGTAGAAGACAAAGCAACTGTATGTTGCTTCTTGGAGCACCATGAGATAAGTTTATCTCCCACATAACACATATATCCAAAAGTTGACCTTCTATCATCTGGATTACCTGCCCAATCTGCATCACTATAAATTTTGATATTTGTATCTGAGGTAAACCCATAATACAAACCTTCATTGAGTGTACCCTTAATGTACCTCAACACTCTTTGACCTGCAATCCAATGTTCTTTCCTTGGGCAATGCATGAATTGAGACAAAACTCCTACTGCATATGATAAATCAGGTCTAGTTAATGTAGCATAGATAAGGCTACCAACCAAACTCTGATATTGTCTCATGTCCTTGAATTCTTCACCTCCAAACTTACTCAATTTGTGATTCACCTCCAATGGTGTAGGTGCTACCCTGCAATCATCCATTTTAAACTTGATTAACAAGTTCTTCAAATACCTTTCTTGGGTCACAAATACTCCATGTTGAGTATATGTAATCTCCATGCCTAAGAAATATGACAAGTCTCCCAAGTCACTAATTTTGAACTCCTTTTCCATTTGCTTCTTGAGTCTTTGTATTCCTTCTTCATCTGTACCTGTAAGAATTATATCATCAACATATATGCACATGTATATGAAACCATTATCACTTGCTTTGACAAGCAAGCTACTATCTGCTTTAGACACCTGAAATCCAATTTCTTTTAGGAACTTCACAAGTCTATAGTTCCATGCCCTTGGGGCCTGCTTCAAGCCATACAAAGCTCTCTTGAGCTTGCACACATGATCTGGATACCTTTTATCTCTGAACCCTTGAGGTTGCTCCATGAATACATCATCTGAAATATAACCATTCAAAAAAGCATTTTTCACATCAAGTTGACATAACTTCCAACCTTTACATGCAGCAATAGCAATAAGTGTCCTGATGGTTGTCATCTTTGCCACAGGACTATAAGTCTCATCATAGTCAACACCATAAGTCTGAGCAAACCCTTTGACAACAAGTCTAGCTTTGTATCTAGACACACTTCCATCTGCAAACCTTTTTGTCTTGTAGACCCACTTGCATCCAATGACTTTCTGACTATTTGGTTTTGGAACCAAATCCCATGTTTGATTCTCCAATAGTGCATCATATTCTTCCTGCATAGCTTTCTCCCATTTTTCCTTACCTTTTGCCTCTTCATATGTAGAAGGGTCTTCATCTGTATTCACCATATAAGCATAATCTTTTGTGGCTAAAACTGAAGTATCATAGCTATACCTTGTAGGTTGCCATTTATTCCTTGTAGACCTCCTAAGCTCTCCACTTTTTGAGGTTTCTGGTTCTTCATATTCAGGATCAAATCTTGGGGTTTCTTCCACTTCAACCTGCACTTCATTATTCTCTTGTTCATCAAATATTTGAACCTTTGATTTACCTTTCCTTTGGTTCACTTCTTCTTCATCACCTGTATTGATATTGATTGTACCTGCATACCAAGTGCTTTGCTCATCAAATGTAACATCTTTAGAAACCATGAATTGTTTTGTAGATGGACTCCACAATCTATAGCCCATCTGCTTATCATCATAACCAATGAAAACATATTTTTCAGCTTTAGGCTCCAACTTGTGCCTTAATTGTGATGGCACATATGCATATGCCACACATCCAAAAATTCTGCAATGATCCAAGGTAGAGGTCTCTTACCCCACCAAGCCTCATATGGTGTCATACCCTGCAAGGCTTTACATGGTAACCTATTGACCAAATAAGTGGCTGTATTTACAGCCTCAGCCCACAAATAATTAGGGCAATTTTTCTCCTTCATCATGGATCTTGCAAACTCAACAAGTGTTCTATTTCTCCTTTCTGCAACACCATTTTGTTGAGGAGAGTACCTGCAAGTAACTTCTCTTTTTATACCTGTATTCCATAAGTAATCACTGAACTCATTAGAGAAATACTCTCCCCCTCCATCTGACCTTAATCTCTTCAACTTATGACCTGTAATTCTCTCTTCATATGCATGATAGTGTTTAAATGTATTAAACACTTCTGACTTATCTTTGATCACATAGATAGTGATCCATCTAGTAGCATCATCAACATAAATCACATAATACCTTGACCCATTTATACTGAAATCTTTTGATGGTCCCCACACATCTGTGTGTACCAATTCAAGCTTCTCTGAGTGCATAAAACCATGCTTGGAATAAGAATTCTTATGAGCCTTACCTAATTGACATGCCTCACATTTGTATGTCATATGTTGACCTGCAACATTAGGCAATCCAAGCACTGAACCATTGTTAACCATATCTTTAATACCTCTTTCATTGAAATGTCCAAGCCTCTTGTGCCAAAGATCTAACTCAGAGATCTTATGTCCTCCATATGTGAACATAGCATGACCAATATTGCCTTGAATCTTCAATGTAAATAATCTTCCTTCTTTTTTTCCTGAAACAATCTGTTTATACCCTTGGCTAGGGTCTTCCACATATACTCCATCATTAGTGAATCTTACTTCATATCCCTTTTCAACAATTTGTCCTACACTTATCAAATTCTTAGGGATTGTAGGAACATACAAGACCTTACTCAATAAGGTGCTACCATCCTTGGCCTTCACTGATCCAATTGACTTCACATTGTGCTTTGTGTTGTCACCTGTTTGAACAACATGATTAAAAACATTATTCTCCAATTCAGTCATCAAGGATATATTACCACTCAGGTGATTGCTACACCCTAAGTCAATGTAGAAAACTCTTTGATCTTCACTCTGCCTTTCACAAGTTGCATTCATTATCAATGTTGAATCCTCCTTTTGATCTGAAGCATAATTGTAGTAGGTGTTGTTATATTGTTGACTTTGGAATCCTCTACCTGCATTTCTTCCAAAGTAACTCCTACCACCTCTACCTCTGAAATTACCTCTTTGATTTCTGCCACCTCTACCTCTTGAATTATAGTTCTGATTGTATCCACCATTACTCTGATTATTATGCCAACAATCATTAGCTAAGTGATTTGTCTTACCACAAATCCAGCAAGCTTTACCTCCATCCTTGTTGTTTCTGCCTCTTCCTCTACCTTTGCCACCTCCTCTTCCTCTTAGGAAGTTGGCTTGAGTAGTTGTTCCTTCATCTTCACCTGCTTGTTGCTTTCCTTTGCTATTCTTCTTTTTGTCCTTTGAGTACATTGCATGACCTGCACTCTTGTCACCATCTCCTTTAACATCCTGCTCAAATGTTAGCATATGACCTAGCAATTGATTTAAATCAGGAGTGAAATGGTCAAGTGATAATTCTGTAGACAAAATGAATGGCTTCCATTTGTCATCACCTCTCAAACCTGTAAGGATTTGCCTTACCAATTTATCCTCCTCAATGTCTTCATCAACAGCTCCTAATGCATCTGCAATGTCTTTCATCCTTGTTACATAGTCTGAGATAGATTGAGAGGCCTTCTTCTTAAAGGTTGTAAACTCTGCCCATAAGGATGCCTTCCTTGACTTTGTAGTATTCTGGAAATGCTCCTCCAAAGCATTCCAAATATCAGTTGCACTTTCAAGACCTCGAATATGAGGTAACAAGTAATCATTGACTCCCATATAGATAATGCTCCTAGCTTGAGCATCTTTCTTCATCCAATTTTTCAAATCTGCTAACTCTTCCCTAGTTGGAACACTAGGATCTCTGAACTGTGGCTTCTCTTCTTCTCCTGTGATGTAAGCAATCAAATCTTTGCTCATAAGATGAGCTTCCATCCTCATTGACCATGCAGGATAGTTTTCCCTATCCAATTTCTCTATCTGTAGAGAATCTCCCATCTTATGTCCACCTGTGTATTGAAATCTTCAAGCTTTACAAACAATATATGTACCTTTACTTCGAATTAGACTCCTTTTGTCCTTCCTGATGTCGTATGGTCTCCTCCTCTTGCTTTGCCTTCAAACTTTCACCTTTTAGTTCTTCAATTGTTGAATTTCTTGAATCTGCAGCAGTCGGGACCTTCCTTTCCTTGATTTGATGTCCCCTGCTCTGATACCACTGATGAAGAGTGTTAATCTCCAAAAGAACAACCTACTCTTGAATTTAGAACACCTCTATATCAAGAGTAAGTCAAAACCTTCACTAAATTAGAGGTCCAATCTCCAAATTATCAAAAGTTGAAAAATTCTGTGAAGAAGATAAAACACAGAAAGTCTGCTGCACAATTTCTTCTCATTGACCTATCAAACATGTAAAGTTTTCTATGAAATTTTGTATGGAGTGTCGCCTAGAGATTGCGCACCTCCTCCAAGTTAAAGTTCTCAAAAAGGTTTAGTATAACTTGAGAAATCAACTTCACAAGTTACCTATGTCTGAATCTGTACTTCTGAGAAGTCGATTTAGACACCCCTAACTTCTTAACTTCAATTCTCTCAGTACAAAACCCGTTTAAGCAAATGCTTCTAGCCACGAGTAGATCACCTTCCAACTTAAAGATTAAGTGCTTACTTGCATAAAACTTTAAACTATGGAGTGAGAACTGACCAAAAGATTAAGATCAAAATTTGCGCCTGTTTCAGAGAACTGTAGACACTCAACACATATGAATGTTCCTACTAACAATTCTCCTAGCCTGTTTGCAATTAGACTCTGAAATTCAGGTCACAGACTCATTAACTACCAACTTAGATATCCTCAAAAGGATTTCACAAATGATCTACCACAGACGGAGTAGACGCAGAAACATCGGGCGCAATATTTTCTTCATTTCAGGAGAAGACTACAACTGAAAAGTGAGAGAGACTTCAACACCTTTCTCATGTGTCTATTGACATTTACAATCACTTATTTCTCTATTCCTATGCTCATACATAGTCTCTCCTCGTCTTCTCTCTATATCCCAACATTTTCCAAAAGTATTTATAGACAAATTTATACAAGTCTATGACTAATCAAAGATCTAAGTGAACTATGTACATATGTGTACATTCCTCACATACTCTGAATGTATCTTCCTTCCAAACTTCAAGAGTTGATCTCATCCTTCATTCTTTAGTCTTCAAGTATTCAATTGGTGATTGATCTGCACCAACACAAAAGGAGTGCACTAGTAGCACCCCGTGTAGTGACAAAGACACCCATAGAAAAGCTAGACCCGATCCACCTGGTGGGCTCATTTTATGCCCCAACACTGAGCGCTCCCAATGGGAGTTTGGATGGCCATCTAGACAGACTCCATATAAAGGGCTTACTACAGCACAATGCTCTACAAAGCTACACATGGACCATTCTTATAAAACTTTTGCAAGGGGACTTGGTATATATAAATGTTCTCCGGAGATACAAAATAGATGTTCTTCGGAGATAAGAAATATGTTGCAAAATATACAATTTCACAATTTATTCAGGACTAGAAGTATTACCATCTTGACCATATGGTCTGGGGGATAGGCCCCCTAGACCCTGTTGAAGGGTGCAAACCCCCCTATGCACTCCCCCCATTAAGCATCAAACGGGAAATCACATAGCACCAAAAGGCCTTTAATTTCACTTTGAATGGTAACCCAATGACCCAAAAGTTTATGCCCTACCTAACCTAATCAATAGGCTCAGAAAGATCGTCTATTACCATCAATAGTCACAAAAATAAATTCAGTTTGAGTCACAATATCGTAATGAAATTTGTATCTAGCATCAATGAAATTTGTATCTCGCAAGAGCCTTGGTGAAGACGGCTATTCCATTTTCTTCAGTTGGAGAATCAGTTATCTCCACCATATCCTCCTCAATCAAATCATGCACATAGTGATACTAAATTCCTATGTGCTTGGTACGTGCATGGAAAACATGATTCTTGGCAATGGACATGCAAATTTGGTTGTCACATTTCATCTCTCTAGCCTCCTTTCCTTTTATACCTATGTGCCATAGGATCCTCCTCAACGATGCCACTTCACATGTTGCAACACATGCTTCTTCGTACTCAACTTCAGTAGAAGGTAATGCTACCCATTGCTTTTTACTGGTCCAAGAGAAAATACCTGATCGTAAACAAAAGAAATATCCATAAACTGATTTTATAGTATCAATATCTCCTACCCAATTTGAGTCACAATATCCAACCATAGATGATCCTTCTATATCAATGGCTCCTTTCACATACCTGAGTATCTACATGCATGCCTTCTTATGTGTTTGGCATGGCTGATCAGGGAACCTACTTACTACTCCAACAACATAAGAGACATTCGATATGCTATTGCACAAGTAGATGATACTTACAAGTATCCTATATCTTCCAATATCCATTGTAGGTGAAATTAACTTGAATAGATAATTTTGTGTTGATCTCCATAGGTGTAGAAATTTCCTTGCTATCCTCCATGTCGAATGCCTTCAATATTTTTCTTGCATACTTTTGTTGAGAGATGAAAATCTTCCCTAGTTCCTGCTCAACTTCAAAGCTTAAGGAATAATGAATTGTTTTTCTTGGGGCTCATGATCAGTCCCAAGAATAATTTTCATAAGCTCATATGCAACATAGATAGAAGTGATTTTAAACTTCCATAGGGTGTAGTTTGTACCATCAACTTGACCTTTTGTGAAGGCTAGTGGTCATAAATGTAATGTTGGGATGATTGGCATCATTGCCACTCCTATGTGTGCTCCTTCTATTCCTATTGATGAAGCACCTTCATTCCTAGTTGTAGATGATAATGCAGCTTTTGAAATCTTCTCTCTTTTGTCATTGAAACCTCTAACTTTTTGCTTTTGTACCACTTAGAGCCTCTTGAGCTCTAGTACAATGTAAGAAAGTAATAACACATTAGAATAGACCAGTAGAGAGAATTGAGAGAAAAAAGCAGACAAAGATAGATGCAATCTAAGAGCTAAGGAACTTGCATTCTTAGATTTTTAAGAGTAATGTAGTTACAATGATGGTTTTTTACACCCATGCACTCCCAATGTGGAGCTTAGATAGTGATCTAGATAGACTCTAGATAAAGGGTTTACAAGTGCATTTGCTGTGTAAAGGTACACATGGGCCATGCTTATATAGCTTTTACAAGGGGAGTTGGTATAGAGAAACATAGTTGGGAGATACAATGTACTCAGCAAAATATAGAATACGACAATATCTCCATGACTAGATGTCCTATTGTCTTTACCACATGGGGGATATGCCCCCTAGACACTGCTAAAGGGGACAAGCCCCCCTCTGCCCTCCCCCATGAAGCCTCTATGGGTAAACTACATGGCACCACAAGCCCTTTATTTAACCTTGAATGGCAATTGAATGGCCCTAAAGTCTATGCCCCACCTAATCTAATGGCGAGGATTACAAAGATCATTTGTCGCCATTAAAGGGCAGAAATAAACCTCATCTAGATTTGAAGTAAGGTTTCCACAAATGTTGTTGCTCTCAAAATGGCTTCTCTTCATAATGGGGTCCTTACAGCTTAGAGCAGCATGGATCATTCGAGGTCACTTAAGGGTGGAGTATTGAGTATATCTAACAGAGCAGTCCCCCATAAATTGATCTCAACAATGGGGATCGAGTAGAGATCAAGATGGCATCTTCATGAACATTTTGTAAACAAAAAATAATTCTCCTCATGGTGATTATCATCAGTAATCTATTGAGAGGTCAATTAACAAAGACATATACAATAAGAAATATGTTTATGTTTTCATACATTTTTAATTAAAATCCTTGGGAAATCTTCTCTTGAATCAAATGAAGTTTTCAAATAATTATGTCCTAAGTTCAAATCACTCCTGACATAGTGTGATTAGAAAATATTTATTTTTGGGCTAGAAATTGAATTGTTCCATTGAATTTAAGTCTCTACAAATGATGTTTGATACCAAACTTCATGAAAGTACTCTGGTCAATTCTAAAGGATCAGACTTTGTGAGTCATGTGTTGAATTCTCTCCCAATAGTAGCATAGAATAGTGCCTATGTGATTACCTTGTTACTTTCTTACAATAAAGAGATGACTTGTATTTAATGAGCAAAAACTCTACTATAACACCGAGTTTGTAAGACACATTATTCTAATGTTGAGATTAATGTAGATGTTTCGAAGGTTTGGCACAAAGTGCTTTTAGAATTTATTTGTCGATGTGTGTGTAATGTGGTAGAAATAGTATTCACTTGTTTGTTACAGAGACAAGCATAAAATCCTCGGTCCAGCATATAAATTATTTTCATTGAAGGCTATAGATTCAATATAAGAATGTATGAGCTACAGTTATTGAAAAGTTGCATACATGTAATCAATGGTCAACTCGCCAAGGATGCTCCCATCTGATGCAGCGGAATCCGAAATGCCCATTTGGATATCAAATACAAAGATTGTTGTTCATATTACTCGTTTATGCACTGATGTACGTGTAAAAATTTATGAAAGTTAATTTAAGAAAGGATTAGGAAAATTAAGAAAGGATTAGGAAAATGAGACACATTTTTAACGTATTAGTAAGCATTAGGTAACTAAGAATCACATATTATGAACGACTTTATGTGTACGTTTTTTTTCGCCTCCTGTGTACGTACGTACGTACATACACATACATATATATATATATATATATATATATATATATATATATATATATATATATATATATATATATATATATATGTATATATATATATATATATATATATATATATATATATACTGAAACACATAAGTGTCCTCACACGAATAATACACAGAAGACGATGAAACTCCACAGCACTTGGCTTTTACAAATGTATACAATACTAAAAAGATCATAGCGTATGTTACAGCTTTAACGTGTAATCACGTGATTCTCGTGTTAGTTAATACTGTGAACGCATTTGAGAACAAAGGCGAAACTAAATATTTGCGCTTTAACCTTTTAAATCGTGGTTGGAACGAGGGCATCACTCAGTCGATTTCCCTCACAGAAACTACGAGCATAATGTGCAAACAAGTGAACGTATCTGTCTGTCATAAACCAACAAAATAATGTGCATGTCTCTCTCTCTCTCATGTGCGTGGATCGTGTTTGATTCGTGTATTGTAATGCTTGCATATGCCACCACGTCACATCGCATGACGGAGGAATGCGTTGTTGACAAGAATGTGTTGTTAGCAGTGTGATGCAAGAATGCGTTGTTTTTTTTGAGAGAACAGGAAATATAAAATTAGTGCAGGAAATGGAAAGTTACATCTTGGGGCTTTGCCCCATAGGAGAATCAAGTAATAATGTCTTCTAGAAACTGACTCAGTGAGAGTCTGGCTGGGGAGTACATTTTAAGCAGAGAAGTCTTCCATCTGCTGGGTTTAGTCACTCTCATTAGGTGATGTTGGTCAAAATTACAATTGAAGGCATCACAGAGGCTGGTTTTACAAAGATGTAACAATCTCAAAACCCCTTTATTGCAGGCGAAAAGAAAGTCCCTAGGCTTGTGGGAGAACATTCTTTCATTCCTATTTTTCCAGATGTACCAAAGGGTATGGGCTCTGATCATCTGCCAAAGAGCAATATCCATTCTTTTACTTTCTCCAAGCAAGATCTCGTTGACTCCCAACTGAGGGAGACCCTCAGCAGAACAGTACAGATTAAGGTAGTACCAAAACTTTTGAGCATTTATACAGTGTACAAACAAGTGACTGATGTCCTCAACCTGCCCACAGAAGGGACAATTTCCTGCACTAATTTTAGCCCTCCTGGCTCTGCTTCCCGTCCAAATACCCTGGTGGATGATCAGCCACAACAGGAATGCCTGTCTTGAAGTGTTAGCAAAGGCCCAAACAGTCCTGAATCTGTACATCCATTGGGATCTACCCCATTGCAGCTTCCACTTGTTATTTAGTTTGCTAGTAACCCAAGTGTCTTTGAGTCCAGCAGCTTTGAAATTTTTTAACATATCTTCTGCAACACAGGCAACACCAACTTCTTTATGATAATTGTACTCCTCCAACTTATCAATCAGCCAAGTCCTTTTCCTCATCAATTCCTGTTTACAGGCAGCAGACAAAGTATCAATTCCTTGGATAAAACTAATGTCACAAACTTGCCTGCCATCCCAGAGAGAGTTCCAGGAATCAAAACCTGCTTTCCTGCACTTATTCATCCGAATAGTTAGTTCTTGAGGACTAGGATCAGAAAACCAGCCTATCCAGATGGAACTTTGTAATACAAAATTAGAATTTTTTTTTAGAAAAACAGGAAGCTTGTAAGTACTTTTAATAAGATTCCAAGCTTTCCAGAAAGAACAGATAAGTTTACTCCCTTTGGGAATGACATGGAGAGGAAAGGTAATTACATCCCACCATTTAAGGTTGGTCCAACTTTTGTAACCTGCAATAGAAAATTCAGCAACATTCCTTTTGATGAGAGCTGACCAGAAATCTGTAGAATAAGTAGCCCTAAGAATCCATTTGCCAGCCATTTGAGTGGCCATTTTAGAAGGACAAACTATACCCAAACCTCCCTCATCTTTTTTAAGACAACAGGTTCTCCAGGCAACCTTGGCAGATTTGAAATTATGAGTAGACCCTCCCCAGAGGAACCTTCTGGACAAGCCTATGACCTGAGCAAGCTGTCTTTTGTTAGGCATCCAACAGGCAAAAAAGTAAGTAAGGACAGGCAGGACATAGTGCTTTAGCACAAAAGCTCTTTGAGAAAGATTTTGCTGAAAATTCATCCAGTGAAACACTTTAGTTCTAAACTTGTCAAACATCCAGTTCCATCTTTGCTCAAAAGAAACCCCAAAACCCATAGGTATGCCCAGCAGTCTAAAAATAGAGCCTTCCATAATGAGGTCACATTTATTAGCCTTTATACATTCAAGAATCACTTTATTAGAGGAATAGAAACCTGTTTTCTTATGATTGACAATAGAACCACTAGCAGTACAGAAAACTTGAAGGCAATTCATGAAATTCTCAGCAGACACACTATCAGCCAAAGTAATCATATTGGTGTCATCTGCAAACATCTGAAGCCCAAGAGGAGAAGCACAACCAGGGATGTTCAGCCCTTTAATGTCACCTTTCCCCATACTATCTCTTATCAGCCAACCCAAAGCATCACTAGAAATGGCAAACAAAAGGGGGGCAAGGGGACAACCCTGTCTAACAGATCTAGCAAGAAGAAAAGGGTCAGAGAGACTACCATTCATAGCAATTCTGGAGTTAGCATTTCCAAAAAGAGTGCTAGTAAATTTGATAAATCTTCTACCAGCTGCAATATCAAAAAGGGACTGAAGAATAAAGTCCCATTCCATACGGTCATAAGCTTTGTCAAAATCCACTTTGAAAAAAAAAGTATCAACCTTCTTATCTTGAGCATAGGACATCCCCTCCCAGATAGAGATGATAGCATCCAAAATGAACCTGCCTTTAATGAAACCTTTCTGTTCAGGCAGAATGATCTTGTCCATAACATTACTCAATCTCCTGGCTAAGGAAGAAGCATATATTTTATACAAAGTTGTCAGACAAGAGATAGGTCTCCAGTTGTTCAGGTCATCCTTCTCACCTTTCTTATGGACTAGCTTAATAATCCCAGAATTAATAAAGCTGGAAAGAGAACCCCTTCTAGTGGCCTCTTGCCACACCAAGAGAATTAAGGGCACAATGAATTCAGATAGCTCTTGAAAAAACTCATTAGTGATACCATCAGGACCAGGCGATTTACCAGGCTTCAATTTACTAATGGATTCTTTAATCTCACCAGCAGACAGGGGCAGGTGCAGGATAGTAGCCAGGTCCATAGGAATCATTTTCTTCCTTTTCATGGCAATTAAGGACCTGGCTCTCTGGATGTCCTCCCCTCTCTTGGGAGGCCTAGAGAAAACATTGGTAAAGAATCCTACAGCCTCTTGCAGATTCTCTTTCATGTTAGAAGCAACCCCACCATCTTTTTTCTTGAGGGGGGGGACAAAATCCCTAGTTTTTTTCTTCCTCAACAGATCAAACATAAATTTATTAGGCCTGTCAACCTTTCCTGCCCAAAATTCTCTGGATGCAGCAAGAGCACCTCTAGCAGAGATATAGTCTTCCAATCTCAGACTCTCCTGAAGCTTATTAAGGTTAGCCCTTTTAGAAGGCTCATCAGAATTACTCCTTTCAATTAGGTCTATCTCTCTTCTAATCATCATTCTCCTTTGTTTTCTAACTTCCTTAGCCCTGAGATTAGCACAGAAAAAAAGAATCTGGATTTCTTTGATAGCTCTTTCCCAAGCTATCATGGGAGAACAGCCAGAAGTAAAATGCTTGTTAAAAATCTCCTTAGTTCTCTCTTTAACACTTTTAATTTTGAGAAGGGAGGCATCCAAATGAACCCACCCAGCTTTATAGTCCGGGGAATTCTTATCAAACTGGACAATAATAGGTAGGTGATCTGAAACCTGCAGGGAAGAATCAGAAAAACACTTATGTTGCCAAAACTCTTGGTACTTGCTGACATTAATATAGCATCTATCAAGCCTAGCAGACAAGGGTCTAGTGCTGCTTTTATTTCTCCAAGTATGACCCGTTCTTTCAGAGCAGTCAAACAGGTTGAGACAGTTTATCATGTTAAACCACTCAATCTTTTCAGAACCCTGTAAGGTATTTTCAGAGTTACCTTTTCTGTCCTTGTCTAATAAGACCATGTTGAAATCACCTACCAGCATGGAGTCTTCATTCAGCTTACTAAGCTCTTTCCAGCAAGAAATTCTGTCACCATGATTGTTAGAAGCATAAACACTGGCGATGGTTAAATTGATAGGATCCTTACACATCAATGCCACCCATTGATGAGTACAGCTATACAAAACTTTTTCAACACAATGAGCAAGATTAGCAGCAATACCAATGGCAGCTCCCCCCTTCTTGTTGCTATGATCAGTGTGGTACCAGCAGTGATTACTGGAAACGATTTGAAGATTAGCCCGAAGATCAAAACCACCAACCTTCAGCTCTTGAAGACAAATAATATCAGGGAGCAAATTAATATCTTTAATCCAATTATTAACTATTTTACCCCGGATAGGATCGGTGATCCCCTTGATATTTAGAGAAAGCAGCTTAATAGAATTCATACTTTAACCAAAAGAAGAGGAGACCAAATTACTTTCTACCATTCTTGGGAGGCTTGATGACCGATCCAGAGACCCTGACTGCCTCTTTCCTTTTGGCTTTGGTTTGCTTAGGAGAAGCTCTTATGTCTTCAGTCTCCATTTCGACATCCTCATAACCACCGTTATTCTTTTGGAGTAGGCGAACTTGCTCGTAGTCCTGTTGAGTTACCTGTCTAGAAAAGTCATCTTGAACAGACTGCTCTGGAACTTTTTCTTCAGCATTGGTGGGGTTGATTAGAACATCATTATCCTGTTTATCCTTCCTATTTCTCCTGTTACTCACTTGTGTCCATTCTCCCTCTTTCAAAAGAGTAGAGTGATGAGCTTCACCTTCTCTCTGGGTACACATATCCTGCAACCCAGTTTCTTCTTCTTCAACCTGAAAGGGGTTAGTAACATCCTCTAAAAGAACATCAAATCTGTTGCTCCATTTGTTATACACTTTTTTCTTAGCTTTGACATTATGTCTTTTGCTAGTACTAGGCTCCTGCTGGTTATACTTACCTTTTGGCTCATCTTTTCCTTCCACGAAGTCTTTCTTATTGACAAGAAGATGACATTCTTTTATTAGGTGTCCTTGTTTAAAACAATTGAAACAAGCATTGGGGAGGTTTCTATATCTTACCTTCTGTTCATGTAGCATGCATCCTTCCGAGTCTTTGAGCATTATAGAGGTTTTAACTTCTCTAGAAATGTCCACCTCAACAAGAATCTGGGGGTCCCATTTAGGGTTTAATCCATTCCTGGACTTTTGCCCTAATACCTTTCCTGTCATTGATCCAAGATGTTGCACCCAGGGGTAAAATTCAACTGGGAGGTCTGGGAACTCCACCCACATTGGCACCTTGGTGGATTTTTCACCCTTGGGATTAAAGCCTGGATACCATCTGAACATGGATAACGGACTGTTTCGGATTAACCACTGTCCCTCTGACATTATCTGCAGAACACTATTTGAGTCTTCAAAAAAGAAAAGAAAGAAGTTGTTAGGCAGGTATTGGACATGCTTCAGTCTAATTCCCCTAATGGTCCAACTATTTTTTATCCATCCTTTAAGAACTTCTTGAGGCGGTCTAGGTCCATGACAGAGACCAATAACTGCTCTTTCATACAAAACGTTGTGCCAATTGTTAAGGGAGTTCTTGTCTATCACAAGAGTGTTGTCCTCTACTTCGTTTTGGACGAAATCAACATTGATCATGTTTACCCCGTCTTCCAGCCCCTCGTTTACCTTCTTTTTACCTTTCAGGTCCGCAATATCAGAAGCACTACTAATGTAAGCAATGTTATCAATAGTGTCAAAAGCATCAAGCTTCCTTTGCTTGAGGGCTGAGGCATACGTTCCTTCTTGATTACAGCAGTCACTCTTGCCTTGAACATCGACATTCTGTCCTTGTTTTCCAGAATATGCGCCCTCCAAAGACAGCAACACTTCAGACTCCTTACTTGCGGAGTTAAACCCTAAATCTTTAGCATGCATGTCGCCTGAGGGGCCAATAACCCCAGCAGGGTTCCTATTGCTTAACGGGGAGATGAAACTCCAAGTTCCATCACGCTTGTCTAGCATCGACTGCTCGAATCTATCAAAGGAGTTAGAACTCTTACCTGAGAGACCTTCTCTCTTACTTCCTTGGGATAACCCATTTTGTAATGCCTCATGCAAAGCCATGCAGGGCCGGAACAGGGAACAACCAGCGTACAGAGGACCCACCACTCAGCGACCACCCGGAGAGAACACACCCAAAGCGAAGGAGCCACCTTGAGCAACTTTCCCCCAAAGGGGCAGGCGAAGCACACAGGCGAGCGCCCTCCCGACTGAGGGGAGGGACTCGCAGGGGGGGGGGGAAACCCAAAACCCTAAGGAGCCATCAAAGCTCCACTACGCCTTGAGAAATGTATCGTAATTTAACTATTTTAGGTCGGTGGAGGCAGACGGTTTCGAATAAAACTATGAGAAGCTGGATGGAAGGCAAAACATGGCACACAAATATCAATAAGTCAAATTATTGCTGGCATTACTCGGTCAAATTATTACTGGCTGTTGTAACGCCATGGGTCCATGGTGCTCTAAGTTGTAAGGCCCCATTATGAGGAGAAGCCACTGTTAAAGCGTCGACATTTTAGATAACAAATAACAATAAAAGAACCGTAAGTTGGATTAAAGGAAATTTACTATTTTAAATAGGAAATATAGAAGTGGTTTCAATGTTAAATAGGATCCACAGCTTTGTATTGAACTTGATGTTTTTAAAATCTTAAGAAGACTGTGGTCGTTAAAGACATAGGAGAAGTAATTTGTATGATAAGAAAGTGTTATTTAAATGGAGACACATGAAACATTGTGTTATTTCCAGCAAGGTACTCGAACCGAAAACTCTAATAATAGATCCCAAAAGAGAGGCACTGCTGAATCACGTATGGACAAGATGGAAAGAAGGTGTTCGAATGACATAAAAAAAAAGAAGTACAATAAATTTGACATTTATTTGATGGTTTATTGAAAGTAGTTTTTAGACCCCCTTGATTTGTTAATCGGAT
>CM035414.1:179143261-179233261 GCA_020310875.1 Ceratopteris richardii
GTTGCCGCACACTCCACCAGCGGAAGGTCTGAAGATATGGTGCTTCAGTCTTCGATCTGGACCTTCCAGAGATCAAGAGGTTGAAGCACCCATGTGGGTTACGTCCTTTCCTTGATGTGTGCGATTCGGTTTGCCACGCACGCCATTAGTGCACATATGCGGATGTAGCTCGTAAGCCTTGATCTGAAACCTCTGTAACTCAAGAGGTTGAAGCACCCACATATGTGATACTTGTTGGCCCTGATTCCTCCTTCCAGCTGCGTGCTTTTCCTTGGTGTGTGCGCCCCTGCGGGGCTCTGTGCAGAGATGGGTAATGTGCCCCTGCGGGGCTTCCTGCAGAGATGTATCTTCAAATCTTGCCTTTTAGTGAAGCTGTTTCTTTCGTTGTTTTCTTCTTTTCTTCTTTTTACTTGTCTCTCCCTCAACACTGCCCCCCTCCTGGACTCTGTCGTCCCCGACAGGCTTTGATAAGAGACGGGCATATGTTCGATACACTGTTTGCTCTTTATCATTCAGCAGATTAGCTTCACGTATCATCAGTTGTTTCCATTGTTCTGCCTTCACGCCATCATGTGGTGGTTGTCTGTGATCTGCGAAGAAGTTTAATTCATATGCTACTAATCTAGCATTGAGATTAGATGACATCTTCAAAAATATCTCAGAATCAATTTCAAAGAATCCTGTGAAAAACGCTTCTTCAAATGTCTGCATATATATACTGGGCAAAAACATCAATCTGGAATAATATGCCATTATAGTTGGTCTGCTTGGCATCACTGATAGATCAAAAATAAGTATGTCGGTGCCCTGATTAATTCCAATAAAATTCAAAAAGGTGTATGCCGCGTGTTTGAAAACTTTTAGCACAGTGAGCAGCATACAAAGTATTTTATTTGTCATTTTGACAGCTAAATCTGGTACTGTCGCATAATTGTGTAGCCAAAATTCTATTGTCTTGACCATATAATCTTCTGTTGGCAAATAGTTATGTGGCGGTCTTGGAAGTAGCGGATAATTCAGCCACTGATTATTTATTGTGCCATTCCTTTGCATGTCCAAGAATGCTCTAGCTTCTCTTCTACGCGGCACAGGACAAAATGCAGGGTTTACCTGCAGGGAATATGGAGCGGCTTGCCAGTGTATCCTTAATGTCGGATGTTTCTCCAAAAATTTTCTTCTCCAAACTGGCTGTGCGGCTTCAAATTCTGCTTGAGTAAACTTGAATGTATCATTCTCGAAGTTAAGCTGCTCATCAGGGCTCGTTTTTGTGATCCTCTTGATATATTGACGTGTTTTCTCTTTCAGTAATCCGTATGGAATATTGAAAGGCTTCATAAGCGTTTCTAAGTCTTTTCCTTTGATTTTTGCTTCTTTCATGACTTTAATAACTTCATTCTCAAAATTTTCCGTCAATCGGGACACCACTAGTGCCCGTTCCTTCTGACTTATTTCTGCAGTATATGGCATAGGATGATCATCATGTAGATCCGCCACCTGCTCACGTATGGGAGAATGATAGATCGGTTGAGATAGAGGGCTTACCTCTACCTCGTCAGTAGGATGTTTGTTCTCTGGCACTACTGATGTCCCGATCGGTTCTTTGTCTTGCTTCTGATTCCTCAGATGTTCTATGCATTCATCTTTTTCTTTTATCTTTTGCATGGCTTCTCCGAGTGCTTCTTTGGTTGCTAGAAGTTCCTTACCTATGTCAGCTACGTGATCCATATTTTCACTGTAGCTTTGTACCAGTTTTGCCTGTGCTGTACTCAGCTTACTTTTGAGCTCACTTATTTCCTGATTGTGCCGCCGTTCTGATTCTTCTTGTACTTCTTTAGCTTGTCGCAGCAACTCGGCATACTCTGCTATCTGTTCTTTTAATTCCTGTTCTTTAGTGTCTGAGGGTACCTGTTGTATCAGTGGTTGATCATATAATAAAGAGTTCATTAATTCTTTATTTCGGTTGCGTAGGCTGTCGTTCTCTTCCATATATAGCTTAAGTTGCTGTTCTAATAGCACGCTTCGCATCTTCATTTTCTCTTTTTCAGCCTTGCTTGCTTTGTGAAATTTTTGCAACTCTTCTAGTTGTGTAAGCAGCTTTGATTCTGGGCGATGGATGCATCATATTGTGTCTGGATTGCTAGCACTTCAGTATTTTTGTTTGCCAATTCTTTTTGTGCTGCAATTAGCTGTGCCGATAGCTGTTCACTCATGAGTTGAAACTGATTTTTTTCTCTTCTTGCTTGGTCATATTCGGCATCTATATCCATCATTTGCTGCTGAGTGTCCATGGCCGTTTGAATCATCTGTTTTACTACAGGTTTTAACTGCGTGACATCTACATTAAGCCATGTTTTAGGTATTGTTGGTTCTTCTCCGGTATTCACGTCTTTGCCTTGAGCAATGTGTAATGTGGTGTCATGGGGCTGCCTGATCTGAAGCTGGATCCTTGGCTCAGCCCCCATGTCTTCGTTATGTCCTTGAGGTGTGTCATCAGGTACCTCGATTATGGTTTGTTCTTTTTGTTGGAGCTCCTTCGTTTCCTTACGCACTGGGGTTTGTTCTTCCTCTTTAATAGGTGCTTTGACATGTGTAACCCCAGTGGTCGTATCTTCCTTGATGCTTATTTTTGTAGTGTCATTCAACTGAATGACGTGCTCCGGTTTCCTAGATTCTTCGCCTCTTTTTTCTTCTTCTTCCTGATTTTGTGGCGTGACTTCCACTTGATTGACCTCGTTCCATTCACCTTCATGTGATTCCGTCCGTATATCAGTATCTAATGTATCTTTTTCGGGACTGGAATCCGTATTCGTGCTGGAATCATCAATGCCCAGCTCTTTGTACCTTCCCGTTTTTTTCGGTGTTTGCTCTGGGACTCGTTGTGTCTGCTCTTGACTAGCTTGTCTATAGTGGTGTCCTTGAATGTTTAAATTGACTTGCCCTTGCATATACTGATGTGTTTGCTCGAGGGCAGCAGACAGGTCTCTCTTAGTAATAGGTACTTGTGTTGTCGTGATCTTCGGCAAGAGGTGCGTTCTCTTGGATTGAGGTGTTGCTTGGGCTTCCTCTTCCCGTAAACGCTTCGTACCCCTCATGGGTTTCTGTGTGCTGGTTCCCGCCTCTTCAACCATGGCTACTGCTTTCTTCTTCTTCGGGACCGTCGCTGACTTTACATATCTGGCTAGTCCTTCTGAAGTTGGCATTTCCTTCAAGCAGTTCTTCATTTCTAAAGCTTCATAAATCAGCAAAGTAAGAGCTGAACTGCCATTTAAAAACTTCTTTTGCCCCCACTTCTTTTGTGCTTCAAACAGTCTTTCTTCGACATACCCCGTTAGATTGACTTTGTTTCCGATTTGCCTCATGGCATGTGAGAGTAATTGGACTACTATTTTTTGTGGAGCCGTATACCTGTGCATGCTGGGGAAACAAAAATGTTGATGTACCAGTCGTACAGCATCCTCAATGTCAATTCTGTTAATTTCCAGGAATGACCTCTTCTTGGGATCATGGCATTCTTCTTTCACACTAGTAATGCCTGCTTGATTCCATCCAAAAGCTTTATTAATCAATTCATGTGTGAATTGTATGGTCTTCCATGTTCCGACTTTGTCCAATACACGTGCTTCTGGGACTGAGATCTTTGTCGCAGCAGGCTGCATGGTGTTCATTACCTGTGCACACCTCTGAAAATTTGGTACATATATAGGTAACTTGAGGAATGCCTCTATGCCTGCTTGTGTCCATACGTCCTCAATATGAGGTAGTCCTTGTATTATTGTCTTGAAATCCTGGGACATGATTGGAAAGTAGTGATCTGTGTCCATGATTTTGATGGTAGCCATGAAGATTAGCTCCGCCACTGGTTGATCATCTCTGAACCAGTGACCTCTTGCTTTTGTTACTGATTCCAACGGAAGAAGTTGCACCTCTTCTTGCTGTGTAAATTCGGAATCAGTGGAAGCCATCTGCACTCAATATAGAGTATGAATTAGTATCATATGTTCTCAGAAATATTCCTCTATATATTGGTTATAAGTTCGATGTCGCTCCGAGTGCATGGTGTCGTCCCTTTCCCGTGTGTGTGAGAAAGGTAATACCTAGATCTTTTTTATGTATTTTTATATTTTTTTGCTGAAAAGAAAACATAAATGTTAGTCCATAGCCGAAGCGGTTAGTAATTTTTTGGAGTATTTTCTTAAGATATGTACAAGTGCTCTCCTATTTCCTTATTAGGAAAATGTGCTTGACTATCTTGAAATAGAAGAAGGATGTGCCGAATGCTTGGCCTTGTAATGTGGCCCTATCATGCATACTTGGGATCTCGACAACTCAAAATGTGTGCAGTTGGAAGCAGTTGGCGTATGCATGTTATCCTGTTTGTCTTTCGGCATCCAGATTTGCCTCGTTGTGTTGGGCTTCGTTGTATGTTGCCCACTTCTACTGAATGTGGCTCTTTTCATCTTTTCGTAGGTCTGCTTTATTTGATTTATGACTCTCGACACGTCTCGGGCTGCCTTTACAGACTCTTTCTTCCTCCAGTAACTCTTTATTCGTGGTTGTGTAGCCTGTGGATTGCATTGGTCCTTCTTGCTTTGGGGATCATCCTTTTGGTTGATTTGCCTTGGGATGCAGGACTTCGGAACCCAAATTTGCGATCGATCTTGTTGAGCAGCTATGACTGTCTTGGGAATCCATAATGTAGTAATTTGTTGATGTTTTCGCTGTTCAGACGGAGTCGGTTTTTGCTTTGCTCGTTGGTTCTGATGTCCGTTGTGCTTTTGTCTTTGTAGATATTCCTTCACTTGATCTTTCTTTATCCACACTTGGTTAGAATATGGAATAGGGTATGGTGACAGGTTTTGAATTACTCTGAGGCATAGTCTCTTTGATGCCAGGTGTTTCAGCTAGGTCGATGTCAGTTTGAGCGGTACTCTCAAGATTTGCTAGACTAGAACAAGGTGTGCAAGCAGAATTCAATGTGTCTGCACATATAGTACTAGATGAAGGTGTATCTATAGTGCTAGAGATCATGCATTCAGGGCTTTGTTCATTAGATTGAACTGTTTGCTCCATGCTCACAGATTTTAGTGGTCGCTCTTCTAGCAAACTGAATACTTCACGATGTCCTATCCTGGCTGAGATGTATCCTAACGCCAGTTGAATGGTCACCTCGTATTCGTAAATCCAATCTTGACCTAACACCACTTCCTCAAGTAAATCTTGGTCATGGCATACTAATAGCTTTTGTTCCATAGTATTGTTACCAAGATGCAACGATAAGGTGATCTCTCCTATGCACTGAGTAATTGTTCCTCCTATTCCTATCAATTGGGCCATTGATGGGCGTATTGTCTCTTTGAGTTTTTGGGTCAAAGAAAACTTAATGCAACTTACAGTGGCACCTGTGTCAATAAGAGCATTTACCAAGTGATACTCCGTTTTTCCGGCTCCCAAATTTAGGTAGGGTTGTGTTCTTTGCGATCCCAGATTTTGAGTGGCTCTATAATTAGCCATCGGAATGAGTTCTTCTCCTTGACGGTATCTTTCATCTCGCTCTCTCATCCACTCTTTTCGTTTCTTTATCCTTTCCAATGCTTCTTGTCTTGCTTCTTCCCGTATTCTTTCCTCTTCTACGCGTCTATTCTTACCCTTGAGTAATCGAGACAAAGCTTCTTCTGTTAATGGCTCTAGGTATTTTTTTACTCTACACCCACTGATGTAGTTTGGTAACACGTCTCCATCTAAGGTTGCTAAGCTGATGGCTCCACCTGTAGATATACGATTAATGATTAATGGGCCATATCCTCTCTTTTGCAATTTCTTAGCATGTTGTTTCAAAGTGTATACCAAAACTAAATCTCCTTCCTTCAATTGCTTGTCCTTGATATGCGCATCGAAATAGGCTTTTTGTCGTCTTTTAGCAGCATAAATACCCGCTACTGCTTGTAACCTAGTTTCATGAAGTTTTTCTATTTGGTCCAATTGTGCTGATAATTCATGTCCGGTCCACTCATAAGTAGTTGCAACTCTAAGAGTGGGAATCAAGAAATCAATTGGCAAAATAGCGTTTTGCCCATATACTAAGTTAAAAGGGGTAGTGCCTATTGCAGTCTTATAGGCTACTCGGAATGCCCATAAAGCATGGTGTAACTGCTTATCCCAATCTGATCTACCGTTATTAACGATTTTGGTGAGAACAGTACACAAGATTTTATTTGAACTTTCTGCTTGTCCATTTGCTTGTGGGTGATAAGGGGCAGATTTCTTATGAATTACTAAGAATTCATTCAATAAGGCTTCTATCACTTCATTAACAAAGTGTGTACCTCTATCACTCACAATCTCTATAGGTAGTCCAAATCTAGTGAAGACGTTCTCGAAGAGAAACTTGGCTGTAGTTCTCGCGTCATTTTTCGTTGTTGCCTTTGCTTCAATCCATTTGGTCAGGTAATCTGTGGCTACAATTATGTATTCGGCATGTGAACCTTTTGCTGGTGGGCTAATAGGTCCTATAAAGTCGATTCCCCATTTCGTGAAAGCTCTAGCACTCATCATGGGTCTAAGTGGCATCTCATCTCTTCTAATAGGATATTTCGTTCGTTGACAAGTATCACACCGCTGCACATATGTTATGGCGTCTTGATGTAGAGTTGGCCACCACATTCCAGCAAAGAGGATCATTTTTGCTGTTTTGTCTACAGAGAAGTGTCCTCCTGCAGCTCCTGTATGGGCCATCTCTAAGACAGAAAGATATTCATTTTCATGAATGCACATTCTTAATTGGTTATCTTTCCCGCGTTTAAAGAGTTGTTTTCCTATGATGGCATAATCCTTACTCTGTTCTTCAAGAGCACGCTTCCTTGCCAAGGTAGCTCCGTCAGGGTACTCTCGAGTTTTCAAGAACTTTACTAGAGGCATGCTCCATCTTGGTGCTATTGTAGAATAGCATAATGTAGAATTCTCGTCTGGGATTTGTTCTTGACAGGTTTGACAGGTCGACACATAGTTATGTGCGTCTCTTTGCATGGTTGGCTAATATATGCCAAATCTCTTGAGTGTTTGCCACGTTCCATTTGCATTCAAATGAGTGTTCCATTGATTTATGTGTGCTTTCTGAAGCCACATTTCTTGTTCCTCTTCTTCTACGCATCTCATCAGCAATCCGCTTGAATCCTGGTGATACAAACTTCCTGCAATGATGTGAAGGTTTTTGGTCTTCCAGAGATCTTGCGTTTGGTTTGGCGTGATCCCATCTTTAGGTCCATGTGTAAGTATTGGGATCAATTTTTCTGCCCACTGAGGACATACTTCCAGGTTAAAAAGATAAGTATCTGGCAGATCATCAGGAACTCCTATGGGTGGTTCTCCATGGGTCATACGAGATAAGTGGTCTGCTCTGATGTGGGTATTTCCTTTCTTGACTATTACCTCAAAATCAAATTCCATTAGCAATAAAAACCATCGTACTAGTCGTCCTGTATTACAAGGCTTATTGACTAAGTACAATAGGGCTTGATGATCAATGAAGAATTTGAATTTGTTTGCCAGTAACTAATGTCTGAATTTCTTGACTGCGTATACCATCCCTAGGCCTTCTCTCTCCGTAGTAGTATAATTGCGTTCTGCTTGATTTAACTGTCTACTGGCATAGGCTATCGGGTGGTCTAATTTTCCTGTGTCAGCTGGTTGAGCTAAGATGCAACCAATGGCAAACTTGGAAGCATCCACATGAATGTGAAACGGTTTATTCCAGTTGGGGACTCGAAGAATGGGTGCTGAACTCAATCGATTCTTTAACTCATTAAAGGCTTTTTCGCATTCTTCGGTCCAATTAAATAGAGTCAATAATGCATAAAGAGGTCTAGCAATTATGGCGTACATATGTATGAATCTTCGATAGTAACCACAATGTCCCATAAATGCTTGAACTTCTTTAGCCGTTTTAGGTCTTGGTAAATCCAAAATTACTTTAATTTTGTCTTCATCTGTTGAAATTCCATTCTTAGAGACAATATGTCCTAAGATTTTCCCTTGTCGCACCATGAAGACACATTTTTCAGGATTGAGTCATACTCGATATTGTCGACATTTGGCAAAAATCTTTTCAAGTTCAGGGATGTGCTCTGATCGTATAGCGGAATATGTACAAAGGTCGTCCACGTATACCTCCATACTTTTTCTCAGAAATTCCTTGAACACATGACACATCAATCTTTGGAAAGTAGTTGGGGCATTCGTTAAACCAAAAGGCATGACTCTAAAGGCGTATACTCCCCATTCAATTGCAAATGCAGTCTTATGTTGGTCCTCAGGAGCAATGGCTACCTGATTATACCCTGAAAAGCCATCCAGAAAACTATAAACTTCCTTCCCTGCTACCCTTTCCAAAAGATGATCAGTGATTGGTAAGGGATAGCTATCCCTTATGGTTGCGGCGTTCACTTTTTCCAAATTGATGCACACTCTTAACTTTCCATTCTTCTTTGGTACAACCACCAAGGGTGACACCCATTCCGTGTGCTCAATTTCGTAGATGAATCCAGCATCTAATAACTTATCTATTTCTTCTTTTATCTTGGCTGAATATACATCATTATAAGTATATGGTCTCTGTTTCGAAGGCTTAGCTTCGGATGTCATGGGGATTCTATGCGCACATATAGATGGATCTACTCCTTTTAAGTCCTTATAAGTCCAAGCAAAGACATCCCGGTATTCTCTTATGAGTCGAATTAACTCTTGTTCTTCTTCTAATGAGACATCCTGTCCTATGAAGGTACATCGTTCCTCTCCTCCTTCCATAGTTACAACTATCTTTTTGGTCTGTTCCTTATTATCATATGCTACTCCAGGCTGTGCTTCTCTTTTAGGCATTTGAATAGCAATTTTCCTCTCTTCCACTTCATATGTTTTAAAATGAGCTGGTACCTCAAATTGGTCTTGGAGTTTGTTTTCTCCATCTTCTGATTCCCTTTCAACCTCTAATGCCCCTTTTTGTGTGAGTTCCTTATGTGTTTCATTGGTCGTGATCTCTATGTTGGTGGTACCAATCCCTAGATCCATGGGTTCAGGTTCCATTTCAATGCTCTCGTAGTCCTCCTTCCAGTCTTTCGCGATCACTTCTCCTTCTTTTGCCTCTTGAAGGACTACCATATATAGACTAACATCATAACCCTCCTCATCGATACATTCGTTCATGGTCACAACTTCTTCGTTTACACAGACATCGAGGGTAGCTAAGATCTCCATCCAACCGTGAGGTTCGAATTCTTCATCCGGAAATACTTGTGGCATATAGGCTGGATCTTGTACAGATCTCACTATTCCTTGTTTCTGCTGCTATCCTTTTCTTCTCTCCTCTTCCTTCTTTGCAGCTTGACATATCCATAGATGAGTGTCCTCGTTCATCCAGGATTGATCACTAGAACCTGCACTATGAACAGATTGATCATCTTCCTCTTTATGGATTTGATTCCATTGCAGAGGTGGCACATCTTGATAAGTGTACGTATGTAGGTTTATCCTAGTGGTGGTTCCTGCGTGTTGTAGATATACTGCATCTTTTCCCCAATCTTGTACGACCTTTAGCTGTCTCATGAAAGGCCTTCCCAAGATCATTTCATAATTGCTTGGCCTTTCAAAGTGACATATTGCTAAAGTATGTTCAAATTCCACTCCACACGTAGTGAAGACTACTCGTTCCAACAATCCTAAGGGTCTTTCCGTATGTCCATCTGCCATTTGTATTTTCATGCGTGTTGGTCTTAATGCTGGTTGTCCCCATTTCTCCCAAATTTCTTTGGTAGCAATGCCGACACCAGCTCCTGAATCTAGTATGGCTTTGGTAGTGTAACCCCTATAGGTGATTGGTAGGCATGTATTTCCTTCATCTCCTTCGCTAAAGTCTCCTACTTTATCCACTGGAATTCTCACCGTTTTCACTTCGTCAGCTACCTCTTTCTTTTCCTCCTTGACTTCCCATTGATTGATCAATTTCTCTTTTAAGTGTGGTTTTACCTTTAACAGTTCTTCGAACGTTAGGGTACATGGGATTTTTACCTCTCTAAGACGTTGTATGATCTCAGATGTTTGAACTGATGGGTTCGTTTCCCGTCTCCTTATAGATGGAATGCGATACAACTCTGAGTTGTGCTCGTACTCCCCTGTGTAGTTGGGTAGTTCCTTTACATCTTCCTTGTCACTTGCATCCATCGGAAAAATTTCTTCTGAATTTAGTTCAGGTATTGAACCCTCCATTTCATTTTCTGCTTCTAATTCTTCAAAGGGTGGTTCCATTCCTGCTACCTTTTTCCATTTGTCCTCTTGAACTCGTGCCCATAGATCCTTAGTCCAGTCTCCTTCTACTTGAGGGACTATGGATCCTTCCCTTCTCTCAACACCATGTTCTTCATTTTGTGGTCTATATACTTCAGGCTTTTCCTGAGTGTTTAGGCACTCTTGGAATTTTTCTTCGGAAATTCGGGTATTTGGTAGAGGCGATGCAGGTTTTTCTAAGGTTTGTTGTGCAATCTCTATCAACTTCTTGCATATTTCTAACCTTTCTTTCTCTAAGTCACCTCTCGGATATTCTCTATCATGTTGCTCTATGGTAGGTCCTGCTTTTATTCTCGCCTTGTATGCCTGAATCCACATGGCTAATTCTTCAGGCATAGGATCTGCTAAGACTGATCCTACCTCCTCCCTTTTATTCTCATTTTTATTTTCTTCTTCCACTTGCGGTTCCTTCGTTGGTTTCTGTTTATTCTGTTCATTTTCCTTCTTTTGTAATAACTTTTTTTCTTTTATCTTATCTCTCCGGTTCTTCCATCTTTGTGACCTTTTACTGGCGATAATTTTCTCTGGTTCTTCGGAGTCTTCTGCTCTGTGAGGGATGGTTATAATCCCCTCTTTGTCACTTTGATTACTCTCATCTGTTTTATCAGGGTTCTCTCTAGTCTTGGCTCTTGTTATGGCCTTTAAAGGTACAATGTACTCTTTGTCGCTCCCTGATGATTCAATCACTTCTATCACATTAATCTGCACGTTAGATGTGATTTTGTTGGGGTTCTTAGGACAATCTCTGAAAAGATGTTCCTTACCACAATCGCTACAGTAGCCTTCCCAAATTCGTTGTGGTGGTGGGTTTGGTAATGTACATTCTCTAATATAGTGGTCACCTCCACATCTGTAGCATGGTCCTCTGGGTACAGGCTGTCTATTCATTGGTCGAGGTGGCATGGTTGCTCTAGGAGTTGTGTACATTAAGGGCACATAATCCTGCTCGTGTTCGTATGAACTATCCGGTATTTCCATGCCATAAGCATATGGTTCATGCAGTTGTCCATATTCCATTATTGAGCTCTCATAACTAGAGTATGCTCCTTGACTAGGGTCATAAAATGAGTCATATGGGTCATTACTAGTCAAAGGTGTGGCTGGCACTATAGCTCTCTCTAGGTTTTCTTCTGGTTGTGCGATTTTGACTGGGACAACGTTCTGAGGGTGGGGCGGTTGTTGTCCTAGTACAGGCTGTGGTTGCGTATATCCCTGATATGCGTATGGTCATGGTATGGGTGCCTGTGGCTGATATGAGGGATATCTAAAGACTTCCCCTCCTTGATCTCTTTGGGGATATCCATACGGTCTCACATAAGGCTGGATGGTTCTGGTTTGCCTATTGTAAGGGCAGTTCTCGGTGCTATGGTTTGTATATCTCTGCTCTATACTGCAATATTGTAGAGGTCCGGGGACAGAGGGTCTAGGATGAGCATAGGCAGGTGGTGAGACTACTCCCCTGGTACACAAATGAGAAGGATGATCTCCTCCGCACTGCATACATCTTCTAAGCATAGGCAGTCTCAGAGGATTAGTGGGGTAATTCCTCTGTCCTTGAACGTTCAGTTTTTTTGCTACTAAATCTGCTATTTCCTCCACATTGTTTTTAGAATTTGATGTGCTACTGGCTGACTCTTCGCTTTTCAAACTACCTGGAGGTATTTTCAAATCTTCAGCAAGGTTATCTTCTAGGTCAATACATTCCTTCATACACTCTTGCAAGGTTTGAACTCTCTTTACATACACTAATGACCTCAAGGTTCCGTTCAACAGTCCTTCCAAGAACAATGATACCATTTTGTTTTGCGTCGGTCTCTCTTCCACCGGGCATCTATCTACATATTGTTTGAATCTCCTTGCCGCCAATCTTACTGACTCGGTAGGGACTTGTTTGAAGCTGTGGATTAATGACGAAGAATTGTTTTTAATTCCTGACTTGGTAAATTCTTCAATCATTTCTTGATATACCTGCTCCATGTTTTGAAAGGTATTCGGGTCCAATGGTTGAAACCAAGCCAAAGCTGTGTCTGACAAGGTAAGGCCAAAAGACTCATACTGAATCAGAAAGTCATCTACCTGCTCGGCTCTAACTACTTGTTTAAATTCTGCTATGTGATTGTAGGGTTCACTAGAGCCATCATAATGATTTCTCATGCACTTGGCAACTTGGATCGGCCTTAGTCGTCTTCCTGCTTCAGGTTGTCTAGGCATCACTGGGAAAATTGGTCTCCCTATTGGAATGCCTGGTCCTCGTACTACCTGTGGTCTAACTGGAGCATGAACTCCATGTCTTGGGTCTATAGCTGGTTGTGGCCGGTAGTTAGGATTAATGGCAGGCATTGCAAATTGCACATGTGGTCTGACGGGGATCTGGGTTTGTTGTGTTTGTTGTGTTTGTCCCGACTGTTGATACGAATCATTCTGAGATGTTCCAAGTGGATTCCGTGAAGTAGTGGCCTGGTCCCTAGGGGGGAACACTGGGATGTTCTGATATTTCAACTCAGCTCTCTCTAATTCTGTTATTGGCCAATATCTTCTGTGATTTTTATCCAAATATGTGATGATGGTGGGGAACTCAGGGTCTTGTAACTCATAGATGGTAACTGGATTAGGAGCGGCTTCCCATATAGAGGAATGGGCTCTGAGCAAGTGCTCCATCCCGTTGATCAAATATACATCTATTAGCGTATCATCCTGGGGAATTAGGTCTCCTCTCCAAATTTTAGTAATTGTAGATCTCCCTCTAGGAGTAGTTACTTGCTCTTCGTTTCCACCTCCATTTAAGCTTGAAGCATTATTTTCTTCACCATGCTCATTAATGATTTCCGGATGTTCTGTGACCATGTATTGAATATCTTGTTTGTCCATGTACAGTCCTCCTACGTACTTGACTGCTGGTCTAGGCACTATGTAAGCCTCTGATGCTTTCTGTAACCTAGCCACAGATCTGTTTAAGTCGTCCAAATAGATAGGGATCTCGTTGTGGTTTGTGTTCACATACTCCAAGGAGGTTCTGTATTCTTCCTCAATGATTGACATCATGCCAATCATGGGTACAGTGTTTTGCATATCCCCTGAAGCCATGGGAATTTCTCCTTCTGACTCACTGGAGGTCTCAGAATAGTGTGAACGGCTACTTGGCTCGGCTACACTCCCTACAGAAGAAATTACACTTCTTCGGCTTCCTAGGGTTCTTCCGGATCTCAGGTTCATCCACTTAAGAGCTTTGATCAGATCTTGTCAACCTCTAGCCTCTAGAATTCTAAACTATAACTTAGGAGTCTAGAGAAATTTGGCTGGAAAAAGACTGAAAAATAACTTTTTCCTTGGTCACGATACTTGACTTCTCAAAATATACGATACACGATCTCTAGAATCGACGATACTTGGTGTATGTTCTGACGATACACGATCTCTGACAAGTATCGCGATACCGGCTAGACGATACCGATACTTGACAAATATCGCGACACCTGATAAACGATACCGATCGTTGAGTGAAACGATACCGATACTTAGAGGTACACGATACACGATATTTGAGTCTCAGACGATACACGATACTCGAAGGGAGACGATACTTGAAAATAGACGATACCCGATATGTGGGAAGTATCGCGACCTTTACTCTAGACGATCTCTGGATAAAACGATACTTGGCTGGAACGATACACGACACTTGAAATCCCACGATACACGATATCTGACCGAAACGATCGACGATACACGATACCTGGCAAATATCGCGATCTCTGAGGATCAGACGATACATGATATTTGAACAAAACGATACTTGGTTAAAAACGATCGACGATACTTCAGCACCACGATACTTGATCCCTCGAAAACGATCGCTGATCCAACGATACACGATACTTGTCAGGTATCGCGACCTTTGACCAAACGATACTTCTCAAGTATCGCGATCGGCACGAAACGATACACGATACACGATACACGATCAACGATCGCTGGAAAAAACGATCTCTGACCAAATATCGCGATCCGTATGAAACGATACACGATCGATGGGAAATATCGCGATACTCAACCACAGGAGCAAAACGATACTTGTGAAGTATCGCGATACTCGACCGCGGGAGTAAAACGATACTTGACCCTTAGACAAATTTTAACCAAAGTTTTTGAGTTTTTGATTTTACCCCCTTGATCACCTAGCTCTTCTCTCTTATCCTCCCTCACTGTATCAAGCAAAATACTCTTCTTACCCCCTGTAGCTCTCAGACGATACTCAGCGCAGATCGTTTTTCTTTCCTAATTTGATTTGCTTGAGGAATTTTGATTAAAATGGTGGGTTAGCTCACCTTGGTAGCACCTAGAGTCTCTTTGTCAAATTCCCTTGCTCTGTGCACTCCCCTATTGCTTGTTTCCTCGCCCACGACCTCTGTACTCTCTACTCACTCCTACTCTACTCCTTCTACTCACTTCCCTAAACTAACAACTCACTACACACACTCCAAGAATGAGAAGTAGCAAGTGCGGCTGAAAATGACTTACCAAAGAAGAGAAGAATTCCGCTCCTCCACTTACTTCAATGCAAAAAGCTACTTACCATCACACGAATGCCTCGGTTTGATTCGTCACTTCCCCGGCAACGGCGCCAAAAAGTGTGTTGACCTAAGTATCAACTTAGGGACTTGCGGAGAAAGAGACTATACCTCAATCCCCTCACAAGTGCATATAGTGGGGATACACACCTTTAATTATCAATCCAAAGAGTATACAAACCTAGCCGAGTGTATGAGGACATGCAATCATGTAATGATCAATGCAGATGAACTACTCAAAGAATGTAAATGAGGCAAAGACTTATCCAAACAAGCTCCAACTGTTGGTCAAGGCGAAACGATACTTGGTGCAGCAGCCGTCAGTATTTTGGACTTTTCTCCGAGCTCCGAACTCCAAATATAGCGAATAGCATATGCGTTTCGAAGCTCTCGAGAAGACGCATCCAATGGCAGTGGTTTCACTCAATTCCGACGCTCCTACTTCAAGTTATGAGCGAAATACTGAGTCGCGGGAATACTTTCCTACACTTCAGCACTTCCTACACTTCGCACACACCTTTCCTACAGCAAAGAAACACTTTCATGGATAGACAACACTCACAAGCACTCTTTCCAAGCAATACACATGCATACAAGCTCACGAAGAAGAAGATAAGGAGGGAAGAAGACACAAATTCGAATTTCTGTGCTCTCTCTTCTCACAATGGCAAAAAGTCCTTTACAAAGAGTCACATTTGACTTATATACTACTGCCCTACAAAATGGTCCTTTCACACAAGAGACCGGCACTTTATTCACTAAAAGACTAAATTTCTACTATTTTACATGGGTAAGCTTCTAATATTCTGTGGGGATGCATCTAGAGGACTCCTCTAGTGCCTTTACAAGGGAAAATATATTACAAGAATGATTATGATACAAAAATATGATGTCCAGATCGGAAAAATTTTGGGGCCAGTCTTTTTCTCTGCTTTGTGCGCTCTTTAGCTCTGCAACACCTACTCTCCCGGAGAGGTCGATTGAGAAATCACTATTCCTCCTTGGCAAAAGGATCGTTAACAGTAAGAAATCCCCCCCCTTCAGGCACCACCAAGTCCTCCTTTTGATCAACAACAAGCTCAAACCCAAGTGGGCCCCGCATGAGGGCGATGAGAGGGTGATTAACCTTCTCTGTAATGCAACCTAGGATTCAATCAAGCTTCCCCTTCTTTGTGGGATTTGGGGGGTCCCGCGGGCACTAGTCCCCTTCTATTGTACCTTTGTTTCTTAAATTATTATGCACTTAAAACGATGGTACAATGTATCATTAAAAATATTATAGTTTTTTACCTATTTGAACATATAAAACAATACTTTGTAGAAGCCAACAACAATTCCTATGTAGCCAAGTCTGCTATCTCTAAGGTTTGTAGCTTTTGATCTAGCATGTGATAGTTGCTTGAAAGAAGAAACAATGTTAGAATCCATTGTTTTACACAAAGAATCAATCACTTTGATACAAGTACCTTGTCCATAAGGCCATATAATAGTGACCATTTGGGCCTCCAATAAAAAATAAACTCTTAGAAGAGAAACTAATATACATATATATGCAAAAATAGAATATTGATAAACTAAAATTACCTTTCTTTTACAACCTATCATTAACTCCATCTCCTCATATAAGATTCGTTCATTATTTACATTGGATCATTGCATACAAGTATATCACCAATTCGTGAAAGAAGATATATTTGTATTCTCAATTCTATCAAGATTACATCTATATATTTTGTTTTTGTGTCTTTTACTTCAGAGATTTTGAAGTTCTTGTTCATACTCACTAATGAATACCTATAGCCATTTGCTATTATATGCAATAAAAGAAGCAATATCACTTTTTTCTTGCAATGTAAATTGAAATGGAGCCCCCTTACTAAGTTCTTGTTCTTAGTCACTTATGAATGCTTATAGGCATTCACTATTGTATGAAATAAAAGTAGAAATATCACTTTTTTCTTGCAATGTAAATTGAAATGGAATGCCTTTACCCGATAATACCTCATCTCTAATTTTTGAAGAAGAATCATAAGTGCATCCATGTGAAGCTTCTTCATGAAGTGTTTCAAGGTATTCATAAAACATAGTACGTGCACTCCTCAATCATCCACCCCTTTGCCATAGATACTTTTGGTTTTGCTCTTTGTCACACACAGACTTTTAGTATGCCCATAAATCACTCAACCAAAAAGATCCATCGAGTGTTTACAGCTCTTGCAATCTCTATTTCATACACAACATGGATCAATAAATGAATGTTAATATCAAAAAAATATGTTGGAAGCTCTTTCTCCATCAGACATAGTAGCTCCTTGCATTCACATTTCTTTTGTGGGATCAAGTCTTTGTCAATCTCTTTTGATGTAATAGACCTATTATCATTCATAAATGAAATTAGAAATAAATTAATTCATAAAGAAAAGATACAAAATAGTATTATATATTCAACATAAAGGTGTAATATTTATCTTATAAATGATCCAAGACATTGAGTCATGTCCCATATGCCCTTTGATGTACATCCATCGATAACAAGAGGTAGAATGTGCTTCAAAGAATTATGCCAATCATGCATCTCTAACATTAGGGCAAAACATGGTAAAAAAAAGGACCATCTAAGGATTTCAATTAGTTGTGCTTAATTTGGATTAACGTTGTCAAATTGTTTCAAGAAATTTTGTGTAGCTTTATTTCAAATGTATCTTAAATATATTAGTTTTGGAAGATAGAGAAAGTTCATGTGATAATCATGAAAAGTGATATGCATCAGAGTTTGTGCTTGTCAGGCATTCACCAAATTTCAAGTTTCCCTCTTGGTCTTTGACCTATATAATGTGTGTTTAGGACATTTTGCACCTTTTTACTCTACTCTCCATATCATACCTTCTTCTCTCTTTCTCATAATTCTAGACAATTTTGTCATGGAGAACCTCAATCCAAACACTCTCACTGAAATTTCATCTAGTGGAAGTCTTTATGATAAGTTCCATATCAATATTGCAATTATTCATGAGTATGCAAAAACAAGAAAGGTATTTTGAATAGCTCTTTAATCTTGTGAAATTGATGGGTTGTGCAAAGAAGGCAAAAAACATATCAACATATGGGTAGATGGAGCTTTTTATCTCATTGATCCACAAACTAGAAGGTATGCGCCATTTCATAATCTTCATGATTGAATTAGATTTGTAGGAGATGGTGATGATGATTTATGTGGCTGTTGTTTAGAGCTCTATGATTTTTCAAAGAACTATATGCAATACATAAACTATCTACAAAATGTACTACATAAGAGAGACTTACATTAGAGAGATCTAGAAAAAACATTTTTGTATTTGTCTTCTCAGTTAGAAGATTTTGAACAGATGAAAGAAACTCCTATATGATTGATAATGCAGTCAAAACAAAATTTTCTTTAGATTTGACTGAAAAATCTGGCTAGAAGAAAAAGAGAATCAAAATTGAAAGAGATCATGTAACAAATGTGCTAGGCTTAAACATGTTGAGCATCTTTCAATGCGTTAATTTTTATAATGAAATTATGAGGTAGAATGATTTATTGAAGCTATTGAAATTGAATGAAAATGGTATTTTGGAATAGTTTGTTCTTCAAAAAATCATGAAAGAAATGAATTTATTGCCAGAACCATCTTAAATACAAGAGGTTTTTGATGGTATTAGAGTGAGTAGAAAGGGTTATAGAGCCATTTCAAAAATTTGGTGTCAATTTCTTAAATTTAATAAAGTAAAAGGATTTGGATTGCCCAGAACTCATTGTGTAGGAAAGCATCAACTCTATTTGAATAAGAAAATCACGTCTATATTTGGTGATTATAAACACATTGAAGGTAACATGCCTTATGAGGTAGGAAGAAAAACTTTCCATTTCACCTACAATGCGTTTAAGAATATATGGAGAGATATTATAAGACTTCA
Organism: Ceratopteris richardii; assembly: GCA_020310875.1. Classification (NCBI taxonomy): domain Eukaryota; kingdom Viridiplantae; phylum Streptophyta; class Polypodiopsida; order Polypodiales; family Pteridaceae; genus Ceratopteris; species Ceratopteris richardii. Next base: position 179,162,098 of record CM035414.1, read on the forward strand.
AACATACATGGCTCAATTCTATGATAGAAAAGAACATGAATGTTCTGGCCTTTTCAAGTTTTTAATAAAACTTGATGAAGTTGAAATTAAAAAAGATCAAAAGATGGAGAGAATAATTATTGCACAAATGAATAGGGCTTTGGACTATAGCCTTGGGAAATTGGATACTCCATCTCTCAAAGTACAATAAAAAGTGGAGTTATGGTGGGTTGGATGTGCTCAAGCTCCATCTGAGAATCATAAAACACTTAATTGGTTACTCTTATAGAGAGACATTCCAAATGTTAACCAAAGGCATCATTCAAGAGACATGTGGAATGTTAACCACTACAAAAGCTTTAAAATTGAGTGACATTTGAATGGAGACTTAAAGACTCTAGAATGCATGTTTGTTATAAGTGGGGATGCAAATTGTAAATACTCTTCTTTGTACTACACACAAAGTCCAAATACAAGAGGATGGACTGCTAGAACCGAGGGTGAGAAAGCTCCTTCTAGAAAATATGGTAATCTACATAATCTGGGATGTCATACTTCCAATAGAATTGATTAATGTACACATGTACATTACATGGAGAAATAAGGATCATTGACAAGTTGGTCCGTCTTCACTTGGGTTATGCATATTCCATCGAACCTATAGCTCTTGCAAATGAATTCATAAGAAAATGTGAATCCGTACTTTTAGAAATGGGATTTCATGGTGGTGATATTCATCTAAGAAAAGATCCAAAGCTTTCTCAAAATACTGATGATGTATTATAGGATGTGTCCATAGGAGGTGCAAAACCAAGAAGATTCCTTAGCAAAAGTGATGGAAAACAACTAAATGCAATGTAGCATTGTTGGAAATAATTTTGCACGGCTATGAGAAATGTAAAAATCAATACAAAAATCACAAAAAAAAGAAAAAGAAGAGTGGTCTGGGGATGCTACAATATTCAGATTATCTTTTATAATTCTTTTTGCTGCAAAATACATATGGATGTATATATAGTTTCTAAACTCATAGAATTTTTGAAATGAAATATTTATTCTTGTTTTAGTGTTTTGAATGAGTTTGACTCCTGCAAATCTCCTCTATATCTAAGGAACTCCTTTCTCCTATAGTCAACAATACTTTTTACACTTGAGACCTCTGCAACCATTGCATAACTTGAATAATAGAGAAAATATCCATCTCTAGAAGCATTGAGCCTTGGGTCATAGCCAAAAATCTTGAATTCTTTTGTTCTTCAAAGAAGTAAAATCCTATATGCATTAAAGGGTAGTGAGCAAAAGCCCATATAATTTGAGAGAGTCTTTAGAGAGAATAATGCAAAATGAGGGTCCTCACTATATTGCTTATGTACAACACCAAATAAATTTGGATTACACTTTGGAAGATAGTGAATGACTGAATCTATATCCACTTTTGCTTTTCCTTTACTCTCTATAGCTTTCCATGTGCCCTGACCCTTACCAACATAATTGTGCTCATCCAATATAGATAATTGTGGAAACAATAACAAAGTAAGAACAGAGAGAGCAAAATAACTTTGAATGACTCACGAAACAAATGAAGTTATAAGAAACAAAATCAATGAAATGAGTGTAGGACATGAGCCATTATTATCATGACAGAAACTAGTAAACTTGCCTTTTTGTGATGTGCATACTAAGAACATGAGGAATTAAGTATTGTATGAGGAAAATAACTCATGAAATTGAGAAGTCAAGGGCACAACCAATTCAAGCGAATCGCCTCATTAGAAAGTTTTGGATGGGCCTAATCCCTTGAATCTGTCATGTCTTCCCAATGATCCTTATCAATACAAACAAATGTAAATTGGCTGATATTACCTAAGGGACAAGCTAAAAAGCCATAAAAAGAAAAACTCTAGACACGACCAATTCAAGCAAATCGGCTCATAAACATTCTCTGATGGTCCTAATCGCTTGAATTGGTTGTGTCTCACAATTTTCTTATGTGGACATACCTTGAACTCACCTTCCTCCTAAATAAGTTATTTCTCATCAATCCTCATTGTTCCTTTGTCCTCACCTACCTCCACAAAGGAATATCCTCATCCAAATGAGTAAATCCCTAAATCTTTTTGCCGTTGGTCAAAATCTTCATTTACAAGGGTTCACTTCTCTAAAAGCACTCTTTCATAATAGCATGAGACAGCTTTGGACAAGTCTTTGAAATCTTTTGACATGGATAATTCCATGCTTAGAAATTCCTCTTTACTTTTATCCTTCTCATTTACAAGCCTCCTTGAAACTTTTTCTAATTTAACTATAACAATAAGGCAATAATCGTCTCTAATATTGAAGGGCTCTTGAATGCAATACAGAGGAAAAAAAGACTCCTTTGCAGAGATAAAGTAATATGGGAGATTTAGGAGGAATGATTTCTTTGAGATTTTCACATGTTCTACTCAATCTCTTATGGTATTCTCTACTCTGAAAGTAGCGACAACAGGTTTTCTAACCTCTTCTTCTTCTTCTTGGAGGTTAATCTCTTCAACAATATCCTTGACTTGACTTTATGAATACTTCTCAAGAGAAACATCTAGGGATGCTAAAGGGGAGTAAACAACAACTGTTTTTATGTTTTATTGCTTAACCTCGAACCTAAAGTATGGGACATGATAACTCAAGGTGATATGGTTCATACAATGGCTATGTCTACTTAATAAAAAAAGTGGGATTTCTATTTGGATGAAGACTTTGAGAGCACTTGTTCCATTTGAATTTTATTGCGAACTCAAACTAGAATTTGGGTTGATTCAGACATTAAATTAGATGTTTGTATCAAGGTTCATCCCCAACCGACATCTACTTAATTAATTCCTTAACTAGAGGACTACTTTGCCCTTTAGGCTTGGAAAGTCCTATGTAGAATATAGGAGCAAGCTTTCCATTTTCTTTTGGTCAACATTACTTTACCAAATCAAATCCAAAATGCGATTTGTCCCATTGGGACATTTTTCTCAAAGAATTCTTGGGAATGAATTTTCTTTTCAATATTGTAGTTCACTCTTTGAATTTCACTAAAGATATGCTATGAAACTTGATGGAAATTCAAATGAATAAGTCAACCAAGACTTATCATCTTTTGAAAATTGAATAGGTTCTTGTATAGAGCATCTATGTGGGATGTTTGATTTAGTTACCTTCTTCAATCTCGTTGAAACTACTCTTCCTCTAAAGTAGAACATCTATCAGGGATGTCTGATTTAGTTACCTTCTTCAATTTGGCTAAAACAAGTCTTTCTTGAAAGGAATCAGATAGTCTATCTTCAGTTAGATCCAAAAGACTTAGAAACGGTAAAGGAGAAAACTAAAACTTTGTCTAATCATTTCAAAGTTCTAAGATACATTTATCTAATTAGAATCAAACTCTATGTGATTCAAGACTTTCACTTCAAATATCTATTTCAACAAGGTATTGAAGCATTTTATCCATCATTTAGAGAAGTAAACATGATTGTTAAAAAGATTCTTGGAGTAAAGCTAAATATCATCACGCAAACCCTATCCATTTCGGACTTGTGAGGTGAGGACACATCTAAAAACTTTTCCAATCATTTCGTAAGTGGCCTGAAGTGATGCGAGATTTATGCGGGTCCATTTTGGATATAAGAACAAACCAAAAGCTTCTCGACAAGAAATCATTTCATTTGGTCCATGTAAGTTCATCTTTTCTGGGTGGGCTGAGATTGAGTGGCGGCACACTTGTACTAACCACATGTTCATTTATAATTGGAGAAAAACGATGAAATTGTTTTGGGTTCTTTTTTTAGAAAAAAAGTAAAGAAAATTATACTGACTCATAAAAGTTACAACAGATCGGCCGTTGCGGCTAAGAAAGAAGACTAGACAGAAGACTCTGTTACAAGGGAGGTGAATCGTTTACTACATTAGCGAAAGGAGAGGAGCATCAAGGGTACTGAGATTGTTTTGCTGTTCTCCAGCTCATATGCCACAATCTCCAGCACACAAGGCTACGGGCACCACCAAAATTCGTTTTGATTCTTATCGATTAGAAATTGTTTTAATTTGCTGCACGACCTGCAGATTGAGGCGAAAGTGAAGTTGGGCGATGAACGTGCGTAGTGGAGCTTTTATGGCGCTCTAGGGTTGAGGGTTTTCCTCCCCCTCCTGCGAGTCCCTCCCCTCAGTCGGGAGGGCGCTCGCCTGTGTGCTTCACCCCTGTGGGGGGCAGTGCTCTCTAGTCTGGCTCTGTCTTCTACTCCTCTACCTTCTCATGGCGCTCTTCGAAGCGCTGCGCAATGGTATTTCTATGGTTGATGATCCACTGATCGGGGGTTTGGAAGGGAACGCTCGCGCTCTGTCTACTGCTTTGGGAAAGCAGCAGGTAAGTAGCTGCAACTCTGGTGGTAAGGACTCGCCAATGGTTGATGCCCCTGCTGGCTGCCTGGAGACTCGTACAAACTCTGTCGTGCACTCTCCCCAGAAATCTTATGCGGATATCGCTCGCTCTCCGGAGGATCATGCTCTTGCTCAGAACTCAAACAAGTTCGTTCACTATGCTGTCGATACAGGTATGGATCTTTCCCCTCGCTCTCATGCCCCGCTGGACAAAGGTAAGTCGCTGATGGATGAATGCCCTCATATTCTTAACATTGATAATCAAGCTCCCCCTGATGAGGAGGAGTTTGTCATTGATAGAAATTCCCTAGCTAACTGGCATTCCCAGCTTGAGGAGAGAGTAGTCATTGGACTCTGCCATGGTCCTAGACCTGCTCAAGATTTCCTCAGAAGCTGGATGAGGTTGAACTGGGAAACTCGTGGTCTTTTTGTCAAACAGGTTCAATACCTTCCTAATAACTACTATTTGTTCTTCTTTTGACGATTCGACTAGTGCTCTGAAGGTAATAACGGAAGGGCAATGGCTGGTAAGAAATACGCCTATCTCCTTCTTTCGTTGGCATGTTGGTTTTAATCCCAGAGGCCCCAAGCCCTCTAAGCTTCCTATATGGGTGGACTTCCCGGATCTTCCTGTTGATTTTTATCCATGGCTAAATAAGCTGGGGTCTATGTTAGGAAAAGTTTTAGGGCAGAGGTCCAGGTCAGGTGGCATTAACCCTAAATGGGATCCCCAATTAATGATTGAGATAGGTGTGTCTAAACCGATTAAGCAATCTATCCGTATTAAAGACTCTGAAGGTTTCTTTCTGCATGAGCAACAGCTTCTTTACAGAAACCTGCCTAACGCCTGTTTCAAGTGTTTTCAGCAGGGTCATCTCATCAAGGATTGTCCCCTGTTAAATACGTCCCCTTCGGGTGCAAAGGTTGCTCCAACAGCCCCGGAGACAGATATTCGTGATGCTTCCTTCAACAAGAACTCTACAAATGGCCATACCGTTTCAAGCCAAAAAAAAGCCCCTACTAAGCCTCATCGGAAAAAACCAGGGAAGATGGCTAATCCCTTTAGTGTTCTACTTGATGTGACTAATCATTCCTTTCTAGATGTTTGTGGTACAGACAAGGATAACTGCCATGGTGAACATGTTACGTCAGTTAACCAAGAGGACCCCTCTGATAAAAAGGTTTCTGCAGACGATAACTCCTCCATGGAATGGCAGGTGGTGAGTAAAAAAAAGTCCTTCAACACCAGGTATCATTCTGCCACGGGTGACGACACTATAATGGATGAGATTAATAAAATAGATGAAGTGCTTTTGGCACAAATGTCTCATGATATGCCGGTTCATGATGTTTCTCCAACGTCCAGCAACAAAGTCAACGAAATAGTTGTCAAATTGCAAGGTAAGTCAAAAAGAAAAGAAGTTGTAAGGACCTCAAGCTCTACTCTCCAGCCAAGCAAGTCTTCTAAAGTTTAAGTTCCCGGTTGCTTTCCCCCTTCTCTCTGTTTTTATGGATTTACTAAAAATTGTTTCTCTCAATAGCAAAGGCCTGACGGATCCTGTCAGGGCCAAGATCATTAGCAATTGGCAAAAGAACCTCCCTAGGTCCCCTGATGTCTTATGTCTCCAGGAAGTGAAGATTGGTGGTCATAAGCTCTACACTCAGCTGAAAATCGTCGATGGGTAGTTCAGATGGTATGGCACTGCTCATGCCCAAGGTAAAGGGGGTGCTGTTATTGGTGTTAATCCAAAGTTAATCCACTTAATTAAAGGGATGTCTGTTAGTCCTACTAATCAATGGGTCTCTGTCTCGTTTGACTCCCCTTTGGATGTTAGTATTGTCAGTCTTTATGCCTCTAACTGCAGAAACTTGAGAAGCAAATGCTGGGAGGAGTTAAAGTCCCTGCAAGGTAATATCTGTATTATAGGAGATTTCAACATGGTTACTAGTATTAATGATAGACTTAATAAAAAGGGGAGTTGTATTTATGGTGTTGAGAAGTCTTGTTGGTATTCTTTGTGTCATTTTCATGATCTTATTGACCACTCTGAGAATACTGGTATCACCTGGCATAATAGGCAGTCTAATGAGAATGCTCTGGGTGCTCGGCTTGATAGGTGTTACACTAACTCCGATTTTGGAAAAAATTTTTGGGAAATTACTGCTGTCACTGACCAATCTTTGTTTCTGTCTGATCATGCTCTGATATGTATGACTTTTAAGAAGAATTGTAAACCTTTTCGTGCTGGTTGGCCTCACCTTGATGCTAGAATGCTCAAGTTCCCCTCTTTGATTAATCAAATTAAAGAGGCCATAAAATGGCATTTCTCTCATAACACTTTAGCTCTCAAAAGTTGGGAGCTGGTTGTTAAAGATATTCAGAAGATCTTCGCCTTCTATAAAGATAAAGTGTGTAAGGCTAGATCTATCAGAAAAGAGAAAATCCTTGCTGCTCTTAAGGTGTATGATTCTAATAACCCCTGTGTGGAATTTATAGAGTTGAACCACAAGTTGAAATGTGAAGAGTACCTGGAAGCTAGCTGGTCTCTTGCCAACTCCAGAAGGTTTTGGGAAGGTAACATGGACAGGCCTAATAAACACATGTATGACTTGCTAAAGCAGAAGAAAAATAAGGATTTCATCCCTTTATTGTCTAAAAGTAATGGAGTTTCTGCTGCCAACATGGAGGAGTCTTTACAATTTGCTTCTAGTTTCTTTATGAATGTTTTCTCTTGTCCTCCTAAGAGGGGGGAAGATATCCAGAGAGCCAGGGCCCACATAGCTTCTGTCAGGGCTAAAACTCTCCCTCAAGGGATGATTTCTCTTCTGGACTTGCCCCTCTCTCCTGGTGAGGTGAAAGAAACCATTGATAAATTGAAACTTGGGAAATCTCCAGGGATTGATGGGATTCCTAATGAGCTTTTCAAAGAACTCAAGGACTTCATTACCCCTTACCTTCTGGAGATCTGGAGAGAGGCCACTAGGAAAGGTTCTTTGTCCTCTGACATAAACATGGGGGTTATCAGACTCATCCACAAGAAGGGCCCTAAGGATGATCTCAATAACTGGAGACCCATCACTTGTCTTAATTCTGTTTACAAAGTTTTTGCTTCTGCCCTTGCTAGAAGACTTAGCCCCATCATGGATTCTATCATTTTACCCATGCAAAAAGGTTTTATCAAAGGAAGGTACATATTAGATGCTATCATATCCTTGTGGGAAGGCTTTGACCTTGCTGATGAAAAAGGTCTTGATTTCTACTTTTTTAAAATCGATTTCGACAAGGCCTATGACAGAATCGAATGGGACTTTGTTCTTCAATCTCTGCAGGATATTGGTCTGGGAAAAAAGTTTATTAAATTTGTTAGTACTCTTTTTGGGAATGCTTGGTCCAGAATCTCTTTGAATGGTCATCTCTCCCCCCCTTTTAAAATTGTTAGATCCATTAGACAAGGGTGCCCCTTGGCCCCTCTTTTATTTGCCATTGCCAGTGATGCTCTTTGGTGGTTGGTGAATCATGAAATGTCCAGAGGTAATATTAAAGGCATCCCCATTCCCAACTCCAATCACCAATTGGGTCTCCAAATGTTTGCGGATGACACTAACATGTGTACTTTGGCTGAGCCTATTTTTGCTGAAAATTTTCTGGCTTGTTTGAATACTTTTTGTTTGGCTAGTGGTTCTCACATTAACCACTCCAAAACCGGTTTTCGTTCCTCCAATAATTTGATTCCCATCTGCATTTCTAACTCCAATTGTATGATCTTGCAGGAACAAGTTGTTTTTAGACTCCTCGGTATTCCCATGGGATTCAATGTTACTATGCAACAAAGATGGGATTGGGTGATTAACAAATTTAAAGCTAAAATGTTCAGATGGTATAATGTTTATGCCTCTTTGTCTCACAGGTGCTTCATATTAAAACATTACCTGCTCCCTTCCCTGGTGTATTTCTTGTCCTGTTGGAGCCCTTCAAAGAAGCAGCTTGGCCAGGCCATTGCCCTGGCCAGGAGGTATTTGTGGGGTGGCAATGATCAAGTTAATAAAACTCCTAAAGTTTCTTGGAAGATATGCTGTTTGCCTAAGCATGAAGGAGGGTTAGGCATCATATGTCCCATTAAAATGGCTGAGAATATGACTTCTAAGTGGATCCTCAGAGCTTTAAGCTCTTCTGATATCTGGGCTGTCCTCCTTAAAAGGAACATACATAAATTTCACGTCAAAAATTACAAAGCGTGGTCTAACAATCACTTGTGGGATATTGTTATCTCTCCCTCCATTTTTTCTCCTGTTGGTAGTACTCTTTCCTGCAGATTTTGGTCTATGTGGATGAAGGTCAAGACCTGCTTCTCTCCAAGTTCCAAGTATACTTCTAACATTAATTTCTTTTTGCAGGAATCTCCTTGGCTGGGTTGGATTGCATTATGGAAGAACAAAAGTATTGGCATTAGAGAGCATAATGTGTGTGCTTTGTGCGCTCTTTAGCTCTGCAACACCTACTCTCCCGGAGAGGTCGATTGAGAAATCACTATTCCTCCTTGGCAAAAGGATCGTTAACAGTAAGAAATCCCCCCCCTTCAGGCACCACCAAGTCCTCCTTTTGATCAACAACAAGCTCAAACCCAAGTGGGCCCCGCATGAGGGCGATGAGAGGGTGATTAACCTTCTCTGTAATGCAACCTAGGATTCAATCAAGCTTCCCCTGCTTTGTGGGATTTGGGGGGTCCCGTGGGCACTAGTCCCCTTCTATTGTACCTTTGTTTCTTAAATTATTATGCACTTAAAACGATGGTACAATGTATCATTAAAAATATTATAGTTTTTTACCTATTTGAACATATAAAACAATACTTTGTAGAAGCCAACAACAATTCCTATGTAGCCAAGTCTGCTATCTCTAAGGTTTGTAGCTTTTGATCTAGCATGTGATAGTTGCTTGAAAGAAGAAACAATGTTAGAATCCATTGTTTTACACAAAGAATCAATCACTTTGATACAAGTACCTTGTCCATAAGGCCATATAATAGTGACCATTTGGGCCTCCAATAAAAAATAAACTCTTAGAAGAGAAACTAATATACATATATATGCAAAAATAGAATATTGATAAAATAAAATTACCTTTCTTTTACAACCTATCATTAACTCCATCTCCTCATATAAGATTCGTTCATTATTTACATTGGATCATTGCATACAAGTATATCACCGATTCGTGAAAGAAGATATATTTGTATTCTCAATTCTATCAAGATTACATCTATATATTTTGTTTTTGTGTCTTTTACTTCAGAGATTTTGAAGTTCTTGTTCATACTCACTAATGAATACCTATAGCCATTTGCTATTATATGCAATAAAAGAAGCAATATCACTTTTTTCTTGCAATGTAAATTGAAATGGAGCCCCCTTACTAAGTTCTTGTTCTTAGTCACTTATGAATGCTTATAGGCATTCACTATTGTATGAAATAAAAGTAGAAATATCACTTTTTTCTTGCAATGTAAATTGAAATGGAATGCCTTTACCCGATAATACCTCATCTCTAATTTTTGAAGAAGAATCATAAGTGCATCCATGTGAAGCTTCTTCATGAAGTGTTTCAAGGTATTCATAAAACATAGTACGTGCACTCCTCAATCATCCACCCCTTTGCCATAGATACTTTTGGTTTTGCTCTTTGTCACACACAGACTTTTAGTATGCCCATAAATCACTCAACCAAAAAGATCCATCGAGTGTTTACAGCTCTTGCAATCTCTATTTCATACACAACATGGATCAATAAATGAATGTTAATATCAAAAAAATATGTTGGAAGCTCTTTCTCCATCAGACATAGTAGCTCCTTGCATTCACATTTCTTTTGTGGGATCAAGTCTTTGTCAATCTCTTTTGATGTAATAGACCTATTATCATTCATAAATGAAATTAGAAATAAATTAATTCATAAAGAAAAGATACAAAATAGTATTATATATTCAACATAAAGGTGTAATATTTATCTTATAAATGATCCAAGACATTGAGTCATGTCCCATATGCCCTTTGATGTACATCCATCGATAACAAGAGGTAGAATGTGCTTCAAAGAATTATGCCAATCATGCATCTCTAACATTAGGGCAAAACATGGTAAAAAAAAGGACCATCTAAGGATTTCAATTAGTTGTGCTTAATTTGGATTAACGTTGTCAAATTGTTTCAAGAAATTTTGTGTAGCTTTATTTCAAATGTATCTTAAATATATTAGTTTTGGAAGATAGAGAAAGTTCATGTGATAATCATGAAAAGTGATATGCATCAGAGTTTGTGCTTGTCAGGCATTCACCAAATTTCAAGTTTCCCTCTTGGTCTTTGACCTATATAATGTGTGTTTAGGACATTTTGCACCTTTTTACTCTACTCTCCATATCATACCTTCTTCTCTCTTTCTCATAATTCTAGACAATTTTGTCATGGAGAACCTCAATCCAAACACTCTCACTGAAATTTCATCTAGTGGAAGTCTTTATGATAAGTTCCATATCAATATTGCAATTATTCATGAGTATGCAAAAACAAGAAAGGTATTTTGAATAGCTCTTTAATCTTGTGAAATTGATGGGTTGTGCAAAGAAGGCAAAAAACATATCAACATATGGGTAGATGGAGCTTTTTATCTCATTGATCCACAAACTAGAAGGTATGCGCCATTTCATAATCTTCATGATTGAATTAGATTTGTAGGAGATGGTGATGATGATTTATGTGGCTGTTGTTTAGAGCTCTATGATTTTTCAAAGAACTATATGCAATACATAAACTATCTACAAAATGTACTACATAAGAGAGACTTACATTAGAGAGATCTAGAAAAAACATTTTTGTATTTGTCTTCTCAGTTAGAAGATTTTGAACAGATGAAAGAAACTCCTATATGATTGATAATGCAGTCAAAACAAAATTTTCTTTAGATTTGACTGAAAAATCTGGCTAGAAGAAAAAGAGAATCAAAATTGAAAGAGATCATGTAACAAATGTGCTAGGCTTAAACATGTTGAGCATCTTTCAATGCGTTAATTTTTATAATGAAATTATGAGGTAGAATGATTTATTGAAGCTATTGAAATTGAATGAAAATGGTATTTTGGAATAGTTTGTTCTTCAAAAAATCATGAAAGAAATGAATTTATTGCCAGAACCATCTTAAATACAAGAGGTTTTTGATGGTATTAGAGTGAGTAGAAAGGGTTATAGAGCCATTTCAAAAATTTGGTGTCAATTTCTTAAATTTAATAAAGTAAAAGGATTTGGATTGCCCAGAACTCATTGTGTAGGAAAGCATCAACTCTATTTGAATAAGAAAATCACGTCTATATTTGGTGATTATAAACACATTGAAGGTAACATGCCTTATGAGGTAGGAAGAAAAACTTTCCATTTCACCTACAATGCGTTTAAGAATATATGGAGAGATATTATAAGACTTCAAACATACATGGCTCAATTCTATGATAGAAAAGAACATGAATGTTCTGGCCTTTTCAAGTTTTTAATAAAACTTGATGAAGTTGAAATTAAAAAAGATCAAAAGATGGAGAGAATAATTATTGCACAAATGAATAGGGCTTTGGACTATAGCCTTGGGAAATTGGATACTCCATCTCTCAAAGTACAATAAAAAGTGGAGTTATGGTGGGTTGGATGTGCTCAAGCTCCATCTGAGAATCATAAAACACTTAATTGGTTACTCTTATAGAGAGACATTCCAAATGTTAACCAAAGGCATCATTCAAGAGACATGTGGAATGTTAACCACTACAAAAGCTTTAAAATTGAGTGACATTTGAATGGAGACTTAAAGACTCTAGAATGCATGTTTGTTATAAGTGGGGATGCAAATTGTAAATACTCTTCTTTGTACTACACACAAAGTCCAAATACAAGAGGATGGACTGCTAGAACCGAGGGTGAGAAAGCTCCTTCTAGAAAATATGGTAATCTACATAATCTGGGATGTCATACTTCCAATAGAATTGATTAATGTACACATGTACATTACATGGAGAAATAAGGATCATTGACAAGTTGGTCCGTCTTCACTTGGGTTATGCATATTCCATCGAACCTATAGCTCTTGCAAATGAATTCATAAGAAAATGTGAATCCGTACTTTTAGAAATGGGATTTCATGGTGGTGATATTCATCTAAGAAAAGATCCAAAGCTTTCTCAAAATACTGATGATGTATTATAGGATGTGTCCATAGGAGGTGCAAAACCAAGAAGATTCCTTAGCAAAAGTGATGGAAAACAACTAAATGCAATGTAGCATTGTTGGAAATAATTTTGCACGGCTATGAGAAATGTAAAAATCAATACAAAAATCACAAAAAAAAGAAAAAGAAGAGTGGTCTGGGGATGCTACAATATTCAGATTATCTTTTATAATTCTTTTTGCTGCAAAATACATATGGATGTATATATAGTTTCTAAACTCATAGAATTTTTGAAATGAAATATTTATTCTTGTTTTAGTGTTTTGAATGAGTTTGACTCCTGCAAATCTCCTCTATATCTAAGGAACTCCTTTCTCCTATAGTCAACAATACTTTTTACACTTGAGACCTCTGCAACCATTGCATAACTTGAATAATAGAGAAAATATCCATCTCTAGAAGCATTGAGCCTTGGGTCATAGCCAAAAATCTTGAATTCTTTTGTTCTTCAAAGAAGTAAAATCCTATATGCATTAAAGGGTAGTGAGCAAAAGCCCATATAATTTGAGAGAGTCTTTAGAGAGAATAATGCAAAATGAGGGTCCTCACTATATTGCTTATGTACAACACCAAATAAATTTGGATTACACTTTGGAAGATAGTGAATGACTGAATCTATATCCACTTTTGCTTTTCCTTTACTCTCTATAGCTTTCCATGTGCCCTGACCCTTACCAACATAATTGTGCTCATCCAATATAGATAATTGTGGAAACAATAACAAAGTAAGAACAGAGAGAGCAAAATAACTTTGAATGACTCACGAAACAAATGAAGTTATAAGAAACAAAATCAATGAAATGAGTGTAGGACATGAGCCATTATTATCATGACAGAAACTAGTAAACTTGCCTTTTTGTGATGTGCATACTAAGAACATGAGGAATTAAGTATTGTATGAGGAAAATAACTCATGAAATTGAGAAGTCAAGGGCACAACCAATTCAAGCGAATCGCCTCATTAGAAAGTTTTGGATGGGCCTAATCCCTTGAATCTGTCATGTCTTCCCAATGATCCTTATCAATACAAACAAATGTAAATTGGCTGATATTACCTAAGGGACAAGCTAAAAAGCCATAAAAAGAAAAACTCTAGACACGACCAATTCAAGCAAATCGGCTCATAAACATTCTCTGATGGTCCTAATCGCTTGAATTGGTTGTGTCTCACAATTTTCTTATGTGGACATACCTTGAACTCACCTTCCTCCTAAATAAGTTATTTCTCATCAATCCTCATTGTTCCTTTGTCCTCACCTACCTCCACAAAGGAATATCCTCATCCAAATGAGTAAATCCCTAAATCTTTTTGCCGTTGGTCAAAATCTTCATTTACAAGGGTTCACTTCTCTAAAAGCACTCTTTCATAATAGCATGAGACAGCTTTGGACAAGTCTTTGAAATCTTTTGACATGGATAATTCCATGCTTAGAAATTCCTCTTTACTTTTATCCTTCTCATTTACAAGCCTCCTTGAAACTTTTTCTAATTTAACTATAACAATAAGGCAATAATCGTCTCTAATATTGAAGGGCTCTTGAATGCAATACAGAGGAAAAAAAGACTCCTTTGCAGAGATAAAGTAATATGGGAGATTTAGGAGGAATGATTTCTTTGAGATTTTCACATGTTCTACTCAATCTCTTATGGTATTCTCTACTCTGAAAGTAGCGACAACAGGTTTTCTAACCTCTTCTTCTTCTTCTTGGAGGTTAATCTCTTCAACAATATCCTTGACTTGACTTTATGAATACTTCTCAAGAGAAACATCTAGGGATGCTAAAGGGGAGTAAACAACAACTGTTTTTATGTTTTATTGCTTAACCTCGAACCTAAAGTATGGGACATGATAACTCAAGGTGATATGGTTCATACAATGGCTATGTCTACTTAATAAAAAAAGTGGGATTTCTATTTGGATGAAGACTTTGAGAGCACTTGTTCCATTTGAATTTTATTGCGAACTCAAACTAGAATTTGGGTTGATTCAGACATTAAATTAGATGTTTGTATCAAGGTTCATCCCCAACCGACATCTACTTAATTAATTCCTTAACTAGAGGACTACTTTGCCCTTTAGGCTTGGAAAGTCCTATGTAGAATATAGGAGCAAGCTTTCCATTTTCTTTTGGTCAACATTACTTTACCAAATCAAATCCAAAATGCGATTTGTCCCATTGGGACATTTTTCTCAAAGAATTCTTGGGAATGAATTTTCTTTTCAATATTGTAGTTCACTCTTTGAATTTCACTAAAGATATGCTATGAAACTTGATGGAAATTCAAATGAATAAGTCAACCAAGACTTATCATCTTTTGAAAATTGAATAGGTTCTTGTATAGAGCATCTATGTGGGATGTTTGATTTAGTTACCTTCTTCAATCTCGTTGAAACTACTCTTCCTCTAAAGTAGAACATCTATCAGGGATGTCTGATTTAGTTACCTTCTTCAATTTGGCTAAAACAAGTCTTTCTTGAAAGGAATCAGATAGTCTATCTTCAGTTAGATCCAAAAGACTTAGAAACGGTAAAGGAGAAAACTAAAACTTTGTCTAATCATTTCAAAGTTCTAAGATACATTTATCTAATTAGAATCAAACTCTATGTGATTCAAGACTTTCACTTCAAATATCTATTTCAACAAGGTATTGAAGCATTTTATCCATCATTTAGAGAAGTAAACATGATTGTTAAAAAGATTCTTGGAGTAAAGCTAAATATCATCACGCAAACCCTATCCATTTCGGACTTGTGAGGTGAGGACACATCTAAAAACTTTTCCAATCATTTCGTAAGTGGTCTGAAGTGATGCGAGATTTATGCGGGTCCATTTTGGATATAAGAACAAACCAAAAGCTTCTCGACAAGAAATCATTTCATTTGGTCCATGTAAGTTCATCTTTTCTGGGTGGGCTGAGATTGAGTGGCGGCACACTTGTACTAACCACATGTTCATTTATAATTGGAGAAAAACGATGAAATTGTTTTGGGTTCTTTTTTTAGAAAAAAAGTAAAGAAAATTATACTGACTCATAAAAGTTACAACAGATCGGCCGTTGCGGCTAAGAAAGAAGACTAGACAGAAGACTCTGTTACAAGGGAGGTGAATCGTTTACTACATTAGCGAAAGGAGAGGAGCATCAAGGGTACTGAGATTGTTTTGCTGTTCTCCAGCTCATATGCCACAATCTCCAGCACACAAGGCTACGGGCACCACCAAAATTCGTTTTGATTCTTATCGATTAGAAATTGTTTTAATTTGCTGCACGACCTGCAGATTGAGGCGAAAGTGAAGTTGGGCGATGAACGTGCGTAGTGGAGCTTTTATGGCGCTCTAGGGTTGAGGGTTTTCCTCCCCCTCCTGCGAGTCCCTCCCCTCAGTCGGGAGGGCGCTCGCCTGTGTGCTTCACCCCTGTGGGGGGCAGTGCTCTCTAGTCTGGCTCTGTCTTCTACTCCTCTACCTTCTCATGGCGCTCTTCGAAGCGCTGCGCAATGGTATTTCTATGGTTGATGATCCACTGATCGGGGGTTTGGAAGGGAACGCTCGCGCTCTGTCTACTGCTTTGGGAAAGCAGCAGGTAAGTAGCTGCAACTCTGGTGGTAAGGACTCGCCAATGGTTGATGCCCCTGCTGGCTGCCTGGAGACTCGTACAAACTCTGTCGCGCACTCTCCCCAGAAATCTTATGCGGATATCGCTCGCTCTCCGGAGGATCATGCTCTTGCTCAGAACTCAAACAAGTTCGTTCACTATGCTGTCGATACAGGTATGGATCTTTCCCCTCGCTCTCATGCCCCGCTGGACAAAGGTAAGTCGCTGATGGATGAATGCCCTCATATTCTTAACATTGATAATCAAGCTCCCCCTGATGAGGAGGAGTTTGTCATTGATAGAAATTCCCTAGCTAACTGGCATTCCCAGCTTGAGGAGAGAGTAGTCATTGGACTCTGCCATGGTCCTAGACCTGCTCAAGATTTCCTCAGAAGCTGGATGAGGTTGAACTGGGAAACTCGTGGTCTTTTTGTCAAACAGGTTCAATACCTTCCTAATAACTACTATTTGTTCTTCTTTTGACGATTCGACTAGTGCTCTGAAGGTAATAACGGAAGGGCAATGGCTGGTAAGAAATACGCCTATCTCCTTCTTTCGTTGGCATGTTGGTTTTAATCCCAGAGGCCCCAAGCCCTCTAAGCTTCCTATATGGGTGGACTTCCCGGATCTTCCTGTTGATTTTTATCCATGGCTAAATAAGCTGGGGTCTATGTTAGGAAAAGTTTTAGGGCAGAGGTCCAGGTCAGGTGGCATTAACCCTAAATGGGATCCCCAATTAATGATTGAGATAGATGTGTCTAAACCGATTAAGCAATCTATCCGTATTAAAGACTCTGAAGGTTTCTTTCTGCATGAGCAACAACTTCTTTACAGAAACCTGCCTAACGCCTGTTTCAAGTGTTTTCAGCAGGGTCATCTCATCAAGGATTGTCCCCTGTTAAATACGTCCCCTTCGGGTGCAAAGGTTGCTCCAACAGCCCCGGAGACAGATATTCGTGATGCTTCCTTCAACAAGAACTCTACAAATGGCCATACCGTTTCAAGCCAAAAAAAAGCCCCTACTAAGCCTCATCGGAAAAAACCAGGGAAGATGGCTAATCCCTTTAGTGTTCTACTTGATGTGACTAATCATTCCTTTCTAGATGTTTGTGGTACAGACAAGGATAACTGCCATGGTGAACATGTTACGTCAGTTAACCAAGAGGACCCCTCTGATAAAAAGGTTTCTGCAGACGATAACTCCTCCATGGAATGGCAGGTGGTGAGTAAAAAAAAGTCCTTCAACACCAGGTATCATTCTGCCACGGGTGACGACACTATAATGGATGAGATTAATAAAATAGATGAAGTGCTTTTGGCACAAATGTCTCATGATATGCCGGTTCATGATGTTTCTCCAACGTCCAGCAACAAAGTCAACGAAATAGTTGTCAAATTGCAAGGTAAGTCAAAAAGAAAAGAAGTTGTAAGGACCTCAGGCTCTACTCTCCAGCCAAGCAAGTCTTCTAAAGTTTAAGTTCCCGGTTGCTTTCCCCCTTCTCTCTGTTTTTATGGATTTACTAAAAATTGTTTCTCTCAATAGCAAAGGCCTGACGGATCCTGTCAGGGCCAAGATCATTAGCAATTGGCAAAAGAACCTCCCTAGGTCCCCTGATGTCTTATGTCTCCAGGAAGTGAAGATTGGTGGTCATAAGCTCTACACTCAGCTGAAAATCGTCGATGGGTAGTTCAGATGGTATGGCACTGCTCATGCCCAAGGTAAAGGGGGTGCTGTTATTGGTGTTAATCCAAAGTTAATCCACTTAATTAAAGGGATGTCTGTTAGTCCTACTAATCAATGGGTCTCTGTCTCGTTTGACTCCCCTTTGGATGTTAGTATTGTCAGTCTTTATGCCTCTAACTGCAGAAACTTGAGAAGCAAATGCTGGGAGGAGTTAAAGTCCCTGCAAGGTAATATCTGTATTATAGGAGATTTCAACATGGTTACTAGTATTAATGATAGACTTAATAAAAAGGGGAGTTGTATTTATGGTGTTGAGAAGTCTTGTTGGTATTCTTTGTGTCATTTTCATGATCTTATTGACCACTCTGAGAATACTGGTATCACCTGGCATAATAGGCAGTCTAATGAGAATGCTCTGGGTGCTCGGCTTGATAGGTGTTACACTAACTCCGATTTTGGAAAAAATTTTTGGGAAATTACTGCTGTCACTGACCAATCTTTGTTTCTGTCTGATCATGCTCTGATATGTATGACTTTTAAGAAGAATTGTAAACCTTTTCGTGCTGGTTGGCCTCACCTTGATGCTAGAATGCTCAAGTTCCCCTCTTTGATTAATCAAATTAAAGAGGCCATAAAATGGCATTTCTCTCATAACACTTTAGCTCTCAAAAGTTGGGAGCTGGTTGTTAAAGATATTCAGAAGATCTTCGCCTTCTATAAAGATAAAGTGTGTAAGGCTAGATCTATCAGAAAAGAGAAAATCCTTGCTGCTCTTAAGGTGTATGATTCTAATAACCCCTGTGTGGAATTTATAGAGTTGAACCACAAGTTGAAATGTGAAGAGTACCTGGAAGCTAGCTGGTCTCTTGCCAACTCCAGAAGGTTTTGGGAAGGTAACATGGACAGGCCTAATAAACACATGTATGACTTGCTAAAGCAGAAGAAAAATAAGGATTTCATCCCTTTATTGTCTAAAAGTAATGGAGTTTCTGCTGCCAACATGGAGGAGTCTTTACAATTTGCTTCTAGTTTCTTTATGAATGTTTTCTCTTGTCCTCCTAAGAGGGGGGAAGATATCCAGAGAGCCAGGGCCCACATAGCTTCTGTCAGGGCTAAAACTCTCCCTCAAGGGATGATTTCTCTTCTGGACTTGCCCCTCTCTCCTGGTGAGGTGAAAGAAACCATTGATAAATTGAAACTTGGGAAATCTCCAGGGATTGATGGGATTCCTAATGAGCTTTTCAAAGAACTCAAGGACTTCATTACCCCTTACCTTCTGGAGATCTGGAGAGAGGCCACTAGGAAAGGTTCTTTGTCCTCTGACATAAACATGGGGGTTATCAGACTCATCCACAAGAAGGGCCCTAAGGATGATCTCAATAACTGGAGACCCATCACTTGTCTTAATTCTGTTTACAAAGTTTTTGCTTCTGCCCTTGCTAGAAGACTTAGCCCCATCATGGATTCTATCATTTTACCCATGCAAAAAGGTTTTATCAAAGGAAGGTACATATTAGATGCTATCATATCCTTGTGGGAAGGCTTTGACCTTGCTGATGAAAAAGGTCTTGATTTCTACTTTTTTAAAATCGATTTCGACAAGGCCTATGACAGAATCGAATGGGACTTTGTTCTTCAATCTCTGCAGGATATTGGTCTGGGAAAAAAGTTTATTAAATTTGTTAGTACTCTTTTTGGGAATGCTTGGTCCAGAATCTCTTTGAATGGTCATCTCTCCCCCCCTTTTAAAATTGTTAGATCCATTAGACAAGGGTGCCCCTTGGCCCCTCTTTTATTTGCCATTGCCAGTGATGCTCTTTGGTGGTTGGTGAATCATGAAATGTCCAGAGGTAATATTAAAGGCATCCCCATTCCCAACTCCAATCACCAATTGGGTCTCCAAATGTTTGCGGATGACACTAACATGTGTACTTTGGCTGAGCCTATTTTTGCTGAAAATTTTCTGGCTTGTTTGAATACTTTTTGTTTGGCTAGTGGTTCTCACATTAACCACTCCAAAACCGGTTTTCGTTCCTCCAATAATTTGATTCCCATCTGCATTTCTAACTCCAATTGTATGATCTTGCAGGAACAAGTTGTTTTTAGACTCCTCGGTATTCCCATGGGATTCAATGTTACTATGCAACAAAGATGGGATTGGGTGATTAACAAATTTAAAGCTAAAATGTTCAGATGGTATAATGTTTATGCCTCTTTGTCTCACAGGTGCTTCATATTAAAACATTACCTGCTCCCTTCCCTGGTGTATTTCTTGTCCTGTTGGAGCCCTTCAAAGAAGCAGCTTGGCCAGGCCATTGCCCTGGCCAGGAGGTATTTGTGGGGTGGCAATGATCAAGTTAATAAAACTCCTAAAGTTTCTTGGAAGATATGCTGTTTGCCTAAGCATGAAGGAGGGTTAGGCATCATATGTCCCATTAAAATGGCTGAGAATATGACTTCTAAGTGGATCCTCAGAGCTTTAAGCTCTTCTGATATCTGGGCTGTCCTCCTTAAAAGGAACATACATAAATTTCACGTCAAAAATTACAAAGCGTGGTCTAACAATCACTTGTGGGATATTGTTATCTCTCCCTCCATTTTTTCTCCTGTTGGTAGTACTCTTTCCTGCAGATTTTGGTCTATGTGGATGAAGGTCAAGACCTGCTTCTCTCCAAGTTCCAAGTATACTTCTAACATTAATTTCTTTTTGCAGGAATCTCCTTGGCTGGGTTGGATTGCATTATGGAAGAACAAAAGTATTGGCATTAGAGAGCATAAATGCTTCAAACTGGGAATTAGAAACTGGGCTTGGTTCCTCAATGATGGGGAGTTGATCTCTGATAATTCTATCCGTGTCCTGACACAATGCTCTTCTGGTTGCTTTCAGATCTTGTTGGAGATGAAGTCCCTCTTGAAGGAGAAGTTGGAGGAGTGCAGGTATAACAACACTCACATCAAGGACATTGCTAAAGATATGTGGCAAAGCTTTAAAGCCAACAAAGGCTCTGTTCTTTGTGTGGTTAACAAGCTGAATAAGAGATGGGGATGCAACTGGTCGGCCATCCAGTGGAGATACAGGTTCAAAGTTGTCTGGGCTTTCCCCCTCAACATCAAACATTCCTTCTTGGAATGGTTGATCTTACATAATGGTCTATGGTCAGGCAACAGGGCAAAGAGAGTAAATCCCAATAATGGAAAATGTTCTCTGTGTAGCAGGGAAGAGGATTTAACCCATCTGTTCATCAAATGTTGGCATGCCAGACAGTTCTGGAGTATGCTTGATCCTATTCTGGCAATAAAAAAGATCCCCCAACTTGGCGTTAGTGAAATCCTTCTTGGCTGTTGCAATAAACTTGATCTTGTTCTCTGGAATCTGTGGAGGGGGCATATCTTATGGTATATATGGATCAGTAGAAATCAATCGTTGTTTAACAGTGGCAAAAAAAATTTTTTGTGTGCCCTCAGGAAAACATTGTATCTTACTGGTATACATAGTCTTCAAGCGATTAAAAATGCCCCCCATGATCTTAATAGCACTATCAAATCCTTGCCTCCTTCTAAATGGAGGAAATCACTACTTGAATGTTACTCCCAAGACAGATTCATTATGGTCTGTAATTTGTAACCCCTTGTTTTTTGATGGGATCTCTGCTTCCCTGTATACTTTGTAACTTTTTCCATTAATTTACTCTCTTTTCCTGTTGTCTCAAAAAAAAAAAGAAATTGTTTTAATTTTATAATATCGAAGTTCCATACTCCTCTGCGCGAACATTTCCAATTTTCCACGATGGAATCGCGATTCGCGGGCCACGGCGGAATCACGCGCCCTTAACTGAAAGAGATGCAAAGGCGTGGTCTTTTTGCCCATTCTACTGCAATCTGCCCCACTTCAATGTTTTTAATGTAAAGGAAGTTCGGCAATAGCCTACTCTCCCGGACTTGAATTAAATTAAGAAACAAAGGTACAATAGAAGGGGACTAGTGCCCACGGGACCCCCCAGATCCCACAAAGCAGGGGAAGCTTGAATGAATCCTAGGTTGCATTACAGAGAAGGTTAATCACCCTCTCATCGCCCTCATGCGGGGCCCACTTGGGTTTGAGCTTGTTGTTGATCAAAAGGAGGACTTGATGGTGCCTGAAGGGGGGGGGATTTCTTACTGTTAACAATCCTTTTGCCAAGGAGGAATAGTGATTTCTCAATCGACCACTCCCTGGGGGGATCGCCGAAGTTGAGAGCACACCTCTCCCGCCAAATTTTCCACAAGACTTCCCCTCTGATGGCGTTCCAGAGTGTCGCAGAGCAGCCGATCGCTTCTCCCAAAATGACTTGTTTCCAACTAAGCTGTTTTTGAAGTCTGATTTTCATTCCAACCGTATGCCAGATTCTGTAGGAGTTGGGGCAAGTAAGGAAGATGTGTGGGACATCTTCGATAGCCCGGTGGCAGCGTTTGCACCAAGGAGGAATCCCACAAAGTTTGCTAGCCTTATGGTTGGTCCAAATTCCTCGATGAAGAATTTGCCATAAGAGGACAGACTTCTTAATCTCTATAAGGGGGTGCCAGATACCCATGAATTTCATGTCCCACCGAAGCCGCGTCCAAGACAGGCACCACTTCTTGTTGAGGCTGATCTGGTGGTCAGCCGTTTCTTTGATGTTCGAGATTTTGAGTAGGCTATTTCCATTGTGCCATTTGAGACCAAGCGAGTTCGGTGTGTCGTGTCCCATGAGAAGGCGAGTCTTGTGACGATCCCATGCGAGGCATCTGCTTTGCAAAGTGTTCCATTCTTCGTAGGAGATGTTAATGCAAGGGTCAATATCCTCGAAGTTGATCCAGCTGTTGGTGTCATGATTCTAGAGGTGTTTCCATTTTTTGAATCCTTTGTTCCATAACCTCTTGGCATTTTGAATGTTCCACGACTCCACACTCCGGATGCCATGTATCGGAAACCAGATAGAGTCATTTTGTCTGATTCCGGTCGCCCACTTCCAGTCCTCACTAATTCTTTATGAAGCTTTTGACTTTATTCCAGCCCTTCCAAAGGGAGCACACGAGATTGGAGCCTTTCGGGAAGACGGGGATCGGGGAGAATAGCAGGGTCATGATGTCAAGATTCTTCCAGTTTGGGAACCCCAAGAGGGCCAACTCATTCTTGTTTCTGAAGATCAGCTTGGCCCACGAGGCCTCCCTATTGCACCAAGCCTTAATCATCCATTTGGCTGCCAGTTTGTTAGCCATACACCCAATGTCCAGGATACCAAGCCCCCCGCTATCTCTAGGGCTAGTGCAGATGGCCCATTTGATTTTAGGCACCCCCCTTCTGTTATGATTGCCCGTCCAAAGAAAGTTTCTACAAATACTATTCAGTTTGGACAGGCCTTGCTCATTCGGTCTCCAACAAGAAAGGAAATAGATGGTAGAAGAGAGGAGGAACGTGTTGATAACCATCGCACGCCCAGCGAGATTGATTTGCATACCTTTCCAATAGTTAAGCTTGTTTTCGAGTTTGGCCAACACCCAGTTCCATCTCTGCTCCATAGAGACGCCAAACCCCAAGGGGATTCCAAGAAGTCGAAAGATTTGGCCCTGCGGAATGATTTGACAGCCATGATCAATGAGAAGGCCAGGATGATGTCCCACAATAGCCCTAAAGGCGGTCTTAGAGTGGTTGATTTTGGATCCAGAGGCTTCACAAAAGGTAGCAAGACACCTCCAGAAAGTCTCGAGGCTGGTATTATCATTGTGAACGAACGCGTTCATATCATCGGCAAATAGTCTCATGATGATTTGACTGTGGTCGTGAGGCAGCCGGAGGCCTTTGATATTGCCAGTCTCCACATGATGTGCCACAAATCTGCTCAGCCCCTCAGTGGCGATGGCAAAAAGAAGGGGGGCCAGAGGGCACCCTTGTCTAATAGATCTTCTAAGATGGATCGCCTTCGAAAGTTTGCCGTTAACGTTAATTTGGGTCATTGCGTTCGCGAGAAGGGTCGCGATCATCTTGGTGAATTTCTGACTACATCCGAGATCTTGGAGCGACTGCAGAATATAGTCCCATTCTAGCCTGTCGTAGGCTTTGTCAAAGTCGATCTTGAGGAAAACCACATCTTGATTAGACTCATTTGCAAATTGAATACCTTCCCAAATATCCATAATGGTTTCCAGGATAGACCTGCCTTTGATGAAACCTTTTTGGTCCTCACTAAGCCAAGATCTCAGGTGGCACGAGATTCTGTTGGCAATGACTTTGGCGATGATCTTGTATCCTGTTTGGAGCATCGTAATAGGCCGCCAGTTCTCGATTCTGTTCTTTTCCCCCTTCTTGTGTATCAACTTGATAATACCATTATTTAGACAAGAAGGAAGAGCACCAAACTTTAGCGCTTCTTGCCAAACCATCCGAAGAGGGGTGGCAACCACCAGCTTGAAGGATTTAAAGAACTCGTTAGTGAGTCCGTCGGGTCCCGGGCTTTTACCGAGAGGGAGGGCATCAATGACCTCAATGATTTCTGATTCAGAGATAGGGGCATGAAGCAGGGAGTGGAGGTTGGGTGGCATCCTCCGGGGGGAAACCCTAGAAATGGCAGCCATACAGTCCCTTCTATGGTGGGAGAGGGGGTTCGAGGTTCCCAGGAGTCTCGTGAAGTGCCCTTCGATGATGCCAAAGTTATCTTCTTCCGAATTGCAAACATTGCCATGTGGATCTAGCAGTAGGGGGATCGATTCTCTGTTGTGTTTCCTTTTAAGGATACGGCACATCTCTTTGGTGGGTTTATCGGCTTTGCCAGCCCACCACTCCTTGAAGAAAGTTTGCAAGTTTTTCCTTTGTATTTCTTCCTCGTATCTCAACACCGCTCTGATTTTTCGGAGACCTTTCTGGGCTTGGTGTTTCCCTTTGTTCACTTCCTCCTCGAGCCGCCAGAGTCTGTGGTAAAGAGCTTCCCTACGAGCCCGCCGCACAGTCTCGAGCATCTTCTTAGTTCTGATCATGATCTTACGAGACTTGTCGACCGCACTTCTCCAGCACTTGGCTGGGGCCAAGCCAGAGGCAAACGCCACCTTCCACACATCGGCAATTTCTTGATGGACGGAGGGGAGAGAGAAGGTGGTTGCGTTGGCATGGAACCACGGTGCCTTGCGGATCTTGTTGGAAGGTTGAAAATTGATAATGATCGGGTAGTGATCAGAGATAGTGAGGTCAGTGCGTTGCGTGATGGTAGGGTGGCCCCACTGATGAGTGAAACTCTGGGAGATGTAGCATCTGTCGAGTCTAGCTTTCCTCAGGTCCTCGCCCGCTTGGAGATTCGACCAAGAAAAGCCATTTGAGTCTTTGAATTCAACCAAATCCAAGTGAAGTTTGGTCATGTCCCACGTTTCTTTCTCCCGACTGTCGATGACCCTTCCCTTGCCCATCCATCTGTTCGTAGGGTCCTCCACCATGTTGAAGTCTCCACATATAAGCATGTTATGGGGAAGCGAGTCTAAGGAGGCCCAAGTGTTCAGTCTCTCCAAATCCCCGTTAGGGGCGTACAAAGAAACCATAGTAACACAAAGAGGAGCACCAAAAGAAACAGCAATCCAACGGTGACTTACATCTTCAATGGAGTTCTCAAGCTTTTCAAACCAGAGTTGTTTAACACCGATAACCGTTCCTCCAGACCCCCGCTGGTGCTTCGTTGGGATCCACACATGGGCCGAGGAGACCTGTCTGAGCCGTTTCTGGAGGTCTTCTCCGTCAATTTTAATCTCTTGAATACATATAAAGTCTGGGTTTAAGCTAATGTCGCGAAGCCATTGACCAATGATGGTCGCTCTTGAGGGGTCGGTTAGCCCTCTAGCATTTAGCGAGATGACAATCATTTTTGTATTGATCCCTCTTTGCGGGAGGGAGCTTTGTCCTTTCTTCTCTTGGCTTCATCTTTCTTTTTCGCTCGGATCGGATCCCGAGTTAGCAATAGGTTCTTGTGGGGGCTTTTCCACGGTAACTCCATAGGTTGTTTTCCTTTGCGGGATGCCTCCTGCTGGGAAGAACAGGGCACCGTTTTCAGCTCCGTTTCCGGAATAGTCGATCCGATGATGGAGCTTTCACTATCCATGTTATCTTCGTTGCTGGTAGTAAAGCCGTCTTCTTTGCTTGTAGTGTAACCCTCCTGCAAGGTTTCTTTACTGTCAGGGATCTCCAGGCCTTTGACATCGGTGTCCTCCTCAAGTTGGTTCCCACCTGGGTAGTCAAACTCATTGATTTCCTTTTCCAGATTGCAATACAAGTTGCTGGAGGGGGAAACCGACTTGTTGTTTCGCTCAGAGGTTGCCCTAGGGCTTCTTTTCCTTCTTCTTCTGACTTCGATGAACCCGTCTGCATCAGCTTCTGGATTACGGGGACCCTTGGATTCCTCTACTTTCGTCGAGTGATTCAATGCTCCATTGCTGTCTTGAGCATTTTTGGGGGCTTCGTGATTTGGCTTGCTTTTTCGTCTCAAAGGGCAATCTTTGATCCTGTGACCTTGTTGGCGACAGCGAAAGCACGCGTTGGGAAGGTTTTTGTAGCTGATGTCTTGCTCCCATACATCCCCTTCGCCCAAGTCCAGTTTGATCTTCGATGGGAGTGGCATACTGAGGTAAGCCTCGACACAGATTTGAGGGTGCCACCGGGCGTTGAACGAGTGTCTTGCGCCTTCATAAATGAGACCACCAATGTCCTCACGTGAGGCCAACGGCTTGCCGATAAGAGAAACGATGTCCCATACGAAGTTGTACAAGAAGTATGGCAGGTTAGGGAGCTCAACCCAGAGGGGGTACCGAAGCGATTTCGATTTTTTGGGAGTAAAATCAGGGGACCATCTGAATAGGCACAGGGTCGCCCGGCCGAGTTGCCAAGTTCCGACACTAAGGGCTCGAAACGCCATATCTTCATTTTCAAAGACTATCAGCAAGTGGCTTGCCGGTAAGAACTGACACTTACAAACAACTAGCCCGCGGGGGAACCACTCGTTGCGAAGCCACTGACGCACAGTTTCGAGCGGGGGCTTAGGGCCGAACATTTGGCCGACGAGGCAAACTTTCTTGAGCTCCTCCTGAGTTGACAAAATTGCGGATCTATTGAGGGCGACCAAGGGGGGTTCAACACTCTCGAGGGTCCCTTGGGCGGCACAAGAACCCCCCTCCAACAAAGAGGCCAGGTTAACGGTCTCCCCGGGAGGGGGGGCCAGATTGCTTCTCACAAGAGAGGGGGTCGCCAAATCCATGACAAAAGAGGGACACCCCGAGAAAGAAAATCTTTTTCTAAAGCTCTGAGCAGAGAAGCATCAAGAGAAGCCCAAAAATCCCACAATAAAAGGTAGCTCTCTTTTTTTTTTTTTTCTTTCGAATCTTTTCTTTTTCTATTTACTTCTTTCTTCTTTTTCTTCCTTTTTTTTTTTTCCTCTTCTCTTTTTTTTTTTTCTTTTTCTTTTCTCTCTTTTTCCAAAAACAAGTGAAGAAGACAACACTCCTGCACAAACAACGAGAATCAATTAAAGGTGCCTAATTCAAATGAGAAGTTTCACAAGCTTTTCGCGCGCGTTGCCCGCCGAGTAGATCACTTGGTCGATCTAAAATTAAGAATTAAAAATATTCTCTGTCGATCGCAGCCACGTCATCTTAGAAGACGATCGACAAAGCCACTCCTATCCATCGCAGCCGCGTGCAGACGTCGCGACAGACACGCTCAAAAGCGCCTTTTCTCTTTCTAGCCTGCGATGGACCTTTTCTCTTTCTAGCCTGCGATGGACACGCTCAGAGGTATCAATCGTGGACCGGTCGAACGTGGAACCCGTCGATCGCTGAAGCCATCAATCGTGGAGGCGTCGCGACGGACACGCAAGACCCAAAAAGTTTTCGAATTGAGCACGCAAAACGAGGGCCACAATCATTCGCCAATCAGTCGTCGATTGAGACCCCGATTGACAGCCGGTCAGTCGCCGATTGACATCCCGCCGATTGACAGCCGGTCAGTCGCCGATTGACAGCCCCGGTCAGTCGCCGATTGAAACCCGCCGATTGACAGCCCGCCGACGGACGGCCTCAGTCGCGAGTTGCGATGGACAGTTGAGTCTACAGCTTGATCAAGCGTTTTGAATGGTTGAGGTAGACCGGCCATCGGTAGACACTGTTGAAGTTATCGTTGAAGCTCTTGCTTTGAAGCGCGCCGATCATTTTGTCTCCAACAGCTTGTAAATACGGCAGGTTGGCAGCAGAGACTCAGTCTTGAGGTAGACCGGCCATCGGTAGACACTGTTGAAGTTATCGTTGAAGCTCTTGCTTTGAAGCGCGCCGATCGTTTTGAATGGTTGAGGTAGACCGGCCATCGGTAGACACTGTTGAAGTTATCGTTGAAGCTCTTGCTTTGAAGCGCGCCGATCATTTTGTCTCCAACAGCTTGTAAATACGGCAGGTTGGCAGCAGGTTGGCCCCACTTCAATGTTGAATTTCGTCATCTTGCAGATCATTATTTCATGCTCATCTCTTTCCTTTATTGAGCCCTTAATCGTCAACTCTTAGCTAAATTGCGTTTCCTCCTCTTCTAGTTCATCATTGGATGCTTATCTGTAATCCATCCACAGCCTTCGTCGCGACTTCTTACTGCACATCAGAACCTCGCAGAGTCTTAATACCGAAATTGAATTTCGGGATCTCGAAGTTGTTCGCTAAGTTCTCGTTTCTGCAATTTATCGGCAGCCCTTATTCGCCACCTCTTGCTACGCAGCAGAGCTGGGCCGAGTCTTAGCTCACTTATTCGAGGTGATTTCTCACGGTCGTCTTGGCTCGCTCCATTAAAGACATTTGAAGCTGACTAGTCAGACATTTACGCACACCGATAAGGCTCTCTGTGTCCGTCATCATTTAACAGAGGTAATGCATACAGAAACATCTATGTGTATACTTATGTAATGGGGATTTACACGAAATAGTGTGTCGAGTTATGCAATATCCTAAGTCGAATAGAGTTCTCATGATTTACTGTCACATCAACTTCATTCTCAATTAAATTAAAGTTCTCATGCGTTTATAGCATCTACGCGCGGAAAACTATGGCAAAATGTAGTCTTGGTTTGAGGACGTACGCTTCTGTTATATTAAACTTTCATATTAAATTCTGCTAGCTGATTTTTAAGGGTTGAGTACCTTAACTGAAGCTCATGTGTAATTCCATTCCGCTAACGAATATATTCATGGTGCTTGTGTTCATAAATGTTTTCACAGATCAGAATAGAAATTCGTTCGTCCGACAAGGCAGCTCTATCGTCGTGGAGGGTAGTCCGTCATTCTATACGCGTGCACCAAAAGCTGAAAGAAACATATAAAGATGTCTGCACATTATGAGGTGTTCATCTGCCATAGGGGCACGGAGACAAAGCGCAATCTTGTGAGTGTTCTGAACGGCATGCTTGCTTTAAAGGGAATAACATCCTTTGTTGATTACGAAATGACGCAAGGAACTGAGATAAAGTCTGCGATTGAGGATGCCATAAAATCCTCATCTGTGCACATAGTGATTCTAAGTCCAGACTTTGAGAAGTCCAAATGGTGTCTCGACGAGGTCGTTCTAATAATGAACATGCAAAGCTCTGCGGGCACCTCCCATAGACCCCGAAAAGTGATTCCTATTTTTTGCGATGTGGAACGCTCTATGCTTCGCGAGCAGGCAGTACGTTTATCATACAACGTGAACAGAAGCAGTCCTGAAGAATGGAAACGCTGGGGTGAAGCCGTAGAAAGCCTCTGCAATTTCAACGGGTTCGAATACAACAGTGACGTCACGTATGTATGCTTATTCTTTTCAGGGAGACAACGTTTCATAACCTCTGACAAAGGAAATTACTTACTGCTTTCGTACTATAATAAGGCAGTAGCATGCCAATGTGCATTTACGTTTCTTTACGATCGAACCTTAACTTCAGTTAATCGTTACAGGTTGCAATGGGAGAAACTATCTGAGATTGTCGTAGAAGTGGAGAACTTTCTCAAAGAGGTAGATTCACGCACCAGTATTCTACCTGAGCAAGGTCAGCAAAGAAGAAGTCCTACCCAGGATTATGATGTGTTCGTTTGCCACGGATCGGATACAAAGCATAACATGGTAAGCGTTCTCCGCGGCATGCTGCACTTGGAGGGCATCTCGTGTTTCCACGATCACGACATGAATCATGAAACTGAAAGAAAGCCTCTTATTGAGGAGGCCATAAAGAAATCGAAGGTCTATGTTATTTTTCTAAGCCCAGAGTTCGCAACTTGCAAGCTGTGTCTGGAAGAGGTTTATCAAATCATGAACACTCAAAACTCTCCTGGCACATCTAATACAGCTCGTAGTGTGATACCTATATTTTATGATGTTAAGCCGTATGAGGTTCGGTATCAAACCGAAAGATATGACTTAAGCACAGAGTCAGAAACCAAAAGATATGTCTTAAGCACAGAGTCAGAAAGGAAACGATGGTCTCAATCCCTCAACAAGCTGTCGCTTCGCATAGGATTCGAGTATCAGAGCAAAACCATGTAAGTCTTAGACCTATTGAAAACTTATTCGAATGATGATTAACATTCTTTTCTTGCTATGAAGCAGTCATACGACAATGTGTCTTGACTTTTTCTTGCACTCGTTATTACTATTCGTAAACTCAATCCAGGTTTCAGTGGGAGGAGCTGAAAAAAGTTGTGAAAATAGTACAAACGTCTCTGAAGGAACCCAGACGCGAAAACTTGTATGCGAAACAACTAGATGAAGTTGAGAAGGTGCTGAAATCAAGGATTTGTAAGGATTTCTTTCTCATTGGTATCCATGGTCCAAATAAATCTCAGTTTGTCGAGCTTTTAGTAGAAAGAATTTGGAATGAATTCGATGGATTATCCATACTACATAATGTGATTGAGAAGATAAGAGAAGAAAATGGGCTTTCACGAGTCATGGGAGAACTGTTTTCGGATCTCATCCGAATATCCGATGAAGAACCCCTCAAGAACCATGAATTAATTTATGGAAGTAGGTATAGGCAGATTTTGCGAACGAAGAAGTGTTTGGTGGTCTTTCCTGATGTCGAAAATGAAATTCATCAGATGAGGCAGCTCGTTGAGCGATTCAAAGATATACTTAACAACGGCAGTCTTGTGGTCGTCAGTAGTGATTTTAAGCACATGCTAATGGAAGTGGACAAGCTCATTGAGCTGTCTCCATTGCAGGATAGCAAGGGAACGCTCATTATCTGTCATAGCAGCAGATTCCATGTACATGAAGCTTATGTTGATCATTTGCACGAAACGTTTTCTTTCTATGGATTGGACGTGCATCTATTGAGCGTAGAGAAAGTACTCAGTGATAGTGACGGTGTTCGAAACGCAAAAGTGATCCTTTGCATCTCTTCGAACACTTCCAGCATTGAGGACTTTGAGAAAATGCTTAGTGATCCAGTCTTTCACAGCACCGAAATCATTTACATTCTGTATGGTCCACAGGGAATGAGTAAGAGCACTTCAAAATCTTGCTTCAAAATCGAAGTAAACTCCGAAAACTCTGAGTAAGTAAACTTTAAAAGTCAATTCTATCAATATTCCTCTCGTCAAGGAGCAAAAAGCTTTTAATTGAGTATAAAGGTCGCATCCAAGTCGCTTTACTTACTTGTGCGACTGATGTGTGTAAACCTCCAGGTTCAACAAAACAGAGTTTAAGACCATGGTAAATAAAGTGGTGGAGACGTTCAGTAAAGGAGATGAGAAGACGAATCAGGAGGTCATAGAATTTCCTGTGGGACTTGAGCAACGTGTTGATGTGATAAAGTCTCGCATACTCGTTGATATGCAGGAACGTGATACTTCGCCGCAGTGTTTTGGAATATGGGGAATGGGGGGTGCGGGTAAAACAACTATTGCCAGATCAATTTATAATGGAATGCATATGCACTTCGATAAATCGCACTTCTGTTCGAACACAAGAGCAGACTTTGTTAAGAAGGGCGTGGTAGATATGCAGAAAGACATTGTCCGCGGCATGCTGGGAAAGCTAAATAAAGAAACAGAAATGGACTGGGAGAAAAAGTGGAAAGCAGCTATAAAGGGCATCAATGCGTTGATAGTTTTGGATGATGTGGATTCTAAACAACATCTAGAGGCCCTCCATCATCCGCTCTGCTCGTCCTTGGGGCCAAAAAGTGTGCTGATAATGACCAGTCGTGACCGCGGAGTACTTCTAGAATGCACACAACCGAAAGACATCTTTCGAATACAAGGTTTCGACAACAGAAAACATTCGGAGAGGTTGTTTTATTGGCATGCTTTTCTGAAAGCAGAGCCACCCGCACACCTCCTACAAGTTTCAAGTAGAATTATCGATGCATGTCAAGGACTTCCGCTGTCCTTGAAAGTTATGGGTGCTCATCTATATGGACATAACGATGAGTCGTATTGGAATGAGAGCTTGCTTTGGCTCCAACAAAATGAGACGGATATCTTTAAACAGTTAAGAATTAGCCTGAATGGCCTAGAACCAAAGCAAATGGAGGCTTTCCTTGACATATGTTGTTTCCTCATTGGAGAAGAAGAGGGGACTGCTTGTTCGGTTCTACAAGGTTGCTATGGACTTGGTCGGACGTACCTGGAAGTGCTGACGAATAGATGCCTTATCAGCATTGCCGAGCATGAGTCTGTTGGCCGTTTTCGTCAGCCTACAAGAATAATAGAAGTGCATGATCATATTCGTGATATGGGCAGATGCATCGTTCAAGAGGAGAAAAGAGACCGTGCATGGGATGAAGTGACCGCCGAAAACATTCTTAAGGTGAGATGCACGTTATATTAAAATAAGTGCATGTGTTATGTCCGAAATGTGCATGTACAGTGATTCATAACATTGGTGATGGAACGTTGTGAAAGGATGAGAAGGCTCGTTCTACATTGCGTGGCCTTTCAATAAGCAGCGACTTCTCTTTTCCAAAAGAGGCTACCAAGTGTGGATCTCTTCCTCATTTGAAAATTCTTGTGGTGAAACAAGTCTATGATCTTCAATGGAAAGGGTAAGTAGGACAAATAGTTGAGTCTCGTAATTTATTTGTCATTTGAACGATTTATTTTTTCTTGTGGATCAGAATATGGGCCGCAATGTTTCCCACAAAGAACTTCCTGGAGAAAGTGCGTTGTGAAGAGTTGAGGTAATTCTAGAACTTGTAAATTTGTCTCTCCTACTAATTAAGGCAATGACCAATTCACAAATTTAATTCATCTGTTTTGTACGAAGGTGGTTGAAATGGAGGGACGCTCCATTCCAAGATGTACCGGTTGGAATCTGCCCCAAAAGTCTTAGAGTGCTCGACCTAGTAGGCAGTGAGATAAGGCGCGTGCCGGTAAGACGAGTAGTACTTGTGGTTTAAGAGAGATGGATGCGCTTTCTTGTTAGTTTTGAATTCTATATATTTACATTTCTCTTTGAATATTGCAGATGCAGATAGGCTCCCTAACAAACTTGCAAAGGTTGGATCTAACCAATTGCTCTAAGCTAAAGCGCTTCGATTCAAGAATTGGAAAGTTGAAAGACTTGAGATATTTGAATTTTGAGAGGTGCCGTCACGTAGAGCTTCTTAAGGAGGAGATAGACGGTACGTAAATTTACCCCTACTAATCAGAGTTGCTTCATTTGAGGAAGGTCTTGTGGAGATTTAAAATGTCTTTTGTGAAAATGGTCGAGCGTTTTTTTTGTAATGCTTCCTATGTATGATAAAATACATATCCCATAATAATCTTCATAATAACTCAGGTTACTAGATCTATTATCATTTAATCACCATTAAGAATATTACATTTGGTCAGCACATCTGGGATCTTCTATTTTTCTTCAACGTTTTTCAGACTTGCAGAAATATCATTTGTCTCCTATAAGAGATTTTGGAATATGCTACGAAGGAACTGAGGGCGATGTATTCCTAGTGACCAAGAGAAAAACAAAGTTGTCTACTAAAAAAACAAACATGTATTGCTTTGCAGTCGAGCCTTGTGCTTCCCACATAGTTCATGTTGTTGAAGTAGTCCCGAAAAAATGAATTCCATAAATCCTTATGTCTTTTTGGCCATGATAGTAACACCTTATTCTTCATCACTTGGCTTATAGACTCACATTTAGTTTGAGCATGATTAATCTTGAGCACTCTTTTGATAAAGAAACCCTCTAGTAATTCTGGAAGCTCTAAGTGTTTCAATGTTCGTTCTCGATAATCCTCTTTTTATGTGAGTTGTTGAGTATTATGACAATGTCCCATTTCCCGTCTCTTTTTCCTAGACTTCAAAATAAAAATTTCTTTGAATTCTCACCTTTTGTTCGTAGATTAGTTCATCGATTATCGTAGTGTCCCAAATCGTGCATGTGAAATCTCTAATTTGGTTTCGTAAACACTCTCCTTCTTGTTAATTTTTTAATATGTTTTTATATTTCTTTTATTTTTTGTAACCATTATCCTTCATGTGTATTTTTCCTCATCCCTTTTTTTTCCTCACATATAAGTCTTCTTGGGAAGATGAATCAGTCTTCTTGGGAAGATGAATCAAGTGAATAAATTCTTCCTTTTGAGCCTCCATGCATCTTGGAGCCCACTTGAAGGGACACATATAAAACCATTCAAAGGTTTAGCTTTTATATGAATTCTTATATCTCATGACAGCCTACCATGCTTCTCATCTTTGGCTATCTTCTTGAAGCCTTGACATGGATCATCCACAAAAGCTCCATGTTGGGTGAACCTAACCTGTAAGATTTTCTCAACTATTTGGCCTACACTTATATGGTTTTTGTCATACTCGAACATTGAACACCTTGCTCAATCTGTTTATCTTGGAATTGGAAGCTTTGACATTACCAATCTTCTTAATACTATGATTTGTGTCATCCCCTATTTGGACTTCATCTCTATGCTTTGGAATTTTTAAATCAAATAAGAGAGTTATCTTGGCTGCAACTTGATTCGAACATCCTAAATCTATTTAGAGTCAATGATCATTTTCTTTACCTTCCTTGTGTCCTAGAGTCATTAGAAGCAATGAGTCCTCATGTTGTTGATATTCAAAATAATTATTGTAGTCCTTTTTCTTATGGATTCTATTAAATTTGTGTCCACCACTGCCTCTATTTTTGCCATATTCATCTCTTCCACTTGATTTTCGGATCTTTTCATTGAACCAACAATTGTGAGTGGTGTGGTTGGTCTTATCATCCTTCTTCTTGCCTTTTAGTTTCTTGTTCTTCTTACGTGCATACGGAGCACTAGTAGAATTACCATAATAGGAGTTACTTTCCTATAAACTATGGTTGGATTCTTCATTGAAGAGTTTCCCAAGAAAGATTTTGAAGTCTAGAGTTTGCACATCCATGATGAGATCATAGAATGTGGTGAAAGAATCCATTGGTTCTCACCTCTAATCCCATTAGTATCTACCTCATGATGGCTTCTTCTTTAATCAGCTCTCTAATGGATACCAATTGATCAATGACCTCCCTAACCTTTGTAAAAAACTTTGTGATGGTTTGTTTTGGACTCTTCTTCATCTCCTTGAAATCATTCCATAGATGATTCTTTCCTTCTTTGGAACTAGCAGAAAAGAAAGTCTATAGCGCATCCCATGTCTCTTGAGATGTCTTGCATTGTCTTATATGCGGCAATAGAAAATCAAAGATAGATTTTACTATGTATGAAATTGCTTGAGCATCCCTTGCATACCATAGTGCAAACGCATATGTTTCCTCTTGATTAGGTCCTCCTTTGGATCTTACAATAGGCATTACCTCATCACGTGATACATTCCTATATGCATCTGCATAGCAGCATAATTGTTTTTATCAAGCTTCTCAATCATTGATGAGGATCCATCTCCCATCTTGAAGTTTTTGTGGTACCACTAAAAGAAGTTGGAGATGTTTAGAGACTTAAAAAATTGGGTTGCGAGTTGTGGAAGATGGTCCAACAAAATATCATAGGACCTATGCTAGCTCTTTGGATATGTAAAATAGATCTTGTAGGCTTGTAGTCCGTGCACTTTACCAGATAGGTAGGTAACTTGCACCTCGTTTAGATAGAAAAAAAAACCTGTAGAAAGAGCACTAGCCTTTTGCATGATGAGTGATTTTGAGGAAGGAGCATTGAATTTATATGGCACAAAAGAATGATCAAAGAGTATATGTATTGCATTTATTCAATACTCTCATAATTTAAAATTGAATTTGAGTCCTTATATAGACTCTCAAGGATCTTACCACCTTTTTCTTCATGAAGTAAATTTTGAGAATAGGCATGCATTATAGTTTAAGGTGATTGGAATCTTTTCCTACAATCTTGAAAAGCGTTGAAGTTGGATTAATACCAACTTCTTGGTTGATTGATTGATAATTAATCTCAACTACATCTAACTAGTGGGTTTTGTGTCTTTTACTCTTCCCTTTTTCAAAGGTAAATACCTTGAACTTTACAAGATAAATGATCATAAGTGATCAATCAAACAATAAAATAAAAGGTGTATAGATAAGTGCTTAAAACAAATGTATTTATTCCTACGTCCATATCATGTTTTTGAAATAGGGTAAAATGACCTCAAGCATCATGAGAGCTTGGTTATCTAACACTATTTACTTTTTTGGTTGTAAAATATGAAGATCCTCTTCTATACTATTGACATCATTGATGACATCATGAATTGTATTACTCTTCCAACTAATGTTATTGCTCAATGAATTAGTTGATGGATTATGTTAGTGTTCCAAATTATGCATGTGAAATCTCTTATTTGGTTTCATAAACATTATCCTTGGTGTTATAATATTAAAATCATCCCTTTTTTATATGTCTTTTAGTTTTCTATAAACATTATCCTTGATTTTTATTTTTCCTCATCTTTTTTCCCCTCACATACAAGCCTCTTTCTGAAGATGAATTAGGTTGATTGATTTTCCCTTTGAGCTACTATGCCTCTTAGAGCCCCCTTCACTAATTGAGAAATCTTTTTGTTTTTATTAGTCACATTCAATCCTTCTACCATGGACACAAACAAAACCATTCTGATCTTTAGATTTCATATGACTACCTATATCCCACGATTCATTCAAATTTGGATAAACTAATATGACCATCACATCAAAAAGCTCAAAAATCCTAAGACTGGCTATTTGAAAGAAGTTGGCGATGTTTGGAGAAGCTTGAAAAATATTAGAATAGGACCTTCCCTAGGTCTCTAGACATGTAAGATAAACCTTGTAGGCTTGGGGTTAGTGCAATAAACCCAATAGACACTTTGGAACATCAACAATAACAATTTGATGCAAAACAAATAACTTGTACCCTGACTACCTTAGAAAAACCTTATAAATTTGGATGGCAGCTATGACTTCAAACACTGAGAGTAACTAGCAACACTATAATTGGAAAAACACATCTTAAGAGAGTTTCATACATAGGATTGGATTGCTATAATGCATGAAAGCCTAATTTACATCAACAAATGAAGGAGAACTAAGCTTAACACACAATTGAATGTCATCCAATTTTTTCAAGGCTATCTAGAAGATGACCCCAAGACCTTCTACTTGCATGTTCCTTGAATTTACTGAATCAAATGCATTGAAAATGTATTCACAACAACTAAAAAGTATTAAGTTCTTAATGAGTGCTCCCTCACTCAATTTTGAGCTCTATAGACAGAGTCGAAGCCTCTACATGATTATTGACTCTAAGGAAGAAGGTACAGAGAACTGAATTGGCATCAAGTAGTGATCAAAGAGTATATGTATTTCATCAAATCAAAACTCATGATGTAAAAATTAATTAGAATCATTACATAGAATCTGAAGGAACTTTCATGCCTTTTTTTCATGAATCTAAATTCAAAAATAGGCGAGATTAGTAGTTTAAGATGCATGGAATCTTTTCCTACAATCTTTGAAAAGTGGAAGTCTGAGTAATAGCAACTTTTTGTTTGATTGATCTAGAATCAATCTCAACTACTTCTAACTCATGATTTTTTTGCCTTTAACACTTCCCTTTTACAAAGGTAAAAACGTTGACCCTTACAAGATAAATGATTATAAGTGATCAAAAAACATTACAATTAAAGTTGTGCACATAAGTGCTTAAAAGAAGTGTATTTATTCTTACATTCATATGATTTTTTTTAAATACTCCAAAATCATGTAAAAAATAATGAAAGATTGGTGATCTAGTAGCTCCCCTTCAAGCTAAAGTATGCTTGAGTCTATATTCTCCGATAGGATGAATACTTGCCATAGATTTGAACTTGCATAACTTTATCCCATCAAGTGCCTTTTTCATAAAGTCTACTATTTGCTTCTCAATAGGAAGAATTAATAAGTAAAGCTCTTTTGCCATAAGTTTCTCTTTGACAAAGTGGTGATGGAATTCTATGTGTTTTTTACTTCCGTTGAAAATTGGCTTTGCAACTAGATGCATGGAACTTACATTATCTCCAAGTATGTGAGGCTTGAAACTTACAAGTCCCAAATCTGAGTACAACTCCTTGAGCCATATTTCTTCTTAAGTTGCAATATCTAGATCTCTATATTGTGCTTCAATTGAAGATAAAACAACTATTTCTTGCTTTTTGGAACTCCAAGAAGCTAAGTTTGAAGTTGCAAATGTGTAGTTATCTAGAGGTGCTTCTTCGATCATTATTTGCTCCTACCCAATCTACATTGGAAGAGATCTTGATATCCAAATATGAAGAATAATAATACATATCCTAACTAAGTATTCCTTTGAGGTAGTTGAGTAGTATCTTTGCATCATCCGTATGTGGTCTTCTAGGTGAGTGCATGAACTGGCTAAGCACTCCCACACTATAGGATATATTTGGTCTTCTGTAAGTACCATATATCAAGCTACCAACTAGGATGTGATACTCTTTAGAATAATCAATATCCTCATCTTAATAAGCATTTATTTTATGATTTAATTTCAAATGTGTACATGTAAGCTTTGTGTTTGCCATTTTGAACTTGAGATGTAGGTCATCAATGTATCTTCTCTGAGCTAGAGACATCCCTTCATCTGTATAAATTACCTACTAACCTAGAAAATATGTGAGATAATCCAAGTCATTGGCTTTGAACTCCTCTTGTAGATTTCTTTTGATCATTTGAATGTCATTCAAGTCATGGCCTGCCACAATTATGTCATCTACATATACACACAAATGGATATCCTCATTATGATCCCTTTTGATGAATAGAGAAGGATCTAAGTTGTGAGGATTTAACCAATCTATAATTTCAAGCTTTAAGAGCTTGTTTCAATCCATCCAATGCTTTCTTAAGTCTCCAAACATATGATGTGTGCTTAGGGTTTTCGAAACCTAAAGTTTGTGACATGTATACTCTTCACTTATCCAACCATTTAAAAATGCATTTTTCACATCAAGTTGGAGGAGTGTCCATTCTTGTCATAGCTATACTTATCAATGTTTTGATTGTATTCATCTTTTACAAGTGGTGATAATGTTTCCTCATATTCTTTACCATGATTTTTTGAACATTCTTTGGCGACTTGTCTCGCCTTGTACCTGTAAATTGTTCCATGTCAGTTCCTTTTAAGTTTATATAACTTCTTGGATCTTGGAGCTATGTACCATGCTTGCTTCCTAATTGATGGAAATAAGAATCAATATCATATGGTAGAGTTACCTTCTACTTTTTTCATCAATCCAAGACTTGTGTTCATCAAATACAACATCCCTACTTGTAGTGAATTTCTTGATTGAAAGATTGTAGAACATGTAACCCATTTGGGTTGAATCATATCCAATAAATACTACGTTCGTTGCCCTTTCACGTAGCTAACCTCTGACTTGTGAATGTAAATGAGCATAAGCTAAACCATCAAAAACCCTCCATTAGATCTAAGTTTCTTGAGTGATCTACATGGTTGGTTCTCCACATGTGCTAGATACTTCTTCAACAATCAAACACTTCATTCTTACTCTTGATAAAGTACAAAATAATCCATCTACTATGGTTATCAATAACAAAGACATAATAGCATGATCTTAATGATCAAGGTTCTTGTCTTGGCCCCCATATATCTTTATGCACTAAGTCCAATTCGTTGTTGTGGATGTAGCCTTTATGTTGAATGTTTGTCTTTGTGCCTTCCTAAAGGACAAGCAACACACTTGTTGATCATATCTTGCTTTGATATTTTTAGCAATCCTAGAACACTTTGATCCCTACATATATCCTTCAAGGTTCTTTCATTCACATGAGCTAGCCTCCTATGCCACACTTCAAGCTTATGTAGGGTTTGAGACCCAAGTTAAATAGAGCCATGTTTTTGGTTTCTCCTACTTTGAAAGTAAAGAGCCTACCATGCTTCTCATCTTTGGCTATCTTCTTGAATCCTTGACGTGGATCATCCATAAAAGCTCCATGTTGGATGAACCTAACTTGTAAGTCTTTCTCAAATATTTGGCCTATACTTATTAGGTTTTTTGTAATAGTGGGAAAATTGAGCACCTTGCTAAGAATATTTGTCCTACCATTGGAAGCTTTTAAATTACTAGTCTTCTCCACAATATACTTTGTGCCATCCCCTATTTGGACTTCATGTCTGTGCTTTGGACTTTCCAAAGTAGATAAGAGATCTATGTTGTTTGCAACATGGTTTGAACATCCTAAATCTAAGTAGAATAAATGATCATCTTCTTTACTTTCCTTGTGGCATAGATCCATCAGAAGCAATGCATCTTCATGTTGTTGATCTTTAGAATAATTGTTGTATTCCTTTCTATTATGGATTCTATTGAATTTGTGTCTACCACCACCTCTATTGTTATCTTATCTAGCTCTGCCACTTGCTTCCTGGGTCTTTCCATTGAACCAACAAATCTAAGTGGTGTGATTGGTATTAAAAGAGATGACATAGGGTTTAACATTTGGCTTTCATTTTGTCAAGCTTCGGTCCTTTCCGCTTTCCTTTCCACTTGCTCTTGCATGCAAAGTTGGGTTGGGAAGTTTGCTCTTCATTCTCTTTCTTCTTCTTTCCTTTTGCATTTCTTGTCCTTCATATCTACATATAGAGCGCTAATTGAATTACCATGTGGGAGTTACCGTCCTTTAAAATATTCTTTGCTTCTTGATTGAAGAATTGTCCAAAAGACTCCAAGACTTTAGATTTTATATGACTCCTTATATCTTATGATTCTTTCAAATTCGGAGAAACTAACATTACCATCACGTTCGCAACATTCTAGAATCCTAAAATCGATTATTTGAAAGAAGTTGGAGATGTTTTGATAAGCTTAAAAGTTTGTGTTGTGCGATGGCGAAGATGGTCCAATAAACGAGCATATGACCTACCATAGCTCTTTGGATATATAAAATAGACCTTGTAGGATCTAGTGCCTTTGTGATCACGTGTGATATTTGCTTCTTAGTAGAAATAATGGATAAGTCAATCTCCTTTGCCATAATATTCTCTTCGACAAAGTGGTAATGGACTTCTATGTGCTTTGTCCTTGCATGGGAAATTGGATATGCATCTAGAACTACTTTGTTGCCCTTTCATCTAGCTTACCTCTATTTTTTGAAGGTACAGGAACATAAGCTAAACAACAAAACAACTTGCAATGTTCTAGACCACGTTTTCTTACATGCCTTGGTTCATAAGGAGTCTTACCTTGAAGTGATTTGCATGGTAGCCTATTGACAAGGACAAAGGAGTTGACATAGCCTCTACCCATTGATCATGTTCCTCCCTTTTCTCTTCAAGCATTGTTCAGACTGATCAAACCAATGTTTTACTTCTAGTCCTAGCACATTTTGATTCATGCACATATCATTCAAGGTTCCTTTATTCACATGAGGTAGCCTCATATGTCACACTTAAAGCTCACTTAGGGTTTGAGACCCAAAGTTGAATAGACATAGGTTTTTGGTTTCTCCTACTTCAAAATTAAGGTGCCTACCATGCTTCTCACCTCTAACTATCTTCTTGAAGCCTTGACATGGATCTTGCACAAAAGCTCCATGTTGGGTGAACCTTGCAAGACTTTCTCAACTATTTGGCCTACACTTATTAGTTTTTTTTTTTTTGCAATAGTGGGAATAAAGATTACCTTGCTAAGTATGTTTGTCTTTCAATTTGTCTTTCAATTGGAAGCTTTGATATTATCAATCTTTTCCACATTATGCTTTGTGTCATCCCCTATTTGGATTTCAAGTCTATGATTTGGACTTTCCAAATTACATAAGAGAGCTATATTGCCTGCAACATGATTTTAACATCTTGAATCTATGTAGTATAAGTGATCATCTTCTCTACCTTCCTAGTGGTGTAGATCCATCAGACAAAATGAGTCCATGTTTTTTATCTACAAAATAATTATTGTAGTCCTTTTTGTTATGAACTCTATCGAATTTGTGTCCACCACTACCTCTATTGTTGCCATATCCGCCTTTTCCACTTGCTTTGAACTAGGTCTTTCCATTAAATCAACAACTTTGAGTGGTGTGGTTGGTCTTATGATAGATGCCACAAGGTTGAACATTCTGGCCTTTGATTTTTTAATGCTTTGGTCCTTCCTTCCTTTCCACTTGGTGTTGCCTACAAATTTGGCTTGTGAAGTATCCTCTTCATTCTTTTCCTTGTTCCTGCCTTTCCATATCTTGTCCTTCTTATCTACGTATAGGGAACTAGTCCAATTTCCGTGATAGGAAATACCTTCTTTTATGCTATTGTTGGCTTCATGATTGAAGAGTTGTCCAAGAAAGATGTTGAAGTCATAGACTTTGTGAAAGATTGTTGTTGCTTATCAGCTCTAGTTGCATTCAATATCAAACTCACGATAGCTTCTTCTTCAATAAGTTCTCTGATGGATACCAATTGATCAACAACCTCCTTGAACTTTGTAACAAACTTTGTGATGTTTTTTTTTTTGGATTCTTTTTCATCTCCTGAGTTGATTCCATGGATGAATCATTCTTGCTTTGGGCATCCCATGTCTCTTGATTTGTCTTGTGTCCTCTAATATGTGGTAATATAAAATTAGAGATAGATTTTAGTATATATGACCTTACTTGAGCATCCCTTCTAAACCAAAAAGTGAGCTTATCTATTTCCTCTTGAGTACGAACTTCTATCAATCTTACATTAGGCATTGCTTCATCACCTGATACAATCCCCTAAAGATTCCTTCCTTGCAAAAAACACTCCATTATGATTTTTCAAGCCACATAACTATGTCTATCAAGTCTTTCAATCATTGATGGAAAGCCATCTGCCAACTTGAAGTTATTGTGATACCACTAAATGAAGTTGGAGATCCACTAGAACATATGAGGGACATACCGAGCCCTATAGGGGCATAAATACATGGGTGTAGTTTTGCCCTTATGTTAGTATGAGGGCATGTATGCACGTCACTACAATAATGTTAGTATCAGCATCAGTATACACACTGGTATACACATCCGGAATTGCCTAGTAGCATCAGTATCAATGTCGCTATATGCATCGGTATAAGCACTAGTATGTATTTACAAATTGATGGTATAATCGAGGATATGTGTGTTGGTATCAAACTCATCGACATAAACATCGGTATGTCCCTAAGCAAAAGTGTCGATATAGGTGGTGGTATGAACTTGGACATACCAATGCACATACCATCACCTACACCGACGACCATATCTGCAAATTTGTTTTTGGGCAAAGTGTGTTGTCTCTTGCTGTAGAAACATTACAATGCTATTGTGCAACAAAAGACAATACACTCTACCCAAAGAAAAAATGGAATACATATGACATGTACTCTTGTGGTTGTTGATTTAAGGTTTACATGAATAAAAACTAAAACATGATTTGATAAAGCAAAACACACTATCGAACATAAAAGAGATGAGCACATTGAGCCATGGAACATGTACAAAAGAGGTATTCC
Organism: Ceratopteris richardii; assembly: GCA_020310875.1. Classification (NCBI taxonomy): domain Eukaryota; kingdom Viridiplantae; phylum Streptophyta; class Polypodiopsida; order Polypodiales; family Pteridaceae; genus Ceratopteris; species Ceratopteris richardii. Next base: position 179,205,960 of record CM035414.1, read on the forward strand.
ATAAATGAATCATGTACAAAAGAGATATCTATTCCATAAATGAACCATGTGCAAAAGTGTGGGTAACTACTACTATATATGATCCAAATTCGAAATGTGGCAAACAACTCCCATATAGGAACCAAATATAAAATTGTGGTGCACCACTGCCATATATGAGATAGATACAAAATTATGGCACACCACTGCCATACACATGCCTAAATAGATCAAGAAATCTATATCTGTAGTTGTGCAATAAAGCACATTCATGAAATGAGACAAATTGACATCATATTCATAAACCACTAAAAAATACCAAATCAAGTTTTTAAGGTCAACTCATTATAGACACTCCCATGAAATGATTGCATCACATCCCTCCAAGTCCTCCAATAGTGCAACCAATCCATGATGATATCCATAAGCCTCCTTTGCTCATCTTGGAAGATGACCCACTACAAACTCCTATAACAAATATGCAAAACATTAGATGAATATATATGACATGCTTAATACAAGAAAATTCAGTCATCATAATGATGCTCACGAACTGACGATGTATAGTGTCATACCTGCTGCTACCCAAATGTAATGCTATGATCCTATCTAGATGTGTGGCCACCACATCTCATTGTTGATGATATCGGTTAAGTGTTTGCTGTTCCTCATCATGAATCATTTAACATTTCTGAGCATCTAACCATACATGCCTCAGTAAGGCTTCTCTCAAAGCATCAAGAGCCTTTGGTTGTGGATGGGAGATCACCTCATGCACCATGCAGTGAATCCACTATGAGCTAACCATAAGGTGCCCAGGTGCTGGCATGTACTCATAGTAGATCAACTTTGTAATGTAATTTTTTTTATTGATGTCTTGTTCACTTCATTTCATTATGACAAACTGTCCAAATTGTATGGTGTATAACTTTCCTATGCATTGATGCATGACCTTTCTGGCTACATCCATCACTGGAGCTCCATCACTTATATGGTACACCTTGGAGTCGTCATGGTCATGAGCATCCCAAAGTATAGATGGTGTACTATGTGCTGTACATATATTAGACTCACTAACTCTAGGAATAGAAGTGGGAGACATAATGTTCGTCCCACTACCTCCACAACATCTATCTCCTCAAGAGCCAACTATAGATCCACCTCTAGAACGTGCTCCTCCAAAGGGTGACCCTAACTGATGGGATACACGAGATGGGTGAGCACCTGTATCAAGCTATGGTATTGAACACATACGAAGACTATTGGAGTCACTAGGGGTTGGAAGAGAGTGCGGTGGTAGTGGAGTCGCAAAGCCAAGAGTACCTCCACAGGAAGTATTCTCGTCAAAAGGAGTGTATCTAATGGGAGTAGTCTCACCAAAGGGAGTACCTCTAGAGGGAGTAGTCCTACCAAAGAGAGTGATGCCGATGAGAGTACCTTGGATGGGAGTGAGGCCGTGGGGAGTGCTATCGTAAGTGATAAAGTATTATGCCTCTCTAGCCATATAAGTAGGAGGCACTTGAGATATAAACTCCATCAACTGCTCCTCTATCATAGAATGGAGAGTGATCGATGGACTGTTTCCCATCTTGCTCTACGATATAAAAATTAAATAATTAGAATAAGATAATAATGATAATATAGAAAAATAATAGTATACAAAAAAACAGCAAAATAAGAAAACAAAAATTAGTATATACAAGTGTTTGCTTCATACATTCTCTATTCTAGCATCCTCTTGGAGATCTGGTATGCAGAGGACATCCAGCTCTATGTTGATGACTTCTGGATCCCTTGGTATAGCTGCCCCTTCCTGATGATCATCCTCATATAACATATCATTTATTACTTCATCATGTACCTCCTCTTCTTCAAAGACTTGTTTATCTTGGACAATGATCTCTTCCTCCTTGACTACTGAATGCACGTCAAAGTCACTATGGATAGAATTTCTTGTACGTCTATGTGCTCACAAATTTGTGTGCTACATAGACTTGTTTATCTTGGACAATGATCTCTTCCTCCTTGACTACTGAATGCACGTCAGAGTCACTATGGATAGAATTTCTTGTACGTCTATGTGCAAACATGATTAAGGAAGTACAAATGTATCTCTTTTATCTGTCCATAACTTTGTGGATTCTACTTAAAGAAAACCACTGTTATCCTACCTCATTGTTGCATTTCCTTTAGAGGTGACTACTTTGAATCATTTCACATCAAACATTAAATAGTTAAATCTCTTGAAAGAGATCTTCAATATATTTTGGATCACCCCACATTACTAGAGATGCCCTTCTTGAGCATTTTTATCTCTTGCACTAGCAAAAATGTTTACTGTCACCCCACTATAAAATGTAGATCTATTTTTGTCGATTTGTACGATCCAAAAGTATGGTCCATGAGAACATAGTCGCTATATTTAGAATACTTCCAATAACATCTGTTTGCAAGTTCCTCTTCTTCTTTAGAGATATCCTCACTCACTATCTTTGCTTGTGAAATGGATGTATCTAGCCATCTACTCATTGGAATGTTGGAAGAGATTGAACACTTTCTAGAAGAGGCAAAAAGGGAGTAGAACGATTATTTCAAAATTGAGCTCTTTCCTATTTCTTTGTGTCCTTGGCAAGCTCATACCTCTCCAACCACTTCTACATAGGCTTAGATTTAAAGATATAAAACTTCATTGCCTTCTCTCTAAAAGCTGCAACCATTTTTCTTGCATCTCTTACCTTGAGGTTCATCGCCTAAAGACGAACATCTTCATCATCACTCCATAAGGGAGGTATTTTTTGGTTTCGCATGCATAAAAAATTCTATTATGAATACAAGAGACTCTTTTACAAGCCACTCATCTAGCATGCTGCCCTTTAGACATGATCTTTGATGAACAAATCCTTTTAATGTCTTAATGAGCTGCTCTAAGAAGAACATCCATCTACTTTATGAACCAATAAATGAAGCTGAATTATAAGAATACTTGTGGCAAAGTATTTCTCAACCATACACACAACCTCTATTACATTGAGTTTTATACTCTTTGTGCTATCTATCCTTACCTCTTTAGAAGAGGTCCACCGTACCAAGGAACTAACTTTAAAAATGGTTTTCTACACATCCTTCGAAAAGAAATCTTTTAGAGCTATGGGGAGCACAAACTATAGAAATTTTTGCCAATCATGAGAATTGAGCCCTCCAAGATCATCATTTCATGTGAAGGCAGTGTTTAGACACCTCATGCAGCGAGTAGATGTCTAAAACTCTAAAAACACCTTCTTCACTTGTTGCTCTTCCATCTTGCCGAGCACCTAAGAAGCTCTTGGTAGTGACACTATTCCGTTGGGCTTGGTAATTACCCATAGCTCTTGCATATGACCTTGATCTTTGAAGTCCTACCTTTGTGCTTTGCTTTTCTTATTTTGGATCAATGGCTTTTAGAGAATCTCTCCCACATTCTTGAAAATATGCATCGGTTCTACGAAATTATTGATCAATAACTCACTCTAATAAGGAAGGTTGTGAAAGATCAACAACCATTTCATGCTAGCTAGTGGTGCTTCTACATCCCACAACTCCTTCCAATCGCTTACTTTCATTTGGCATTGCCCTTGTCAACCAATTAGCCCTTCACCTAAAACATGTTCATCAGGCAGATATCTATGATGTCCTTCATAACTAGTTTTCTGAAGTGCTTTAGAGTAGCATGATTTGAGTCATGGTCCAGATAAGGGATAAGCATCCTAACCCAAAATAAATAAACTTGAAAATTCACCATAATCAGGACAGTCATGCATCATCGACATAAGTATGCCTTGTAATCATACATCTTGTCTTCTTATAGGTTGAGACGTGTCGCATACAGTAATCCCATCCCATAAAGTGCACAGCTCTTCCACAAGCGGTGCAAGGTATACATCCATGTTTCTTACTTTATGCTTACCTAGCATAATGAGAGCTAATATTTAATGTCCCTTTTTGTGGCTAGCCATGGTGGGATGTTATAGTTAACGAAACATGCAAGCCATGTGCTCCATGAGGAGCTACATAAACTAAGTGGATTTACTCCATCCATAGCTAGGTCTAGACATATCTTCAAAGACTCTCTAGAAAACTATGTTCACTTACTATCTATATGTTTCAAAGCATCAGAATGAGTAGGCACTCACATTACACCATGTGTAGACCTGCTCTTTACAAGCCATGATAATAATTGAGCTATGGATTTATATCTGAACATGCTCTTAAAACTTAGAATAAAAGGGAAGTGTAAAAGAACCTTTTTACAGATATCTTTTCCCTAGTGTAGAGTGATAAATGGGCTAGTCTTCGCATGTTTTGGTGTTCTTCATTGGCTTCTGATTGTAGAAATTTTGCAATGTCCATGGAACTCACAACATCTTCTCTGCCATTGTGAATTCTTCCATCTCATAAAATGTCTTGAGCATTTATTCCATCTATTCATTCTGTGTAATGCTACTAGTACCTTGTACTTCTAGCTCCCTCTTTATTCTCTTCTATCAATGAGAAGTAGAGTGTCCAATTTTGTTTGGGTCCATCTATTCACCAGAGGAACCATGCAAATGGTAGGAAATGTTTTGTAGTCGATTTTTATTAAAGGATCCATATTCTCTAACATATGCAGTACATATCCGTCATTTCCATACTTATACTGAGCGCGAGGACATGCCATTCTCTCCTCTAGATCAAAAGATGCCATCTAATACCATGTGGAGATGTTAGGACATTAATATATGATACATTTCATTTTATATTCTAATTTTATTTCTAAAACCCTTACTTTTTTTATTAAATGTAAAATTCTATTTTTTATGTATTTAAATGTTTATATGGGCACAAATAAAGCATCTGACAAAGTGAAAGAACTACCATTAGCAATAGTCAGAATGATCTTACCAACTCCCATGATGGGATAAGAGGAGTTATTGGCACATCTGACAGTATTCCCTATAGGGCAATGCTCAAGTGAAGAGAAGAAATTGCACTACGAGGTAATATGTTTGGTTGCACCACTATCAAAGTACAAAACATTGTAGTCTACTACAGACATGCACTGCTCATTAGAATATGGGTCAAAACTGCAAACAATAGTAAACACCCATTCTTCATCCAACACAAGGTTAGCAGACTTTGGTTTTGGAGTAGAGGTCTCTACAACAACCATTCCAGCCTCTTTTTTTTTCCTCTTTTGCAGCGAGTTTAGGACAATTCTTTATGATATGATCATTTCCTTTACAATACTTGCAAAACAATTTTTGCTTTTCTGATTACTTCTCATCTTTGTCTTCTTTGAATTTGCAAAATTAGCAAATTCTTGCTTTTTACAAGGATTGAACAACATAGAAATTTGTGTCTTAGGGTTGTTAGAAAACCATTTCTAACTTCAAAAATCTTAAATAGTATGTTGATAATACAAAATGATTCATATTCATACCACACTTTGCATAATAACTCATAGATGATAACACTGTCATGGCACCTATGAGATTAATTTTATGCCATAAAGCTAGTAAAAATCATTAGAAGTCTCTAATCATGGATAAAAAATTGAATATAAAATAAAATATTTTATTGCATTTAAAATAATGAAATTTGTGAAACCATCATTTTAATGAAGAATAGCCTAAAATTAGCATCATAAAATTCATGAATACATCTTAATTTTTAATGTTTTAATGAAAATTATATTTTTCTAGAGATATTCAACACTTATGCTAATATGTTTCATAGATACATTTCTCAATGGCTCCTTCTAGTAATCTTAAAAATTCATCAAATAATTTCTCCTTTTAAAAACACCAAAGTGTTCAAGGACACTAAAGTGTCGAAGTACAACACTAGTGCTATAAGGTACGGCTATTTCATTTGTATAGTCTTCCTAAATCACATGATAGATTATCTTTCTTTACTGGGAATGAACCATGACAAAACGTAATTATTTTCTAGTTTGTAGCTTTGTGGGACTTGTAAATCTCATCCATGACTCACCTTGTTGTATTGTATTGATTCTGAGTAAACATAAAGCATGTTGCATCGCATGGAGGATCTTGTAAGCGGGACTCCTATAGTGTCCTAGCATGCAAGAGACAATTTTCTCTAAACAATTCAATTGTTTTTTTTTTTTTAGTTTTGCATTGTTATAACAATGCTTCCTGTTGATGTATGAAACATCACAAGAAATGAATTAATGTGACACTAGAACACCTCTATGGTCACCATTAACTCATTGCCACTCCAAACTTTGAGAAATGATAGCCTAAAGTGAGAACTTTGCTTCTACAGAAATTCCTAGTCACTGAAATGACATACCTTCAGTATTTTGCTAATTTCTCCTAGCTCACATATTATTTCTCTATGAAACTTTATAGGCTGAAACTAGAAGAGTAGAGCTTTCCAACAAGCTATCATATGCATCAAACGGAGCTCTAGAACTCAAGTTATGGCCCTCACAAGATGACCCTGTATGACCTTCCAAAATTGGAAAACTTGCCTGTTTTAGTAAGAGCGCCTGTTTAAAATTAGAATTCGATGCCTAGCATCGACTTGCAACGAGAATTCGATGCCGGGCATCGACTTGGGATGTTTTTGGCCACTTTTCAGCAGGGATTCGATGCCGGGCATCGACTTCCCGCATAAAGTCTTGATCTTTTGGACACCAAAACTATAGGTGATTTCATGCACACTTAGAATATGACTTATCAACTGGAATTCGATGCCAGGCATCGAGTTGCTCCAACAACATCATGTTTTTCAAACACTTCAGTACTGAATGAAAAATATAAAAGAAAATATGACTTATCAACAGAGATTCGATGCCAGGCATCGAGTTGCTTGGAAAACTTGATCTTTGTAACTCATCACACAGTAGGTAATCATGGAGATGATGGAGAGAGGCTCATACACAGAACTTTACTCAGTTCTTCTCATAACTATAAAAAAACTCAGAAGTTTTACAAATGCTTTCTCACTCAGAGAAGCTCGACTATACTCAGTCATACAAAAATGAGTTCTTCTCACTTTCTCTCTCTCTCTCCGCGTCAGTTAATACTAACTAACTTATATAGACTTTCTCATTCCCGTAACTTTTGAAAACTTCTAGAACTAAAGTGAACTAACTTTACAAGTATAATACATTTGTGAATTTGTCCCTTCACATAGGCATGGGGTTTTCTTTCTAAGATTTGACCTTCAAATATATGTCTAATTAGTGATTGTTTCTCCAACAGCTCCCCCTCAATCACTAATTGACATTCCCTGTTTCTTCATATCATCTTCTTTTCTTTTACTCCTGCCATGATTTTGAATCTGCTGGTCTTCACACCATCCAAGCTCTTTGTCATTATGTCTGCTAACTGATCTTTAGTAGAAATGTACTCCACTTCAATCTCCTTCTCCATTACCTTTTCTCTGAGAAAATGATACTGTATCTCTATGTGCTTTGTCCTTGCATGAAATACTGGATTTGCTGCAAGATAAAGTGAACTCATATTATCTCCATGTATTTTAGGTGTACCTTGATCAATGCCTAAGCTCTTGAACAATGTCTGCATCCATATGACTTCCTTAGCTGCTTCCACAAGTCCTTTGTACTCTGCTTCAGTTGATGATAATGCTACTGTATGTTGTTTCTTGGAACACCAACTTACAAGCTTATCACCAATGTATATCATGTAACCATGAGTTGATCTTCTGTCATCTTGGTTACCTGCCCAGTCTGAGTCACTGTAGGCTCTCAACTTCAAATCTGATGTAAAAGGATAATATAATCCTTCCTTTATAGTTCCTTTGATATATCTGAGAACTCTTTGACCTGCAATCCAATGTGGGTCCTTTGGACAATGCATGAATTGTGACAAAACTCCCACTGCATAACTAAGGTCAGGTCTTGTTAGTGTAGCATAAATCAAACTACCCACAAGAGATTGATACTTCCTCATATCTTTGTAGTCTGCACCATCATATTTACTGAGCTTGTGATTAACTTCAAGTGGAGTTGAAGCTTCTCTGCAATTTTCCATATCAAACTTCTTCAACAAGTTCAGAAGATACCTTTCTTGTGACACATATATGCCATGATCTGTATAATTAACTTCCATTCCAAGAAAGTATGATAACTTTCCTAGGTCACTGATCTTGAATTCTTTTTCAAGTAATCTCTTTACCTCCTTGATTCCTTCGTCTGAAGTACCTGTGATTATAATGTCATCTACATAAATACAAATGTAGATTGTACCTTCCTCTGTTCTTTTGATAAGTAGACTTGAATCTGCTTTTGAACTTTGATATCCAAGATCATTGAGATACTTCACCAGTCTATAGTTCCAAGCTCTTGGAGCTTGCTTCAATCCATACAATGCTCTTCTCAACCTGCAAACAAAATTTGGATACCTGGAATCTATAAACCCTTGAGGTTGTTCCATGTATACCTCATCTGATATGTATCCATTCAAGAATGCATTTTTTATATCCAATTGACTTAGGGTCCATCCTTTTGAAGCTGCAATAGCAATGATTGTCCTTATAGTTGACATCTTAGCTACAGGACTGAATGTCTCATCATAATCTATGCCATAGGTCTGGGCATAGCCTTTCACCACCAATCTAGCTTTATATCTGGCTATACTTCCATCTGCAAGCTTCTTCACTTTATAAACCCATTTATTTCCAATTACTTTCTTACCATTTGGTTTAGGAACAAGTTCCCATGTCTTGTTCTCCTCCAGTGCATTGAACTCTTCCTTCATTGCTTCTTCCCATTGCTTTTTACCTTTAGCTTCATCATAGTTCTGAGGTTCTTCATCATCTTTGACCATATATGCATAGTTCTTCTGAGTTATGTAAGAAGTATCATAAGAATACCTTTCTGGTTGTCTTCTAGTCCTGCTTGACCTTCTTGGTTCACATTCTTCATAAGTTTCTGGATACACCTCTTCATCAAATATAGGAGCTTCTTCATTCATTCTTGTTAATCCACTTCTGGATGTACTTGCTTGCATATAGTCTTCATCTCTATTCACCTGCACAATTGATTTTCCTTTCTCACATCTTCTTACCTCTTCTTCAAATTCTTCAGCTGTATGACTTTGATCTGCATACCAACTTTTCTGTTCATCAAATGTAACATCTCTAGAAACAATAAATTGTTTGGTTAGAGGATTCCACAATCTGTAACCCATCTACTTTTCATCATAACCAATGAACACATATTTTTCTGCCTTTGGTTCAAGTTTATGCCTAAGTTGTGATGGCACATAAGCATATGCAATTGATCCAAACACTCTACAATGATCTAGTGTTGGTTTCTTACCCCACCAAGCTTCATATGGAGTCATTCCATTCAGAGCTGCACATGGTAATCTATTCACAAGATATGTAGCTGTATTTACAGCCTCAGCCCAAAGATAATTTGGACAGTTCTTCTCCTTTAGCATAGCTCTAGCAAACTCAACCAAAGTCCTGTTCCTTCTTTCTGCTACACCATTTTGTTGTGGTGTATACCTACAAGTTATTTCTCTCTTAATACCTGCATTCCAAAGATAATCATTGAACTCTTGGGAGAAGTATTCTCCCCCTCCATCAGACCTCAGTCTCTTAAGCTTTTGACCTGTGACTCTCTCTGCATATGCATGAAAATGCTTGAAAGCTCCAAACACTTCTGATCTTTCCTTCAAAACATATAATGTTATCCATCTTGTAGCATCATCAATAAAAAGAACATAATACCTTGAGCCACTGATAGATCCTTCTTTTGTTGGTCCCCATACATCTGTATGAATGAGCTCAAGTAGTCCATCATGTTTGAATCTTTTCTTTTGAAATGGTAACCTGTGTGCTTTACCCATTTGACATGCTTCACATTTATAAACCATATGTTGACTTTGCACATTTGGTAATCCTAGTACAGACTGATTAGCAACCATAGCTTTAATTCCTCTTTCATTGAAATGACCTAATCTCTTATGCCAGAGATCAAGTTCTGTAATCACTGCTTCACCATGTGTGAGCAAAGCTTGACCAATGTTCCCTTGCACTCTTAAAGTAAAGAGTCTACCTTCTTTCTTACCAGACACAATCTGATTATATCCATTCTTTGGATCTTCCACAAATACTCCTTCATTTGTAAACCTGACTTGAAAACCTTTTTCAACTATCTGTCCCACACTAATCAAGTTTTTAGGTATTGTAGGAACATACAAAACATTGGTTAGCAAATCTGCTCCACTCTTGCATTTCACTTTTCCAATTGAATGTACACTATGTCTTGTATTATCACCAGTTTGAACTGTGTGACTAGAAATGCCTTTTTCCAAATCTGACATCAATTCTATGTTTCCTGACAAATGATTAGAACATCCAGAGTCAATGTAAAATACCTTTAGATCTTCTTTGTCTGATGTGCTGATTGAATTCATCATCAATGATGTATGACTTTCATTCTGTGTGTCATTTGCATAGTTGTAGTAGGTGGTGTTGTAGGATTGATTCTGTCCCCAACTTCTTCCTCCACCTCTACCATAGCCTCCTCTTTGACTTTGTCTACCTCTTTGGAAATTACTTTGATATCTTCCACCTCGACCTCTGCTATTGTTGTTTTGATTCTGGTTTGATCCTTGTTGGTTGTGCCAACAGTCATGAGCCAAATGATTACTCAATCCACAGATCCAGCAAGCCTTTTTGTTGTTATTTTGATTACCTCTTCCTCTTCCAAAACCTCTTGCTCTTCCTCTGCCAGTGCCTTTACCTCTTGCATAATAAGCTTGAGAATTAGACTCCTCTTCATCCTTTGCTTTACCTTTATCTCCTTTCTTCTTATTCTTCATGTACATTGCAGAACTTTGACCTTTATCTCCATCTCCCTTCAAGTCTTGCTCATATGTGAGCATCAAACCAAGCAACTGGTTCAAATCTGGAACATAATGATTTAATGAAAGTTCTGTTGATAAGACAAAAGGTTTCCACCTTTCATCCCCTCTCAAGCCTGCAAGTAGTTGAGCAATCAATCTGTGATCTTCAACATCTTCATCTATGGATCCAAGACTATCTGCTAGATCCTTCATCTTAGTGACATAATCACTAATGGTTTGACTTGGCTTCTTCTTGAATGTTGTAAACTCTGACCATAGACTTGCTTTCCGTGCTTTAGTAGTGCTTTGGAAATGATATTCCAATGCATTCCATATATCTTCTGATGATTCCAATCCTCTGATGTGTGGTAGCAAATGATCTGAGATTGTATTGTAGATGTAGGCTTTTGCACTTGCATCCTTCTTCTGCCAATGCTTTAAAGCATCAAGTTCCTCTTTCTTTAGTCGGCTTTCATCTTCAAATACTGGCTTCTCTTCTTCACCTGTTACATATACCATGAGATCCTTACTCATAAGTAAGGCTTCCATTCTCATTACCCATGCGGGGTAATTATCTCTGTCCAGTTTGTCAATAGAGATATGATCTGCCATACTCCTTCCCTTCTGCTGCTACCTGTGAGCTTAAAGGATAAAGGATAATACCTTTTGAAGTTCTTTGTGTATGAGGATACTTTTGAAGTAACCTTTTGATGCCTTGTGTCTTCAAATGCTTCACCTTTCAAACTTTAATGGAAAACTTTACAAAACTTCTCGTACCTTTGTCGTCTTCTGCTCTCGAGAATCTTTCTGCTCTGATACCACTTGTTGATGTATGAAACACCACAAGAAATGAATTAATGTGACACTAGAACACCTCTATGGTCACCATTAACTCATTGCCACTCCAAACTTTGAGAAATGATAGCCTAAAGTGAGAACTTTGCTTCTACAGAAATTCCTAGTCACTGAAATGACATACCTTCAGTATTTTGCTAATTTCTCCTAGCTCACATATTATTTCTCTATGAAACTTTATAGGATGAAACTAGAAGAGTAGAGCTTTCCAACAAGCTATCATATGCATCAAACGGAGCTCTAGAACTCAAGTTATGGCCCTCACAAGATGACCCTGTATGACCTTCCAAAACTGGAAAACTTGCCTGTTTTAGTAAGAGCGCCTGTTTAAAATTAGAATTCGATGCCTAGCATCGACTTGCAACGAGAATTCGATGCCGGGCATCGACTTGGGATGTTTTTGGCCACTTTTCAGCAGGGATTCGATGCCGGGCATCGACTTCCCGCATAAAGTCTTGATCTTTTGGACACCAAAACTATAGGTGATTTCATGCACACTTAGAATATGACTTATCAACTGGAATTCGATGCCAGGCATCGAGTTGCTCCAACAACATCATGTTTTTCAAACACTTCAGTACTGAATGAAAAATATAAAAGAAAATATGACTTATCAACAGAGATTCGATGCCAGGCATCGAGTTGCTTGGAAAACTTGATCTTTGTAACTCATCACACAGTAGGTAATCATGGAGATGATGGAGAGAGGCTCATACACAGAACTTTACTCAGTTCTTCTCATAACTATAAAAAAACTCAGAAGTTTTACAAATGCTTTCTCACTCAGAGAAGCTCGACTATACTCAGTCATACAAAAATGAGTTCTTCTCACTTTCTCTCTCTCTCCGCGTCAGTTAATACTAACTAACTTATATAGACTTTCTCATTCCCGTAACTTTTGAAAACTTCTAGAACTAAAGTGAACTAACTTTACAAGTATAATACATTTGTGAATTTGTCCCTTCACATAGGCATGGGGTTTTCTTTCTAAGATTTGACCTTAAAATATATGTCTAATTAGTGATTGTTTCTCCAACACTTCCAAACATTCTAAGAAACACAATCTTGAATAGCACCCCGACTCATAGTACAAGAAGAGGTTTAAAAACGAGGTTTAAATCGTTTAAATCGTAGAGATTTATAAGATCGAAAATAAAAATCGGAGTTTTCATTCACTATGAGATCTTTTTATATTTTGAAACATACAACTATGTACCAATGCATATTTAACACCTTTTTGATATACCTGACATGAATAACATATAAAATCACCTCCCATGCATTTTAAATAAAGGAGTCAACATCATACATGAAAGTGAACAGTGGAACAATGGACATAATCAACTGCAATCTACCAATAATTCAATGACTCAAGTAAATGAGTCCTCAATCATGCTATACATAATACAACTGTCAGCAATGTCAATGATCAGTGATCATACAAAAGAAACACGTAGATACGAAAAAGTAAACAAGCATCAAAATATAATGTCCGTCATCCATGGTAGTGTTGTGTGTAATATCAATGATCACATAACATATCTGCCACTATCCAAGATCCAACTTCAAGAGTAGGTGAATCCTAAAGATTAAGAAGACTCCAAAAAAAAGTGTAAAAAAAAAATCGTATAAAAAGTGTAAAAAAATCGTAAAAAAAGTGTAAAAGAATTGTAAAAAATTGTAAAAAATCGTAAAAAACAATTTTGAGATTTTTAAAACGATTTTTATATATAATTCGATGATTTTATTGTTCTATGCCCCGACTATATAAAAGAGAGATTGGTTGTAGATAAATGAAAAGTGAAGAGTCTTTAGTTGATGCAAGATATAGTATGTATGTAATTTGAGAAGGATTTACTAGGATCATATCTTATCAATATAGACGTAGTAGATAAGTTGAATATACTTCTTGAAAGAAACCCCACTTCTTCAGACTTTGTAGAAAATCCCAAGAAACGGTGAATCATAAGGTATTGAATTTCCCACTTGGAAGAAGAAGGGCTTGAAGAAATTGTATGATCAAGTTGAAAGCAAATAAAATTACTCATAAACACTAAAATTTCCAACAATTTATAAGCTGCCTCTAACGGCATATAGCCTTCCTACAATACACGCTTTGTAATTTTGAATATTGGGAGAGGCTAATGAGAAAGGTTTTAGAGTATCTTGCAAATGCTACATGAAAATATATTTGCAATTATAGAGATGAACCAGCTTTATTTGAACACCTGCCCGATATCTCGAATAACAAAACTTGATGAGGCATTTCAAACTAGCTTCTTTTTAAGTGAAAGATATTCAATGGGATTCTAGCAAATCTTCTTTCAAGAATCATGGATGAAAAGAATCGAATAGATAGAATGGATACTCAAACCACACCTCACACTCATAAATTATTAAAACGGATTACTTCTAACAAAGATATCAAATCATATGAGAGAAGGTGGATTCAAGATTGAAACACAAATGGGAAATTATTGTACGCCAAGGTTTTCAATTTGACTCGCGGAAAGATAGTGACGCAGAGGTCAAAGTTATTGAGATGTAAGTTATTTATTTCGTTTTAAGTTTTGAGTTCCTCTCTTGATATTCGTCAAATTTCATTTTTCTGTCTACTATGTCCTCTTGCTAGCCATCTATAGCTTGGAATAGAGGCCCGAAAGGGTTATAAACCTTTGAAAGGTGATTTTAAGCCCTGTAAAGATCCTTTATGCAAATCATACTGATGTCAAGAAACGTAGGGAAAATGGGGCCTATCATTAGAGACACAGAGAGTATGTGAGTGAGAGAGAGAAAGAGAGGTAGATTATATTTTGTCTTGCACGTCTGTAGTTGAACAGTTCAGTTTAATCGTAGCTTTGGATTCATCTTTTCGTAAAACTCAAGCTTGAGAGTGTAGCAAGTGTCAAACCAACGTTGTGATGTGGTGTACAAAATTATTCTAAAACGGTAACCCTAAATAAAAAAATGATCGCATACACGAATATAGTTATAAGGACCAAAATCACAATTACACGAATAATCATAACCAAGACCATAGCCATAAACTTAGATGCATAACAATAAACACAAACAAAACTTAGATGCATAACTATAGCCACAACACGTAGAAGCATAAATATATCTATAAGTAGATCTTGTTTTGAGCCTTTCGAGGTGTTCATAACCTTGGTCTCAATAACATAAAAGATTCCTCCATATCCAGTATCGTATTTCTCTCTATATTGCACACCTTGGATACTTCATGCTGATCTGACCCCCATGAGTTGTGATGTATTCCAGGTTAAGTTTCTTCTACTTTATCCCAAGTTAAGTGGGTTGGGAATTGTTTTAGGCACTTTTAGGTCTTAGGGTTTGGAGTTTTCCTTTTTTCTTTTGGATTTGTTCATATATCTTAGGTTTTTGAGGTTACATACGTAAATGCTCTGCTTTTTAATTTTGTTCGTGATTCAGAAATAGTAATTTTGTTGTGTACTTCTCATGCTCATGAGTAACCACAGGCCTTCAGTCTTTGGAGCTTCTCAGTCTACACAATTGCAAATCTCTTCGTACTCTTACCTCCCTCGCGACAACTCTCCGGACACTGCGTTTGAACAGATGCAAATGCAAGAGTCTTGAAAGTTTAAAGGTGCTCAAACTTTGCGTGGTTTTTTTTTTTGGTTTCGGACTGACATTCGTTGATGAAATGTTGATGCGCATGCAGGCCTCCCTACCAAACTTACGGGACTTGACGCTGCGCCGTTTCGAGAAGTTGAAGGAGGTGGACTGTGAAGGTACCGTACTTCGCTTTGCGATGGAATGCCATAAATATTTCTTTTATGAGCGAATAATCGGTGGAATAATTTTTTAATATAAAGGAAGTTCGGCAATAGCCTACTCTCCCGGACTTGAATTAAATTAAGAAACAAAGGTACAATAGAAGGGGACTAGTGCCCACGGGACCCCCCAAATCCCACAAAGCAGGGGAAACTTGATTGAATCTTAGGTTGCATTACAGAGAAGGTTAATCACCCTCTCATCGCCCTCATGCGGGGCCCACTTGGGTTTGAGCTTGATCAGAACTAAGAAGATGCTCGAGACTGTGCGGCGGGCTCGTAGGGAAGCCCTTTACCACAGACTCTGGCGGCTCGAGGAGGAAGTGAACAAAGGAAAACAACAAGCCCAGAAAGGCCTCAGGAAAATCAGAGCAGTATTGAGATACGAGGAAGAATTACAAAGGAAAAACTTGCAAACCTTCTTCAAGGAGTGGTGGGCTGGCAAAGCCGACAAACCCACCAAAGAGATGTGTCGTATCCTTAAAAGGAAACACAGCAGAGAGTCGATCCCCCTACTGCTAGACCCACATGGCAATGTTTGCAATTCGGAAGAAGATAATTTTGGCATCATCGAGGGGCACTTCACGAGACTCCTGGGAACCTCGAACCCCCTTTCCCACCATAGAAGGGACTGTATGGCTGCCATTTCTAGGGTTTCCCCCCGGAGGATACCACCCAACCTCCACTCCCTTCTTCATGCCCCTATCTCGGAATTAGAAATCATTGAGGTCATTGATGCCCTCCCCCTCGGTAAAAGCCCGGGACCCGACGGACTCACTAACGAGTTCTTTAAATCCTTCGAGCTGGTGGTTGCCACCCCTCTTCGGATGGTTTGGCAAGAAGCGCTAAAGTTTGGTGCTCTTCCTTCTTGTCTAAATAATGGAATTATCAAGTTGATACACAAGAAGGGGGAAAAGAACAGAATCGAGAACTGGCGGCCTATTACGATGCTCCAAACAGGATACAAGATCATCGCCAAAGTCATTACCAACAGACTCTCGTGCCACCTGAGATCGTGGCTTAGTGAGGACCAAAAAGGTTTCATCAAAGGCAGGTCTATCCTGGAAACCATTATGGATATTTGGGAAGGTATTCAATTTGCAAATGAGTCTAATCAAGATGTGGTTTTCCTCAAGATCGACTTTGACAAAGCCTACGACAGGCTAGAATGGGACTATATTCTGCAGTCGCTCCAAGATCTCGGACTTAGTCAGAAATTCACCAAGATGATCGCGACCCTTCTCGGAAACGCAACGACCCAAATTAACGTTAACGGCAAACTTTCGAAGGCGATCCATCTTAGAAGATCGATTAGACAAGGATGCCCTCTGGCCCCACTTCTTTTTGCCATCGCCACTGAGGGGCTGAGCAGACTTGTGGCTCATCATGTGGAGGCTGGCAATATCAAAGGCCTCCGGCTGCCTCACGACCACAGTCAAATCATCATGAGACTTTTTGCTGATGATATGAACGCGTTCGTCCGCAATGATAGTACCAGCCTGGAGACTTTCTGGAGGTGTCTTGCTACCTTTTGTGATGCCTCTGGATCCAAAATCAACCACTCCAAGACCGCCTTCAGGGCCATTGTGGGACAGCATCCTGGCCTTCTCACTGATCATGGCTGTCAAATCATTCCGCAGGGCCAAATCCTTCGACTTCTTGGAATCCCCTTGGGGTTTGGGGTCTCTATGGAGCAGCGATGGAACTGGGTGTTGGCTAAACTCGAAAACAAACTTAACTATTGGAGAGGTATGCAAATCAATCTCGCTGGGCGTGCGATGGTTATCAACACGTTCCTCCTCTCTTCTACCATCTACTTCCTTTCTTGTTGGAGACCGAATGAGCAAGGCCTGTCCAAACTGAATAGTATTTGTAGAAACTTTCTTTGGACGGGCGATCATAACAGAAGGGGGGTGCCTAAAATCAAATGGGCCATCTGCACTAGCCCGAGAGATAGCGGGGGGCTTGGTATCCTGGACATTGGGTGTATGGCTAACAAACTGGCAGCCAAATGGATGATTAGGGCTTGGTGCAATAGGGAGGCCTCGTGGGCCAAGCTGATCTTCAGAAACAAGAATGAGTTGGCCCTCACGGGGTTCCCGAACTGGAAGAATCTTGACATCATGACCCTGCTTTTCTCCCCGATCCCCGTCTTCCCGAAAGGATCCAATCTCGTGTGCTCCCTTTGGAAGGGCTGGAATAAAGTCAAAAGCTTCACAAGAATTAGTGAGGACTGGAAGTGGGCGGCCGGAATAAGACAAAACGACTCTATCTGGTTTCCGATACATGGCATCCGGAGTGTGGAGTCGTGGAACATTCAAAATGCCAAGAAACTATGGAACAAAGGATTCAAAAAATGGAAACACCTCTGGAAACATGACACCAACAACTGGATCAACTTCGAGGATATTGACCCTCGCATAAACATCTCCTACGAAGAATGGAATACTTTGCAAAGCAGATGCCTCGCTTGGGATCGGCACAAGATGCGCCTTCTCATGGGACACGACACACCGAACTCGCTTGGTCTCAAATGGCACAACGGAAATAGCCTACTCAAAATCCCGAACATCAAAGAAACGGCTGACCTCCAGATCAGCCTCAACAAGAAGTGGTGCCTGTCTTGGATGCGGCTTCGGTGGGACATGAAATTCATGGGTATCTGGCACCCCCTTATTGAGATTAAGAAGTCTGTCCTCTTATGGCAAATTCTTCATCGAGGAATTTGGACCAACCATAAGGCTAGCAAAATTTGTGGGATCCCTCCTTGGTGCAAACGCTGCCACCGTGCTATCGAAGATGTCCCACACATCTTCCTTACTTGCCCCAAATCCTACAGAATCTGGCAGACGGTTGGAATGAAAATCAGACTTCAAAAACAGCTTAGTTGGAAACAAGTCCTTTTGCGAGAAGCGATCGGCTGCTCTGCGACACTCTGGAACGCCATCAGAGGGGAAGTCCTGTGGAAAATTTGGCGGGAGAGGTGTGCTCTCAACTTCGGCGATCCCCCCAGGGAGTGGTCGATTGAGAAATCACTATTCCTCCTGGGCAAAAGGATCGTTAACAGTAAGAAGTCCCCCCCCTTCAGACACCATCAAGTTCTCCTTTTGATCAATCGGTGGAATAATTGAAAGGTTGTAGGAGTGCTTGAAATGAAGGAATTGGATTGTGGAGCTATCGCACTTCACTTTGCATTGAAACGCCTTTAATTCCATTTGTAATCATTTTGCATTCCATTTCACAAACTATTTAAGAGAGAACAGTTGAAATGATGACAATAATATTCGGCCTGCGCAACGATGGCCTATTGAAATGATCAAAATAATCGGCAGTTTCTTTTGAACTTTCATCTTCGAAGCAAGCCACCCGTTCTTTTTGTCCTGTTCATGAAGCAAGACAACTGTTCTTTTTAAACCTTGTAAAGGGAGGGAAGACGTATTGTTGCTATGTTTAGGATCACAACCCCCTATTCACTCAATTCCATAAGGCATTATACCTTTCATTTTTCATTGTATGTTTGAATGCTCCAAATAAAATCGTTATCATCCTGAATTTTGATAGAACTACTGATTGTATAGTTTGTATTTCATCGCATAAGATGCATTAGAAATATGGTTTTGGCTATCCTTTTACACTTTTGTACTAGAATAATAAGCAGTTTATGTCGTTAAAATAGTCCCTACCTATGGTTGAGAATTTGTGGCTTAAATAATTCCTACTTATGGTTGAAAATTTATGAGCATGTAAAATGAGCAACCTCTATGTTGATCGAGGGGGGTGGAGTGTACGTCTTTTGAGAAAAATGTATATTAGTAACTAAAATTAGAGAATAAAATTGAGAAAATGGTATTGGATGATTTGGAACATTTGACATATTGAACCTACATCAAAGTATAAATGTGCACATATGCGTTCATTCCAAAATTACTCACTTGATGCAGACTTTTCATTTATATCAATGACCACAGGCTGCCACTCCTTGGAACATCTCGATTTAGTTGTGTGAAATCAACTTGAAACCTTGGAGGTGGTGTCCAATTTTGGTGTCCAACGCTTTTAAGCCACCTGGGGCTTATATTCCTTTCCATCACACATATTCTCTGTACAAATGAGAGTATCATTTCCCAAAGAGGAAAAGCATCTATAAAGCCTCCCTAGCTTAAAGATACACTTTCCTTAATGATGCATAGGAGGTGATGTGTTTGACTTGCCTTGGGAAGATGTTCAATGGCCCTATTATTATTCACAACAGTCCCCTTTTTGTCTTGCTTGTTGAGTGGCCAAGAGTCTCTCTTTGCCACTTAGGAGGTGTAGTGCTCCAAAAGGTGGACTAGTAGGGGGAGTGCTAGGCACCCTATGGGGTGATTGTGGTCTCTTGGGAGCCAAGTCACCCAAGATGTAGTCACCTTTTTTAATTAACCTAGGAGGAGATAGAGCACGTGCATAAATTGGAGGATGGTAGAGTAGACACCCGAATGTGGCCAACAGGTAGAGATGGATGGGTGAGAGTTAGGTTGAGCATGCACCCAGAAGTGTATTGGCCATTGCTTCTACGCAAGCATAGATACCTTTGCCTCATGTTGGTGCAACTAAAACCAAGCCCGCATACTTGGTTAATTAGCTCATGCTTGATCTATTGCCATAACTTGTGCAAGGCTTCATATGATCAACCTCTTGTAAAAATCCTTCATATTTATCTTTGTAAAAGTGGTTCACATGCATGTGGAGTTAGGAAACTCTAAATTCACGAATCATTTGGTTGTTGAGTGATGAGGGAATCTATCCTATACTTTAGGATTCATCTTTTAGGTAGATGTTTGAGTTTGAATTGAAACTTTGGCTCCAAATATGACTATAAGAAGAGAATCAAAAAGACCTATGTGCATCTCAAGCCCATGAGATCACTTTGGAGGACATTCATTGTGAAGTGAGTGCTTATCTCATAGCTCATTCACCTCTCATGTATTGAGCAATATATGATGGACAATGACATTGTACTTGTATATGATTTAGTACATATATGATCATTACATTCTCATTTCACTTCTCTGTTATAAATCCATCAGAACAGTGACCTTCTCAGAGCTTTTTCTCAATGCATAGTGGATCATTTGGCATGATTTTTAAAGCATGGTAGATTCAACATCTCTCTGTTACATGCCTACAAAGTTTCATTAGCATTGCTTCTAGGAATCGTGAGATATTAACATATCTTTGCTCACTAGTCTATTGACCGTTATAACTCGTAAATATTAGGATGATGCTGTGATTTGCTAGACATCTTGTGTAGACCATCATTTTTTATGAAATCACTCATGATTGATAGCTTAATTAGTTAATTAGAGTTACCGAAAATCAATTAATCCAATTGGTTCTCTGCTCAGAGAACTATTCAAAACATTGAATAGGTGTAGGAACTAGAATACTAACTTTTTGTAGTCTTGGAAAATATCTTTAGCTCAATAAGAAATGGAGGATTCATTTGAATGCCCAACTGTGGAGGGTCAGATTCAAGATGCTCTAGGCCTTCCCTAAATCTGCCAAACACTCCTGTCTTCTATGCTTGATCCTACATCAAGGCATTTGGATTGGAAGTAGGGCTAAAGATCTCAATATCAGTGCTAGCAATTGTGCCTTTTGTGGGAATCTTGATGATATCCAACATTTGTTTATCAACTGTAATGTAGTCAAGAGATATTGGAAATGTATTGATATGTACTAATCCAGTCATGGTCTCCCTCCCCTCTCCTTCAAGAACATCCTCCTAGGAGATTTTGGTGGTTTGGACATTGGCGTTTGGCAAATTTTCAGGTCTCTTATCCTCTGGTATATTTGGAGGAACAAAAACGAAAAGATCTTCTCAAGTGCTAATAAGGAGTTCATGTATAGTTTCTTTAAGATTTAAACTCCTCTGCCACAATTTGTAAAATGAAAATGGAAGATGTCCCTGTTGTTCCCAAAACCCCACATGACATATTTAAAGCCTCTTCATTTCAAAAGTGGAAAAGCATAGTTCTAACCCTTTATTCTGCTAAGAGGCTAAGCCTCATGTTGTTTATTGAGAACATTTTGTAATAGTCCCCTTTCCAGGGTCTCTTTGTCTCTCTCTTCCTTTTAATTTAATCCTTTTATTGATTCATGCACAAATCATTCAAGGTTATTTCATTCACATGATCTAGCCTCATATGTCACACTTCAAGCTCACTTAGGGTTTGAGACCCAAAGTTGAATAGACATATGTTTTTGGTTTCTCCCACTTCAAAATTAAGGTGCCTACCATTCTTCTCACTTGTAACTATCTTCCTAAAGCCTTGACATGGATCTTGCACAAAAGCTCCATGTTGGGTGAACCTTACTTGCAAGCGTTTCTCAACTATTTGGCCTACACTTATTAGTTTTTTTTTTTTTGCAATAGTGGGAACAAAGCATAGTACAAAATGAGAGGTTTAAATCGCGAATAAAAATCGCGATTTAAACGAATTAAACGTTTTAATCGCTAGGGTTGAGAATAAAAATCACGATTTTTATTCTTTTGCAATTTTTATGATTTTTTTTTTCGAGAAATTTTTGTATATACACATATAAAACACTCTAGTATATAGATATATATCATAAACTTTATATAAGAAGCATGTCATATGGCTAAAATACATCATAATATCTCAAAATAGAGCAAAAAAAAAAAAAAAAATCTGAAAAAAATAAAAATCGCGAATAAATCGTTTTAATCGCTGAGAGATTTAAACGATTTTTATTTTATAAAAAAATCGTGATTTTTTTGTACTATGGAACAAAGATTATCTAGCTAAGTATGTTTGTCTTTCCATTGGAAGCTTTGATATTACTAATCTTTTCCACATTATGCTTTGTGTCATCCCCTATTTGGATTTCATATCTATGATTTAGACTTTTGAAATTACATAAGAGAGCTATATTGCCTGCAACATGATTTTAACATCTTGAATCTATGTAGTATACGTGATCATCTTCTTTACCTTCCTAGTGGTGTAGGTCCATTAGACGTAACGAGTCTTCATGTTGTTGATCTTCAAAATAATTGTTGTGGTCCCTTTTGTTATGAATTCTATTGAATTTGTGTCCATGACTACCTCTATTGTTGCCATATCCACCTCTTCCACTTGCTTTCTAGGTCTTTCCATTAAACCAACAACTTTGAGTGGTGTGATTGGTCTTATGATAGATGCCACAAGGTTGAACACTGTGGCCTTTGGTTTTGTAATGCTTTGGTCCTTCTTCCCTTTCCACTTGGTCTTGCCTACAAATTTGGCTTGGGAAGTATCCTCTTCATTCTTTCCTTGTTCTTGCCTTTCAATATCTTGTCCTTCTTATCTACATATAGGGAACTAGTCTACTTTCCATGATAGAAAATACCTTCTTTTATGCTCTTGTTGGCTTCATGATTGAAGAGTTGTCCAAGAAAGATGTTGAATTCTATAGTTTGTACATCGATGATGAGGTCATAGACTTTGTGATAGATTTCCATTGCTTTTCACCTTTAATCACATTCAGTATCTACCTCATGAGGGCTTCTTCTTCAATGAGCTCTCCAATGGATACCAATTGATCAATAACCTCCTCGAACTTTGTAAAGAACTTTGTGATGGTTTTTTTTGGAGTCTTTTTCATCTCCTTCAGCTCATTCCATGGATGATTCCTTCTTGCTTTGGGCATCCCAAGTCTCTTGATATGCCTTGTATCCTCTAATATGTGGTAATAGAAAATTAGAGATAGATTTTAGTATTTTTGACCTTGCTTGAGCACTTCCACACCAAAGAGTGAGCTTATCTATTTCCTCTTGAGTATGGCCTCCTTTTATTCTTACATTAAGCATTGCTTCATCACTTGATAGAATCCCCTAAAGATTACTTCGTTGCAAAAAAACACTCCATTATGATTTTCCAAGCTACATAACTATGTCCATCAAGATTTTCAATCATTGATGGAAGGCCATCTCCCAGCTTGAAGTTGTTGTGATACCACTAAAAGAAGTTGGAGATCCACTACAACATACGAGGGGCATACCAAGCCCTATAAGAGAATAAATACATGGGTGTATTTTTGCCCTTATGTCAGTATGAGGGCCGGTATGCACCTCCGTACAATAATGTTCGTATCACCATCGGTATAGACATCGGTATACACATCGGGAATCACCTAATGGCATCAGTACCAGTGTTGCTATATGCATCGATATAGGCACTAGTATGTATGATCTACAAATTGATGGTATGTGTGTTGGTATCAAAATCATCGATATAAACATCGGTATCTCCCTAAGCAAAAGTGTCGATATAGGTGACAGTTTGTCCTTGGACATACCAATGCAGATACCATCACCTATACCAACAACCATATCTGCAAATTTGTTTTTGGGCAAATTGTGTTGTCTCTTGCTGCAGAAACATTAGCATGCTATTATGCAATAAAAGACAATACACTCTACCCAAAAAAATGGAATACATATGACACGTACTCTAGTGGTTATTGATTTAGGGTTTACATGAACAAAAACTAAAACATGATTTAGTAAAGCAAAACACACTATTGAACATAAAAGAGATGAGCAGATTGGACCATGGAACATGTACAAAAGAGGTATTCCATAAATGAGTTATGTACAAAAGAGATAGAACCATGTGCATATGTATGGCAAACTACCACTATATATGAGCCAAATACAAAATGTGGCAAACCACTCCCATATAGGAACCAAATACAAAGTTTTGGTGTACCACTTCCATATATGAGACAAATTACATTCATGAAATGAGACGAATTGACATGATATTCATAAACAACATTTAAAAAACACCAATTCAAGTTTATATGCTCACCTCAGCATAGATGCTCCCATGAAATGATCGCACCATATCCCTCCAAGTCCTTGAACAGTGCAACCTATCCATGATGATATCCATAAGCCTCCTTTGCTCATCTTGGAAGATGACCCATTGCCAACTCCTATAACAAATATACAAAACATTAGATGAATATATATGACATGCTTAACACAAGGAAATTCAATCATCAAAATGATGCTCACAAACTCATGATGCATAGTGTCATACCTGCTGCCACCCAAATGTAATGCTCTGATCCTATCTAGAAGTGTGGCCACCACATCTCATTGTTGATGATATCTATTGAGAGTCTGCTATTGCTCGTCATGAATCATATAACATTCCTCAGCGTCTAACCATACAGGCTTCAGTAAGCCTGCTCTCAAAGCATCAAGAGCCACTGCTTGTAGATTGGACATTACCTCATGCACCATGTAGTGAATCCTCTATGAGCTAACCATAAGGTGCCTAGGTGCTGGCCGATACTCGTATTAGATCAAATTTGTAATGTAATTTTTTTATTTGTGTCCTATTCACTCCATTTCACTTGGACAAAGTGTCCAAACTGTATGGAGTATACCTTTCCTATGCATTGATGCATGACTTTCTGGCCACATCCATCATTGGAGCTCCATTACTTATATGGTACACCTATATGGTACTCCATCACCTTGGAGTTTTC
The DNA here is from genome assembly GCA_020310875.1 of Ceratopteris richardii. Classification (NCBI taxonomy): domain Eukaryota; kingdom Viridiplantae; phylum Streptophyta; class Polypodiopsida; order Polypodiales; family Pteridaceae; genus Ceratopteris; species Ceratopteris richardii. The sequence continues at coordinate 179,231,017 of CM035414.1, forward strand.
ATGGTCATGAGCATCCCAAAGTATACATGGTGTACTATATGGTGTACCTATATTTGACTCACTCACTCTAGGAATAGAAATGGGAGACATAATGTTCTTTACACTGGCTCCACAAAATCTACCTCCTCAAGAGCCAAATATAGATCCCCCTCTAGAACCTGCTCCTCCAAAGGATGACCCTAACTAATCGGATAGACAAGATGTGTGAGCACCTATATCATGCTATGGTGTTGAGCACATACAAACACCGTTGGAGCCACTAGGGGTTGGAAGAGAGTGTGGTCGCAATGGAGTTGGAAAGCCAAGAGTACCTCCATAGGGAGTAGTCTCGCCCAAAGGTGTATATTTGGTAGGAGTAGTTTTACCAAAGGGAATACCTCTAGAGGGAGTAGTCCTACCAAAGGGAGTGGTGCCGGTGAGAGTGCCTCAGATGGGAATGAGGTCGTGGGGAATGGTATCATAAGTGATGAAGTACAATGCCTCTCTAGCCATATAAGTAGGAGGCACTTGAGATATAAATTCCATAAACTGCTCCTCTATCATGGAATGCAGAATGACCGATGGAATGTCTCCCATCATGCTCTACGATATAAAAATTAAATAATTAGAATAAGTAATAATGGTAATATAGAAAAGTAGTAGTGTATAAAAAAATAAAATAAATAAATACAAATTAGTACACACAAGTGTTTGCTTCATAAATCCTCTATTCTAGTATCCTCTTGGAGATGTGATATGCCAAGGATATCCACCTGTATGTTGATGACTTCTCCATCTCTTGGTATAGCTGCCTGTTCTTGATCATCATCCTAGTACAATATATCATTTGTTACTTCATCGTGCACCTCCTCTTCTTCAAAGACCTGTTCATCTTGGACAATGATCTCTTCCTCCTCGACTACTGAATGCATGTGAGAGTCACTATGGATGGAATTTCTTCTACGTCTATGTGCTCACAAATTTTTCTGCTACATGGAGAGAATTGTAAGAGAAATAGCAACTCTAATTCTTTGGAATCTGGCATAAAGATAGCCTTCAAAAATGGTTCAAGAAGTACAAATATATCTCTTTCATGTGTCCATAACGTTGTGGATTCTACTTAGACAAAACCATTGTTATCCTACCTCATTGTTGCATTTCATTTAGAGGTGACTACTTTGAACCATTTCACATCAAACATTAAATAGTCAAACCTCCTGAAGGAGAGCTTCAAGATATCTTGGATCACTCCACATTACTGGAGATGGCCTTCTTGAGCATTTTCATCTCTTGCACTAGCTCTACTTTTTTGGAAAATGTTTATGATTACCCCACTATAAAAAATAGATTTATTTTTGTCAATTCCTCTGATCCAAAAGTATGGTCCATGAGACCATAGTTGCCATATTTAGAATACTCCAAATAACATCCGTTTCCGAGTTCCTCCTCTGATTTAGAGATATCCTCACTCGCTATCTTTGCTTGTGAAATAGTTGTATCTAGCCATCTAGTCATTGGAATGTTGGAAGAGGTTGAACACTTTCAAGAAGAGGCAAAAAGGGAGTGGAACGATTCTTTCAAAACTGAGCTCTTTTCTATTTCTTTATGTCCTTGGCAAGCTCATACCTCTCCAATCACTTCTACTTAGGGCTATAGTTAAGGATGCAAAACTGCATTGCCCACTCTCTAAAAGTTGCAACCATGTTTCTTGCATCTCTTTACCTTGAGTTCATCATCTAAAGACAAAAATCTCCATCATCACTCCATAAGGGAGGCATTTTTACATCTAGCATGCATAAAAACTCTATTATGAATACAAGAGACTCTTGTACAAGCCACTCCTCTACCATTTCGCTTTCTAGACATGCTCTTTGATGAACAAATCCTTAATGTCTTCATGAGCTGCTCTAAGGAGAACATCCATCTACTATATGAACGAGTAAATGAAGCTCAATGGTGAGAATACTAATGAGAAATTATTTCTCAACCATACAGACAACCTCTATCACATTGAGTTTTGTACTCTTTGTGCTATCTCCGCTTACCTCTTTAGAAGAGGTCCACCATGCCAAAGAATTGACCTTAAATATGGTTTTCTACACATCCTTCGAAAAGCAATCTTTTAGAGCTATAGGGAGCACAAACTTTAAAAATTTCAGCCAATCATGAGACTTGAGCCGTCCAAGTTCATCATTTCTTTGAAGGCAGTCTTTAGACACCTCATGTAACCAATAGATGTCTGAAACTCTAAAATCACCTTCTTCAT
>CM035414.1:179238261-179663261 GCA_020310875.1 Ceratopteris richardii
ACTTGAGCACAACCACATATGAACTAAAGATCTCCAAAGTTAGAAGAGAAGAGAATGACTTTGGAAGACTTCAAAATTGCAAACCTATATATAGAGAGCGAAGGAACAAATTCATAGATAGCCAACATCATTTCATTTCGTATAAGTTTGCACGAAGCTAATTTATAAAAGGGATTCAAGAAGATCTCTTGCTAGGATCCAAAGAAGTCAAGATAAAAATCAAAAGAAGGTAAAGAAGCTTGGAAGAAAAGAAGGGAGTGCTCAACCTATGAAAAAAAAGCTCACCTCTCATCATTTACCTTTTCACCATAAGGTTAATTGAAACTAGGAAAAGTAGAAAGCCAAAACCGTTTCACAAGATGCATGATAGGTTCAATTATTTGACTTTCTAGAATCATTTCCCCAACTATAAGGGTGACTAACATTTTCATAGTGCTTGTACTTGTTATCTGCAAGAAGTGATTAGTTCATCAAATGAATGTCAACTTCAAACTCTTGAATGTCAACCTCACAGAAGATGTTTTTTTTTCACAATCATCAAGGTTTCATGCGCCCAATGAGAAAAAAATAGTGTCCCTATTGAAAAAGGCATTGCATGGGTTGAAGCAAGCCCCTAGGGAATGCTTCTAGGGAATAGAGACCTTTTATGCTATCTTTTAGGTGTATATGGATCGTTGAAGCTCTATTGTTTTAATGTACAACTTTTGAATTGCAATCCTGTATGCAGCGGCCTCAAATATATCTTCTTCTCTTGAGCTTGTATCACCTTGAGCCTGAGTCTATTGCTCTTCATGTTTGTTTTTGTCTTCATCTTGGGAGTCTTGAGTATGTTGGCTCTGTTCATCATTGCCCTCGTAGTCAGTCATTGTTTGATCTTCCTCAACACAGGTCTTGGATCTACATCTGCCACTAAGTTTCAAAGTTTTTTTGCAACAAGAACATGCTTCCTCATGTAATATCACATTAGATTGTTGGTCCTATCAAGCTTTTCTTTAGTTTGAAGGATGACAAATCTCTATGCTTTGAAGTTGATTTGCACTGTTAAAAGTGTGAGTATGCTGTGACACAAAAAACTAAAACTTGAGAAGGAGATGAAACTACTCTGATACCACTGTTGGGTGTGTGTAGAAGTGTGAGGGACACATGAAAAGCACACAAAAGTAGCAAAAATGCAAGGAGACACACAAAGAAGACGGATGGCCAAAATAGCTTTCTCTATAGAAAATGGTTAGAACAGAAGTAATAGTTGAATAATATCCCCAAGTACAAAGTGCCACCACATGAGTAAATCATGTGTGTGGTAACATGTGGAAAAAACTTCTAGCCAACAAGAGAGAAAAATGTGTCCATGTATAGGGAAAAGGCTCACAACAAGGCTACTTGAAGAACACATAGATGTAAAAGACATCCATACTCTACATATGTTTTGTATGATGTTTTCTGTATGTTGGTTGTTGAGGTTACGTTCGATGCATCTAACTACCCACTAAAACTACACAAGAAATACATGATTCTATCCACCCATTCACATACACTATGGCGCTTAGATGGTAATCTTTTAAGATGCTAGGTGAATGGCTATAGAAAAACACAATGGTACTGAGTTGGACACCTTGTGCTTTCAGACACCACAAACTATGATCCTAGATAGAGAGGGGGACGTCCATGTAACATCCCTTAAACCTAGCTTGCCATCCCATGTTCTAGAGTCTTGATAGCTTAATCCATGCCAAGAAAAGTCTCCACCATAGATTTAGGGTCTAAATCCAATGGTAGAAAAGTAGGATCAACAACAATTTTCTTGTATCCCTTGATCTTGCTAAATGCACACTTTGGATCAAGCTTGGATATAATGGCCCACATGAAATAAGCCCTTCCACAAGTGAGAAAGTTACTTTTATTTTGAGCCTTTAGTTTGTATTGAACCTCACATAGGATCAATCCCAAATGCAATGGCTTAAAAACAATCCTTTTAACTACCCATGTATGATGTGCTCTAGAATTCATTGAACCTCAAAGTCACGAACCTACCAATGCCCAATCCTATCACATGGATTCACTTCATAATGGGGGCATTACAAAATAGAGTGTCATGGAAGAATGGGGGTCCTATATTGTGAGGATGAGGCATTGAACATGTTAAATACCACCCTCAATGTCCACCCCAAGGTGAAGTACCTTCTTAGCCTAATGCCAAGTCTTCCACGAGGGTGGATCATTGAACATATCTAACGCAACCCTAAATGTCCAGCCAAAAGTGAGCTATCTCATTGTGCTAAAGGTACCTACTCTATTCTCCTTGGTTGATTGTTGACTGCTTCCAACACCACTCTAAAGTGTACTTCCTTGCCAACTCTTCGATATACTTAATGATGCACATTTGCAAACCTTTTTAAAAGTCTAACTCCAAAATTGATATCTTTTATGCTACTATAGAAGTAAATAATACTAGAATAGAACTTCATGTATCTCAAAATGTTTATCTACTAGTTCAATGATATCAAGGCTGGTTTCATCACATAAAATTCCTTCTTCAAATCACATAATGTGTTGTTTGAATGTGGAGCATCATTAATGTATCAAATCTGGCTTCAATACCCTCCTTCTATGCTTGATAGACAAGTGATTCATATTTGATTATCATCTTTATTACTTCCTTCATAATCTTACCTGTCATGGCTATAGAGAGTATGTGATTAGAAGCCCACCATTGTTCCTATGTTCTCTATTATCTTCTAAATTCTTCTCCTTCTCTTGCATAATTTTTTGCATATGAGTAAACTTTCTATAGATCTACTTCACACATGTAGTATTTTGTTATGCTTTCCTCTAGTTCATTTTCAACAAGCTATGACTGTTCTTTAGTCTTCACAGAGTTTGAGCCCATCAAGAAGAAGGTATATCCACATCTTCGAATTATAGTGATCAACAATCACAAGGAAGGAAAAGCCTCCCATGGTCTTTATGAAAATCATTCCACAAATTACCATATAGCAAAACTAGAGGTTCCTTGGACCTGCTCTTGCTTTCCTACAAGAATGTATTTGTCTAATCCTTATTGATTGTATAGGTTGTTTCAAGGATACTTTAATCTGTTCATTGTATGAAAGTGATGAAGAAAAATAGCTTGCTTTTGCACCTCCTTCAATATTGCGAATCGAATGTGTCAAAACCATTTATAGCAAAGCTTATTTGTGACCACTCCAATGGTGAATAGTTGGTTCCTATGTTCTCTATTTTCTATTGAATCCTCATTCCTTCTCTTTAGTAATTGTTTGCATATGATTAGTCTATCCATAGATCTGCTTCACCCATGTAGCAATTATTACTTTGCTCTAGTTCATTTTGAACCATCTCTTGCTATTCTTTAGTCTTATCAGAGCTTTAGCCATATCAAGAGGAAGGTGCATCCACATCTTCATATTATAGTGATCCATGATCACAAGTTAGGTAAATTCTCCCACGCCTATTAAGTAAAGCTTTTTGCACATGTTGGCATATAGAAAAACAAGAGGATCCTTTGAGCTACTCTTTCTTTCTTGTGGGAATGTCTCTCTCCACTTATTACACGTTGAATAGGTAGTACAAGGATACTTTAATCCATTCATTCTAGGTCAGTAATTAGGTACAATACCTTGGTTTTGTGCCTCCTACAATATTATGAATCAAATGTGTCCAATCCACTTATACCAAAGGTTACTTGTGACCACTCCAATAGTGACAATAGAAGCACCTACTACATATAGGTTGTTCCTTCTAATTATTTTTTACCTCTACAACATACTACTCATTGGATACTTTTTTTCATATGCAATTAAAGAGGATGATACTTCTCCCTATCATTATGATTGTTTGTTGAGGATCCACCTTTAGCGCATACATTGATGAGGAGTGTATCATCTCCATCGATAATTTTTGCTTGGGATTTCATGTGGTGGTGTGGTAGATGTGATTGTCGGTGCCGTGGATGGTGAGATGTCCATATCGTTAGAATTGTGTTCAAGTGAGCTAATGGTGAATAGTGGAGTTATTGTGGGCACGTGCATGGGTGTAAACACAGGGTTTTCAAACGTAGATGAATATCTTACATATTGAGCATCACAGACAGGTTGATGCAGAGGGGAAGAGATTTGGAGGGTACTAGGATTTGGGGGTGACATGGGTGAAAAAGTCATGGAGTGTTGTAATGGGAAGAGGGGTTTTGGGGGAAAGGGGTTGGAAGAAATGGAAGGGGTGAGGAAACAATTAGAGGAAATGGTAATGGGTGTAAAGGGTTTAGTGGAAGACTTGGACGTTGGATGTATGATAGCTTCTAGAATGGCACTCGAAATGGGTTGAGCTAAAGAGGGTGAAAGGGGATGCACAATGGAAGTTGAATGTACCAGAGATGGAATGGTTTCTGCTAAGGTAGAGTTGAGTTCCAGAGTGGTTGTGCGTATGAATGTCATGTGTCATGGTGGGGAGTCAATGACAATATTTTCTGTACGAGGTGGCGACTCTACAACTAGTCACGCTTCTTCGTGGGGGTTGGAAGACTTGATGTCTATTGAAACAAAGATATATTCACTTGGCCTTGACATCAAGCGGATGTGTCTAGGGTCAAATTGTGGCATGGGTTTTCTCTTTAAGAAATGAAGGGCTTCTATTGTACCCACTAACTTAATGAGTTCCATACCTCATGCATTTTTGGAAAACTTATTGTCGAATATTTTTGAGCATGTTGCAATACATCCTTCTACACCAACAAATATTGTGGTAGGAGCTGATTGAGATGGTGTCGAAGATGATGATCTTTAATTTCCTACTCTTGTTTTCCTTCCTATTGCATCTACTATATAGGCACATGCATTGAGATCTCTATCTATCAAACATTCCATTATCACTCATATTTTCTCATGCAAAAGGAAACTAGGCTTAGGATGCCCTTAGCAAGCTATATCAAGCAAGAAATGAAGCTCAAGTTGCTTAACTTAAAAAATGTTAGATCACTCTAAAAAAATCATAAATTATGTATGTTGGAGATCGAACTTTATTAGCTAGTCAAAAGTACAAAGATAAATGGAGCTCGTATAATATTAAGTAAAAATATTCCAATAATGCAGAGTCAAAGAAGCAAGCTAAAGATGAGAAGAGAAAAGAAACAAAAAAAAATGGTTCTGCAAGTATTGTAAGGAAAATGATCATGTAATTGAGTGTTTTCGTAAACTAATTGCAAAGGATGCAAAGAAGAAACAGCTTGGAATGGTTTCTAGAGACTCTTGTACACCTAGAAGTGATTGTGCTAACCTTGTTCATAATGAGGAATGGGTGTTCACTACTCCTTATAACTATCGAACATCTTTGGGTGAGGAATTTGTGGTATTTGTAGAGTGGTATAACCAAACATATTACCTTGTAAAAAAGTTTCTTCAGTTAACTTGAGTTTTCCCCTATAGTGAATACTATCACATGTGGAAGCAACTCTTGTATGTTTGAATGCTCCAACTAAAATCATTATCATCTAGAATTCTTATAGCACTATTGATCGTATAGTTTTTATGTCATCACACAACATGCATTAGAAATATGGATGAGGTTATCCTTTTGTATTTTTTGTATTAAAATAATAAGCAAGTACCTCTATTATTCAACCTTTGCAAAGAACCTTAACAAATAGAGGTGACAATGATATGGAAGGTGTAGCAATCGAAGATCTCCCTTTGACTAATGAAGATAGGTCTAATTAATAAATCACGCTCATTAAGGGAAACTATCCAAATATTTTTTGGTTGTTTGTCAAGAGATCACACAACCTTTGTTGCAGTGAACTTGAGAAGTTTGAATTGAAACTGTATATAGACTATGTATATGATTGAGACTTGCTCAAAGGGCACATTAGTGAATCTAGCTAGTGTTGGACAAATGATACAATAATTATACTCTATCCTTCCTTTTGTGTATAAGCTATAAGTTTGGAAATCTTGTTCTTAGAATACCCAGTCCATAATGCACCTAAATCTTCAAAGTAGGATTTCATGTAGAATGAACGAGATGATGGGGAAAGATCAAAACATTCCCTATACAACTTACAACATGGATGAACTCATAGGAACACTATTTCAAACCTCTATTTAGAAAAATAATGCATCTTTATTAGAATCTCAATGCAATAAACACCAAAATATCTAACCCAATCTAACTTACTTCAATGTGATACGGAATGCAAGGTACGTAATTTGAAATGCGAGAAATGATGGATAGTGTACAAAGATGAGAAGGTTCCTAGATAAATCCTCCTCTCGAACACCCTAAATAACTTCATAAAATCTCAATAGGCTCCCTAACATACTTTACTCAATGTACTATGATAGTGAATAGAGATACATGTAGCGATGCGACTGAAGCATAAATGTATTGCTAATGGACATATGATACAATGTGAGAGTGGCAAACGTCTCTGGCTTTGAGGCAACATGTAGATCACTCAAATGAGTGTGTTAATTAGCTCATATCAGCTCTCATACCTGCGGCTAAATTTTGTAGTGTATATATACACTTTTTCTTGATGGTTGTTTGAAGAATGCATATTAAATTGATCCATATTAAAGTGATCCTAAAGCAACAAGAATAATTCAATATGGCTACCATTACTAAGAAAACCACTCCCTCTCTTAAGACGTTATTATCATAAGCAAATAGCTATTCTGAATATAGAGACCAATACCTTAATCCTGACTTCTAAATCTCTTTTACTCTAAGTTAAAGCATGTGTGCACCTTCCACGTAAAAGAATGAAATCTACAAACCTTAAAACAAATTTACAACTTACACTTATGTAACATTGACAGTCTGTAGGAGGAAAGAAATGAGGATCATGTTCCTTGCCTTCAAAAAGAATTCGACAGTAAACAATTGAATGGACATTTTTCTAATAAAGAATAAAGAGTCTAAATACCGAAAAGTTTTTTTGTTTCTAAAATCCTTTTAGCTACGTCTGTAGTCGTTTGTGGAAAACGTGTTTTGGTAATTATCTTTACTTTTTGACTTTCATAGATGACATTTCGAGGCATGCATGGGTGTATCCATTGTGAAAGACATTTCGAGGCATGCATGGGTGTATCCATTGGAAGCTTAATATAGTGCCTACCTATGATTGAAAATATGTGGTTAAAATACTTCCTACTTATGGTTGAAAGTTTATCAGCATGTAAAATGAGCACCTTTAGATTGATTTGTGTTTTGATTTGTAACATTCGACGTATTGAACTTACATCAAAGTATAAATGTGCACATATGCATTAATTCCGAACTTTATAAATTCACTTTGTTGCGGTCTTTTCATTTCTATGAATGACCACAGGCTGCGGCTCCTTGGAATATCTCGTGCTGGATTCGTGCTCTGGACTTGAGAGGTTGCAGGTGGTGCTCAGACTTTTGAGTGTTGCTTTGCTTGTCTGAATAGTTTTGGATTGACATTCGTTGATGAAAAAATGACGTGGTTGCAGATGCCTTCGCTACCAAACTTACGACGCTTGGAGCTGTGGGAGTGCTCTGGATTGAAGGAGGTGGACTGTGGAGGTAGCGCACTTCCCTTTCAATTGGAATTCCTTTCATACGGCTAAAGTAGAATTCCAAAGTTCTGCTTCAGTTATAAACTATAAGAATTTGCATTTTATGGGAGAGAACTTTGTGAGGCAATAAACGAAATGACCACCAACAAAACCAGTAAATCGGCTTTTATATCTCACAACTTTCCTTGATCATACGCACATACGTTGCCACTTTTGGAGATTGTGCACTAGTCGAGGTCCTCCTCATTCAATACCACGACAATCGAACAAAGAGACATTGAAAGGTTTTCAAATCTTGTTTTAAATTTATTTTCCATATAAGGTCTATTCGTTTCTCACAAGCCCAAGAAAAATATGTGGACCTTCAACAAAACCTTCTTCCGACCATTTGCGTAGGCATGGACGATTCTTCGCGTTAAACCATATACACGTTGGAAAACTTCATTTCTTAGTAAAAGCTTTATTTTTTAATAAAAACTTAAATTCTTAGATAAAAGGGGGAGTAAAAACCTTTCCCCGTAATCCAGAAGCTGATGCAGACGGGTTCATCGAAGTCAGAAGAAGAAGGAAAAGAAGCCCTAGGGCAACCTCTGAGCGAAACAACAAGTCGGTTTCCCCCTCCAGCAACTTGTATTGCAATCTGGAAAAGGAAATCAATGAGTTTGACTACCGAGGTGGGAACCAACTTGAGGAGGACACCGATGCCAAAGGCATGGAGATCCCTGACAGTAAAGAAACCTTGCAGGAGGGTTACACTACAAGCAAAGAAGACGGCTTTACTACCAGCAACGAAGATAACATGGATAGTGAAAGCTCCATCATCGGATCGACTATTCGGGAAACGGAGCGGAAAACGGTGTCCTGTTCTTCCCAGCAGGAGACATCCCGCAAAGGAAAACAACCTATGGATTTACCGTGGAAAAGCCCCCATAAGAACCTATCGCTAACTCGGGATCCGATCCGAGCGAAAAAGAAAGATGAAGCCAAGAGAAGAAAGGACAAAGCTCCCTCCCGCAAAGAGGGATTAATACAAAAATGATTGTCATCTCCCTAAATGCTAGAGGGCTAACCGACCCCTCAAGAGCGACCATCATTGGTCAATGGCTTCGCGACATTAGCTTAAACCCAGACTTTATATGTATTCAAGAGATTAAAATTGACGGAGAAGACCTCCAGAAACGGCTCAGACAGGTCTCCTCGGCCCATGTGTGGATCCCAACGAAGCACCAGCGGGGGTCTGGAGGAACGGTTATCGGTGTTAAACAACTCTGGTTTGAAAAGCTTGAGAACTTCATTGAAGATGTAAGTCACCGTTGGATTGCTGTTTCTTTTGGTGCTCCTCTTTGTGTTACTATGGTTTCTCTGTACGCCCCTAACGGGGATTTCGAGAGACTGAACACTTGGGCCTCCTTAGACTCGCTTCCCCACAACGTGCTTATATGTGGAGACTTCAACATGGTGAAAGACCCTACGGACAGATGGATGGGCAAGGGCAGGGTCATCGACAGTCGGGAGAAAGAAACGTGGGACATGACCAAACTTCACTTGGATTTGGTTGAATTCAAAGACTCGAATGGCTTTTCTTGGTCGAATCTCCAAGCGGGCGAGGACCTGAGGAAAGCTAGACTCGACAGATGCTACATCTCTCAGAGCTTTACTCATCAGTGGGGCCACCCTACCATCACGCAACGCACTGACCTCACTATCTCTGATCACTACCCGATCGTTATCACTTTTCAACCTTCCAACAAGATCCGCAAGGCTCCGTGGTTCCATGCCAACGCAACCGCCTTCTCTCTCCCCTCCGTCCATCAAGAAATTGCCGATGTGTGGAAGGTGGCGTTCGCCTCTGGCTTGGCCCCAGCCAAGTGCTGGAGAAGTGCGGTCGACAAGTCTCGTAAGATCATGATCAGAACTAAGAAGATGCTCGAGACTGTGCGGCGGGCTCGTAGGGAAGCTCTTAACCACAGACTCTGGCGGCTCGAGGAGGAAGTGAACAAAGGGAAACACCAAGCCCAGAAAGGTCTCCGAAAAATCAGAGCGGTGTTGAGATACAAGGAAGAAATACAAAGGAAAAACTTGCAAATTTTCTTCAAGGAGTGGTGGGCTGGCAAAGCCGATAAACCCACCAAAGAGATGTGCCGTATCCTTAAAAGGAAACACAACAGAGAATCGATCCCCCTACTGCTAGATCCACATGGCAATGTATGCAATTCGGAAGAAGACAATTTTGGCATCATCGAAGGGCACTTCACGAGACTCCTGGGAACCTCGAACCCCCTCTCCCACCATAGAAGGGACTGTATGGCTGCCATTTCTAGGGTTTCCCCTCGGAGGATACCACCCAACCTCCACTCCCTGCTCCATGCCCCTATCTCTGAATCAGAAATCATTGAGGTCATTGATGCCCTCCCTCTCGGTAAAAGCCCGGGACCCGACGGACTCACTAACGAGTTCTTTAAATCCTTCAAGCTGGTGGTTGCCACCCCTCTTCGGATGGTTTGGCAAGAAGCGCTAAAGTTTGGTGCTCTTCCTTCTTGTCTAAATAATGGAATTATCAAGTTGATACACAAGAAGGGGGAAAAGAACAGAATCGAGAACTGGTGGCCTATTACGATGCTCCAAACAGGATACAAGATAATCGCCAAAGTCATTGCCAACAGAATCTCGTGCCACCTGAGATCTTGGCTTAGTGAGGACCAAAAAGGTTTCATCAAAGGCAGGTCTATCCTGGAAACCATAATGGATATTTGGGAAGGTATTCAATTTGCAAATGAGTCTAATCAAGATGTGGTTTTCCTCAAGATCGACTTTGACAAAGCCTACGACAGGCTAGAATGGGACTATATTCTGCAGTCGCTCCAAGATCTCGGATGTAGTCAGAAATTCACCAAGATGATCGCGACCCTTCTCGGAAACGCAACGACCCAAATTAACGTTAACGGCAAACTTTCGAAGGCGATCCATCTTAGAAGATCTATTAGACAAGGGTGCCCTCTGGCCCCCCTTCTTTTTGCCATCGCCACTGAGGGGCTGAGCAGACTTGTGGCACATCATGTGGAGACTGGCAATATCAAAGGCCTCCGGCTGCCTCACGACCACAGTCAAATCATCATGAGACTATTTGCCGATGATATGAACGCGTTCGTTCACAATGATAATACCAGCCTGGAGACTTTCTGGAGGTGTCTTGCTACCTTTTGTGAAGCCTCTGGATCCAAAATCAACCACTCTAAGACCGCCTTTAGGGCTATTGTGGGACATCATCCCGGCCTTCTCATTGATCATGGCTGTCAAATCATTTCGCAGGGCCAAATCTTTCGACTTCTTGGAATCCCCTTGGGGTTTGGCGTCTCTATGGAGCAGAGATGGAACTGGGTGTTGGCCAAACTCGAAAACAAGCTTAACTATTGGAAAGGTATGCAAATCAATCTCGCTGGGCGTGCGATGGTTATCAACACGTTCCTCCTCTCTTCTACCATCTATTTCCTTTCTTGTTGGAGACCGAATGAGCAAGGCCTGTCCAAACTGAATAGTATTTGTAGAAACTTTCTTTGGACGGGCGATCATAACAGAAGAGGGGTGCCTAAAATCAAATGGGCCATCTGCACTAGCCATAAAGATAGCGGGGGGCTTGGTATCCTGGACATTGGGTGTATGGCTAACAAATTGGCAGCCAAATGGATGATTAAGGCTTGGTGCAATAGGGAGGCCTCGTGGGCCAAGCTGATCTTCAGAAACAAGAATGAGTTGGCTCTCATGGGGTTCCCAAACTGGAAGAATCTTGACATCATGACCCTGCTATTCTCCCCGATCCTCGTCTTCCCGAAAGGCTCCAATCTCGTGTGCTCCCTTTGGAAGGGCTGGCATAAAGTCAAAAGCTTCACAAGAATTAGTGAGGACTGGAAGTGGGCGGCCGGAATTAGACAAAACGACTCTATCTGGTTTCCGATACATGGCATCCGGAGTGTGGAGTCGTGGAACATTCAAAATGCCAAGAGGTTATGGAACAAAGGATTCAAAAAATGGAAACACCTCTGGAAACACGACACCAACAGCTGGATCAACTTCGTGGATATTGACCCTTGCATAAACATTTCCTACGAAGAATGGAACACTTTGCAAAGCCGATGCCTCGCATGGGATCGTCACAAGACTCGCCTTCTCATGGGACACGACACACCGAACTCGCTTGGTCTCAAATGGCACAATGGAAATAGCCTACTCAAAATCCCGAACATCAAAGAAACGGCTGACCACCAGATTAGCCTCAACAAGAAGTGGTGCCTGTCTTGGACGCGGCTTCGGTGGGACATGAAATTCATGGGTATCTGGCACCCCCTTATAGAGATAAAGAAGTCTGTCCTCTTATGGCAAATTCTTCATCGAGGAATTTGGACCAACCATAAGGCTAGCAAACTTTGTGGGATTCCTCCTTGGTGCAAACGCTGCCACCGGGCTATCGAAGATGTCCCACACATCTTCCTTACTTGCCCCAACTCCTACAGAATCTGGCAGACGGTTCGAATGAAAATCAGACTTCAAAATCAGCTTAGTTGGAAACAAGTCCTTTTGGGAGAAGCGATCGGCTGCTCTGCGACTCTCTGGAACGCCATCAGAGGGGAAGTCTTGTGGAAAATTTGGCGGGAGAGGTGTGCTCTCAACTTCGGAGATCCCCCCAGGGAGTGGTCGATTGAGAAATCACTATTCCTCCTTGGCAAAAGGATTGTTAACAGTAAGAAATCCCCCCCCTTCAGGCACCATCAAGTCCTCCTTTTGATCAACAACAAGCTCAAACCCAAGTGGGCCCCGCATGAGGGCGATGAGAGGGTGATTAACCTTCTCTGTAATGCAACCTAGGATTCATTCAAGCTTCCCCTGCTTTGTGGGATTTGGGGGGTCCCGTGGGCACTAGTCCCCTTCTATTGTACCTTTGTTTCTTAATTTAATTCAAGTCCGGGAGAGTAGGCTATTGCCGAACTTCCTTTATATTAAAAAAAAACCTTAAGATCCATAGATGCTTTGAAATACTATCAATGGAATTCTTAGATAATTCGAATGTAGGCACCTGAATCCTTTTTGTTCACTTGCATACCTGCAAGTCCACACTTTTCTACCGTATCCTCCAATTTACTTCTAAGCTCACTTGGAAATACAACATATCGACTACACATAAAAACTTCTAAATTTACTTCTAAGTTCACGTGGAAATACAACATGTCGACTACACATAAAACTCCTAAATAAGAAGCATCTGAATTCCTTTGATACCAAACTTCATTTGATGTGTAACGTTTTTTTAAAGAAAAGGGAAGTTCAGCCATGGCGTACTCTTCCAAACTTTAATTAAGCACGAACATGTTACAAGTGAATGGGACTAGTGCCCTTGGAACGTCCGAATCCCACAAAGCAAGGGTAGACCTTGTAGATCTAAAACGTGTTACAAAGGAGGTTAATCACCCTCTCGTCCCCCTCATGTGGTGCCCACTTGGGTTTAAGCTTGTTCTTCTCAATGAGAACTACCTTAGGATGCCAAAAGGGTGGATGGTATGCATTTAGTCTGTGCATGATACATCAGATAGCCTTTGCTTTCAGAACTATACCCAACAAAAATACATTTTACTGCTTTAGTGCTTAAGCATCCAACTTTTTGTGATGTTTAGGTAGTGGGCACTAATGCATATGCCAAACAACAGATGGCTTGTAGCCATGTCAAGACACATCTGGAGTGATAGACTATAGTCCTTTAGTGGGACACCTATTAAGTACATATGCTAAACACATGATACCCCCAAGCCAGAAACTATGTGGTAAAGCCTGACTCTTGACCATACACCTCACCTACTCCATGAGTGACCTCTTTTTCTATTTAGCAACTCCATTCTATTGAGGTGTATATGGCACTGTACACTAATGTTTTATCCCATATTCAGTCAGAAATGCATTAAAGTAAAAAGACATATATTCCCCCCTCGCTCAGAACAAAGGGTGCCCATTTTACATGCTAACAGACTTTCAGCCAAAGTAGAAACTATTTGAAGCACATAAACACTTTGTACTTTGCATTCAATGGATATACCCATGCATGCCTAGAAAAATCATTGATGAAAGTCACGAAGTAAAGATAGTTCCCAAAAGAAGCTGTCTACATAGGACCATAGACATCACTATGTTCAAGCTGTAATTTTTTAGTAGCCCGAACTAAGCCATCTTTTGGAAAGGAGGAATGCTGCATTTTCCCCAAAGTACAAACTTCACAAACATGTTTTTCTGGGAGCCTCAAGTTTGGACAAAGAGGACACCATTTCAGATTTTTGTAGCTCTAGCAAACTAGCAAAATTCAAATGACCAAAGCATGCATGCCAAAACTTTGCATCTGACATAGCCTCAGAATCATGTAATGCACATGGCGAATCATTTACATATCTTTCATAATCTATGAGCTTATACAACCTAGGACATAAAATGCGAGAAGTAATAATGACATCGTTATTTGATAGATCATGAATTGTACATCTATCATCAACAAATTTCACAACCAAGCCAATCTTGACTAATGTAGAAACTAATAAGAGATTTTTCTTGATCCCTCGCACAAACCAAGCATCTCACAAAGTGAAAGAACTACCATCAGGAGTAGTCAAAATGATCTTACCAACTCCAATAACAAGATAAGAGAAGTTGTTGGTGCATGTAACAATATTCCCTATAGAGGCAAGTTTGAGTGAAGAGAAGAAAGTGCACTACAAGGTAATATGTTTGCTCGCCCCACTATCAAAGTACTGTACATTTGCATCCACTACAGACATTCACTATGCATGAGAACATGGGTCAAAATTACAAATAGTAGTAAACGCCCATTCTTAATCCTACACAACATTAGTAGACTCTATTTTCAGTGTAGAGGCCTCTACAACAACCATTCCGGCCTCTTTCTTCTTTGCCTCTTGAGCTGCTAGTTTTGGATAGCTCTTAATGACATGATCATTTTTTTTACAGTATTATAGTGATCAACAATCACAAGGAAGGAAAATCCTCCCAATGTGGTCTTTATAAAAATTATTCCACAAATTACCATATAGCAAAACTAGAGGTTCCTTGGACCTGCTCTTGCTTTCCTAAAAGAATGTATTTGTCTAATCCTTATTGATTGTATAGGTTGTTTCAAGGATACTTTAATCTGTTCATTGTATGAAAGTGGTGAAGAAAAATAGCTTGCTTTTGCACCTCCTTCAATATTGTGAATCGAATGTGTGAAAACCATTTATATCAAAGCTTATTTGTGACCACTCCAATGGTGAATAGTTGGTTCCTATGTTCTCTATTTTCTATTGAATCCTCATTCCTTCTCTTTAGTGATTGTTTGCATATGATTAGTCTATCCATAGATCTGCTTCACCCATGTAGCAATTATTACTTTGCTCTAGTTCATTTTGAACCATCTCTTGCTATTCTTTAGTCTTATCAGAGCTTTAGCCATATCAAGAGGAAGGTGCATCCACATCTTCATATTATAGTGATCCATGATCACAAGTTAGGTAAATTCTCCCACGCCTATTAAGTAAAGCTTTTTGCACATGTTGGCATATAGAAAAACAAGAGGATCCTTTGAGCTACTCTTTCTTTCTTGTGGGAATGTCTCTCTCCACTTATTACACGTTGAATAGGTAGTACAAGGATACTTTAATCCATTCATTCTAGGTCAGTAATTAGGTACAATACCTTGGTTTTGTGCCTCCTACAATATTATGAATCAAATGTGTCCAATCCACTTATACCAAAGGTTACTTGTGACCACTCCAATAGTGACAATAGAAGCACCTACTACATATAGGTTGTTCCTTCTAATTATTTTTTACCTCTACAGCATACTACTCATTTGATAATTTTTGTCATATGCATTTAAAGGGGATGATACTTCTCCCTATCATTATGATTGTTTGTTGAGGATCCACCTTTAGCGCATACATTGATGAGGAGTGTATCATCTCCATCCATAATTTTTGCTTGGGATTTCATGTGGTGGTGTGGTAGATGTGATTGTCGGTGCCGTGGATGGTGAGATGTCCATATCCTTAGAATTGTGTTCAAGTGAGCTAATGGTGAATAGTGGAGTTATTGTGGGCAGGTGCATGGGTGTAAACACAGGGTTTTCAAACGTAGATGAATATCTTACATATTGAGCATCACAGACAGATTGATGCAGAGGGGAAGAGATTTGGAGGGTACTAGGATTTGGGGGTGACATGGGTGAAGAAGTCATGGAGTGTTGTAATGGGAAGAGGGGTTTTGGGGGAAAGGGGTTGGAAGAAATGGAAGGGGTGAGGAAACAATTAGAGGAAATGGGAGGAACTAGCATCCAGTAATGGGTGTAAAGGGTTTAGTGGAAGACTTGGACGTTGGATGTATGATAGCTTCTAGAATGGCACTCAAAATGGGTTGAGCTAAAGAGGGTGAAAGGGGATGCACAATGGAATTTGAATGTACCAGAGATGGAATGGTTTCTGCTAAGCCAGAGTTGAGTTCGAGAGTGGTTGTGCGTATGAATGTCATGTGTCATGGTGGGGAGTCAATGACAATATTTTCTGTACGAGGTGGCAACTCTACAACTAGTCACGCTTCTTCGTGGGGGTTGGAAGACTTGATGTCTATTGAAACAAAGATATATTCACTTGGCCTTGACATCAAGCGGATGTGTCTAGGGTCAAATTGTGGCATGGGTTTTCTCTTTAAGAAATGAAGGGCTTCTATTGTACCCACTAACTTAATGAGTTCCATACCTCATGCATTTTTGAAAAACTTATTGTGGAATATTTTTGAGCATGTTGCAATACATCCTTCTACACCAACAAATCGTGTGGTAGGAGGTGATTGAGGTGGTGTCGAAGATGATGATCTTTAATTTCCTACTCTTGTTTTCCTTCCTATTGCATCTACTATATAGGCACATGCATTGAGATCTCTATCTATCAAACATTCCATTATCACTCATATTTTCTCATGCAAAAGGAAACTAGGCTTACGATGCCCTTAGCAAGCTATATCAAGCAAGAAATGAAGCTCAAGTTGCTTAAATTAAAAAATGTTAGATCACTCTAAAAAAATCATAAATTATGTATGTTGGAGATCGAACTTTATTAGCTAGTCAAAAGTACAAAGATAAATGGAGCTCGTATAATATTAAGTAAAAATATTCCAATAATGCAGAGTCAAAGAAGCAAGCTAAAGATGAGAAGAGAAAAGAAACAAAAAAAATGGTTCTGCAAGTATTGTAAGGAAAATGATCATGTAATTGAGTGTTTTCGTAAACTAATTGCAAAGGATGCAAAGAAGAAACAGCTTGGAATGGTTTCTAGAGGGTCTTGTACACCTAGAAGTGATTGTGCTAACCTTTTTCATAATGAGGAATGGGTGTTCACTACTCCTTACAACTATCGAACATCTTTGGGTGAGGAATTCGTGGTATTTGTAGAGTGGTATAACCAAACATATTACCTTGTAAAAAAGTTTCTTCAGTTAACTTGAGTTTTCCCCTATAGTGAATACTATCACATGTGCAAGCAACTCTTGTATGTTTGAATGCTCCAACTAAAATCATTATCATCTAGAATTCTTATAGCACTATTGATTGTATAGTTTTTATGGCATCACACAACATGCATTAGAAATATGGATGAGGTTATCCTTTTGTATTTTATGTATTAAAATAATAAGCAAGTATCTCTATTATTCAACCTTTGCAAAGAACCTTAACAAATAGAGGTGAAAATGATATGGAAGGCGTAGCAATCGAAGATCTCCCTTTGACTAATGAAGATAGGTCTAATTAATAAATCACGCTCATTAAGGGAAACTATCCAAATATTTTTTGCTTGTTTGTAAAGAGATCACACAACCTTTGTTGCAATGAACTTGAGAAGTTTGAAGTGAAACTGTATATAGACTATGTGTATGATTGAGACTTGCTCAAAGGGCACATTGGTGAATCTAGCTAGTGTTGGACAAATGATACAATAATTATACTCTATCCTTCCTTTTGTGTATAAGCTATAAGTTTGGAAATCTTGTTCTTAGAATACCGAGTCCATAGTGCACCTAAATCTTCAAAGTAGGATTTCATGTAGAATGAACGAGATGATGGGGAAAGATCAAAACATTCCCTATACAACTTACAACATGGATAAACTCATAGGAACACTATGTCAAACCTCTATTTAGAAAAATAATGCATCTTTATTAGAATCTCAATGCAATAAACACCAAAATATCTAACCCAATCTAACTTACTTCAATGTGATACGCAATGCAAGGTACGTAATTCGAAATGCGAGAAATCATGGATAGTGTTCAAAGATGAGAAGGGTCCTAGATAAATCCTCCTCTAGACCACCCTAAATAACTTCATAAAATCTCAATAGGCTCCCTAATCTTTGAGGCTCCCTAACATACTTTACTCAATGTACTATGAGAGTGAATAGAGATACATGTAGCGATGCGACTGAAGCATAAATGTATTGCTAATGGACATATGATACAATGTGAGAGTGGCAAACGTCTCTGGCTTTGAGGCAACATGTAGATCACTCAAATGAGTGTGTTAATTAGCTCATATCAGCTCTCATACCTGCGGCTAAATTTTGTAGTGTATATATACACTTTTTCTTGATGGTTGTTTGAAGAATGCATATTAAAGTGATCCTAAAGCAACAAGAATAATTCAATATGGCTACCATTACTAAGAAAATCACTCCCTCTCTTAAGACGTTATTATCATAAGCAAATAGCTATTCTGAATATAGAGAGCAATACCTTAATCCTGACTTCTAAATCTCTTTTACTCTAAGTTAAAGCATGTGTGCACCTTCCACGTGAAAGAATGAAATCTACAAACCTTAAAACAAATTTACAACTTACACTTATGTAACATTGACAGTCTGTAGGAGGAAAGAAATGAGGATCATGTTCCTTGCCTTCAAAAAGAATTCGACAGTAAACAATTGAATGGACATTTTTCTAATAAAGAATAAAGATTCTAAATACCGAAAAGTTTTTTCGTTTCTAAAATCCTTTTAGCTACGTCTGTAGTTGTTTGTGGAAAACGTGTTTTGGTAATTATCTTTACTTTTTGACTTTCATATTCGAGGCATGCATGGGTGTATCCATTGTGAAAGACATTTCGAGGCATGCATGGGTGTATCCATTGGAAGCTTAATATAGTGCCTACCTATGATTGAAAATATGTGGTTAAAACACTTCCTACTTATGGTTGAAAGTTTATCAGCATGTAAAATGAGCACCTTTAGATTGATTTGTGTTTTGATTTGTAACATTCGACGTATTGAACTTACATCAAAGTATAAATGTGCATATATGCATTGATTCCGAACTTTATAAATTCACTTTGTTGCGGACTTTTCATTTCTATGAATGACCACAGGCTGCGGCTCCTTGAAATATCTGCTGCTGTGGGGGTGCTCTGGACTTGAGAGGTTGCAGGTGGTGCTCAGACTTTTAAGTGTTGCTTTGCTTGTCTGAATAGTTTTGGATTGACATTCGTTGATGAAAAAATGACGTGGTTGCAGATGCCTTCCCTACCAAACTTACGAATGTTGAAGCTGTGCGGGTGCTCTGGATTGAAGGAGGTGGACTGTGGAGGTAGCGCACTTCCCTTTCAATTGGAATTCCTTTCATACGTCTAAAGTAGAATTCCAAAGTTCTGCTTCAGTTATAAACTATAAGAATTTGCATTTTATGGGAGAGAACTTTGTGAGGCAATAAACGAAATGACCACCAACAAAACCAGTAAATCGGCTTTTATATCTCACAACTTTCCTTGATCATACGCACATACGTTGCCACTTTTGGAGATTGTGCACTAGTCGAGGTCCTCCTCATTCAATACCACGACAATCGAACAAAGAGACATTGAAAGGTTTTCAAATCTTGTTTTAAATTTATTTTCCATATAAGGTCTATTCGTTTCTCACAAGCCCAAGAAAAATATGTGGACCTTCAACAAAACCTTCTTCCGACCATTTGCGTAGGCATGGACGATTCTTCGCGTTAAACCATATACACGTTGGAAAACTTCATTTCTTAGTAAAAGCTTTATTTTTTAATAAAAACTGAAATTCTTAGATAAAAGGGGGAGTAAAAACCTTAAGATCCATAGATGCTTTGAAATACTATCAATGGAATTCTTAGATAATTCGAATGTAGGCACCTAAATCCTTTTTGTTCACTTGCATACCTGCAAGTCCACACTTTTCTACCGTATCCTCCAATTTACTTCTAAGCTCACTTGGAAATACAACATATCGACTACACATAAAAACTTCTAAATTTACTTCTAAGTTCACGTGGAAATACAACATGTCGACTACACATAAAACTCCTAAATAAGAAGCATCTGAATTCCTTTGATACCAAACTTCATTTGATGCGTAACGTTTTTTTAAAGAAAAGGGAAGTTCAGCCATGGCGTACTCTTCCAAACTTTAATTAAGCAGGAACATGTTACAAGTGAATGGGACTAGTGCCCTTGGAACATCCGAATCCCACAAAGCAAGGGTAGACCTTGTAGATCTAAAAAGTGTTACAAAGGAGGTTAATCACCCTCTCGTCCCCCTCATGTAGTGCCCACTTGGGTTTAAGCTTGTTCTTCTCAATGAGAACTACCTTAGGATGCCTAAAGGGTGGATGGTATGCATTTAGTCTGTGCATGATACATCAGATAGCCTTTGCTTTTAGAACTATACCCAACAAAAATACATTTTACTACTTTAGTGCTTTAGCATCCAATTTTTGCGATGTTTGGAAACTAATGCATATGCCAAACAACAGATGGCTTGCAGCCATGCCAAGACAAATGGAGTGAAAGATGATAGTCCTTTAGTGGGACACCTATTAAGTACATATGCTAAACACATGATAGCCCCAAGCCAAAAACTATGTGGTAAAGCCTGACTTTTGACCATACACCTCACCTATTCCATGAGTGACCTCTTGTTCTATTTAGCAACTCCATCCTATTGAGGTGTATATGGCACTTTACACTAATGTTTTATCCCATATTCAGTCAGAAATGCATTAAAGTAAAAAGACATATATTCCCCCCTCGATCAGAACAAAGGGTGCCCATTTTACATGCTAACAGATTTTCAGCCAAAGTAGAAACTATTCGAAGCACATAAACACTTTGTACTTTGCATTCAATGGATATACCCATGCATGCCTAGAAAAATCATCGATGAAAGTCAGGAAGTAAAGATAGTTTCCAAAAGAAGGTATCTGCATAGGACGATAGACATCACTATGTTCAAGCTGCAATTTTTTAGTAGCCCGAACTAAGCCATCTTTTGGAAAGGAGGAATGTTGCATTTTTCCCAAAGTACAAACTTCACAAACATGTTTCCTGGGAGCCTGAAGTTTGGAAAAAGAGGACACCATTTCAGATTTTTGAAGCTGTAGCAAACTAGCAAAATTCAAATGACCAAAGCATGCATGCCAAAACTTTGCATCTGACATAGCCTCAGAATCATGTAATGCACATGGCGAATCAGTTACAGATCTTGATCCCTCGCACAAACAAAGAATCTCACAAAGTGAAAGAACTACCATCAGCAGTAGTCAAAATGATCTTACCAACTCCAATAACAAGATAAGAGAAGTTGTTGGTGCATGTAACAATATTCCCTATAGGGGCAAGTTTGAGTGAAGAGAAGAAACTGCACTACAAGGTAATATGTTTGCTCGCCGCACTATCAAAGTACCGTACATTTGCATCCACTACACACATGCACTATGCATGAGAAGATGGGTCAAAATTACAAATAGTAGTAAACACCCATTCTTCATCCCACACAACATTGGTAGACTCTATTTTCAGTGTAGAGGCCTCTACAACAACCATTCCGGCCTCTTTCTTCTTTGCCTCTTGAGCAGCTAGTTTTGGATAGCTCTTAATGACATGATCATTTTCTTTAGAGTATTTGGAGAACAATTTGTACTTTTTTTATTTCTTCTAATCGTTGTATTCCTTCTTCGAATGTGCAACATTTGTAGATTTTGCTTACTAGTAGAAGAGCTCCATTTCCTTTGCCCTTTTGACTAGTCAGGAGAGCTGGATGTGCATCACACATAATAGACCTGTTCTTCCTAGAATGGTCTTCCTACAAAAAAAAAACAAAAACTAACTCTTCAAATGGTAAGGCATTTTGATTTCCTTTCATCACCAAACAAAGAGTAGAAGCAAAACTTTGATATGAGTCGGGAAGACCATTCAGAAGAGTCTACACAAGTGAACTCTAAGGAAGGATTTCATCTGTAAAAATCAATTGTTCCTTCAATTCCTTGATCTTTGTCAAAAAAGTATCCATAGAATCACCTTCATTCATGTGCTCACTCTCCAACTATGTATATGATTGAGACTTGCTCAAAGGGCACATTGGTGAATCTAGCTAGTGTTGGACAAATGATACAATAATTATACTCTATCCTTCCTTTTGTGTATAAGCTATAAGTTTGGAAATCTTGTTTTTAGAATACCCAGTCCATAATGCACCTAAATCTTCAAAGTAGGATTTCATGTAGAATGAACGAGATGTTTGGGGAAAGATCAAAACATTCCCTATACAACTTACAACATGGATGAACTCATAGGAACACTATGTCAAACCTCTATTTAGAAAAATAATGCATCTTTATTAGAATCTCAATGCAATAAACACCAAAATATCTAACCCAATCTAACTTACTTCAATGTGATATGTAATGCAAGGTACGTAATTCAAAATACGAGAAATCATGGATAGTGTACAAAGATGAGAAGGGTCCTAGATAAATCCTCCTCTAGACCACCCTAAATAACTTCATAAAATCTCAATAGGCTCCTAATCTTTGAGGCTCCCTAACATACTTTACTCAATGTACTATGATAGTGAATAGAGATACATGTAGCGATGCGACTGAAGAATAAATGTATTGCTAATGGACATATGATACAATGTGAGAGTGGGAAACGTCTCTGGCTTTGAGGCAACATGTAGATCACTCAAATGAGTGTGTTAATTAGCTCATATCAGCTCTCATACCTGCGGCTAAATTTTGTAGTGTATATATAAACTTTTTCTTTATGGTTGTTTGAAGAATGCATATTAAAGTGATCCATATTAAAGTGATCCTAAAGCAACAAGAATAATTGAATATGGCTACCATTACTAAGAAAACCACTCCCTCTCTTAAGACGTTATTATCATAAGCAAAAAGCTCTTCTGAATATAGAGACCAATACCTTAATCCTGACTTCTAAATCTCTTTTACTCTAAGTTAAAGCATGTGTGCACCTTCCACGTGAAAGAATGAAATCTACAAACCTAAAAACAAATTTACAACTTAAACTTATGTAACATTGACAGTCTGTAGGAGGAAAGAAATGAGGATCATGTTCCTTGCCACTCCAATAGTGACAATAGAAGCACCTACTACATGTAGGTTTTTCCTTCTAATTATTTTTATCTCTACAGCATACTACTCATTTGATATTTTTTTTCATATGCAATTAATGGGGATGATACTTCTCCCTATCATTATGATTGTTTGTTGAGGATCCACCTTTAGCTCATACATTGAAGAGGAGTGTATCATCTCCATCGATAATTTTTGCTTGGGATTTCATGTGGTGGTGTGGTAGATGTGATTGTCGGTGCGGTGGATGGTGAGATGTCCATATCGCTAGAATTGTGTTCAAGTGAGCTAATGATGAATAGTGGAGTTATTGTGGGTAGGTGCATGGGTGTAAACACAGGGTTTTCAAACGTAGATGAATATCTTACATATTGAGCATCACAGACAGATTGATGCAGAGGGGAAGAAATTTGGAGGGTACTAGGATTTGGGGGTGACATGGGTGAAAAAGTCATGGAGTGTTGTAATGGGAAGAGGGGTTTTGGGGGAAAGGGCATGGAAGAAATGGAAGGGTTGAGGAAACAATTAGAGGAAATGGGAGGAACTAGCATCCAGTAATTGTGAAGAGAGATGGTGGATGCAATCCAAAGATGAGTAGGTGCCGCTACAACCAGCTTCACACCAGCCAACTGAGACTTCAGAGTTGATTAGTAGACCCTTTGAGCTTCCTAAATCCACCAAAATATCAGCCAAGTACTTTGGAACATGTATCCCAAAAGTTTAAGTCAAGACCGACAAGTTGCGAAATGACTAGCTCCCAAAACTTGCTATTTTTGGACATACACCTGCTGGAAAAAATGAACAGTGCTCTCAACCTGGAAGGAATTAGAAAAATTCCTTTTGGGCATAGCAAATAGACTTAGCAAGCTTCCTATTCCAAGTTAAAACACTTCAAATGATGGACTGAGCACTGAGAACAAGTTTCATCAAGTTCTGGAACATTCCCACAATTCTCGGGGCTCTGCAGAGATAGACCAGTAAGCAGTAAAATGCAGATATCTCCAAAAGTATAAATCCAATGACCCTGAAAATTTATAGGTAGAAACTAGACAGTGAGAGCTATCCAACGCACTTTAAAACACTGAAAAAAGTTCAGTAAAACTCGAGATATGACCTTCTGAAGTTACTGCTCTGAGTGAGTATAGCAGAGAACAAAACAGAGAGGTAGATGATAATAAATGTATAGATTCACATATGATTACAACCACATTGGCAATGAATCTTTGCACAATGGGAGTAGAATGATAGAGCTATGGAGTAAGCTCTTCAATCTCTACAAAATGACATGAAGTGGTCACGTACAAGGCTTGCTAATCGCCTCTTCCTTCTTGCTCCTTTTATAGCAATTCTTGGAGGGAGTTTTGAATTCGAATTCGAATGGCTCCACCTAAAAGTGATCCCCAAAGTTAGGAGAGATTCCCTCAGCTCAAAAATTCGTGATTTTGGTAGTTGGAGCCACGAATTTGCTTTTACATCATGGATGAGGTAAGCCATCCTTTTACTTTTTTCTTTTTCCATTTACAAGAGATAAAATGTACTCTTTTACAAGAGGTGTTCACATGACTACTCATGTGACTTACAAATGAGGATAATATCAAGCATATCAAGCATGTAGGCTTGGGCAAAATGCACCAACAGCTCCCCCTCAAGCCTAACATGCTTGGCCTCCAAATAAGTCTTCAATTGTCCTTGATTTCCTGCAAACCAATCATCAACTTGAATCTACTTAATTTCGTACCATCAAGAGCTTTCGTCAACATGTCTGCACATTGCATATCTGTAGAGACGTAGGATAGTTGAATATCCTTGCTCATTAGCTTCTCCCTTACATAATGGTAGTGGACTTCAATATGCTTGGTTCTAGCATGGTATACCGGATTAGCTGCTAGATGTAGTGAGCTTGTGTTGTCACCAAAAATGTGAGGTGTTGAAGAATGAAGTCCAAGATCTGTGTACAAAGATTTTAACCACATGATTTCTTGAGTTGCATTAGCCAAACCTCTATATTCTGCTTCAGTAGAAGATAATGCCACGGTTGGTTGCTTCTTCGATGACCAAGAAATGATTTTTGAACCTGCAAATGATATATACCCTGATGTGCTTCTTCTATCATCTTTAGATCCGGCCCAATCTGCATCTGAGTAGACCTTTAGCTCAATATCTGAAGTATATGAATAAAACAAACCTTCATTCATGGTCCCCTTTAGGTACTTGAGGACTCGCTTGGCCGCTTCCATATGTGGTCTTCTCGGCTTATGCATAAACTGACTCAATATGCTAACACTATAGCATATATCCACCCTTGTGAGTGTTGCATAGTTCAAACTTCCAACCAAGCTTTGATAGCTTGTGATGTCTTCAATTGGCTCTCCTTCATAAGCACTAAGCTTATGATTTTGCTCCATAGGTGTACCTGCACACTTTGTATTTTCCATCTTGAACTTGACGAGCATGTCATGGACATACTTCCTTTGTGTGATGTATATACCTGAATCTGTGTAGATCAACTCCAATCCAAGAAAATAAGTGAGTGGTCCGAGGTCACTTATTTTGAACTCCTCCTTCATTTGACTCTTTACCTGTTTGATTCCTTCAAGATCATTGCCTGTGATAATAATATCATCAACATACACACATAAATAGATCACTTCAGATCCATTCCTCTTTATGAACAAAGAGGTATCCGCCTTGCTAGCTTTGAATCCTTGGTCCTGCAAATAAGTAACCAATCTGAAATTCCAAGCTCTTGGAGCTTGCTTCAATCCATACAAAGCTTTCTTTAGTTTGCATACATAGTTAGGATGATGTGCATCCTCATATCCAGGAGGTTGTGCCATATACACTTCCTCAGAAATCCATCCATTCAAGAAAGCATTCTTTACATCAAGTTGATAAAGATTCCAATTTCTAGATGCAGCAAGACTTATGAGAACCCTAATTGTAGGCATTTTTGCAACAGGAGAGAAAGTCTCCTCATAATCAAAGTATAAATGTGCATATATGCATTAATTCCGAACTTTATAAATTCACTTTGTTGCGGACTTTTCATTTCTATGAATGACCACAGGCTGCGGCTCCTTGGAATATCTCGAGCTGTGGGGGTGCTCTGGACTTGAGAGGTTGCAGGTGGTGCTCAGACTTTTAAGTGTTGCTTTGCTTGTCTGAATAGTTTTGGATTGACATTCGTTGATGAAAAAATGATGTGGTTGCAGATGCCTTCCCTACCAAACTTACGAATGTTGAAGCTGTGGGGGTGCTCTGGACTTGAGAGGTTGCAGGTGGTGCTCAGACTTTTAAGTGTTGCTTTGCTTGTCTGAATAGTTTTGGATTGACATTCGTTGATGAAAAAATGACGTGGTTGCAGATGCCTTCCCTACCAAACTTACGAATGTTGAAGCTGTGCGGGTGCTCTGGATTGAAGGAGGTGGACTGTGGAGGTAGCGCACTTCCCTTTCAATTGGAATTCCTTTCATACGTCTAAAGTAGAATTCCAAAGTTCTGCTTCAGTTATAAACTATAAGAATTTGCATTTTATGGGAGAGAACTTTGTGAGGCAATAAACGAAATGACCACCAACAAAACCAGTAAATCGGCTTTTATATCTCACAACTTTCCTTGATCATACGCACATACGTTGCCACTTTTGGAGATTGTGCACTAGTCGAGGTCCTCCTCATTCAATACCACGACAATCGAACAAAGAGACATTGAAAGGTTTTCAAATCTTGTTTTAAATTTATTTTCCATATAAGGTCTATTCGTTTCTCACAAGCCCAAGAAAAATATGTGGACCTTCAACAAAACCTTCTTCCGACCATTTGCGTAGGCATGGACGATTCTTCGCGTTAAACCATATACACGTTGGAAAACTTCATTTCTTAGTAAAAGCTTTATTTTTTAATAAAAACTGAAATTCTTAGATAAAAGGGGGAGTAAAAACCTTAAGATCCATAGATGCTTTGAAATACTATCAATGGAATTCTTAGATAATTCGAATGTAGGCACCTAAATCCTTTTTGTTCACTTGCATACCTGCAAGTCCACACTTTTCTACCGTATCCTCCAATTTACTTCTAAGCTCACTTGGAAATACAACATATCGACTACACATAAAAACTTCTAAATTTACTTCTAAGTTCACGTGGAAATACAACATGTCGACTACACATAAAACTCCTAAATAAGAAGCATCTGAATTCCTTTGATACCAAACTTCATTTGATGCGTAACGTTTTTTTAAAGAAAAGGGAAGTTCAGCCATGGCGTACTCTTCCAAACTTTAATTAAGCAGGAACATGTTACAAGTGAATGGGACTAGTGCCCTTGGAACATCCGAATCCCACAAAGCAAGGGTAGACCTTGTAGATCTAAAAAGTGTTACAAAGGAGGTTAATCACCCTCTCGTCCCCCTCATGTAGTGCCCACTTGGGTTTAAGCTTGTTCTTCTCAATGAGAACTACCTTAGGATGCCTAAAGGGTGGATGGTATGCATTTAGTCTGTGCATGATACATCAGATAGCCTTTGCTTTTAGAACTATACCCAACAAAAATACATTTTACTACTTTAGTGCTTTAGCATCCAATTTTTGCGATGTTTGGAAACTAATGCATATGCCAAACAACAGATGGCTTGCAGCCATGCCAAGACAAATGGAGTGAAAGATGATAGTCCTTTAGTGGGACACCTATTAAGTACATATGCTAAACACATGATAGCCCCAAGCCAAAAACTATGTGGTAAAGCCTGACTTTTGACCATACACCTCACCTATTCCATGAGTGACCTCTTGTTCTATTTAGCAACTCCATCCTATTGAGGTGTATATGGCACTTTACACTAATGTTTTATCCCATATTCAGTCAGAAATGCATTAAAGTAAAAAGACATATATTCCCCCCTCGATCAGAACAAAGGGTGCCCATTTTACATGCTAACAGATTTTCAGCCAAAGTAGAAACTATTCGAAGCACATAAACACTTTGTACTTTGCATTCAATGGATATACCCATGCATGCCTAGAAAAATCATCGATGAAAGTCAGGAAGTAAAGATAGTTTCCAAAAGAAGGTATCTGCATAGGACCATAGACATCACTATGTTCAAGCTGCAATTTTTTAGTAGCCCGAACTAAGCCATCTTTTGGAAAGGAGGAATGTTGCATTTTTCCCAAAGTACAAACTTCACAAACATGTTTCCTGGGAGCCTGAAGTTTGGAAAAAGAGGACACCATTTCAGATTTTTGAAGCTGTAGCAAACTAGCAAAATTCAAATGACCAAAGCATGCATGCCAAAACTTTGCATCTGACATAGCCTCAGAATCATGTAATGCACATGGCGAATCAGTTACAGATCTTGATTCCTCGCACAAACAAAGAATCTCACAAAGTGAAAGAACTACCATCAGCAGTAGTCAAAATGATCTTACCAACTCCAATAACAAGATAAGAGAAGTTGTTGGTGCATGTAACAATATTCCCTATAGGGGCAAGTTTGAGTGAAGAGAAGAAAGTGCACTACAAGGTAATATGTTTGCTCGCCGCACTATCAAAGTACCGTACATTTGCATCCACTACACACATGCACTATGCATGAGAAGATGGGTCAAAATTACAAATAGTAGTAAACGCCCATTCTTCATCCCACACAACATTGGTAGACTCTATTTTCAGTGTAGAGGCCTCTACAACAACCATTCCGGCCTCTTTCTTCTTTGCCTCTTGAGCAGCTAGTTTTGGATAGCTCTTAATGACATGATCATTTTCTTTAGAGTATTTGGAGAAAAATTTGTACTTTTTTTATTTCTTCTAATCGTTGTATTCCTTCTTCGAATGTGCAGCATTTGTAGATTTTGCTTACTAGTAGAAGAGCTCCATTTCCTTTGCCCTTTTGACTAGTCAGGAGAGCTTGATGTGCATCACACATAATAGACCTGTTCTTCCTAGAATGGTCTTCCTACAAAAAAAAAACAAAAACTAACTCTTCAAATGTTAAGGCATTTTGATTTCCTTTCATCACCAAACAAAGAGTAGAAGCAAAACTTTGATATGAGTCGGGAAGACCATTCAGAAGAGTCTACACAAGTGAACTCTAAGGAAGGATTTCATCTGTAAAAATCAATTGTTCCTTCAAATCCTTGATCTTTGTCAAAAAAGTATCCATAGAATCACCTTCATTCATGTGCTCACTCTCCAACTATGTATATGATTGAGACTTGCTCAAAGGGCACATTGGTGAATCTAGCTAGTGTTGGACAAATGATACAATAATTATACTCTATCCTTCCTTTTGTGTATAAGCTATAAGTTTGGAAATCTTGTTTTTAGAATACCCAGTCCATAATGCACCTAAATCTTCAAAGTAGGATTTCATGTAGAATGAACGAGATGTTTGGGGAAAGATCAAAACATTCCCTATACAACTTACAACATGGATGAACTCATAGGAACACTATGTCAAACCTCTATTTGAGGCTCCCTAACATACTTTACTCAATGTACTATGATAGTGAATAGAGATACATGTAGCGATGCGACTGAAGAATAAATGTATTGCTAATGGACATATGATACAATGTGAGAGTGGGAAACGTCTCTGGCTTTGAGGCAACATGTAGATCACTCAAATGAGTGTGTTAATTAGCTCATATCAGCTCTCATACCTGCGGCTAAATTTTGTAGTGTATATATAAACTTTTTCTTGATGGTTGTTTGAAGAATGCATATTAAAGTGATCCATATTAAAGTGATCCTAAAGCAACAAGAATAATTGAATATGGCTACCCTTGGAACGTCTGAATCCCACAAAGCAAGGGTAGACCTTGTAGATCTAAAAAGTGTTACAAAGGAGGTTAATCACCCTCTCGTCCCCCTCATATGCTGCCCACTTGGGTTTAAGCTTGTTCTTCTTAATGAGAACTGCCTTAGGATGCCTAAAGGGTGGATGGTATGCATTTAGTCTGTGCATGATACATCAGATAGCCTTTGCTTTCAGTACTATACCCAACAAAAATACATTTTACTGCTTTAGTGCTTTAGCATCCAATTTTTTGTGATGTTTAGGCACTAATACATATGCCAAACAACAGATGGCTTGCAGCCATGCCAAGACACATCTGGAGTGATAGACTATAGTCCTTTAGTGGGACACCTATTATGTACATATGCTAAACACATGATAGCCCGAAGCCAGAAACTATGTGGTAAAGCCTGACTCTTGACCATACACCTCACCTACTCCATGAGTGACCTCTTGTTCTATTTAGCAACTCCATTCTATTGAGGTGTATATGGCACTGTACACTAATGTTTTATCCCATATTCAGTCAGAAATGCATTAAAGTAAAAAGATGTATATTCCCCTATGGATCAGAACAAAGGGTGCCCATTTTACATGCTAACAGATTTTCAGCCAAAGTCGAAACTATTTGAAGCACATAAACACTTTGTACTTTGCATTCAATGGATATAGCCATGCATGCCTAGAAAAATCATCGATGAAAGTCACGAAGTAAAGATAGTTCCCAAAAGAAGGTGTCTGCATAGGACCATAGACATCACTATGTTCAAGTTGCAATTTTTTAGTAGCCCGAACTAAGCCATCTTTTGGAAAGGAGGAATGGTGCAGTTTTTCCAACGTACAAACTTCACAAACATGTTTTCTGGGAGCCTCAAGTTTGGACAAAGAGGACACCATTTCAGATTTTTGTAGCTGTAGCAAACTAGCAAAATTCAAATGACCAAAGCATGCATGCCAAAACTTTGCATCTGACATAGCCTCAGAATCATGTAATGCACATGGCGAATCATTTACAGATCTTTCATAATCTAGGAGCTTATACAACCTTGGACATAAAATGCGAGAAGTAATAATGACATCGTTATTTGATAGATCATGAACTCTACATCTATCATCAACAAATTTCACAACCAAGCCAATCTTGACTAATGTAGAAACTAATAAGAGATTTTTCTTGATCCCTCGCACAAATAAAGCATCTCACAAAGTGAAAGAACTACCATCAGCAGTAGTCAAAATGATCCTACCAACTCCAAGAACAAGATAAGAGAAGTTGTTGGTGCATGTAACAATATTCCCTATAGGGGCAAGTTTGAGTGAAGAGAAGAAACTGCACTACAAGGTAATATGTTTGCTCGCCCCACTATCAAAGTACCGTACATTTGCATCCACTACAGACATGCACTATGCATGAGAAGATGGGTCAAAATTACAAATAGTAGTAAACGCCCATTCTTCATCCTACACAACATTAGTAGACTCTATTCTCAGTGTAGAGGCCTCTACAACAACCATTCCGGCCTCTTTGTTCTTTGCCTCTTCAGCAGCTAGTTTTGGATAGCTCTTAATGACATGATCATTTTCTTTACAGTATTTGGAGAACAATTGTACTTTTTTTATTTCTTCTCATCGTTGTATTCCTTCTTTGAATGTGCAGCATTTGTAGATTTTGCTTACTAGTAGAAGAGCTCCATTTTCCTTTGCCCTTTTGACTAGTTAGGAAAGCTTGATGTGCATCACACATAATAGACCTATTCTTCCTAGAATGGTCTTCCTACAAAAAAAACAAAAACTAACTCTTCAAATGTTAAGGCATTTTGATTTCCTTTTATCACCAAACGAAGAGTAGAAGCAAAACTTTGATATGAGTCGGGAAGACCATTCAGAAGATTCTACACAAGATATGAGTCGGGAAGACCATTCAGAAGATTCTACACAAGTGAACTGTAAGGAAGGACTTCATGTGTAAAAATCAATTGTTCCTTCAAATCCTTGATCTTTTTCAAAAAAGTATCCATAGAATCACCTTCATTCATGTGCTCACTCTCCAACTATTTTCGGAGGTAAACAATAGAAGCATCATTCCCAGCATCGTTAGGTGTCCTGTAAGAGTGAATGTGAGGAATAATGGCACGTTTGGCATACAAGGCTATCAATGCATGTGCCTGATATCTCTGCCATCCCAACAAATTTTCTTTATAGTAGGTACAACAAAAACAACATCATGAACAGGAATTTGCAGAATATTTGTGCCATTCTAAGACTTCAACCAGAGAGGTTTCGATGACATCCTAGATGAAGCGGGGACCTACTCTAGTACCAATTGTTGGAGTTACAAATCTATGGAAGCATGCAAACAGCACAAGGAAGAAGAAGAATCTTGAAGCACAACACACAATACTCAATGTATTACCACTAGAATGTACAAAGATAAGTAGCCCATTAGGGCGAAAGGTGTATATACAAGTCGAGGGAAAAAACACACACATCATTACCTCAATATATAAATATCTTTCAAGACTTTATATGGACTCATGAAGTGCTCCACGACTTCTACAAGTGGATTAGGAATTTCAATCAAGGGAGGATAGATTGTTGAAGAGAATCAATTCACTTTCCTATAATCTAGGAAAAATGAGGATTTAATTTGATCAACTTTTTGGTGACACATTGATCATCAAGCTTAACCATCTCAAATTCATGGAATTTGAGCTCTCCTTTTCTCCTTTTAAAAGTTTATAACTCTAGATTTTTACGTTGGTAAATGATCCATAAAAAATCCATATTAAAAATGCGAAAAAATTGAGCAGAGGTAAAAAGCTCTTCAATGGGAAACTTTTACACAAGTCAAATAATGAAGTTTTAATGTAGAGCTAGTCCACCTCAAGCATAGTGTAATCTTGATGTCCCAAAAGATCCCCCTCAAGCTAAAGAATGCTTGATTCTTGAATCTTTTGATGGAGAGAATACTTGTTAATGCTTTGAATTTGCAAAGTTTGACTCCATGAAGCGCCTTCGTCATCATATCTACTACTTGCATTTTAGTTGAAACAAAAAGAAACCTCAAACTCTTTTTCCATGAGCTTCTCTTTAGTGAAGTGTTCATGAAAATGTATGTGTTTGGTTTTGCATGGAAAAAAGGGTTTGCTACTAGATGCATGGAACTTACATTTCTTTAAATATATGAGGTTTGGAACTCACAAGTCCCAAATTCGAGTACAATGTTTTTGTTGATATATTTAGGTAGTGATGTGTGTGAACACACTAGGACCATCGGGGCATTTTTTTCCCTCTTTAGGAGGTTTTTTTCCCCCGGCTTGTATATACGCATATTGCCCTAATGGGCTACTTATCTTTGTACATTCTCTAGTAATACATTCAGTATTGTGTGTTTGGGCTCCAAGCTTCTTCTTCTTCCTTGTGCTGTTCGCGTGCTTCTACAAACGTCTAACTCCAATAATTGGTATCAGAGCGGGTCTTCGCTTCATCTAAGGTGTCGTCGACACTCCTCCATTTGCAGTCTCAGAATCGCATGAATTTTGGTGAGCATACTCAGCCTGTTTCCAAGATAAAAAAAACTTCACTCTGTGGTGCCGAAATCGCGATTTGAGCTCGTTTCGGCCTCCGAATGCACTATCACAGCAGTTGTGTAGGCTATTTTGTCTTTTGTGCCAAAGGTATATACAACTTTTTGTTCGCCAATATAAGCGTCTCGAAGTCTGCTACAGGTCTAGCAGAATTCGTCTGAGCAGTTCTGTTCAACTTTTTGAGATATAGTCAATTTTTTGCATCAAGGTATTTTAGCCACCGGCCATGGCTGAAAGAAGTGATGTATTCCGTATGTTGGCTGTTGAGGATAAGTTGGATGGTACCAACTACCCATTATGGGCTTATATGATGCGACATGTATTGGTTGCAAAAGGATTGTGGAACATTGTGCAGGGTGTTGAAAGACATCCTGTTACACTTGTAACAATAGGTACTACAAATACAGGTGTTGGAGCTGATGAAGATGGTGTCGAAGATGATATTCCGTAGATTCTTGTTCGTGTTGTTGTTTCTACTGCACCTACTGCAGAGCAAATTCGCTGCGATGGCAGAGATGCCCAGGCACATGCATTGATAGCTTTGTGTGTCAAACGTGCCATTATTCCTCACATTCGCTCTTGCAGAACAGTTAAGGATGCTTGAGATACACTTACCACATTGTACCAAGCTAGGAATGAGGCTCGCGTTGCTTACCTTCGAAAACAGTTGGAGAGTGAGCACATGAATGAAGGTTATTCTATGGACAGTTTCCTAACGAAGATCAAAGACTTGAAGGAATAGTGGATTTCTGCTGATGAGGTTATACCAGATAGCTCACTTGTGCAGACCGTTCTGAATGGTCTTCCTAATTCATATCAGAGTTTTGCTTCTACTCTTTGGTTGATGATGAAAGGCAATCCAAATGCCTTATCATTTGAGGAGTTAGTCTCTGTTCTATTGCAGGAAGATTAGTCCAGGCAAAACAGGTCCATTATGCGAGCTGCGGATCAAGCTTTCCTGGCTAGTCAGAAGGGCAAAGGAAAATGGAGCTCTTCAACTAGTAAGCAGAAATCTGCTAATTCTGCATATTTGAAGAAGGAAGATAAAGATGAGAAGAAATCAGAAAAACAAAAATGGTTTTGTAAGTATTGTAAAGGGAATGATCATATCATAAAGAACTGTCCAAAACTGGCTGCTAAAGAGGAAAAGAAGAAAGATGTTGGAATGGTTGTTGCAGAGGCCTCTACACCAAAAACAAAGTCTCCAAATCTTGTGCAGGAAGAAGAATGGGCGTTTACTATTGTGTGCAGTTTTGACCCATCTTCTCACAAGCAGTGCATGTCTGCAGTAGACTCAGATGTTTGCCCAGTATTTTGATAGTGGGGGACCAAACATATTACCTCCCAGCGTAGTTTCTTCTCTTCACTCGAGCCTGCCCCTACAAGGAATACTGTTACATGCGCCAAAAACTCCTCTTATCCTGTTATGGGAGTTGGTAAGATTGTTTTGACTACTGTTGATGGTAGTTCTTTCACTTTGTCAAATGCTTTATTTGTGCCAGGGATAAAAAAGAACCTGTTATCAGTTTCTGCATTAGCCAAGATGGGCTTGGTTGTGAAATTTGTTGAGATTGCTATGCTATGGCTGCGTCTAGTCTCTGTGATGAGAATGAGCCTATTTCTTTTGATGAAGCACAGAATTCAAAAAATTGGATGGCTGCTATGCAATCTGAATATGATGCTATAATGAAGAATGGTACATGGTCTTTATGTGACTTGCCTCCTGGCAAGACGGCCATTGGCACTAAGTGGGTATACAAGCTCAAGTGTAAACTTGATGGTACAGTTGACAGGTATAAGGCTAGGCTTGTTGCAAAGGGTTATGTGCAAGAAAGAGGCATTGATTTTGATGAGACCTTTGCACCTACATGTTGTATGACTACTATTCGGAGTATTTGTGCACTTGTAGCCCATCATGGTTGGAATGTACATCAGTTGGACATTAAAACAACATTTTTGAATGGTGACTTGTATGAAGAAGTGTATGTTTTTCAGCCCCGTGGCTTTGTGCAGAAAGGGCATGAAAACCAGGTGTGCAGGTTAAAGAAGGCATTATATGGTTTAAAGCAAGCACCACGTTCTTTGTACGAGAAGATACATGCCTATCTGGTTGCACATGGTTTTGAGAACAGTCCAACTGAAAGCACCTTATATGTTAAGTGTGCTAATGATGTGCTTCTGATCATTGTTGTCTATGTTGATGACATGTTGCTCATTGATCCTATTGAGAAGCATATTGCTAATTTCAAGGCTGATTTGCATGCCTCATTTGAGATGTTTGATTTGGGGCATTTTCATCACTATTTGGGCATTCAATTTATGTAAGTTGATGGTGGAATGGCTTTGTGTCAAACGAAATATATTGACACATTATTGTAGCATTTTGGCCTTGAAGACTGTAAGCCTATTGCCACTCCTATGGAGATAGGTTTACGCTTGAGTCTTCATGATGTTGGAGATGCATTTGATGTTGTTCTCTATTAGCAGGCTGTTGGATGCTTGATTTACTTATGCATTACTCAGCTAGATATTCAGTTTGCTATCTCACAGATGCGCAGGTTTATGCATTGCCCATGAGTCACGCATTGGAAGGCGGCTAAGCGCATCTTTCACTACTTGAGTGGTACTCGGCTACTTGGGTTGTTTTATCCCAAGGGGGGATCACTACTGCCAGATTTGCATGCTTTTTTTGACTCAGATTGGGCTGGTTGCTATGACACTTGTGTGTCCACCAGTGTTTTTTGCTTCATGCTTGGTAGCTCATGTATATCTTGGTTGAGCAAGAAGCAACCTACTATGGCCACTTTCAGTTGTGAGGCTAAGTATAGGGCAGCTTTCATAGCGACTGTTGAGTGTGTGTGGCTCAAACGCCTTATGGCTGATTTGGTTGTTGGCCAGTCTTCTATCACCACCATCTTCACTGACAGTCAGAGCGCATTTGCAGTTGCGAGGAACCCTGTGTTCCATGCTCGCACTAAGCACATTGAGGTGCATTATCACTATGTCAGGGAGAGGTTCGCTGCTGGGGAGATCAGCTTGGCATATGTGCCCACATAGATGGACATAGTAGATCTTTTCACGAAGGCTCTCCCTAGGGAGAAGTTTGAAGCTTTCCGCAAAGTTTTGGGCTTACTTCCTTTTCTGGAGTGATTTCCACATAGCTTGGCACTTCCTTATACATGAGTGCCAGCTCCTTGTTCACCGCATCACTCCCAGGAGGGGGATTTGTTGATATAATTAGGTAGTGATGTTTGTGAACACACTAGGACCACCAGGGCATTTTTTTCCCTCTTTAGGAGGTTTTTTCCCCAGCTTGTATATACAACTATTGCCCTAATGGGCTACTTATCTTTGTACATTCTCTAGTAATACATTCAGTATTGTGTGTTTGGGCTCCAAGCTTCTTCTTCTTCCTTGTGTTGTTCGCGTGCTTCCGCAGACGTCTAACTCCAACTGTTTTAACCATATTGCTTCTTGAGTTGAGATGTTCAAACCTCTATACTCTGCTTTAGTTGGGGATAAAAGAACTATTGGTTGCTTCTCGGAACCCCATGACACTAGCACTGAACTTGCAAATGAAAAGTAATGAGAGGTACTTCTTCTATCATCCTTAGCTCCTACCCAATCTGCATCTGAATTGATTGTGATATCCAAACCTAAAGAGTCAAGATAGAATATTCCTTCATTGATCGTTCCCTTCAGGTACTTAAGTACTCCCTTAGCTGCACACATGTGAGATCGTCTTAGTGAGTGCATAAATTGGCTTAGCACTCCTACACTATATGAGATATCTACCCTTGTATGGATAGCATATATTAAGCTACCTACCAAGATTTGATACTCTAACATCTTTAATTTTCTCACCTTCATAAACACTACATTTATGATTCATCTCCAAAGGTGTACGTATAAGTCTAGCACTCTCCATTTTGAACTTATAGTAAATCATCAATGTATCTCCTTTTAGTCAGTTAGATTCCTTCATCTATATATATGACCTTCATACCTAATAGTAATGTGAGCTCACCTAAATCACTGATCCTTTGTATGCTAGTCAAGTCATCTCTTATCTTAATTATGTCATCTACATATACACAGAAAAAGATAACTTCATTGTGATCCTTCTTTGATGAAAAAAGAAGGGTTTGAATTGCCTTACTTGAAACCTTGATCTTGAAGATAGGTTACCAATATGAAATTCCGAGCTCTAAGAGCTTATTTCAATCCATACAATGCCTTTTTGATTCTGCATACATAAGATGTATAATTAGGGTTTTCAAATCTTAGAGGTTGTGACATGTATATCTCTCCACTTATCCAACCAATGAAAAATGCATTCTTCACATCTCATTGAGGTCGTGTCCAGTTTCTTGTAGGAGCTACATGTAGGAATGTCATGATTGTAGTCATCTTTGCAATGGATAAGAAAATCTCTTTATTATCTATAACATGCATTTGAGCATATCCTTTTGAAGATAATGTGGCTTTGTATGTACAGATTGATCAATCTGAATTTCTATTTAGCTTATAGACCCATCTACAGCCTATTACCTTCTAACTACTTTCAATTGGAATGAACTACCAAGCATCCATTTCTTTTAATGCTTCTATCTCTTCTTTCATAGCCTTCCCCCAGTTATGGTTACCTTTTCTATCATCTTGGTTGGAGTTTCTTCTAAAACTAAATCTTTTGTCAAGTACATTGAATGCTTTGTAACAAACATAGAATCATATCTATACCTTTCTAATTGTCTATTTTCCCTTGTTGGCCTAGGAGAAGTCTTGGAGCATTCTCCACATTCTTGCATCTTAAACTTTCCTCTTGACTTCGAGAGCTTTTATTCTCTTTCCTTCTCATCTTGATCATCATCATATTCACTTCTTGGATTGATACAAATTACTTCTAGTATTACATTTATAAGATTTACCTTCCTTAATAGTATTGTTGGTCTCTTCGTTGAAGAGTTGTTCAAGGAATATGTTGAGATCTAAGGTTTTTACATCAATGATGAGATCATAAGCTATGGTGGAGGATTTCCATTGCTTATCACTTCTAATTCCTTTTCAAATTTGGCTCATGATGGCCTCTTCTTCAAGTAGCTCTCCAATGGATGCTAACTGATATGCAACCTCCTTGTTCTGGGTAACAAATTGTGTGATATTTTGTTTTGGAGTCTTCTTCATTTGGTTGAAGTCATTGCAAAGGTGGTTCTTTCTAGCCTTGGTACTATCTGAGAAACAGAAAGTCTTTCGGGCATCCCATGTTCCTTGACATGTCTTGCATCCTGTAATATGTGTTAATAGAAAATCAGAGATAGAGTTTAGTATGTGTGACCATGCTTGAGCATCCCTTGCACACCAAAGTGTGATTCTATCTATCTCCTCTTATGTAGGTCCTGCTTTGGATCTTGGAATAGGCATAACTTCATCATCTACTAAAATTACATAAAGATTTCTACCTCACAAATAGGCCTCCATTCTAATTTTCCGAACAATATAGTTGTTGAGGGAAACACTCATGTTGAGCTTGCTTTGATAACACTAAGAGAACTTGGATAAGCTTGCAAGAGAAAGAAAAGTGAGTTGGGAAGTGAAAATGTTTCGTCCAACCAACTAGCATAGCACCAGACCTTGAGATTTTGGAGAGTCAAATACGACCAGCACTAGACTATCCACCTATAAAAAGAGGTAGCAAAGTATTATACATGTTATTGGAGCTAACAAATGTCTCCTTTGTACATGAAAGCAATGGCTAAATAGCATCTTCCACAAAGACAACATCATGGCTAACCAGAATGCATTTAGTCTGTGGATTATACAGACGATAACCTTTACTTTCACAAATGTACCCAAAAAAATACATTTTACTACTTTATCATCCAGTTTTCACCGTGTTGTTCAGGCACTAATGCATATAAAAAACAACCAAGAATACGTCGATGAGCAACAGATGGCTTGCAACCATGCCAAAGACTCATATGGAGTGATAGACTACAGTGCTTTAGTGGGACACCTGTTAAGTACATATGTTGCACACATGACAACCTCAAGCCATAAACTATGTGGTAAAGCCTCACTCTTGACCATACACCTGACCATCTCCATGAGTGACATGTTCTTTTATTCAACAACTCCATTCTTTTGAGGTGTATACGACATTGTATACTAATGTTTTATCCCACGTTCAACCAAAAATGTGTTAAAATAAGAAGATATATATCCCCGCCCTCCATCAGAATGGAGGGTTTCCATTTTACATGCTAACAGATTTTCATCAAAAACTAGAAACTATTTGAAGCACATAAACACTTTGGACTTTGCCTTCAATGGATATACCCATGCATTCCTAGAAAAATCATCAATGAAAGTCACGAAGTAAAGATAGTCTCCAAAAAAAGGTGTTTGCATAGGACCATAGACATCACTATGTGCAAGCTACAATTTCTAAGTAGCTCGCTAGGTGCCTCAAGTTTGGGCAAAGAGGACACCATTTTAGATTTTTGCAGGCATAACAAACTAGAATAATTTAGATGACCAAAGTGTGCATGTGGAAGCTTTGCATATTGGAGCTGATATGCTATATAGTCTTGTGGTTGACTACCATGAGCTTATAGTTGCACTTTCATTTGAGGGTGAATTTGGGGTTTACCTGGATTCATTCTGGTATATATGAGCTTATACAATCCATGACATAAAATGCCAGAAAGAATAATAACATCATCATTTGATAGATCATGAACTATACATCTGTCATCAATAAATTTCACAATCATGCCAATCTTGGCTAATGTAGAAATTGATAACAGATTCTTCTTGATGCTTGGAACAAATAAAGCATCCGACAAAGTGAAAGAACTACCATCAGCAGTAGTAAGAATGATCTTACCAACTCCCATAACAAGATAAGAGGAGTTGTTGGTGCATGTGACAGTATTCCCTATAGGGACAGGCTCAAGTGAAGTGAAGAAACTATGGTGCAAGGTAATATGTTTGGTTGCCCCACTATCAAAATAAAAAATATCTAAGTCTATTGTAGACATGCACTACTCATACCAAGATGGGTCAAAATTGCAAACAGTAGTAAACACCCATTCTTTTTCCTGCACAAGATTAGCAGACTCTGTTTTTGGTGAAGAGGCCTTTGCAACAACCATCCCGAACTCTTTCTTCTTTACCTCTTTAGAAGCAAGTTTTGGGTAGCTCTTAATGACATGATCATTTGATTTTCAGTATTTGCAAAACAGTTCCTACTTTTCTGATTTCTTCTCATCTTTGTCTTCCTTCTTCAAATGTGCAGCATTTGCAAATTTTTGCTGATTATTAGAAGAGCTCCATTTTCCTTTGCCCTTCTGACT
The DNA here is from genome assembly GCA_020310875.1 of Ceratopteris richardii. Lineage (NCBI taxonomy): Eukaryota > Viridiplantae > Streptophyta > Polypodiopsida > Polypodiales > Pteridaceae > Ceratopteris > Ceratopteris richardii. The sequence goes on from CM035414.1 coordinate 179,279,015, forward strand.
AGCTAGGAAAGCTTGGTCTGCAACACACATAATAGACCTATTCTACCTAGACTGATCTTCTTACAACAGAACAGAGACTAACTCCTCAAATGACAAGGCATTTAGATTGCTTTTCATCATCAAATGAAGAGTGGAGGCAAAACTTTGATATGAGTCAGGGAAACCATTCAGAAAGGCTACACAAGTGAGCTATCTGGTATAAATATCATGAGTAGAAATCAAGTGTTCCTTCAAATCCTTGATCTTTGTCAGAAAACTCTCCATAGAATCACCTTCATTCATGTGCTCAATCTCTAATTGTTTTCAGAGGTAAGCAACACGAGCCTCATTCATGGCCTTGTACAATGTGGTAAGTTTATCCCAAGCATCCTTAGCTGTTTGGCAAGAGCGAATGTGAGGAATAATGGCATGTTTGACAGACAAAGCTATTAATGCATGTGCCTGAGCATCTCTTCCATCCCAAAAAATTTTCTCTGCAGTAGCTGTAGCAAAAATTGTAGCACAAACAAGAATCTGCAGAATATGACCATCTTCGACACCATCTCCATCAGCTCTAGTACCTGTATTTGCAGTACCTGTATTTGCAGTACTTGTATTCGCAAGTGTAACAAGATGTCTTTCCACACCCTATACAATGTTCCACAGTCCTTTTGCAACCAATATATGTCGCATCATATAAGCCCATAATGGGTAGTTGGTACCATCCAACTTATCCTCAACAACCAACATATGGAATACATCACTGCTTTCAACCAGGGTCGGTGACTAAAATACCTTAATGCAAAAAATTGATTGTATCTCAAAAAGTTGAATAGAACTACCGAGACAAATTCTGCTAAATATGTAGTAGACTTCGAGATGCTTATATTGGCGAACTAAAACTGGTATATAGCTTTGGCACAAAAAGATGAAATAGTATGCACAAGCACTGTGGTAGTGCATTCGGAGGCCGAAACGAGCTGAGATTGTGATTTTGACACCATAGAGTGAAGATGTTTTGATCTTTGAAACACCCTGAGTATGCACACCAAATTTCCTGCAATTCTAAGACTGTGACCGAAGGGGTGTCCACAACATCCTAGATCAAGCAGCAACCTCTTCTAATACCAATTGTTGGAGTTAGATGTCTACGGAAGCATAGGAACAACACAAGGATGAAGAAGAAGCTTGGAGCACAACACACAATATTGAACGTATTACTAGAGACTATACAAAGATAAGTAGCCCATTAGGGTAACAGGCATATATACAAGGCGGGGAAAAAAACCTCCTAAAGAGGGAAAAAAGTGCCCCGGTGGTCCTAGTGTGTTCACAAACATCACTACCTAAAGATATAAGCAATTACTTTGGATAATTGTAAAATCAAAGAGAATAAGGAATCTCATGAAGTTTGGGAGGTGAACTCATGACTCATGTGGTAGAAAGAATCAATTCAAATCATCCCTAAAGTGTAGGATCACTTTTAGGTGAGGGGAAGTTCAAATTCAAACTCAAACTATGAGTATAAATAGAAATGCTTTTAGTTGTGGGATATGTGCACCATTCTGAGAGACATTGAGCTACATCACTGAGCATACAATGTGCACACCTCATGTATGAGAACTCCACTACACTTCCCTTGTATCATATGGTCATTAGCATATACATTTTGGTACATTTCTTCAGGTACATCTTCGTCTACTGCTCTTTGTTGCATTTTCGTTATTATACTTATTTTGTGAACTTGATTTCTCTGTATCTACTCACTCATTTGATATCTTGGGTTGACTAGAGTAAGGTTTCTAACATTTGCATATCAATTTTCATCAAGTTTGGTTCAGAGGAGCATGAGATAAGAAGCTTAGAAGGTGGCTATGTCTACATACCATCTAGATCTTGAAAAGTCATGATGACTCCCCTAATGCGTTAGAATCATTTCCTAGTGTATGGTATAGCTAAATTGATTTACTTAGTTACAAACTCTTGTTCGATGTGTGCAAAAGCTCACTAGTCAATTCATAGTAGGTTGTGAGCTTTGACTATAATACTCAACACTTCTATTCCAAAAATAGAAGGCTTCTTCACAATTCTTGAATATGCAAGTTATGTGTTTTAGTGCAAACATTTGGGAATGATGTTTGAAAGGAATCTGTGGTTCAAAATGCATTATTGTGAAGGTAAAGTAAATTAAGCATTTTTGGAGTTAGCTTGGTAGATGTAGAGTAGGTTTTATGCATCACTAGCTCGTCTCTAGAACCTACCTATTCATCTCATCACATTATTGTTGAATTTATATTGAGCAGCAACAATAGATTCCTAGCTTGTTTTGTTGCATCCTATTCAATCCTTGCACATACTTGTGGCTCTTATTTCAAGATATTGTTCATAGATTATGATTAGTTGCAATCATGACCATTAGAAATCAGTCGAGAATTGTTTTCTTGCAAAACGACTCATCTCCAATAGTGGAACTTTACAAACTCTTCTACCCTCTTGATTGAAGTCCACATATTCTTTGTCTTCACCAAATCAAACTTGTGAGATCAAATATCCTGTGAAGAGTGTGATAATCATCATATAACTTGCAGAAGTCATAAGATTTCAGTTGATCGATTTAAGTGAAAGTCATCAACATGCATCAATTTCAACATATAATAGCAATACTGAAATACAAGTTCAAAGTAAAATCTCATACAGGTGTCTTTTGCTCAGACATATCGTGAGCCCATACAGAGGGGAATGTTTTCTCTTAAAAGCATAGAATTGCTCTGAAACGTTCCATGCGTTGTTACTAAATCTCTTTTCACGATATCATTTTCATCTTATTATTCTCAAGCGAAATAACTTTCTAATGCACTCATCCATGCAAGGAAAGGCTGGAAAACATCATTTCATCGATCTCTCTCACTTTCATGAGAACATAAACAATAGTTCCCTTTGTTCCATTAAGATTATATGTTGCAATCTTCAAAAGAGAACATCTTCAATGAAATTCAATGTGAATACTTGGTCCTACAAGAAAATGTAAGAGTAATTGAAGGAATATGTAACATCTAAAAGCTTCTCTCCTCCCCCTTTAGTGTTGTGTTTCTAGATTATCAATGTTCTTCATATGTGATTCTAGATCAACATAAATCCCTTAGACTCCATGAATAAAAAATGAAGAATAATTGAGTGCACATGTCCTTTCATTGTATGGAGTTGCAATGTTGTTTCCCACCTCCTTCATGTCCATACACAGCATGTTCCCATCTAATGTTCTCAAAAACTATCGTACATATTTTTTTTCCATAAATGGAAGCTTGGCACAAGCCTACTCTCCTAGACATTAATTAATAGAAAAAACAATTGTACAAGAAAATGGCTTTAGTACCCATGGGACACCCCGAATCCCACAAAGCAGGGCCTCCATCGCTAGGGAGCACTACAAAGAAGGTTGATCATCCTCTCATACCCTTCATGTGGGGGCCATTTGATCTTGATCTTGTTGCTCCCAAGGAAAAAACTCTATGATGTTGAAACAGTGGGGGTTTCTTAGAATTGGAAATTCTTTTTCCTAAAAGGAATATGGATTTTTCTATCAACCATTCTTCAAGAGGGCTTCTAAAATTGGCCACACACCTCTCTTTTGAGATCTTCCAGAGAGTCTCCCCTCTAATCGCATTCCATAATGATGAGGAACACCCAATCGCTTCTCCCAAAAAAACTAGTTTCCAATTGAAGGAACCATTTGCACCATGGGGAGCATGCAAACTTTCTTAGCCTTTACATTCGTTCGAATTCCTTGGTGAAGAATTTGTCACATAAGCAGTAACGTTTTTATTTTAATGAGGGGATGCCAAATGGGTTGGAACTTAAAGTCCAATTGCAAGCTCAACCAATCAACACACCACTGACTATTACACATCACATGGAAGTCTAGAATCTTCTTGAATCTCAAAATTTTGTCAAGGCTATTGGCATTGTGCCATCTAAGCCCCCCATGGCAGGGAGGGTCCTCAACAATGAGGATATGAGTCTTTGAGTGATCCCAACTAATGCATCTGCTCTATAATAGGATCCATTCTTTGTAATTCTCACACATCCAACTCGGTGTCCTCAAATCTAATCTAGTGGCAAGTATCTCGGTTCTAGAGGTGTTTTCATAAACAAAAACCTTTGTTCCATAACTTCCTAGCTTTTTGGAGGTTCCAAGACTCCACACCTCTAATGCCCTTAATAGCGAACTAGAACATATCAATCTTTCTTAGACCGGCCACCCACCCCCAATCATCACTCATCTTGATAAATTGTTTGACCTTGTTCCAACTCTTTCATAGAGAGGGGATTCCTCTTTTGTTGGGGTCACCTATCCACAAAACGTTTTTTGTTGACTCTTTCTAAATTGGCAATTTCTTGCTCCTTTAGTCTCGAGCAAGAAAGAAAGTAAGTAGTTGATGAGATTAGGAAAATGCTAATTACCATGGCCTATTGATCTGCATACCTTTTGAATAGGTTAGCTTATTATCAAGTTTTGAAAGTACCCATTTCCAATGTTGGTCGATCGACACATCAAATCCCATTGAAATACCTAAGAGGTAGAAGATTTGACTACTAGGAATGAGCTAACAGCCTTGGTCAAGAAGAAAATGGAAGGATGTCTCGTAACTACCTTGAAAGTAATCTTTGAGTGGTTTATTTTGGTTCCAAAAGCCAGAAAAAAAATGTGTTTAGCCATCTCCAAAAGGTATCAATGCTCGTTGTACCATTATGCACAAAGGAATTCATTTCATCTACAAATAGTCTCATGTTCATTTGTCCTTGATTGAGAGTAAGAGAGAGGCCTTCAATATGGCCTAAAATAGCATAATGTCTCACAAGGCAGTTGAGACCATCAACAACAATAGCAAATAGAAGAGGGGCAAAGAATCATCCTTTTTTGATAGACCACTTTAATCTTATCACCCATGAAAGTTCGCCATTGAGGTTTACCTGAGCTAATGCATTTCGCAGCAGAGTAGAGACCATCTTAGTGGTTTTTTATTGAAATTGAGGTCTTCCATCGATTACAGAATGAAGTCCCACTCCAGCCTTTCAAAGACTTTGTCGAAGTCGATATAAAGAAAGATAATATATTGAGTAGACTCTTTAGTGAATTCCAAACCTTACCAGACATCAATGATAGCTTCCAAGATGGATCTCCCCTTAGTGAATGCTTTTTAATCCTCATTTACCAAATTTTATGAAGTGACACCCAATTCTATTTGCAATAACTTTAGCAATGATCTTGTAACCTATTTATAACATCATAATTGGATTTCAGATCTCGATCTTGTTTTTGTTTCCTATTTTGTGAATAAGCTTGATAATGCTAGGATTGAGAATAAGCTTGATAATACTAGGATTGAGAATAAACAAAAATAGGATTGAGAATTGGAATATTCCAATTCTCAATCCTATTTTTGTTTCTTTTTTTGTGGATAAGCTTGATAATGCCATTATTGAGACATTTAGGTAGGGCACCGAATGAAACCACCGCTTGCCACATCAAACATAGAGGCAACATCACAATATGTCTAAAGGACTTGAAGAACTCATTGGTGACACTATCCATACCTTAGCTTTTCCCATTAGGAAGCAAATCGATAACTTCAAGAATCTCAGCTTCTGTAATGGGAGCATCAAGAAGAGGTTTCATATTTTGTAGGATTCATGTAATTTTAACTATCAAGATGGTTGCCATGCAATTTTTCACGTGGGGAAAAAGTGGTAGAGACCCCCAACAACTAGGTAAAGTGTTTGACAATTACTGAGCAGTTCTCTTCATTCGTCTTGAACTCAACTGTGTTGATGTCCATCATGAAGGGAATTGTTTCCTTTGCTTGCTTATTCTTGAGGAGGCAACACATTTCTTTTGTAGGTTTGTCTGCCCTACCTGCCCACCATTCTTTAATGAACACTTGTAAACTTTGCCTTTGAATTTCTCATTTGTATCTCAAAAAGCCTCTGATTTTTCCTAGCATTGTCTGGCATTGAGAGTGGCCTTCGTTCACTTCCTCCTCTAGATGCCTCAGTCACTGGTAGAGATTATCCATGTAGACATGACTAACCTTTTGAATAATCTTCTAGGACCTGGCAAGAATATGTTGTGTCTCAATTACTACAATCCTCAAACATTTGGTGGGTGATGAATGGGTGGAAAAGGCAAGCTTCCAAGCAAAGGTAATCTCCTATTCGACTGAGGGGAGAGAGAAGGTGACCACATTGGCATGAAACCAAGGCACTTTCTTAAGATTGACAACTAGCTTAAAGGTATAGATAACAAGGTAGTGATACCTTAGAAATAGTTAGGAACCACCATTGGGAGAGTGAGAGGTGACCCCATTTATTGATAATACCTTGAGCAATGTAGCTTCTATCAGGTCTTGCTTTCCTTGAATCATCACCAGATTGGAGGTTTGACCAAGAAACCTCCCTCATCATGTTGAAATCCTCACAAAGCATGACATTGTTGGAAAGGGAGATCGAAGAATGCCAGGTCGAAATCCTCTTTGAGTCAAAATTGGGAGCATACACATAGACAATGGTGAACTGAATAGGATCCCCGAAGGAAGCACCAATCCACTGATGATTCTGATCTTGATGGGTGTTCATGAGTCTATCTAACCATTGTTTGTTAATTCCCATAGCAGATCCACCATTACCTTTGGGGTGCGTGGTGGAGATCCAGGCATGGGCTGAAGAAATGCATTTTAGTCTCTTCTAAAGATCTTCCCTGTTGATTTTGATCTCTTGAGGTAGATGAAGTCTAGGTTTAGGTTATTATCTTGTAACCATTGTCCAATAATGATCGCTCTAGAGGGGTCAATCAATCCTCAAACATTGAATGAGATGATAATCATTTCCGGAGGTTATCTTCTTTGTGGGAGGGGCCTTGTCACTTTTCTTCTTGTTTTTATTATCATCCTGTTTCTTTGAGGTGCAAGGATCTTGCCAAAGGAGCTTTCCCTTAAGGGGGGCTCTTCCAAGGAATCTACATAGGCTACCTCAAGCATCACACTCTCAAGCCTCGTGTTTGGGGGTCTCTTATTAAGAGGCTCAATTTTTTCGCTAAAAGATTGCAATTCATTTCCAATCTCCTTTCAAAAAAAAATTTATTGAAGTGGGGTTAGGTCATCCTTCACATGACCAGTGTTGTTCATTCATTGGTGATTAGTAATGTGGGAGTAAAGCCCCTTCTTGATTCTTTGCAATAGTGGTTTTGTAAGGAGTGGTTCCCCCATGGGCGGATAGTCAACAAAGTCAATTCTTGCAAGCAAATCACGTTTCATTGATCTTTGATTATGAATAGATGGCTTTTCAAGCCTTACAAATTGGCACTTGGCAAGTGTAGCATACTACCTTATGCCTCTTTAAGTGGTTCACTGACTTCATTCCAAATAACTCAAAACCACCTCATTATCCACTCTAGGTCGAGCTCCCAAACTTGCCTTTCTTCCTTTACAAATTCCTAGTAGAAATATTGTCACCCATTGGTCAACTGTTAGCCTCGAAAGAAGATGTTGGGCTCATCATCCATGCAGGTGCAAACACTTGTTTAATGCAAGATGGCATCCTCATATTTGCATCAAAGCAAATCTTAACAAGGATATCCCTTCCATAATTTTCATAGACATCAGTGAAGGAGAGGCCTAGGAGCACAAAATTATTTACAAGGTCTTACTAAACGCATGCTTTCATTGTGGATTAGAGGAGCATAGAATAAGAGAGTGACCTTCAAGATAGAGCTCCTCTAAGAACAAGCAAAATCAAGGGAAAAACAATGCAAATAAGAACCATCAAGCTATTGGGGCTCAGAGGAAGGCTAAAGGTCTTCCTCTTAATGCTAGTGAAGGGGAAGTAATTAATTCATGGAGAAAAACCCTGATGCTTTCATGGAAGTAAGATGAAGAAAAAGAAGGAGCCCCAAAGGGATTATTGAGAGAAAAATCTCTCACTCAACTTCACACTATTACATCTTGGAGAAGGAGGTCAATAAATTCAATTATCTAGATAGGCTCATTCTCATCACAAAGACTAGAGGTAGCCATAGCATAGCAATCTCATCCGAATGAAGAACTACGAAAACCTGAACGAGTACGATATGAGAGAGGTGCATCTAATTTTCTATCTGACAAAGTTTGCACCAACCATTTTGGCATAGCTTTTGACTCCTCAATATCATTTCTATCATCAACAAGGGCATCATGTAAATCTACATTAGAAATGGAATGATCTAAATCATCACATGAAACTTGTTAAGGATGCGAAATTGCATCATTTGGACCAACACTAGACTATCTACCTATAAAAAGAGGCGAAAAAGTGACATAAAGATATTTGGAGCTATTGATGTCTCCTTAGTATGTGAAAGTAATGGTTGAATCGCATCCTCCTTAGAAACAACATCCGGGCTCACCAAAATGTGTCTAGTCTATGTTAGAGTATGATCAATGTCTACCCCTCATGATTGTATGCACATTTTGTAAGGCCCCCTTTATGAGGAGAAGCCAAGCGTGCATTACCCAATTGATGGGAATCCCAACTTGAATGTTGGATGAAGGTCATATTGGACCATGTAAGATATTATAAGGAAAGGGAGTTACCAGGGTCCCCAATTGTGGGGTCCGGGGCAGCGGTGAGCAGCCCCGGCTGGGGGGTCCAAGGGGGCCAGCGGGCCCCCTGGCTGGGGGGTCCCAGGGGGCCAGCGGGCCCCCTGGTGGGGGTCCGGGGGCAGCGCCCCCGGCGCGACGGTAAAGGGAATATTCCATGGAATATTCCCTGTCGGAGTCAGAAATCATTTATATTTGTTAGGTCGGTTCAACCAGTCTAAGCCGTGTATGGCAATTACGCGGGCGGTGGCCGCCCACGCTCTACCGCCCATGTATAGCCGTCCATGGCAGGCCACCCATGATCCTATATATATATGACTTCTGCACTACCTAAGACATTGAGTTGAGCCAGCATACCTCTACCTTGTATCTCCCTATCTAGAGTTGTCTAGATCACCATTTAAGCTCTACCTTGAGAGCGCACGGGTGGACAACGCCATCATCTTTGTACTTGCTGCTAGTAGAAAATTGTTGAGATTCTCCTATATCTGTTATCTTCTCTGCTATTGCTCCTGTGTTATATTGCGTAACTATTGTTTTACATGGTATCAGAGCTGTAAGGTTCGAATAGCTTGAGAAGTATCATTATTTTAGCCTACTAGCAGACTAGAATATCAGTAGATTATTCTAGTGATTACATGATGGCTTCATCGTCGAACACTAGTCTTGGTGCTTCACCTAATGTTAATGCTGCACCTATTCGAATTCGTCCACCTGCATTCACTGAAGGGAAGCTGGATGGAACCAACTATACACTCTGGAAGTTCAAAATTTCTGCAATTTTGGACTCCTATGAATTACTTGACACTGTCATGGGACCGATGGGATTGGATCCAGAGCCTATACCAGTTGAAGATCCAGCAAATTCAAGATTGATGATTCAGCCAGATCCAGATCTTCTACGAGCTTGGAAGAGGCGGAATGCTGATGCATTATGTGCGATTGTCACTAGTGTAAGTGATTCTGTGCTTACTTTAGTTCAACATACTACTAAAGCACATGAGGCTTGGGGCATATTGGCTCGACAATATGAGACCAAGAACCACACTAGGATACAGAATTTAGAAAATCAGTTGGCAAATGAAAAGCATTCTGATTCTGAAAAGGCTGAAGATTTTATCAAACGGATAAAGCATCTTCAAGATCAATTGGCTGCAGTTGGTGTTGTTATAACACCAGAAGAGCTAGCTCGAAGATCTGTACGTGTTCTTCCAGCAAAGTATGATGGATTAGTAATAGCCCTTAACACTCAGGTAAGGCCAACTCCTCTTACATTTGAAGAGTTTTGTGCCATGCTTTTAGAAGAAGAGATGCGGCTGAAGAATCGGCAAAGTACAACTGATGCTGCATTCTCAGCAAATGCAAAAGGTAAAGGCTCTTCAGAGGGATCAAAGAAGAAGCCAAAGAAGAAAAAGTTCACAGGAAGTTGCTTCTATTGTGAAAAGAAAGGCCATGCCATCAAGGATTGCAGAAAGAAGCAAGCTGATGAACGGAATGGGACTGTAAAATCATCATGGAAGAACAAAGAGTCTGCAAACAACACAGAGCTGGAACTTTGGGTAGCTATTGAAGAGGTATGTTCATCTGCTCAAGCTCGTGTTGATGAGCCATGGATTTTAGATAGTGGAGCTTCTCGCCATATGACTAGTAAAAAGGATTGGTATAGTTCCCTAGTGCCTCTGCGGGAATCCATCAATGTAGTGGTGGGAAACGACTCCAAGTGTCCAGCGGAAGGAACTGGAACCATCTCTTTTATCACTTCTCCAGGTGTTGAGAAAAAGTTATCCGATGTTCTCTATGTACCTACACTCAAAAGAAATTTGTTGTCAGTTTCTGCAATAACAGATCGTGGACTCGAAGTTCACTTCAATAAGAGTGGTGCGGAAATCATGGATTCATCAGGTAATGTTGTAGGTAAAGGCACACGACGGGATAACTTGTATGAGTTAAGTGCTTTAACTGCTACAGAAGATAAAGATGTAAGCAGGTTATGGCACCAACGATTTGGGCATCTCGGATTTGCAGTTTTGAAGGAGATGCAACGAACAGGGATGGTTGCTCATTTGCCTGCATTTTCAGAGTTGCAGGAACCTTGTGAAGCTTGTATGATGGGCAAGCAACAACGAAAGGCATTTCCAAGAGAGACCAGCAATCGATCTCAAGCTCCTCTAGAGTTGGTACATGCTGATCTCTGCGGTAAAATGTCTACACCTGCTTTAGGAGGATCTTTCTACTTCTTGCTGTTAGTCGACGATTATAGTAGAAAGATGTGGGTTTATTTCATTCGAGAGAAGGCTGATGCTTTTGAAAAATTTAAAGCGTGGCATAAGTATGTAGAAAGTGAATCAGGAAGGAAACTGAAGAAATTTAGAACAGATAGAGGAGGTGAATTCTTGTCAACAGAATTCAACAATTACTGTAAGGAGCATGGTGTGAAAAGGCAACTTACCACAGCTCATACACCTCAACAAAATGGCGTTGTTGAGCGCAGGAACAGGACAGTAGTTGAAATGGCTCGTTGTATGTTAAAGGCTCAAGACATGCCTGATTCATTCTGGGCAGAAGCAGTCAATACAGCAGTCTACATCCTCAATCGAAGCTACACAAAAGCTCTGAAGGGGATGACTCCTCAAGAAGCATATTCTGGTAAAAAGCCTTCAGTTTTGCATTTCAGAATTTTTGGTTGTTTCTGTTATGCACATATTCCTGATTCAACAAGATCAAAGTTGGATTCAAAAAGCAAAAAGTGTGTCTTCCTAGGATATAGTGAAGAGTCTAAAGCATACAGGTTATGGGATCCTGAGGCAAGGAAGATTTTTGTCAGCCGAGATGTGGTGTTTGATGAACGACCACACTTAGTAGAAGATAAAGGTAAATCTACTATCTCATCAAACGGAGAAATATCTCACCTTGTGCCTATCAAAAGACAGGTTAAAGTTGAGGAGGAGGAAACATCTGATGGAGAAATTTCCTCAATAAAAAGCCAACCAATTGTAGCTGCACAGCGTAAGCCACTACCGAAGTGGGCACAACAGCTCTTTGATGATCACAATCCACATGTAGATGCACCAGAATCATCATCGGATGGATTACGAAGATCAAAGAGACTAGAGGAGCAAAGAAGAGCCTCAGAACACATTGTTAACATGGCTCTAATGGCAGATATCATGGGTTCGATAAAGGAACCTACCACCATTGAAGAAGCCATTGATGATCCAGGTTGGAGAGCGGCAATGCAGTCTGAGTATGATAGTATACTCAAAAATGATACATGGGATCTAGTCGACTTGCCGCCAAAGAAGAAGGTAATAGGTACTAAATGGATTTGGAAAGCTAAGTATAAAGCTGATGGAACATTAGAAAAGTATAAGGCACGATTAGTTGCACAGGGTTTTTCACAGATTGAAGGATTTGATGTTCAAGAAACTTTTGCACCAATAGCACGCATGACAACTATTCGGACGGTACTTGCAGTAGCTGCACAAAAGTCTTGGCCTATTTTCCAGATGGATGTCAAATCTGCATTTTTGAATGGTCACCTCAAGGAGGAGGTATATGTATCTCAACCACCAGGTTTTGAGGTGCCCAATTCAGAAAATAAAGTTTGCAGGTTGAAGAAAGCTTTGTATGGACTTAAGCAAGCTCCACGGGCTTGGTACCAACGAATTGATCATTTTTTCAAAAATATGGGTTTTGAAAGAAGTACTTCTGATGCTAACTTGTATGTAACGAAAAGGGATAGCAAGCTAGTTGTTGTCATTGTATATGTAGATGATTTGATCATTACAGGAGATCATCAGGAACTCATCAATCAAACTCGGATCAGCTTGGGAACTGAGTTTGAAATGACAGACTTAGGTCTACTCCATTTTTGTCTGGGAATTGAAGTATGGCAAAGGAAGGATGGCATTTTCATCTCACAACAAAAATATTCCAAAGAAATTCTCAAGGCATTTGGAATGATGGACTGCAAACCAACTAGCACACCTATGGAGGTAAATCATAAGCTATCTATGGATGATAACATGCCTGATGTAGATGCTAAGAAGTATAGGAAGCTCGTTGGAAGTCTTATTTTTCTGTGCAACACTAGACCAGACATTTGCTATGCTGTTGGAGTGTTAAGCAGGTTTTCCAACAAACCTAAGGAGAGTCACTGGAATGCTGGAATGCGAATTCTAAGGTACATTGCAGGAACCTTGGATTTTGGTATTTTGTATACCACAGGTGATACACTCCAAGGATATTGTGATTCAGATTGGGCTGGAGATTGTGATTCTAGAAAATCAGTTTCTGGATATTGTTTCTCACTTGGTTCAGGAATATTTTCTTGGGTAAGTAGGAAGCAACCAACTCTCGCACTCTCCTCCACTGAAGCAGAGTACAAAGCAGCTTGTTTTGCTTCTTGTGAGGCAGTCTGGTTAAGGAGAATTCTTGCAGATATAGGCTTTCCATCAAATATGCCAATTGTACTCAAGTGTGATAATCAAAGTTGTATGGCTATTGCAAAGAACCCAGTATTTCATGCTCGCACCAAGCACATAGAAGTACAGTACCATTACATTCGTGAGCTAATTGAAGATGAAATTGTGGAGCTAGAATATTGCCCAACAGAGGCAAATTGTGCTGACATATTCACTAAAGCACTTGGAAGAGAGCAGCTCAACAAGCATCTTCAACAGATGGGCATAGGACCGAGACCTACTTGATTTATCATCGGTAAACATTGAGGGGGGGTGTTAGAGTATGATCAATGTCTACCCCTCATGATTGTATGCACATTTTGTAAGGCCCCCTTTATGAGGAGAAGCCAAGCGTGCATTACCCAATTGATGGGAATCCCAACTTGAATGTTGGATGAAGGTCATATTGGACCATGTAAGATATTATAAGGAAAGGGAGTTACCAGGGTCCCCAATTGTGGGGTCCGGGGCAGCGGTGAGCAGCCCCGGCTGGGGGGTCCAAGGGGGCCAGCGGGCCCCCTGGCTGGGGGGTCCCAGGGGGCCAGCGGGCCCCCTGGTGGGGGTCCGGGGGCAGCGCCCCCGGCGCGACGGTAAAGGGAATATTCCATGGAATATTCCCTGTCGGAGTCAGAAATCATTTATATTTGTTAGGTCGGTTCAACCAGTCTAAGCCGTGTATGGCAATTACGCGGGCGGTGGCCGCCCACGCTCTACCGCCCATGTATAGCCGTCCATGGCAGGCCACCCATGATCCTATATATATATGACTTCTGCACTACCTAAGACATTGAGTTGAGCCAGCATACCTCTACCTTGTATCTCCCTATCTAGAGTTGTCTAGATCACCATTTAAGCTCTACCTTGAGAGCGCACGGGTGGACAACGCCATCATCTTTGTACTTACTGCTAGTAGAAAATTGTTGAGATTCTCCTATATCTGTTATCTTCTCTGCTATTGCTCCTGTGTTATATTGCGTAACTATTGTTTTACAGTCTATAGATGATAGAGACAATTGCTTTTGCTTTAAGAAATATACCCAACAAAAGTACATTTCACTACTTTATCATTGAATTTCATGCATTGTTTTTGAGGCACTAACACATATGCCAGACAATGAGCAATAGATGGCTTGTGACGATGCCAAGCCTCATATAGAGAGATAGACCACAATGCTTTAGTGAGACATCTGTTAAATATATATGTTGCACACATAAAAATCTCATGCCAAAGACTATGTGGTAAAGCCTGACTCTTGAACATACACCTGATCATCTCCATGAGTGACCTATTCTTCCTTTCAAAAACTCCAATTTGTTGAGGTGTATATGGCATTGTACACTGATGTTTTATCACATGTTCATCTAGAAATGCATTAAAGTAAGAAGACATACGTTCCCCCCTTGATAAAAATAGAGGGTATGCATTTTATATCTTGAAAGATTTTCAAATGAAACCAGAAATTGTTTGATGCATAGAAACACTTCTGACCTTCCTTTAATGGATACACTCATGTATGCCTGGAAAAAACATCAATGAAAGTCATGAAGTAAAGGTGTTTCCCAAAAGAAGGTGTTTGTATAGGACCATACACATCACTATGAACAAGATGCAATTGTTGAGTAGCTTGAACTGAATCATCTTTTGGGAAGGAGGAGCACTACATTTTTCCCAAAATATAGCCTTCACAAAAATGTTTACGAGGTGTCTCAAGTTTGGGTAGAGAGGACACCATTTCAGATTTCTATAAGCATAGCAAACTAGCAAAATTTAGATGACCAAAGTGTTCATGCCAAAGCTTTGCATCTAATATAGCTTGAGAATCATATAACATGCTGAGTCATTCACAGATTTTTCATAGTCTATCAGTTTATACAGCCTAGGACATAAAATGCTAGAAGTAGTAATGACATCACTATTTGACAAATCATGAGTTGTATATCTTTCACCAAAACATTTCACAACCAAGTTGATCTTGGCTAATGCTGACATTGATAACAAATTTTCCTTGATCCTTGGCATAAATAAAGCATCTGCCAATGTAAAAGAACTACCATAAGGAGTAGTCAAATGAATTTACTAACATGTTAAGAGGAGTTGTTGGTGAATGTGATAGTATTCGTTGTAGGGGTAGGCTCAAGTGAAGTGAAGAAAATACACTATGAGGTAATATATTTGGTTGTCCCACTATCAAAGTACCAAACATCCAAGTCCACTACAGTCATACATTATTCATGAGAAGATGGATCATAACTACAAACAATGGTAAATGCCCATTTTGCACAATATTAGCAGGCTTTGTTTTGGGTGTAGGGGCCTCTACAACAACCATCCCAATCTCCTTCTTCTTTCCCTCTTTTGCAACCAATTTTGGACACTCTTTATGACATGATCATTTCCTTTGTAGTATTTGTAAAACAATTCGTGCTTTTCAATTTTCTTCTCATCGCTATCATCTTTCTTTGGTTTTGAAAAATGACCATATTTCTTCTTACTATTAGATGAGCTCCATTTACCTCTACACTTCTCACTAGCCAAGAAATCTTGATCTACAACATGCATAATGGACTTGCTCTATGTACGCTAATCTTCTTGCAATAGAACATAGGCTAACTCCTCCAATGTTAAGGAACTTGGATTGCCTTTCATCATCAATCAAAGAGTAGAAGCAAAAATTTGATATGAACAAGGAAAAGCATTCAGAACAGCCTGCACAAGTAAACCGAGAGGCAACAGTTCATCAACAAAAATCAACTACTCCTTCAAATCTTTGATCTCTATCAAAAAACCATCAATGGAATTTCCTTCACTCATGTGCTCACTCTCCAAATCTTTTTAGAGGTAAGCAACATGAGCCTTATTCCTTGCCTGTTATAAAGTACTAAGTTTATCCCAAGCATCCTTTGTTGTTCTACAAGAGTGGATGTGAGGAATAATCGCATGTTTGATAGACAAGGATATGAATGCATGTGCCTCTGCATCTCTACCATCCCAACAAAAATTCTCTATAGTAGGTGTAGCAAGAACCATATAAGAAAGAGGAACTTGAAGAATATGACCGTTCTCAACTCTGTACGCATCACCTTTAGTAATCGAGTTTTTAAGTGAAATAGGACTTTTTCAACACCCTCCATAATGTTCCACAGCCCTTTTACCACCAATACATGATGCATCATATGAGCCGAGAATGGATAATTGGTACAATCCAAATTATCCACAAATAGCCAACATGTGGAATAGATCACTACTTTCAACCATGTCACAAAAAGTTGAATAGAACTATCCTCTTGAGTTTTGCTAAACTTGTAGAAAACTTCAAGGCATTTATAGTAGAAAACTAAAACCTGTATATATCTATGGCACAAAAAGATGAAATTCTCTGCACAAGCATTGTGATAGTGTATTTCGAGGCCAAAATGAGCCCTAGATGAAGCTGCAACCTACTCTGATACCAATCGTTGGAGCTTGAGGTCTACGAAAACACGTGAATAGCATAACGAAGAAGAAGAAGCTTGGAGCACAACACATAAAACTGATCTTGCAACCCTTTCTCTAGTATCTGCCCAATACTTATCAAATTCTTTCTAATGGTAGGGACATAGAGTACCTTACTGAGTAAGTTGATGTTTCCATCAGGTGCTTTGACATTTCCTACCTTCTCCACAAGGTGTCTTGTACTATCTCCTGTCTGCACTTCATGCTTGTTCCTTGGATCTTCTAAATCTGATAGGAGTGCTATATTTCCTGCCACATGATTGAAGCAACCTAAATCTATGTAGAAAACATGCTCATTAGATTTACCTTGTGGCATGGCGATATTCATGATTAGCAATGATTCCTCTTGATTGGAGTCTTCTCTGTAGTTATTTAAGTCTCTTCTTCCTCTATCGCCTCCTTGGTAGTTTGAATGGTTGTAATTGTTATGGTTGCCATGGTAATTGTTAAACCTTCCTCTTGAGTAGTCATAACTCCCTCTATTGTAGCCTCTACCTCTTTGATTCTTGGAATTCCTAAAGAATTTTTATATTGTATGATTAGTTGATCCACAGATCAAGCATGAATTAGAGCCTTTGAATCTCCCCCTACCTTGTCTTCCTCCTCTGCTTCTACCTCCACCATGTCTTCCTCTACCTGCATAATTCGCTTAATGTGTACCTGCTTCATCATCCACTTTCTTTCCTATTTCTTTTTTTTCTTTTGACTTGATTTTATCAGTATACAAATCTGAAGATTGATTACCTTTGGAGATTTCTCCATTCTTGATAAGCTTGGCCTCTTGAGTAAGTAGTTTTCCTATGAGTGTGTTGAGATCTAGTACATGCATATCCATGTGTAGATCCATAGCTGTTGTGAATGCTTCCCACTTGTCATCTACCTTCAAGCTATTGATGACCTGCCTTACAATTTGCTCTTCATCTATTACCTCTCCAATGCTTCCCAATTGATCTGCTATGTCCTTGAGCTTTCTGACAAAATCAGTCACATTTTATTTGGGAGCTTTCTTGAGAGTTTTGAAGTCTAGGCATAGTTGATGCTTCCTGGCCTTTGTACTTGAAGACAGGAAGGCTTCAAGTGCATTCCACACTTCATCAGATGTTTTACAACTTCTAATGTGAGGAAACAAAGAATCTGAGATAGAATTGAGGAGATAAGACCTTGCAAGTGCATCCTTGGAGCACTGTGTGCTCAAACTCTCTTCCTCTTCTTGTGTTGGTTGAACTTTGTGCCTGAAACTTGGCATAACTTCATCTCCAGCTATATAACCATATAAATTCCTTCCTTGAAGATAAGCTTTCATCCGTTAATGACCAGGTTGAGTAGTTACCTCTCTCCAAGTTGTCCTTTGATGAAGGAAATCCATGTGCCATGTTGTCCAACCTTGCTTTGATACCACTCTGAAGAGATCGATTTGTACTTGGAGAAGATGAAGTGGTGCTGCAAAAACTTTGCACTACACCAACCAAATGAATTCTTGAGATATGTGGTGGGCTGTCTTAGCTTGCCAAAGGATGTATTTTACACCCTATGTACCTTGGAAGATAACTCTCAAAAAGATGAATCAAAAGAGATAAGTTGGAGTTGAACCATGAGTAAAAAATTTGTTATTTTGGTCTATACACCTGTCCAAAGTTTTGAACAATTCTCTGGCCACAGTAGCAATTAACTTAATTCCTTTTGGGGAACTCTTACAAACTTATTATGCTAAAAATCATAAGTAATTTGATAAAAAATGATGAACCACATAAAGAGAAAAGAACTTAGCAAGTCATACCACTATCCTAATTTTCACGGGTTGTAGTAGTACTCAGACCCGAGACTAGAGAAATGATGACATCTCAAGATTACAAACTCCAATGATTATGCAATTTTGTAAGCATATACTAGACAGTATGCAGATTCTATGAAGCTTTGAATCAAGGAAAATCTTCAAGTACACATTGAGAACTAGCTCTAAGAAAAACACTGATATGATCGAGTGCTGACACAGAAGTAGAGAATGAAGTAACACATCCTAGCTCAAGTGAACATAACTCAAGATTGAAACAACCAATTGGAATGAAACTTTGGGATTATATAGTAGACTCAAAGAGCTAAGGCTACAAAGTTCATTCACTTAAAGTGATGTACCAAGCTCAGATAAATCATCTCTACAATTTGATTGAGAAAATTGAGAGGTATGGCAGTTAACAGTACACTTCACAAGAGCATGAAAATATGAGCTCAATTGATCATGAAAATGAAAGTATATTTATTGTAAAATACAATGGATTTACATATGTGTGCTTTGAAACCACACCTCTATAATCACTCTCCAAACTGTTTAGTGATTGATTTGATTTTCCAACTACCTTAAATCACAAATTGGTGGCTTTGTTTCCCTTTTTCCATCAAGTAGACTCAATCACTTTAGATTCCTTTGACTCTTACATCAAGTAAAGACTCAAAAATTTACAAGGGATAGTTCACAAGTGAGCTCTTCATTTTCCATACATTGTCTTCACTTTAAAGCTTTTTCTATGACTTTGTGAGACTCAAGCAAATAATTAGGCTTGTCATAGACTTGCTCCAATAGCAGCTCATCATGATTGGAATGTACAACAATTGGACATTAAAACTACATTTCTAAATGGTGTCTTGCATGAAGAAGTGTATTTTCTTAGCCTCATCGTTTTGTGTAGAAAGGGCATGAACACAAAGTGCACAGGTTAAAAACGGCATCATATGGTTTAAAACAAGCACCACATGCTTGGTATGAAAAGATACATGCCTTTCTAATTGCACATGGTTTTGAGAAGAGTCAAGCTAAGAGCACCTTATATGTTAGACATGCAAATGATGTGCCTTTTGTTAAGCTCTAATCAGTTATCATGAACTGTTGAACTCTTGTACTACTTGTTAACGCGGCGAGCGAGCTTAACTAGCTAAAGCTCAACTGGGAATTCACCACGCCACAAGAACTAAGCTAGAGTGATATTAGAACACTTCTATAATCATCAGCAGCTTAGTAAACTTTCTATCACTCAAATATATCAAAAACTATGTTTTGAACTCACCAAAATGCCACCGGAACTTCACCGGACTGTCATCAGAATGTCATAGTAATCTCACCGGAATTTTACCGGAATCAGCTGCAATTCCGTTTGTGGTTACTTCAAATGATTGTTGATGAAGTAAGGAAGTAATACCTGAACTTCCTTCACTGAATGAACTCTATCTGAAGTTTAGGAAAAACTTCACCAGTTCTGGATGTCTTTACTTTCAGACGCAGTACTGTGTGTACTTGTCCCGTTTCACAAAAGTCTTTTGATCAACTTATAGTTGAGACTATTGGCTTTAAGATGAGCTATCTCTCATGAAAAACTTTACACTATGTTACGAGATCTAACTTGTAGATGTACCGGAAAATGTTTATTGAGAAAACTATAACTGTTAACTAACTTCCACATTAACATGAAATTACTCAGATTTCTTCATATACGAAGAATGTGCTCAACTTCCACATGAACATGTGTTTTCTATTAGAGAAGATGTGTACAAAATTAGCTTGGCCTTACTTTGCTCATAGCTATGGAAAACTCTCCTACTCTGAGTAGTTATTCCTTACCATCTCTCTTAGATGAATACCCCACAGTTCAGGTTCTATTATTCATCTCTACATATGCAATCTCTGGCATCTTCTATATCACTATCCTCAATTTCTATATGCGCTGTTCTATTTTGGTTCTATGCACTCTCTTCCTCCTTTCTATTATGATCTTCTACCTCATATATATATATATATATATATATATATATATATATATATATATATATATATATATATATATATATATATATATATATATATATATATATATATATATATATATATATTGTTCCGAGATTCAAAACTCGTATTTCTGGAAGTTTCTATGAACTATATTATAGTCGTGAATTTGTCCCTTCACTAAGGCTTGATTTTCTGATTGCTTTATTTGTGCTTCTCTTTGTCTTTCTTCGCCTTTTATGTCTGTCTATATGTCAAATTTGTGAGTGATTCTTCAACAGCTCCCCCTCAATCACTAATTTGTATTCTCTGATCTTTCATATATTCTTCTTTTCTTTTATACATGCCATTTCTTTGAATTTGCTTGTCTTTACTCCATCTAAGCTCTTTGTCAGAATATCTGCTATTTGATCTTTTGTAGATGTGTATACTATTTCAATCTCTTTTTCCATTACCTTTTCCCTCAGCAAATGATATTGAATCTCTATGTGTTTTGTTCTTGCATGAAATAGTGGATTTGCTGCAAGATACAACGAGCTCATATTATCTACATGTATGATAGGTATACCTTGATCAATACCCATGCTTTTGAACAAGGTCTGCATCCATATCACTTCTTTAGCTGCTTCTTTGTCTTGCAACCCAATGTTGATCCTTTGGACGATGCATGAACTGTGAGAGAACTCCCACTGCATAACTGAGATCAGGTCTTGTTAGTGTAGCATAAATTAAGCTTCCCACCAACGATTGATACTTCCTCATATCTTTAAACTCTGCACCACCATATTTGCTGAGTTTATGATTTACTTCAAGCTGTTTTGAAGCTTCTCTGCAATTCTCCATGTTAAACTTCTTCAGTAAGTTTAGGAGATACCTTTCTTGCGAAACATATATACCATGATCTGTATATGTAACTTCCATTCCAAGAAAATATGATAACTTTCCTAGATCACTGATCCTGAACTCCTTTTCAAGCAATCTCTTTACCTCCTTAATTCCTTCATCTGAGGTACCTGTGATTATTATGTCATCTACATAAATACAAATGTAGATCATACCTTCATCTGTTCTCTATATGAGTAGACTTGCATCAGCCTTTGAGCTTTGGTATCCAAAGTCATTGAGATACTTCACAGGTCTGTAATTCCAAGCTCTTGGAGCTTGCTTTAGTCCATATAGAGCCCTTCTTAATCTGCAAACATGATTTGGGTAACTGGAACTTACAAACCTTCAGGTTGTTCCATGTAGACTTCATCTAATATATATCCATTTAGAAATGCATTCTTTATATCCAGCTGATTTAGCTTCCATCCTTTTGATGCTGCTATAGCAATCAATGTTCTTATGGTTGACATCTTTGCCACCGGACTAAACGTATCATCATAATCTATGCCATACGTCTGAGCATAACCTTTGACCACTAGTCTAGCTTTGTATCTGGCTATCCTTCCATCTCCAAGCTTCTTAACTTTGTAAACCCATTTATTTCCAATCACTTTCTTACCATTTGGTTTTGGAGCAAGATCCCAAGTCTCATTCTGTTCAAGCGCATTAAACTCTTCCTTCATTGCTTCTTCCCATTGTTTCTTACCTTTTGCTTCACTGTAATTATAAGGTTCTTCATCCTCCTTTACTAAGTAAGCATAGATTTTCTGAGTCAAATAAGAAGTGTCGTAGGAATACCTTGATGGTTGTTTCCTTACTCTATTTGACCTTCTTAGCTCATATTTTTCATGTGCATCTGAATACACATCTTCATCAAATCTTGGTCCATCTTCGTTTCTCATACCTGATCCGATCCTAGACGTACTTGCCTGCATATGATCTTCATCTCCATTCACCTGCATATGTGATTTACCTTTTTCTTTTCTTCTTATCTCTTCTTCAAGTGTTTCAGCACTATGCTCTCTATCTATATACCAGCTCTTTCCTTCATCAAATATTACATCTCTGGAAACAATAAACTGTTTGGTTAGAGGACTCCATAACCTATAACCCATCTGTTTTTCATCATATCCAATGAATTACAAGATCTAACTTGTAGATGTACCGGAAAATGTTTACTGAGAAAACTGTAATTGTTAACTAACTTTCACATTAACATGAATTACTCAGATTTCTTCACATATGAAGAATGCGCTCAACTTCCACATGAACATGTGTTTTCTATTAGAGAAGATGTGTACAAAATTATCTTGGCCTTACTTTGCTCATAGCAAAGGAACATATTGAATGCTTCAAAAAATGAGGAGCTAGCCATTCAAGTTCTAGGGCATACATACAACAAAAGAGAAGTCTTTGTGCGAAGAACCAACACATGTATTGCATGTGTCATAATACTCCTAGAAAATAGAGGGAAAGTACTCAATCCACATCACTATCATGCATTAAAGCTCCATTTAAGGAAAAATTAGAGTACACGTTTGATGGAAGAAAAGTCAACTTACCTATGAAGCCCTGAAGCATAGATGGCCTCATAGGGCACTCTTTGAATGTATGTTCACTACAATGAATGCTTCTCTACACTTTTGAGGATTGAACCTGGGAGCTTTCACACACACAAACTAAACTTAATCACAGTTCACTCAACATGCTCATTTGTAGTGTGAAAACAAATGTCAGACGAACAAGTTATTGCATTCATTCAGCATGCACACATTGTTGGTGCATGTGAATCACCAATTGATGTTTTGGATAAAGTCTTGAAGACAAAGAATGAAGAAAAGATTGATTTATGAAGCTTAAAGATAGTGCATGTTGAGAAGATGAAGACTTGTATACATACGTACATTAATTTATAGTTAGCTCACTTATACCTTTTGTATGGTTATGAGCTTGTACATATTTGCCTATATATACAAGTAAAAATGTCGGGGCAAATATGAGAGAGCATGTGAATAGAGGAATTAGAAGTTGTAAGAGTTATTAGACACTTTAGAAGTGAGTAAGATCTCTCTTATCACTCAAATGTAAAACTTCTCAGAAATGAAGAAATATTACGCTTGATCTTTTGCTTAATGATTCTTCTGTGTTTTATCTTTTGTGAAATGCTTTTGTACAAGTCTAAGTCTATAAGTGGTTGACCTCTGTACAAGTTTTCAGATCCTAATTGTCATCAGCCTGAGAGAATTGAGAGTAGGAACATTTACATGTGTAAATGTGAAGAAGTGAAGTTGCAGCAGGTGCAAAATTCGATGCTAATGTTTTGGTCAGTTCTCCTTCCACAGTGTAAAGTTTTGAGCAAGCAAGCACTCATTCTTTAAGTTGGAAGGTAACCTACCTATAGCTAAAACCATTTGAATAAAGGGGTAGTAATTTGAGAGAACTATGTGTTAAAAGTTACAGAAGTCAAAGTCGACTATAAAGAAGTATAGTTTTAGACATAGGTGAATTGTTAAGATCATTTCTCAAGATCTAGTGAGTCTTTTGATATGATTTAACTTGAAGAAGGTGCACCAAACTATAGCCGACACTTTTGCAAAGTTTTATTAAAAACTTCACACATTTGATTAGTCAATGAGTGAGATATATGTAGCAGACTTTTTGAGTATCAACTCACTTCACAATTTGTTTCATCATTGAAATAACAATTAGGCCGTAATGGAAATACTATGACGGACATGAAGTCTGTGCGAAAGGTGTTTATCGTACAACATTAACATTTCCAAAATCTTCCATGCGCATTCCTTCTTGACGGATTATAATTCTGTCCATCACATACGCAATGCTTATGTTTTTGTGGTTTCTGAGTTTTCCACATGTATCTGTCTCCGCCTATGTAAATAAGGAATGCTCGTATTGTTGTGATTTCGCACCTTTTCATATATACATATGGCCACAGGTCTTCCGTCCTTGCAAGCTCTCAATGTACGTTTTTGCCGGTCTCTGAAGAGTATCTCCGTCCTTCCGAGAAGCCTGGAGACACTACGGGTGGAGGATTGTAATGAACTTCAGGTTTTGGATGGCCTGGACACGCTCACCAATTTGAAGGACGTGAATATTGAAGGGTGTCGTCACATACGGAGCCAGCGATATAAAGAGTAAGTGAAGACGCAATCTTTTGACATGTGTCCATTTTGAAATGCATATGACAGAGAGCTCATCTCCGTTATGTAGCTGACGTTATGTAGCTCATCTTTTCATTTCAGGCCTTCGGCGGTTCTCACAAAAGTAGATGAAAATGCCTTTTATGATCATATTCGTTCATACTTTGACGGTATTCTGATTCATAGTATGAACGAATATGAAGGAAGTTCGGCAATAGCCTACTCTCCCGGACTTGAATTAAATTAAGAAGCAAAGGTACAAAAGAAGGGGACTAGTGCCCACGGGACCCCCCAAATCCCACAAAGCAGGGGAAGCTTGATTGAATCCTAGGTTGCGTTACAGAGAAGGTTAATCACCCTCTCATCGCCCTCATGCAAGAGCTAAATCTTGGAAATAAGAAATACGATATTCATCAATTGTCTTTTGTGTTTTAACTATAAATGCTATTAATTCTTACAATGAGACTTCATCTTGTTAAAATCTCTTTTACGGACGATATTAGGACAAGTGTATCTCCAATTGTTGTGATACACTTTGATGCTCCTTCGAATGTTCTAATCCTCTCCTCCTGTCCACACCTAGGAGTAAGATTCAAAATGTTTTCTTTGCATCAAAAGATTAAAAAAAAAGATAGTTTTGACAAACTACCCCAAAGTAACATCAAGTTATTCATTATTTGGATTGTTCACTTGCGAGTATGATTTTTGGAATTCGTGGATGGTGATTACCATGTTTGCTTATTTGGTTCCATGTTATACTCTTGGAGTGGTGGACAAGAGATGGTTAAACCATGCCTTAAGTGGTATGATTAGAAATTAATCCTCAACCATTGAAATTGAGACATGTGATCAACTCATAATACTCCTACCTAGCATGTCATGGGTTCAAATCAACTATGGATCCAACACTTTTTATTTAAAATTGGGAAATGGGCTTGAGAAAGATGGATGGATTCTACACTAATTTGAGGCACCTAATGCATCTTGATAAGTTTCTTATGTGCTTTGGTATTTAAAAAGGTACAGAAAAATGGTGCATAATGCTTTGAAAAATTCACCCAAGAAATATTGGAGTATGTCTCCAAATATGTAGGTAGGATTGAGAAATCTAAGATATGATTAGAAAGCTCTCACAATAGACCTTCCTTTGGTAGCACTTCATTAAGCTTTTTAAGGCACGCAAAATAAATGAGGTTGAAAGTAGTCTAGTTGAGAACAAGGGTTCAAGACACCAAGGTTGCAAACAAAATGCTTGAGAAGACTCCACGAGGGTGAGGGCATAACTTGAAGATCACCTATTGAGTTCAAGATGTTATTGGATACAATGGTCTTTCAAAGCAGAAGAGAGTGTCATATTTAAGAAGTAAAAGAAAGGAGATGATTGGAACCCTAATAGCGAGGATTAGGAACTAATCCTCAACCATGGACTTTAAGACATGTGGCTAGACTATCAAACTCCTAGCTCGAAGGTCAAAAGATCAAATCCTTGTAGATCCAGCATTCTAAATTCCATTTTTCAAGGGAGATGTTTCCCTAATAGATTTGCATCTGGTTTCTATCTACATATGCTTAAACTTTGTCACATGTGATTCGTGATAGGTTGGAGCAATCTCACAAGATTCATTCTTTGGTGGGATTTGTATTTTCGTACTATTATTGTGTTCTTCTATTTGTTTGTTGGCATGCATATTTGCTAGTGCTTGACCACTTCTTTGGATGAGTGATAGGTTTTAGAGGTAACATTTTACTCATTCTTTTCAACTGCTGATTATCTTGTTCTAATTGCTCGATTTAAAAGTGATACTTTGTCAAATTGTTTTGAGGATTCTCCACATCTTTTTATGATCATGTTGAAGAGCTTAAGGAGGATGCATATGTTCTAGGTTTGATACACAAGTTTGGTTCGATACATATACAACACTTTTGTCATATTGTTAACTTTCATGCTAGACATTTGTGCTAATTATTATGCATATGCATATGTAGTTGTGATACTATTGTTGGTTAAGTAATCATTGATTCTTCACTTGATAGTATGGCATTATGTCGTTTTAGTTTGATGGCACTATATTTATAAGTTGAAAAATAAAATGTGGTGCACATTGCTAGCACCACAATTACATAGATGCATGTAGGATGATGCATAGAGGCCTTGGGAAATTCTTGGAAATTTGTGGATGGATATAGATGCATTTGCCAAACCCACAATCGTATTTCAACTTATTGATTCCATCTATGGTTCTGTTATGTATGAGAAGACATGTAGTTCATTATGGACCATGGTAGAGACTACATGACATTGTTTAGAGTCGGATGAATCATGTAAGACATAGATCACATTGATGGTTTTGATAATGGCACTATGGCCATGAGATATTAAGGGATGTAGCTTCAAGTGGATATTAAAAGAACATCATAGACATGGACATGATATGGATCAAGTAGTGGTTTTAAGAGAGGCTATGGTATGATGATGATGATGCCACTTTCTCCTAGGGTGCATCTTAGGATTCTTTTTTGTCATTGAATGGCACACATATGGCTTAGGTACTTGATTGATTGATCATTTTCCATGTTTCTCCAATTCATCACAAGCTTAATCAATTCTCAAGTGAGATTCATAGATGCACACACATGTCTAATGGTATGAAATATGACACTAAGTGTGAAGGAGATATATGTGTTTCATTTCCTCCTGGTGCATCATATACATCCACCATACATGATATATGTCAAAGTTGTTAGAAATCAAACCTTGAACCATATCTCAAGGCTCAAGGGCAAGGATGACATGTGAACCTATCATTTGGAGGTTTCATATCATGAAATTTAGGTACAAGAATGATGGAGAGTGTTAATCTCCAAAAGAGCAAGTTACTCTTGACGTTACAGCACCTCTATAACAAGAGTAACTCAAAACCTGCACCAATTTGGAGGATCAATACTCAATTTCCAAAATCTTGAACAAATTGTGAACCAAGTGATTACACAGAAAGTCTCCTGCACATAATTCACTCATTGACTTATCAAATGTGTAAAGTTTTTTATAAAACTTTGCACAAGATGTCATCTATAGTTTTCACACCTTCTCCAAGTTAAATCATTCCAAAAGACTCAGTAGATCTTGAGAAATGATCTTAACAAGTCACCTATGTCTAAAACTGTAGTTCTTTATAGT
This sequence comes from Ceratopteris richardii, assembly GCA_020310875.1. Taxonomy (NCBI): domain Eukaryota; kingdom Viridiplantae; phylum Streptophyta; class Polypodiopsida; order Polypodiales; family Pteridaceae; genus Ceratopteris; species Ceratopteris richardii. Next base: position 179,306,576 of record CM035414.1, read on the forward strand.
CGACTTTGACACCTGCAACTTGTAAAGCTTGGTTCTCTCAATCTAGAACCCATTTATGCAAATTCTTTTAGCCACAGATGGCTTACCTTCCAACTTGCATTTTGACTCCTCATTTGTGCAAAACTTTACATTGTGCATTGAGAACTAACCATTTCTTTGACCATCAAGATTGCACCTGTTTCAGAAGACACTTGACACTTTCTCACATATGAATGTTCCTACTCATAATTCTCACAGCCTCTTTACAATTAGGCTCTCAAACTTTAACCATAGACTCATTAACTATGGAATTAGACATCTACAAAAGGATTCTTGAAATGATCAAGCATACAAGGAGAATACTCAGAAAGATCGGGCGCAACATTTCTTCATTTTTGGAAAACTTTACAGCTGAGTGATGAGAGAGATCCTACTCACTTCTAAAGTGTCTAATGACTCATACAACTTCTAATTTCTCTATTCACATGCTCTCTCATATTTGCCCTGATTTTTTACTTATATATATAGCCATGTATGTACAAGCTTATGACCATACAAAAGATATATATGAGTTGTCTCTAAATTAATGTACATATTTGTACACATCTTCATCTTCTCGATATGCACTTCCTTCATGCTTCATAACTTGATCTTTTCTTCAGTCCTTGACTTCAATTCTTCATCAAAACTTCAATTTTTGATTGCCTTGCACCAACAGTGTTGGCTTCGTGGCAAAAAGCTTGTAAACTAAGCTGCGGAATTTTGCCACGCCACAAGAACTAAGCTAGAGTGGTATTAGAACTCCTCTATAATCATCAGTAGCTTAGCAAAACTTCCTGAAACTGAAAACTTCACAACTGTGTTTAGTAGAATTCAACAATTCACTTTACAGGAAACTTCGCCTTTTCTTCAGGCTTTTACTTCAACTTTACAATTCTGTGCTTGATTACTGTTAGATAATCTCTCAGCCACTTAACTGTACTAATATTATGTTTTGAATTCACCAGAATTTCACCGGAACTTCACCGGACTGTCATCATAATTGTACCGGAATCTTACCACAACCAACTGCAATTCTATTTGTAGTTACTTCAAATGATTGTAGATGAAGTAAGGAAGTTATACCTAAGCTCCCTTTAGTAAATGAACTCTAGCTGAAGTTTGAGGAAAAACTTCACCAGTTCAAGATGCCTTTTACGGTCAGACACTGTACCATGTGTACATGTCCCGTTTCACAAAATTTTTTGATCACTTTGTAGTTGAGACTACTAGCTTCAAGATGAGCTACCACTCATGAAAAACTTTACACTATGTTGCAAGATTTAACTTGTAGATGTTCAAAAAAATATTTATTGAGAAAACTGTAACTGTTAACTAACTTTCACAGTAACATGAAATCACTCAGATTTCTTTAGATACGAATAATGCGCTCAAACTTCCACATGAACATGTGTTTTCTATTAGAGAAGATGTGTACAAAAATAGCTTGGCCTCACTTTGCTCATAGCTATGGAAAACTCTCCTATTCTGAGTAGTTATTCCTTATCATCTTTATCAAATGAATATCCGACAGTTTAGGTTCTATTATTCATCTCTACATACGCAATCTCTGGTGTCTTCTATATCATTATCCTCAGTTTCTATATGCGTCATTCTATTCCGGTTCTATGCACTCTCCGGTCCTTCTTTCTCTCATTCTCATTGTATTATGATCTTCTACCTCATATATATACTTTTTTGTTCCAAGATTCAAAACTCATATTTCTGAAAGTTTCTATGAACTTTATTACAATCGTGAATTTGTCCCTTCACTAAGGCTTGATTTTCTGACTGCTTTGTTTCTGCTTCTCTTCGTCTTTCTTTGTCCTTTATATGTCTTCATGTCTTTATGTCTAATTAGTGAGTGAATAAGCAACAAGTCCCCCTCAATCACTAATTGACATCTTCTGATCTTTCATATATTCTTGTGTTCTTTTATTCTTGCCATTTCTTTGAATCTGCTTGTCAGAATATCTGCAATCTGCTTGCCATTTCCATCCAAGCTCTTTGTGAGAATATCTGCAATCTGATCTTTTGTATGAGTGAATACTATCTCAATCTCCTTCTCCTTACCTTTTCCCTCAGGAAATAATATTGAATCTCTATGTGCTTTGTTCTTGCATGAAATACTGGATTTGCTGCAAGATACAACGAACTCATATTATCTACGTGTATGATAGGTGTACCTTGATCAATACCCAAACTTTTGAACAAGGTTTGCATCCATATCATTTCTTTAGCTGCTTCCACAAGTCCTTTATACTCAGCTTCAGTTGATGATAAAGCCACTATATGTTGCTTCTTTGAACACCAATTGACTACCTTATCTCCTAGGTATATCATATACCCATGTGTTGACCTTCTGTCATCTTGACTTCCTACCCAGTCTCAGTCACTGTATGCTCCTAGCTGTATATTTGATGTAAAAGGATAATATAATCCTTCCTTTATAGTTCTTTTGATATATCTAAGAACTCTTTGTCCTGCAACCCAATGTTGATCTTTCGGACAATGCATGAACTGTGAGAGAGCTCCTACTTCATAACTAAGATCTGGTCTTGTTAGCGTAGTATAAATCAAACTTCCCACTAAAGATTGATACTTTCTCATGTCTTTAAACTGTGCCCCACCATATTTGTTGAGTTTATGATTTACTTCAAGCGGTGTTGATGCTTCTCTGCAATTCTCCATGTTAAACTTCTTTAGTAAGTTTAGGAGATACCTTTCTTGCAAAACATATACACCATGATCTGTATATGTAACTTCCATTCCAAGAAAGTATGATAACTTTCCTAGATCACTGATCTTGAATTCTTTTTCAAGAAATCTCTTCACCTCTTTGATTCCTTCATGTGAGGTACCTGTGATTATAATGTCATCTACATAAATACAAATGTAGATCATACCTTCATCTGTTCTCTTAATGAGTAGACTTGCATTTGCCTTGGAGCTTTGATATCCAAGGTCATTGAGATATCTCACAAGTCTGTAATTCCAAGCTCTTGGAGCTTGCTTCAATCCATAGAGTGCTCTTCTTAATCTACAGACATGATTTGGGTAACTGGAACTTACAAACCCTTCAGGTTGTTCCATGTAGACTTCATCTGATATATATTTATTTAGAAACGCATTCTTTATATCCAACTGACTTAGCTTCCATCCTTTTGATGCTGCTATAGCAATCAATGTTGTTATGGTTGACATCTTTGCCAAGGGACTAAATGTCTCATCATAGTCTATGCCATGCATCTGAGCATAACCTTTTACTACCAGTCTAGCTTTGTATCTGGCTATTCTTCCATCTGCAAGCTTCTTAACTTTCTAAACCCATTTATTTCCAATCACTTTCTTACCATTTGGTTTTGGAACAAGTTCCGAGGTCTTGTTCTCTTCTAGCACATTGAACTCCTCCTTCATTTCTTCTTCCCATTGTTCTTTACCTTTTGCTTCACTATAATTTTGAGGTTCTTCATCCTCCTTTACTAAGTAAGCATAGTTTTTCTAAGTCAAATAAGAAGTATCATAGGAATACCTTGTTGGTTGTTTCCTTACTCTGTTTGACCTTCTTCGTTCATACTCTTCATGTGTATCTGGATACACTTGTTCTTCATCAAATCTCAATCCATCTTCATTTCTCATAACTGATCCAATCCTGGATGTATTTGCCTGTATATGATCTTCATCTCCATTCACCTGCATATGTGATTTACCTTTTTCATTTCTTCTTAACTCTTCTTCAATTGTTTCATCATTATACTCTTTATCTGTATACCAGCTCTTTCCTTCATCAAATGTCACATCTCTGGAAACAATAAACTGTTTGGTTAAAGGACTCCATAGCCTATAACCCATTTTCTCTTCATCATATCCGATGATGTTGCTCTAGCACAATGGTGAGAACCACGTTAAGAAGCTTCACCTCCTTAATGTCAATCCGAGGGAGAGGTAGGAGTGATATGAAGATCGTGAATGTGAGATGAAGTGAGAGTGAAGGTGAGAAGCACAAAGGTGCACACACACATACACACACACAATGAAGAGACAAGCAAGACACAATGGAAGGTGGGAAATTAGCTCTATTACTCAAGAATACTCTTACAAGCTCAAACTAGCTCTACTCTCTTCTTTGCTCCAACAAGCTAACCTCAAAAATGAGCTCTCTAGCCCTTTTTATAGTTTCTAGACTAGTTTTGACCGGTTTCACATCTAATGACCGGCCTAGTTAAAAAATAGGTCCTAGATGCTATTTGGAAGGGTAAACGATGTCTAAAAATAACGAAATTTGGTACGAGCATTCTACCTAAGCTCCTCAAGCTCGAGGACTCCTCGGCTTGCACAAAATGGAGCTATGGATTACAAAATGGGGTTTTCTATGATACATATGTTACAATTAGTGATAATAATCACTGTTGAATGTTTTGGGAAAATTAATAAGACATGTATTTGTTTAAAAGATTGATCCGCCTGGCTCCCTGCTTCGTCTTCACATGCTTCCATGGCGTCTGTGCCTCTGACTGCTTCCAACACCCCCCTCCCTCTCGCTTCTGTCGTCCCTGACAGAACCTTGTTGTGAGGTCTGCCGGATGTAGTTCTGTAGGAGGTCTTGAGCGAGGGTGTGCTCTGATACACGAATACCTCGGGCTAGATCAGCCTCGAGTTTCTCCCAGTCGATAGGTTGCGGCTCGTCTAGTGGTGGGAGCTGATAATGTGTGGAGTACACCATTCGTTCACAGGCGAATAATTGCAATAAGTGTGTGGGCCTGCTTATGAATACTTCGGAATGGTACTCCCAAAAACCGGTGGTGAACATTTCTTCGAATGTTTGCTTGTAACATGCCGGTAGATATTTGATCCTGCAGTGCCAGGCGTAACACACCCGTAGTGATGGCGTTGTGCTCATATCATAGGCTAAATCCAAGTTGCCATGCTCAAAGCCCGGGGTGTTGACATGGGGAGCCTTGATGCGCCGGAAGACTTTAAAGACCATCTGCATCATGTCAAAGATTTTGACAGTCATGTGCGCGGTAATATCATCCATAGGTTTTAATCGAGGGAGCCAGTGGCGGATCGTCGCCATCATGTAGCCTACTGTGGGTAACGCGACTGGTGGCTTGAAGTAGGGGTAGTTCAACCAGTCTTGGCACTGCTTATTGTTTTGTAGCTTTATAGCGAAGGCAGTCCAAGAGCGGCGTCGTGGTACTGGTCCCCAGCACGGATTAAATTTTAAGTGAAGCGGCGCTTTTACCCACGTGCTCATCATCTCTGGATAATTTTGCAGTAAATCTCTGCGCCAGTCTGGTTGAAGGATTTCACCTCTCTGCGCCCTTGGTGGCAAGTCCTCTGGCTCGAATTGAGTGGCATGCGTTGGTTTCATGCCGGTTTCTTTCTCGATGGTTAACTGATATTCTGCCATTAACATGAAGTATGGTTTATACTGAAGCTCATGCCCGGATATGTATCGTCGCGGGGCCATTTGAGCAAAGAATGGTGATTGTAAAATTTTCTCTTCAATTATGGCCATGGCATGTAGCTGTGCCTCTACTCTGGCCGAGTGTGTCGTTCCGAGTTCTTCTACTGTCTTCATCCACGCGGGGGTAGGTAATTCGTAGGTCATCTGGCCTTCGGCCGTGACACGTCCGCCTAGGATGGGTATCGGTTCATAAGCCTCTTCGAAGGTCTCCTCCACCGGGATAGTGACGGTTTCTTCCTCAGCTGGTAGCTCAGGTGGGGAGTCTGGCCTTGGTGGTGCTTCATAGATGGCAATCCTAGATTCAAGATTTGTTACCTGGGCCCGGAGTGCGTTGAGTTCCTCTAAAACTTCAGGGGCAGGGTCCACAGGTGCTGGTAATTCCGCTGCTACATGTACTTGTTGTGTTGCTGGTTCTCTGAGCTGTAGCAGTTTGTGATCTTCCTTTAACTTTTGATGTTCCTCGTTCATACGATCATAGTCCTCGAGCAATCTAACATGGTCGTCTAGCAACATCCGCATCGACTCAGATGGGATTGCCTTGAATCTGCTCGGACTTAGTGGCTGTTCTGGATGATCTAAAGCCGCCTCCAAGTTCTCTCTGTTCTGCTCTTGGAGTCTCTGGTTCTCCTCTTTTGCTGCGGCTAAGTGTCTTCTTAGTAAGCCCATATTTCTAGTGAGCGTTGCATTGCGGACAGTCTGGGCTCTAAGTAGGTTATCTAAATCCGCGGTGGCCTCTTTGCTTTTTTCCTCACTTTCTATTTCTAACTTGTGATAAGCCTCTCGTAACTCTTGGTATCGGCTGTTCAGTGAGGCGTTCTCAATTGATAACAAATTAAGCTGCGTTTGTAAGTCGTTCGTCGTCTTCTGCAGCTGTTGATAGTTGGTGCCGAGTGATGCAAACTCATCGCGGACTTGCGTCATGCATGCGAACATGTGTTGAAATGCGGTGTCTATGGTGGGCGATAGTAGTAGTGAAGTGCTAAATGAGGATGCAGTGGTAGTAGATGCAGTGGGAATGGGGAGCGGGGTTGGGACTGTGGATGCAGTGATGATTGTGGAAAATGGTGAAGTGCCTAAATATGAGGGTGCTGTGAGTGGAGTGGGTGGTGATATGTCCATGCCATTGGTCGTGTTTAATGTTGTGACTGTGAAAAGTGGTGTGATTGTGGGTGGTTGCGTAGGTGTGAATACGGGATTTACAAACGTAGAGTAGTTTACAGGGGGGATGGTTGGAGCGGCTTGGTGAAACGGGGAAATAGGCGTTATGGTAGGTTGGGGAGGTGAGACTGGTGAGAAGGTGAGTGGGGTTAGGAAGGGGAATGGGGGTCTTAGAGGTGGGGGAAACGCTGGGAAGGATGAAGGGGTGAAGGGGTTAACATAGGGATGCAGAGGGTTGGGTGTGGGCCTGGTGGTATGAATGGGTAAGGAAGAGGTTGGGGCTATATTGCTTTGTACAGGTGTGGATGTGGGGAAAGCAGGTGGGTGTGCGGGTGATACGGGGTGGGTTGGTGAAAGATGAGGTGAGAGAGGAGTCGAAGGGGTGGAGGTTATTTCGAGGATTGTAGTGGTCTGTACAATGGTGGTACGGGGTGGCGAATCTACAAGAATGGTTTCTGCGGTTACTGAACGTTCGGGGGCGAGGCGTGCCTCCCTGGCTTGTGCTGAAGATTGGGCTCCTGTTGGTACACGAATATACTCCCCGGGTTTTGAGAGTAGTCGCACTCGGCGGGGATCAAACTGTGGTAGTTGCTTTCTTTGTAAAAACCTGAGTGCTTCATGGGAGCCTACTGATTGGACTAACTCTCTGAACCCTCTGATATAGGCGTCTTCGAATCCTCCGGAGATGAGTTCCTGTTCAATTAATGCCTGGCTCTCCTCTTCAGTTAACTTCTTTCATGCCCAGACTTTCTCCATGGTACGATATAATTTCTTGATGGCCAATGTGTATGCTGCGGCTTCGAAAGTTTCATCTTCATATGTGCTGGTGTCGCCGTGCGTGTCGGTTTGTTGGCCTTGACCCTCTGTCTGTTCGTCAGGTGAGCCCTGGCTGGCTTCATCGTCGCCTTGATCGTCGTCTGTTTCGGTTCTTTCTTCTTCAGAGCCCGACACAGCTTGTCCCTGTGGCAAGTCTCGCGGCGTAGTAGGGTAGCTGGGGCGTTCATATTCCTGGGAGAACAGTGGTGCTTCTGAATACTGGAACTCGTTTGAGAATGCATCAGGCATCTCAAAATCAAATGTCGTGTTTATGGGGTCGGCCTCCATATGTGGTATCGGGAAAGAAAACGCTTCCGCACCAATAGTGGTGGGAGCTTCTGCAGTTGTGGTGAGGGGTTCTGTGGTGGTAGCTGCCTGAGGTGCAGCGGTACTCGTGGTGGCCTCCGTAATTACTGGTCTGGACAACCGTATGCGAATAGGTTGTACAGTGGGAGCAGCTTCTGTCTGTGGGCGCTCGGGAGAGGGTTGTGGTGACGGCGACTCTGGCACTTGGAGGCAAGGGATGGTGCCTCGCATGCGCTTACCTGCCCGTGTCCTACTGGGCTTCCTAGCCTTCTTCGTTGTGCTCTTGAATGCCTTCAATTCCTCTCCTGTTAATGCACGCTCGATGGGCAAGTCATAAGCCAAACACATATACACAATTCTAGTGAGCGCACAACATCCGTTAAGCACCTTCTTGCGCTCCCATCTGTGCTGTGCCAGGTACATCTGATCTATGATCCAGCTTGCCAGATCAACTGTTTGAGGTCCCGTACATGCCAAATATAATCCGAACCATATTCTTTTGTGTGGCATGGTAAATCTGTCCTGAGCTGGAAATGCAAAATGTTGCATGCATATTCTTAGTGGCTTTGACAGCTCAGGTGTAATGGCCGAAATCTCTTCCCACTTCGTGACATCCCCACGTTTCATCGGTTCTGGAATCAATCTCTCTCGGTCTGTGGGAGTGTGGGTTCCATGAATCTTGATGGCTGCTCTGATTAGGTCCTTAGAGAGATAAAATCTCTTGTAAGGTGGATCATCCACTAGGGTAGGCAAGATGAAGGTTCCTGGGATGTCCTTATTCTCTGATGCCAGTAAGGTAGTGATCAAGTAATAGCACCTATAAAAATCCGGTTTGGGTAGAGGATCACTGAAATATTCTGTGAAGCCGGCTCTGGCCCAAACATGAGTTAAATCCTGGGTGCTTTGTAGGGCTTCGAATTCTCTGGAGAAAAACTGATACTTTCCCCACGTGCGGTCATCAAAAGTCAGAGAGGATTCAAATATAAAGTCTGCGTCCGCGAGGGGTCCGGCCAGGCCCTGAAACCAATGAGAGTTTTTGTGTATCTTTTCGGTGTAGCCCATAGGGGGGTTATCGATAGGCATGGGCCCTGGAAATCCCTGAAATTCCGGCGGTGGAGCAGTAGGGTGGGACTCTGCTCGTAGCACATTGAGTGGTACTGCTGCTACACTGGGGCCTGCTCCTGATGTTCCTTCGTCGGTTTGCATGGTGGCTGGTGCGCTAGTGAGAAAGATCTGCTACAAAAGATTAACACATTAGCATGGAAATTAATCATGATCCCATTAAAGTGAGACCGCAATCCCTTTCCATAACTGATGCGTAACCCGTGTAGCCAAGTGTTGTGATGTGATGGATGCAATGTTTCTTGCAGCACTAGTGCAGGTCTCTAGACACCTATACGTTTCAGATCATGCGTACATTTCTTGATGAGATGAGATTACGAGTCGTGTGTGATGATGGTGTGTGAATTTATACAAGGTTTAAAGGTTAGTAATTGAGTACAAGGTTGTAGGTTAGTCGGGGGGTAGTTAGACAACGGGTCAGGGGAAGACGGTTGGACACGTTTCGGTATCCATTTCTTAAAGATCTTTGAGTGGGTGGTGGGTTTCTGCTGAGGGGTAAAAGGTGGTGTCGGGTTTGGTGGTATCGAGGGATGAGATGAGTTATGGGGGTGATATATTACATGGCTTATGGGTTGAGCTATGATACATGGTTTGGGTACCCAAATCTGCGTGGGCGTGGGTCTATGGGTAAGATACTTCTTGGCGATCCACATTTGTCGGATGTTTGGACCTGTAGAAGAAGGTCGAGGGGATGGTGGAGATCGATTCTGTTTCTGTTCTGCCCTTTTTTTGTCGATTTCTGCTTGGCTGGAGTTCTTTGGTGCTTTTTGTCCTTTTGGCACCCACATTTGTCTGGTGCCGCTTCCTTTGGGAGGCCTAAACTGCCTTCCTGGTCGTGTCTTCTGATACTGTCGTCGGTCTGGGTTCCTTTGTCGTGGTTGACTCTGTTGTTGCTGGGGTTGAGAGGTCGGATGGACACTCTGCTTTGGAAAAGAAGGGAGTTCCAACACTTGCGTGACCTGCCCATTAGGAAGTGATGCCTTTTGTAACCTTAATCTAGGCCAGTCCGCAACAAGCTTGGAAGGATGAGCACCGTAGGGTGTCGTGCTCATTTGGCCGCTGATGCAACCCACCTGACCTCTGATTGTGCCCTTCTGCCCTTGCCGTTGGGTAACTGTCTCTTCTAGTTTGCAGGAAGTCCCAGGGAAGATCTCCTGTCGTCCTTCTGACTGACAACTGTCTATAGCCAAGCCCGAGTGGGTTGGTGTAGATGTAACGTGACTGGTCGGATTAAAGATCTTCCGGTCTTCCGTCGCATGCGTTTCATAGGGTCTAGGGTCACAACCGTCAAGCGGAGTGCGGTTAGGGAAGTCAAGCGGTATCACTCGCTTCTGCTCTAAGGTTCCAATCTGTAAGGAGCCTTGTCTAAGATTTAGGTCCACTGAGTGATCGTATAGCCAATCTTGGCCAAGGATTAGGGGTTCTATCAGGTCGTCATCATGGCACACTAGTAATTTCGCTGTCATCGTCAAATCCTTAATGAGGATAGGAAGGTCCACCTCACCCATGCAAGGGGTTTCCATGCCTCCTAGGCCTATGAGGTATGCCTCAATTGGCCGCATTTCTATTCCTGAATCCTTATAGTGGGACCATCTAATCGCACTAGTCGCAGCACCTGAGTCAATCAAAGCCCTGAGTTCTTGGCTATGGTTACCGTGCTCTAGCCTAACTGTAAGGAATGGTCTCCTGTCCACTATGCTAGGATGAGTGGTTGACTTTACTTGACACATGGCCATGGGATATCTGGGTGATGTTTCCAGATGGTTATAATGTTCTCTCCCTAGTCCTTGTCTTCTTAGCTTCATGCGCTTAATGCGTTCTATGGCTTCTGCCTGAGCTTCTGCTCGTATTCTATTTTCTTCCTCCTTACGCTTCTTTGCCAACGTGAGTCGTCTAAGCATATCCTCAGTAAGAGGTTCTTGATATAGCCTGACTCTACAGCCACTAATGTAATTAGGCATTATATCTCCTTCCAAGGTGGCTAACTGTACTGCTCCACTAGTCGAAAGTCTGTTAATGATCATAGGTCCATAACCTCGCTTTTCTAACTTCCGTGCGTGCTGTTTCAGCGTATACACTAGAACTAAATCTCCTTCTTTTAGGCCTTTATCTTTCACATGTGCATCAAAATATGCTTTCTGTCGCTTCTTCGCTGCGTATATTCCTGCTGCTGCCCTCAGCCTTGTTTCTCCTAATCGTTCCAAGTCCATTATTCTCGCTGATAATTCATGGCCGGTCCACTGATGTTCTTGTGCCACCTTCAGTGTCGGTATCAAGAAGTCCAAAGGAAGCACTGCATTCTGACCAAAAACCATCTGAAAGGGAGTTGCATTGAGTACGGTCTTGTAGGCCACTCGATATGCCCAAACAGCGTGGTGTAGCTGTTTGTCCCAATCTGAACGTTTGTTGTTCACGAGTTTCGTCAGTACGGTACAAAGTATCTTGTTAGTGCTTTCAGCCTGACCATTGGCCTGAGGATGATATGGTGCAGATTTCTTGTGAATCACCATAAAATCCTGTAACAAATATTCAATGACTTGGTTTAGAAAGTGAGTGCCTCGATCGCTCACCAACTCTATAGGCAATCCATATCTTGTAAAGACATTTTCAAATAAGAATTTTGCAGTCATGTGAGCATCATTCTTTTTTGTAGCCTTTGCCTCTACCCATTTCGTAAGATAATCTGTGGCAACAATAATATATTCCGCATGTGTACCTTTTGCAGGGGGGTTAATGGGTCCTACAAAGTCTATACCCCACTTAGAAAATGCACGTCCGCCCATCATGGGTTTCAATGGCATTTCATCTCTGCGAGTAGGAAACTGAGTTCTTTGGCACACATCACATCTCTTTACATAGGTATGTGCATCCATGTGAAGAGTGGGCCACCATAATCCTGCAAAGAGGATGGCTTTGATTATCCTATCTGGTCCAAAATGACCTCCTGCTACACCTTGGTGTGCAGTCTCTAGTATGCTAAGATATTCGCTCTCATGAACACACTGTCTCAAATATCCATCTCGTCCTCTTTTGTATAGATTATCGCCAATAAGTGAATAGTCTTGAGCTTCCTGCTCTAGACTGCGTTGTCGAGCTAAGGTCATGCCTTGAGGGAATGTGTTCGTCCTCAAGTATGTCACTAAAGGTTCACTCCAGTCTGGTGTGAGAGACACGTGATAGAGTGTAGCATGCTCTACTGGTGGTTTTTCACAACACACCTGACATTCTTTACACAACTTGTAGACATCTGCTTCCATCGTAGGCCAATATACTCCTAATCTATGCAGAGTCGGTAAAGTTCGATGTTTTGAATGATGTTGCGTTAGTGCACCTATGTGTGCTAATTGCAACCAATTCGTATGTTCCGATTCATCTACACAACAAGCAAGAATCTTTTGATTATCCTGTTTATATATACTTCCTGCCATTATTTGGTATCTCTGAGATTTGGTAATCTCTCCCTCTTTGATCTTTATCTTAGGATTCTTGGGTCCAAATGTGAGAATAGGGACTATTGGTTTAGCCCATTCTGGTGCTATCTCAAGGTTAAACAAGTATGCATCTGGTAATTCATCCGCTACTCCTTGAGGGGCTTCTCCCGAGGTTAATCTTGAGAGGTGGTCAGCTCTAAGATGCGTCTTTCCTTTCCTAACTACCACTTCAAAGTCATACTCCATGAGCAGTAGAAACCAACGTATTAGTCGTCCGGTGTTACATGGTTTGTTGACTAAATATAATAGGGCTTGATGATCTGTAAAGAACTTGAATTTGTTGGCCAACAAGTAGTGCCTAAATTTCTTTACTGCGTAGATCATCCCTAATCCTTCTCGTTCCGTCGTGGTATAATTTCTCTCTGCTGCGTTCAGTTGTCTGCTAGCGTAAGCTATGGGGAGATCTATGTTACCTTCCTTCGTGGGTTGTGCTAATACACATCCTATGGCGTAATTGGATGCATCCACATGTACATGGAATGGCTTACTCCAATCTGGGGTGGTCAATATAGGTGCTGAGCACAAGCGTCGTTTAAGTTCATTGAATGAATTTTCGCATTCATCTGTCCACTCAAAATTGGTCAAAAGAGAGTACAAAGGCTTGGCTATGATTGCATACATGTGTATGAATCTCCTATAATAACCGCAATGGCCCATAAATGCCTGTACCTCCTTCACATTAGTTGGTCTAGGTAATTCTGCAATTACCTTCACCTTTTCCTCATCCGTGGAGATTCCATTTTTTGACACAATGTGTCCTAGAATTTTGCCTTGTCTGACCATGAAAACGCATTTTTCTGGGTTCAAACAAACCTGATATTCTCGACATTTGTCAAATATTTGTCTTAACTCTGGGATATGTGTCTGCCTTACATTTGAATGAGCACATAAGTCATCGACGTAAACTTCCAAGCTCTTGCGTAAGAATTCCTTAAAAACATGACACATGAGTCGCTGGAAAGTGGCGGGTGCATTTGTCAAGCCGAATGGCATCACACGAAATGCAAATATGCCCCATTCAGTGGCAAAAGCCGTCTTGTGTTGGTCTTCTGGAGCAATGGCTACTTGGTTATAGCCTGAGAATCCATCAAGAAAGCTGTAAACTTCCTTGCCCGCAACTCTTTCCAATAGGTGTTCCGTGATAGGAAGAGGATAACTATCTCTAATCGTGGCGGCATTAACTTTTTTAAGGTTAATACACACACGCAATTTTCCATTCTTCTTGGGCACAACCACAATGGGGGATACCCATTCGGTATGCTCAATTTCGTAAATGAATCCTGCTTCTATCAACCGATCTATCTCCTCTTTAATCTTCGCAGCGTAATTATCATTGTACGTGTAAGGTTTCTGTTTTGTCGGTTTCGCATCTGGAGTCATAGGGATTCTATGAGAACATATATCTGGGTCTACTCCTTTCAAATCTTTGTAACTCCAAGCAAAAACATCTCTATATTCGCGCAATAGGGCAACTAGTTCTTCTTCTTCTTCAGTCGTCAAATCATGCCCTATATATGTGCATTTTTCTTCTTCTCCTTCTATGGCAACTATTACTTTCTTGGTTTTCTCTCGGTTATCATATACTTGTCCATCATTCGCCTTTCTATTGGGCATTCGTACCATGATTCTTCTATCTTCGATTTCATATTTCTTGAACTTCTCGGGTACTTCAAACAAAGATTCTTCTTTTTTTGACATGGTTTCTTTCTTCTTTCTTTTCTTGCCTTCACTCTTATCAGTCACTTGAGTGGCTAACCTTACCTCGTTTGTAATTTCCTCGTGTCTCTGAGTGTGAGTCTCTACTTCGTAGAAATATTCTTCCTCTGATGCAAAGGGTGGGTCCATGATAATTGATTCTAAATCAAATTCGCTTGCGTCCTCAAATGCATCAATGTTTGGTTCGCACTCTTCTAAAATTGCATCGCCCATGATTGGCTCTATCGTGAAAACTGAAATGTCATAGCCATCCTCGTCACAGTGGGGTGTCCATTGTTCTTCATTGATGGCTACATCCATGGTTGCTAGTATTTCTGCCCAACCATGGGGTTCAAACTCTTCGTCGGGGAACACTACAGGTGCATAGGCTGGATCTTGAAGGGTTCGTGGATGTTGTTCCGCACCTAAGGTCCTGGTTTCTAATCGTTCTTCCTCTTGTTTGGCTACTTTACACATCCATAAATGGGTGTCCTCATGCAACCAAGAAGGATCTGATTCTAATGAGTGCACGGATTCCGTCTCTACTGGTGTCTTATGGATGGTATTCCATTGTATTGGGGGTACATCTCTATGTGAATAGTCTTTAAGGTTGACTTTGGTAGTCACTCCTAAATGTTGCAAGTACAAAGAATTAGTTCCCCAATCTTGTACAATTTGTAACTGACGCATGAATGGTCGTCCCAATATCATCTCATACGCATGATTTTTAGCAAAGTCACAAATGGCGAAAGTATGCTCAAATTCTACACCACAAGTGGTGAGGGATATGCCTTCTAGTAAGCCTAATGGTTTTTCTATGTGTCCATCAGCCATTTGCAGCTTCATCCTGGTGGGTCTGAGTGTTGGCTTACCCCAACGTTTCCATAAGGCGGTAGTAGCGATGGCTACTCCGGCTCCTGAATCTAAGATGGCTTTCGTGGTGTAGCCCTGATGGGTTATAGGAAGATATGTGTTACCTTCCTCTCCTTCGCTCACGTCTCCAATCTTTTCCACGGGTATCTCTGGTACCTTCTTCTGTGATCCTATCTGAGAGGGTGTGGTAGCTAGCTCAGGGAATTGATTTGCTACGTGCTTCCACAATTCTGGTTTTACCTTTAACAGTTCCTCCAGAGTGAGATTACATTGTACTTTGGTATTCTTGATCACTTCCGTATTTCTAGGGATCACTGATTCTTCATTCCTCACTATTATCGTGGGTGCTCTCATACTAATAGACTTAGCTTCCCAAGGCCCTGTGAACTGAGGTAATTCTTGTAGAGAATTAGACTCAAATCCTGTGGGTTCACTCAGTTGTTCCACCTCTACCTCACCATATATAGAGGGGATGTCTTGGGGAAATTGTTCCTGCAAGTCGTCTATTTCTTGAATAGGAGGATGAGTTCCTTGTTCTTTTCTCCATTTCTCTTCTTGGATTTCTCTTAAAAATTCATGTGAGTACTTCTGTATGGAGGATAGGTTATCTTGACTCTCTGTATTGGGTACTTGAGACAGGGATGGTGGATTCCTTTCCTGTGTCTCTGGGATAATAGGGTTCCTATGCTGATCCTCTCTCTCTTTGCTTTCAATCAAGTGTTCTAGCCTCTCCATTAGTCCTTGAAAGTGTAGTTCTGGTTTTGCCATGTTATTCCAATTAAGATATCTAGAGGCTTCGAACAAGGCTTGTGCTAACTCTACCATCTTCATGCAAAGTTTAGTTCTCTCAATTTCTAGATCAGCTCGAGGGTAGTTTTTACTCATTTCGGTGACTTGAGGTCCCTCTTTTATTCTAGCCTGATATGCACGAAACATCATGTCTAGATCTTCCGGTATGGGTTCCGCTAAGACTGATCCTGATTTCTGAGCTGGGATTTCTTGGTTTGATTCTTGTGAAGCCAATTCTTGTATTTTGGCTCTAGATTCCCTTAAACTTCCTTCCAACTCACTTATCTTTTTACTCCATTTTCTCTTTATTCTTTCTCTGGAATCTTTCCAAGATTTCGTCTTTTTACTACTCGATTCCGCAACTTCACTAGTTTCGGCTATTTTCTCATGATTATGCTGTTGGTTTTGTAAGAGCGCCTGGGCTCTGGTTATAGCTTGGATAGGTACGTACGTAGTATTGGATCCATCTGTATTGTTTACAATACCTATCACGTTGATCGGTGTCACATTCGAAGTGTTAACTGGGTTCTTAGGACAATCTTTGATTACGTGCTCTTTGCCACAATCGGCACAAAAGCCTTGGATGCTATAGTACTGTGATTGCCTTACTATTGGGGGGTGTGGACAATCCTTAATGAAGTGATCTCCTTGGCACCTAAAGCATGGTCCTCTAGGGCCCTGTGGTCTCTGTTGTCTCAATTGGGGCCGTGGGTTTGGGTTTGCGTACATCACATTAGTATAATCTGGCTCCCAACTAGGTTCCATTGGTGGACTATCATAATGATATGTCTCCACATGTTCTGGTGACTCCGTGTAATAAGCGGGTGGACTAGTTACATGAGTAGAGTCAAAACTGTTTGAGTTCGGGTCACTTTCGGTGATCAAAGGTGAAGAAGGCACTAAGGCCCTACTTAGGTTCTCTTCTGCAGCAGCGTATTTGACTGAGATGACATTCGCTGGTGGGGGTGGCTGCTGAGCTAAGACGGGTTGAGGTCTCTGTTGAGCCTGGTATGGGTAGTTCTGGGGAGGCCTATAGTAATAAGGCTGAGCGTTGTATTGGCCTTGATACCTACCTGGCTGCTGGTATGCTTGCGGGTAGTTCTGTCTCACAGTTTGTTTATTGTATGGGCAGTCCTGAGCCGTATGATTCGTGTATCTTCTCTCAATTGTGCAATATTGGCCACTAGGGTTGGCGTGAGGTTGAGGTGCATTGGGGCACATGTTTGCCAAATGATTCCCACCACAAGTGTAACAACGTACGTTCATCGGTAGCTTGGGGACCTGTTTACTAGAAACTCCTAGTTTTTGGGCCACTTTTTCTGCTAGGTCCTCTATCGAAGTAGACAATTTTGTGGATGCTAGAGAAGAACAATCTGAGTCCTTATAGACCTTTGAGAGTTCTAATTCCTCTCCTAGGTTGTCCTCAATTCTATACATATTCTTACACACTCCTCTAGCGTTCTGGGTTCTTTTAGGTACACATAAGAGCGTAGTTTAGCGCTCAACAAGCCATCTAGGAACAGTGATACTTGTTTGGCTTGTGAGGGTAGCTCTTGCATTGGACATCGCTCAACATATTGTCTGAATCTACGACCTGCCAGTCTTACTGTTTCCTGAGGGGTCTGTTTAAAGCTATGAATAAGCGAAGACGTGTCATGTCTAACCCCACTTTTAGAGAATTCAGTGATGAATGACTCTAAAAAGTGATGGATGTCTCTAAATTGCCTTTGTTGCAGTGGTTGGAACCAAGTTAAAGCGGTATTCTTTAACGTTAGTCCAAATGCGTTGTACTGCGTGAACATGTCCTCAACTTGTTCTGCTCTTAATACTTGCTTGAATTCTGCAACGTGGTCATAGGGATCTCCTGTCCCATCAAAGTAATTTTTCATTGATTTTACCAACTGTGTGGGTCTCAATACTCTTGAGTGTTCACGTGGTCTAGGTAGAGGAAAATCATCTCTACCACCTGATATTCCATGTTCTCTTTGTCTATCCGTCCTATTAGTGTTCGTGGTTGTTCTATCTCTCCCTATGGGGTGAATGAAGCTTACTTCCGGTCTCTCGTGATTTCCTTCTCTTTGATTTCCATGGGCTGAGGATGTTCCTGCCCCTTGTTGATTTGCATTCATGTTTGTTCGGGATGGAGGGAATATCAATTCACCTCTCCAAGTGTAGGTGTTTTTAGCGCGCTCAGGCACCACAAAGACTCTTTCTGAAGTCTCATCCAGGTATACAACCTTTCCAGGTGTATCTGGGTCCTTGAATTCATAGATTGTGATGATGCCTACCTCACTGGGGTTTTCCTTTCTGTACCTCCAAAAGGCTTCATCTGTCTCTTTATTTATGAACAACTCGGTGCTCCTGTTATCTTGAGGGATCCACTCTGGGATGAGTACTCTTGTTAATACGGATTTCCCTCTAGGTGTCCTAGGTTCTTCTAACGGTTCTTTTCCTTGAAATTTCCCTTCTGTCTCTAATTGGATTGTGCCAAACTCATTAGTATCGTTTGGCTGCGTACTCAAGATATACATGGTTCCTTCTTTGTCTATGTAAGCGTCTCTCTCAAATTTCACCACTGGTCTTTCCAATCCAATGGGTTGATCAGGGTTGTGCAGTTGCACCACTTGCCTTTGCAAACCATCCTCATAGATGCGAGCACCTAGTCGGTTGGTTCGGAGAAACTCTAACTGCGTTCTATAGGGTCCTTCAGGTTTTTCTAGGTATGCTACATGAGATCCTCCTGCTGGTCTGTCTGCGCTGAATGCCATTTCTGATTCGCTAGTTTCTGAGCTCTCGTAGGGGTAATTGCTATTCAATTGCTGAGCCCAAGATCGTGCAGTGGTTCTTACACTAGCCTCTGATGATCTAAGGCTTCTTCTGTCCGACTTACCTATATGTTTGCCCGATCTAAGGTTCATTAATTTCCTTCCTTGCTCACTCAATTACACACTTAGATCGTCAATGGTTCTTTGTGATTAATTCTTGGTTCTTTTTAATTTTTCTTTTCCTTGGATTCTTGTCTTAATATATGCGTCAGGAATTCGACTTTCGTGATGATTTTGAGTTCTCGTTCTGTCAGACTTAGGTTCTTTTCTTTAGGTTTTCGTCACACACACCTTTACTTTGAGTCTTAAACTTGATAGAATTAGGTATCTTGAACTTGAGGCGTTCCTATCGTCGTTAATCCACAACTACCGTTTAGCCTAAGCTAAGAATTGACTGAGGGGTTGAGTAATCTTCCAACCTCGAGTCGGCTTTTCTGATTGCTCTGATGTCCTGTTGCCCAAGAAGCCGTGCTTCCCAAGCTCTGCTGTCTTCACTGCCTTGCTCGCTTGCCTTTGATTGCCCTTGCTAGACCTGGAAAAATTCCAATATTAGACCAATTCACAAGATGATTGAACACTTGAGTATATACACCTTTTAAGCTCAAATTTTCAATGTGTGCCCCCTGACTTCCTAGTCCCAAGCTAGGTGACCCTCAAAATAGCTTATCCAAAAATAGATGTATTCTTTATGAAAAAAACAGTTGAGGTCACGTAGTACTCGTCACGAGCTTTCTAACGAGCTATTAAGCTCAAAAAACGGACTTCGGATGAGAAAGTTACACGCGTTCAGGTCCTGGGGGGTAAAAATTGACAATCCAATTTTCCTTCAAATATGAGCTAAGGGGTCTCCTATGAGTCTAATGGTCCAAAAATTTTCCAAAAATACCCCCAAAATTGGTCAAAAATTGAAGTCCAAAATTTGCGATGGGGGTGGGCAATCGCGATGGTCTGGGACCGTCGCGATGGTCCAAGCGAACCGTCGCGATGGCGTGGGATTTGGACAATCGCGATGGCCCGAAAAGGCGAACCGTCGCGATGGCTCGAAGTGAACAATCGCGATGGCGTGAGGTCGAACCGTCGCGATGGTCCAAAAAATGAACCGTCGCGATGGCGTAATCGGGCGGACAATCGCGATGGCGCGGTCAACGGTCAACGGTGGACAGTCGCGATGGTCCGAAGTGAACCGTCGCGATGGTCCGCGATGCGATGGCTTGAGCCAATCGCGATGGTCCGATTTTGGGCTGTCGCGATGGTCCAAAAGTTGAACCGTCGCGATGGTCTATCGTGACACGTGGCACTGTCGTGGCGATGGCATAAGCCAATCGCGATGGTCCGGGGTCAAATGAACCGTCGTGATGGTCCAAGTGGACTGTCGCGATGGCTCAAGTGAACCGTCGCGATGGTCCGAAAAAGCGAACCGTCGCGATGGTCCGGCCGAGCCGTCGCGATGGCGTGAGCCTATCGCGATGGTGCGACACAATCGCGATGGTCCGAGCCAATCGTGATGGTCCACCAAACAATGAATTTTCAAAATGCAACTTTGGTTCCGTGTATGCGCAAGGGTCGCCTATCTAGTGGTGTGGTTGCCTACCTCAAAAACCGAAAAGTGCAGACCATCGCGATGGTCCGCCACACTCGGAAATCTCTGACAGAAAGCACATTTTTTACCTTTTGGAAGCTTTCCTGATGCTCTGAAGCTCTGTACCTGCAAGAAAACTCAAGAAAACACAAGCACAAACAAGCACAAAAGTTCTCTCTCGCTCTCTCGCATGCACAAATGAGGGGAAATGAGGTGAATGGGTGGATATGGTGAATTTTCTGATTTTTTTGGAGATGAAGATGATGATGCGATGATGAAGATGGAGTGTGGGGAAGGTGAAAATCACTAAAAACTAAGTAAAAACAACAACAAAAACTGAGATTTTTACCTTCCAACGCCACTTCTTGCTATACTCTTACCATCACACATTCGTCCTAGACTCGATCCCCGGCAACGGCGCCAAATTTGGTGTTGCTCTAGCACAATGGTGAGAACCACGTTAAGAAGCTTCACCTCCTTAATGTCAATCCGAGGGAGAGGTAGGAGTGATATGAAGATCGTGAATGTGAGATGAAGTGAGAGTGAAGGTGAGAAGCACAAAGGTGCACACACACATACACACACACAATGAAGAGACAAGCAAGACACAATGGAAGGTGGGAAATTAGCTCTATTACTCAAGAATACTCTTACAAGCTCAAACTAGCTCTACTCTCTTCTTTGCTCCAACAAGCTAACCTCAAAAATGAGCTCTCTAGCCCTTTTTATAGTTTCTAGACTAGTTTTGACCGGTTTCACATCTAATGACCGGCCTAGTTAAAAAATAGGTCCTAGATGCTATTTGGAAGGGTAAACGATGTCTAAAAATAACGAAATTTGGTACGAGCATTCTACCTAAGCTCCTCAAGCTCGAGGACTCCTCGGCTTGCACAAAATGGAGCTATGGATTACAAAATGGGGTTTTCTATGATACATATGTTACAATTAGTGATAATAATCACTGTTGAATGTTTTGGGAAAATTAATAAGACATGTATTTGTTTAAAAGATTGATCCGCCTGGCTCCCTGCTTCATCTTCACATGCTTCCATGGCGTCTGTGCCTCTGACTGCTTCCAACAGATGAACACGTATTTCTCAACTTTTGGTTCAAGCTTATGTCTAAGTTGTGATGGTACATAAGCATAAGCGACTAATCCAAACACTTTGCAATGATCAGGTGTTGGTTTCTTACCCCACCAAGCTTCATAAGGGGTCATTTCATTTAAAGGTGTACACGGTAATCTATTTACCAGATATGTTGTTGTATTTATAGCCTCAGCCCGAAGATAATTTGCACAATTCTTCTCCTTTAACATTGCTATAGGAAACTCAATTAGATTTCAGTTTCTCCTTTCTGCTACTCCATTTTGTTGCGGTGTATATCTGCAAGTTATTTCTCTTTTGATACCTGCATTCCATAGATAATCATTGAATTCTTAAGAAAAATATTCTCCTCCTCCATCAGACCTTAGTCATTTGAGTTTTTGTCCTATAAGTCTTTCAGCATCTGCATGAAAATCCTTGAAAGCTCCAAACACTTCTGACTTCTCTTTCAAAACATAAAGAGTTATCCATCTTGTTGCATCATCAATAAAAAGAACATAATACCTTGAGCCACTGATAGATCCTTCTTTTGTTGGTCCCCATACATCTGTATGTATGAGCTCTAGCAGACCATCATGTTTGCAACCAGTTTTTTGAAATGGTAACCTGTGTGCTTTTCCTATCTGATAGGCTTCACATTTGTGAATCATATGTTGACTCTTCATATTTGGTAATCCTCTTATGGATTGTTTCTCCACCATAGTTTCGATTCCTTTTTCATTAAAATGTCCTAACCTCTTATGCCAGAGGTCTAATTCCGTAAATGCTTTATCACTATGTGTGATTAAAGCTTGACCAACATTCCCTTGCACTAAGAGTAAAAGGTCTACCTTCCTTTTTACCATGGACAATTTGATTGTATCCATTCTCTGGACCTTCAACAAATACTCCTTCATTTCTAAACCTGACTTGGAAACCTTTTTTTACTATCTGACCCACGCTGATTAGATTCTTTGGGACTGTTGGAACATACAAAACATTTGTTATTAGGTCAGCTCCATTCTTACACTTTACTTTTCCAATTGACCTCACATTATGTTTTGTGTTATCACCTGTCTGTACTGTATGATTTGAAATACCTCCTTCCAATTCTGATAACAATTCTATATTTCCTGACAAATGATTTGAACAACCAGAGTCAATATAGAATACCTTGAGATCTTCATTCTCTGACATACTTATCGAATTCATCATCAATGTTGTATGAATAGCATTCTGTGTATCATTTGCATAGTTGTAATAGGTAGTGTTGTGAGATTGATTCTGTCCCCAAGTTCTTGCTCCACCTCTACCATATCCGCCTCTTTGGCTTTGTCCACCTCTTTGATATCTTCCGCTTCTACCTCTGCTATTGTTATTTTGATTCTGACTTGATCCTTGTGAATTATGCCAGCAATCATGAGCTAAATGATTGCTTAATCCATAGATCCAACAAGACTTCTTGTTGTTATCCTGATTACTTCTTCCTTTTGTATTACCTCTTCTTTTACTTCTAGCATTACCTCTTCCTCTTGCATAATTTGCTTGAGTAGTTATCTCTTCTTCATCTTTTTCTTTACCTTTATCACCTTTCTTCTTACTCTGTGTACATAGCGGAACTATGTCCTTTATCTCCATCTATCTTCAAATCTTGCTCAAATGTTAGCATTAATCCAAGCAACTAATTTAAATTTGGTACAAAATGATTTAACAAAAGTTCAGTTGAGAGTACGAAAGGTTTCCACCTTTCATCTCCTCTTAGTCCTGCAAGCACTTGCGCTATTAACCTGTGGTCTTCAATATCTTCGTCAATAGATCCAAGACTGTCTGCTAAGTCCTTCATCTTAGTGACATAATCACTAATGCTTTGACTTTGCTTTTTCTTGAACGTTGTGAACTTTGACCATAAGTTAGCCTTCCTAGCTTTGGTAGTATTTTAGAAATGATCTTCCAATGCACTCCATATGTCTTCCGCTTTCTCCAGACCTCTAATATGTGGTAGTAGATGATCTGTAATGGTATTGTAGATGTAAGCTCTTGCCATTGCATCTTTCTTCTGCCACAGCTTCAAGGCTTCTAACTCTGCTTTCTTCGGTTGATTGTCGTCTCCAAAAGTAGGCTTCTTTTCTTCTCCTGTTACATATATCATTAAGTCCTTACTCATAGTTAAGGCTTCCATTCGCATTACCCATGCAGGATAGTTATCTCTGTCCAATTTGTCAATAGAGATATGGTCTGCCATAATCTTATTGTTTCTGTTACTTTCGGTGAGTGTAATGATAAAAGGTTTTACCTTTTACAAACCTTTACCCTTGAGAATTACTTCAAAACATTTCATGACGTCGTTTGTTGTTAATCATCTCAGCTTTCACCTTTCTTGTGAAAGTTCTTCAAATTCTCTTGTATCTTCACTTACGTTTACTCTTGAGGATCTTTTAGCACTTTAGAATCTTTTTGCTTTGATACCACTTGTTGGCTTCATGGCAAAAATCTTGTAAACTAAATTGCAGAATTTTTCCATGCCACAAGAACTAAGCTAGAGTGATATTAGAACTGCTCTATAATCATCAGTAACTTAGCAAAACTTCCTGAAACTAAAAACTTCACAACTGTGTTTACTAAAATTCAACAATTCACTTTACAAGAAACTTTTCCTTTTCTTCAGGCTTCAATTTTGATCTATTTTACTTCAACTTTACAATTCTGTGCTTGATTACTGTTAGATAATCTCTCAGCCACTTAACTGTACTAAAATTATGTTTTGAATTCACCAGAATTTCACCAGAACTTCACTGAACTATTACCGGACTATCACCGTAATTGTACTAGAATCTTATCGGAATCAACTGTAATTTTATTTGTAGTTACTTCAAATGATTGTAGATGAAGTAAGGAAGTTATACCTGAGCTTCCTTTAGTAAATGAGCTCTATTTGAAGTTTGAGGAAAAACTTCACCAGTTCAAGATGCCTTTTACGGTCAGACACTGTACCATGTGTACATGTCCCGTTTCACAAAATTCTTTGATCAGTTTGTAGTTGAGACTACTAGCTTCAAGATGAGCTATCACTCATGAAAAACTTTACACTATGTTGCGAGATTTAACTTGTAGATGTACCGAAAAATATTTATCGAGAAAACTGTAACTGTTAACTAACTTTCACAGTAACATGAAATCACTCAGATTTCTTTACATACGAAGAATGCGCTCAAACTTCCACATGAACATGTGTTTTCTATTAGAGAAGATGTGTACAAAAATAGCTTGGCCTCACTTTGCTCATAGTTATGGAAAACTCTCCTATTCTGAGTAGTTATTCCTTATCATGTCTCTCAGATGAATACCCGACAATTTAGGTTCTATATTTCATCTCTACATATACAATCTCTGGCGTCGTCTATATCACTATCCTCAGTTTCTATATGCGCTATTCTATTCCGGTTCTATGCGCTCTCTCCGCTCCTTCTTTCTCTCATTCTCATTGTATTATGATCTTCTACCTCATATATATACAATTTGTTCTGAGATTCAAAACTCGTATTTCTGGAAGTTTCTATTGATGGAGAGTGTTAATCTCCAAAAGAACAAGCTATCCTTGGTATTAGACCACCTCTAGACCAAGAATAACTTTAGACTCCACATAATTTTGGAAATCCACTAACACATTACCAAGAAGTTGACTAACTGTGAAGAAATCACTTCTCTGAATAGTCTGCTGCAGATTAATCACTCATTGACTAATCAATCCTGTAAAGTTTTTAATAAAACTTTGCACAATGCTTCGCCTTAAGGTTGTGCACCTTCTTCAACTTAAATCTCTGCAAATGACTCAGTATACTCTGAGAAATCATACAAACAATTTACCTATGTGTAGAACACCTTCTCTGCAGTAGCGACTTTGACACCTGTAACTTCTTAGCTATAGTTCTCCCAATGTCGAACCCGTTTGATCAAGATCTTTTAGCCATAGATGACTTATCTTTCAACTTAGATTTTGAGCCCTCACTTGTGTAAAACTTTACACTATACACTGAGCAATGTTCATTTCTCTGAACATGAAATCTGCGCCAGTTTTGTCGACTCTCAGAACATCATCACATATGAATGTTCCTATGCAAAATTCTCTTAACCTGATGACAATTAGACTCTCAAATTCTAGCCATAGATTGATTAACTATGGACTTAGATATGTTCAGAAGGATTTCTCAAAAGATTAACTACAGAAGTAGCAGACAGCAAAACATCGGGTGCAAGATTTTCTTGATTTCTCAAAAAGGTTACAACTACATTGAAGATATAACTTCAACTAACTTTCATGTGTCCAATGACACTTTCTACAACTGATTTCTCTCTTCCTATTCTCTATTCTTTTATGCCCCGACTTTTTCAAAAACATTTATAGGCAAATATGTACAAGCTTATGACTAATCAAAAGTGTGAGTAACCTATATCTGAACTAATGTACATATGTGTACATAGCTTTGGATTTCTGAGTATGTCCTTCCTTCAAACTTCTGAATTTGTTCTCTTCTTGATTTCTTGACTTCATTTCTTCATAAACCTTCAATTGATGATTGACATGCACCAACATCTATGAACTATATTACAATCGTGAATTGTCCCTTCACTAAGGCTTGATTTTCTGACTACTTTGTTTCTACTTCTCTTCATCTTTCTTTGTCCTTTATATGTCTTCATGTCTTTATGTCTAATTAGTGAGTGAATCACCAACAAACAGCTCCCTCTCAATCATCAATTGAGGTTTTCTCTAACTTCTTTATACATGCCATGTCTTTGAATCTCTGTAGCTTTGTTCCATCCAAGCTTTTGGTTAGCATATGAGCTTTTTGATCTTTTGTTCAAGTATGTATGACTTCAATCTCTTTATCCATAACCTTCTCTCTTAGAAAATGATACTGAATCCCAATTTGTTTAGTCCTGGAATGAAACACAGGATTAGCAACTAAATACAATGAACTCATGTTATCTCCATGAATAATGGGTATACACTGAATGATGTCAAAACTCTTCATAAGATTCTTAAGCCATATCACTTCCTTTACAGCTTCCACCATACCTTTGTACTCAGCCTCTATGGATGATAAAGAAACTGTGTGTTGCTTCTTTGAACACCAAGAGATTAACTTATCTCCCACATAACACAAGTATCCATATGTTGATCTCCTCTCATCAGGATTACCTGCCCAATCTGTATCACTATAAATCTTGATATTTGTATGTGATGTAAAACCATAATACAAACCTTCTTTCAGTGTACCCTTAATGTACCTCAACACTCTTTGACTTGCAACCCAATGTTCTTTCCTAGGACAATGCATGAATTGAGATAATACTCCTACTGCATATGACAAATCAAGCCTAGTTAATGTAGCATAAATCAGACTACCAACCAAACTTTGATATAGCTTCGTGTCCTTGAACTCTTCTCCTCCATATCTGCTCAATTTGTGATTCACTTCCATTGGAGTAGGTGCTACCCTGCAATCATGCATTTTAAACTTGACCAACAAGTTTTTCAAATACCTTTCTTGAGTTACATACACTCCATGTTGAGTGTATGATATCTCCATTCCCAAGAAATATGACAAGTCTCCCAAGTCACTAATCTTGAACTCTTTCTCCATTTGCTTCTTTAGGCTTTGAATACGTTTCTCATCTGTACCTGTAAGAATTATATCATCAACGTATATGCACATGTAAATGAACCCATCATCACTTGCTTTAACAAGCAAGCTACTATCTACTTTAGATACTTGAAAACCAAGTTCTTTCAAGAACTTCACAAGTCTATAATTCCATGCCCTTGGGGCCTGCTTCTAACCATACAAAGCTCTCTTGAGCTGGCATACATGATCTGGATACCTTTCATTTCTGAAACCTTGTGGTTGCTCCATGAAAACATCATCTGAAATGTAACCATTTCGAAAAGCAGTCTTCACATCTAATTGACATAATTTCCAACCTTTACATGCAACAATGGCTATGAGTGTCCTGATAGTTGTCATCTTTGCCACAGGACCTATAGGTCTCATCATAGTTTATACCATATATTTGATCAAAACCTTTCACAACAAGTCTAGCTTTATACCTAGACATACATACCTCTTTGTTTTGTAGACCCATTTGCATCCAATGATCTTCTGACTATTTGATTTAGGAACCAAATCCCATGTCTCATTTTCCATCAATGCATCATATTCTTCTTGCATAGCTTTCTCCCAATTTTCCTTACCTTTTGCCTCTTCATATGTAGAAGGTTCTTCATCTGTCTTTATCATATAAGCATAATCTTTGGTAGCCAAAAAAGAAGTGTCATAGCTATACCTTGTAGGTTGCCATTTGTGTCTTGATGACCTTCTGAGTTCTCCACTTCTTGAGGTTTCTGATTCATCACAGTATGGATCAAACCTTGGCACTTGTTCAACTTCAACCTGTACTTCATTGTTCTCCTCTTCATCAAATATCTGAACCTTTGATTTGCCTTTCTTTTGAGTCACAACTTATTCATCACCTGCATAAATATTGATTGTACCTGCATACCAAGTACCTTGCTCATCAAATGTAACATCTTTTGACACAAGGAATTGTTTTGTGGATGGACTCCACAACCTATATCCCATGCGCTTATCATCATATCCAATGAACACATACTTTTCAGCTTTAGGTTCCAATTTGTGCCTTAATTGAGATTGCACATATGCATATGCCAAACATCCAAATACTTTGCAATGATCTAGAGTAGGTCTCTTACCCCACCATGCTGCATATGGTGTCATACCCTGCAAATCTTTACATGGTAATCTATTGAACAAATATGTGGCTGTATTTACAGCCTTAGCCCACAAATAATTTGGGCAATTTTTCTCCTTCACCATGGATCTTAGAAACTCAACAAGAGTTCTATTCCTCCTTTTTGCTCCACCATTTTGTTGAGGAGAGTACCTGCAATTAATTTCCCTTTTTATACCTGCATTCCACAACTAATCACTGAACTCATTAGAGAAATACTCTCCCCCTCCATCTGACCTTAGTCTCTTCAACTTATGATGTGTAATTCTCTCAGCATACACATGATAATGTTTGAATGTATTGAATACTTCTGACTTATCTTTGATCACATAGATAGTGATCCACCTAGTAGCATCATCAATATAAATCACATAATACCTTGAACCATTGATACAGAAATCCTTTGATGGTCCCCATACATTTGTGTGTACCAATTCAAGCTTTTCTGAATACATAAAACCATGCTTGGAATAAGATTGCTTATGAGCCTTACCTAATTGACATGCCTCACATCTGTATGTCATATGTTGACCTACAACATTAGGCAATCCAAGCACTGAACCATTGTTAACCATATCTTTAATACCTCTTTCATTAAAATGTCCAAGCCTTTTGTGCCAAAGATCTAACTCTGAGATCTTATGTCCTCCATAAGTAAACAAGGCATGACCAACATTACCTTGAACCTTCAATGTGAACAATCTTCCTTCTTTCTTCCTTGAAACAATTTGTTTATACCCATTGCTAGGGTCTTCCACAAAAACTCCTTCATTAGTGAACCTTACTTCATAACCTTTTTCAACAATTTGTCCTACACTTATCAGATTCTTGGGAATTGTAGGAACATATAAGACCTTACTCAAAAGAGTACTTCCTCCTTGGCCTTCATTGATCCAATTGACTTCACATTGTGCTTTGTATTGTCACCTGTCTGAACTACATGATTAGTTACCTTATTCTCCAAATCAGTCATCAAAGCTATGTTGCCACTCAGGTGATTGCTACTCCCTGAGTCAATGTAGAAGACTCTTTGATCTTCACTTTGACTTTCACAAGTTGCATTTATTATCAATTTTGAATCCTCCTTCTGATGTGAAGCATAATTGTAGTAGGTATTGTTGTATTGTTGACTTTGGAATCCTCTACCTGCATTTCTTCCAAAGTAACCTATACTACCTCTACCTCTGAAATTACCTCTTTCATTTCTTCCACCTCTTCCTCTTGAATTAAAGTTCTGATTATATCCACTATTATTATGAGTATTATGCCAACATTCATTAGCTAAATGATTTGTCTTACCACAAATCCAGAAAGCTTTGATTCCATCTTTATTACTTCTGCCTCTCCCTCTACCTTTGCCACCTCCTCTTCCTCTTATGAAGTTAGCTTGGCTAGTTGTACCTTCATCTTCATTTGCTTGTTGCTTCCCTTCAATATTCTTCTTTTTATCCTTTGAATACATTGCTTGACCTGCACTTTTATCACTTTCACCTTTGACATCCTTCTCAAAGGTTAGCATGTGTCCTAGCAACTGATTTAAATCAGGGGTAAAATGATCTAGTGATAATTCAGTAGACAAAATGAATGGCTTCCATTTGTCATCACCTCTCAAACCTGTGAGGATTTTTCTTACCAATT
This sequence comes from Ceratopteris richardii, assembly GCA_020310875.1. Classification (NCBI taxonomy): domain Eukaryota; kingdom Viridiplantae; phylum Streptophyta; class Polypodiopsida; order Polypodiales; family Pteridaceae; genus Ceratopteris; species Ceratopteris richardii. The sequence continues at coordinate 179,336,251 of CM035414.1, forward strand.
TATCCTCCTCAATATCTTCATCAACTGCTCCTAATGCATCTGCAATGTCCTTCATCCTTGTTACATAATGTGAGATAGATTGAGAGGCCTTCTTCTTGAATGTGGTAAACTTCTGCCGACAAGGATGCCTTCCTTGACTTTGTGGTATTTTGGAAATGCTCCTCCAAAGCATTCCATATATCACTTGCACTTTCAAGACCTAATGTGAGATAACAAGTAATGCATTGACTCCCATATAGATAATGCTCCTAGCTTGAGCATCTCTCTTCATCCAAGTCTTCAAATCTGATAATTCATCCCTAGTTGGAATGCTAGGATCTCTGAACTGAGGCTTTTCTTCTTCACCTGTAATATAACCTATCAAATCTTTGCTCATAAGATGAGCTTCCATCCTCATTGACCATGCTGGATAGTTCTTCCTATCCAACTTCTCTATCTGAAGAGAATCTCCACTCCTTTCTTCACTTGTGTATTGAATTCTTCAAACTTTATGAGTAATAGATGTACCTTTACTTCAAATGAAGTTCCTCTTGACCTTCTTGATAACTTCTGGTTTCCTTCTGAAGCTTTTGCTTTCAAGCTTTCACCTTTTGAACTTTCAAGTGTTGAATTCTTTACAGTTGTAGCAGTCGGGGTCCTCCTTTCTTTAGTTTTAATGCTTCTTGCTCCAATACCATTGGTGGAGAGTGTTGATATTCAAAAGAACAAGCTACTCTTGAAGTTAGAGCACCTCTATAACAAGAGGAACTCAAAACCTTCACCAATTTGGAGGATCAATACTCAATTTCGAAAATCTTGAACAAACTGTGAAGAAAGTGATTACCCAGAAAGTCTGTTGCACATAATTCACTCATTGACTTATCAAATGTGTAAAGTTTTTTATAAAACTTTGCACAAGGTTTTGACTATAGTTTGCGCACATTCTCCAAGTTAAATCATTCCAAAAGTCTCAGTAGATGTTGAGAAATGATCTTAACAAGTCACCTATGTCTAAAATTGTAGTTTTTTACAGTCGACTTTGACACCTGCAACTTCTAAAGCTTGGTTCTCTCAATCTAGAACCCGTTTATGCAAATGCTTTGAGTCATAGATGGCTTACCTTCCAACTTATATTTTGACTCCTCATTTGTGCAAAACTTTACACTGTTGCAAAACTTTACACTCTGCATTGAGAACTAACCAGTTCTTTGACGATCGCGATTGTGCCTATTTCAAAAGACACTTGACACTTTCTCACATATGAATGTTCCTACTCATAATTCTCATAGCCTATTTACGTTTAGGCTCTCAAACTTTAACCATAGACTTATTAACTATGGAATTAGACATCTACAAAAGTATTCTTGAAATGATTAAGCACAGAAGGAGAATACTCAGAAAGATCGGGCGCAACAGTTCTTCATTTTTGGAAAACTTTACATTTGAGTGATGAGAGAGATCCTACTCACTTCTAAAGTGTCTAATGACTCATACAACTTCTAATTTCTCTATTCACATGCTCTCTCATATTTGCCCCAATTTTTAACTTACATATATATACCCATATTTGTACAAGCTTATGACCATATAAAAGATATATATTATAATATGAGCTGTCTCTAAATTAATGTACATATGTGTACACATCTTCATCTTCTGGATATGCACTTCCTTTATGCTTCATAACTTGATCTTTTCTTCAGTCCTTGACTTCAATTCCTCATCAAAACTTCAATTGTTGATTGCCTTGCACCAACAAAGAAGTTTCAAGAACCTTCCTAAGTCATAGATTACCAAGAAGCAGAATGTGTGATTATAATATTCTTGCAAAATCATAGAAGTAATTCTTCACAAGCTTTATATGTATGAATCCAATTTGTGAGTGTTATTCCTTAACTTCTACTCTCCTCCTAAGTTGGCTTATATTGTAATAAAGCTGCTACATGCAGCACTCTTGGGAAGCTAAAGAAGTCTACTAAGCATCTCTAAAGCTAGATTGGCAGGTATAGAACAAGTTTTTGCAACACGGCCTCATCTATGGAATCAACACATCATTTCCTCCTAGTGGTATCAGAGCAACTCGTCAACATGGGAGATGAATTTTGCCTCATCCATACACACATTGGATCAAGGAAATTATTCTATTTGGTCACTCATAATGGAAGCTTATCTTCAAGGGAGAAACCTCTATGGTTACATATCTAGAGATGAAATGATGCCAATCCTCAAAAGCAAGGGCCAACCAACAAAAGATGAACATGAGAGGTTGAATGCATGGTGCTCAAAGGATGCTTTAGCAAGGTCATACATTCTTAACTCAATCTTCTATTTTCTACTTCCACACATTAAGAGCTACAAGACTTCATAAGAGATCTGGAATGCTCTTGAAGCATTCTTCTCATCAAGCACAAAGGCAATGAAGAACCAACTATGGATGGAGTTCACCATTCTCTAGAAGATGCCCAAGCAGAGTGTGATTGATTTTGTCACCAAAATGAAGGACAAAGCAGACCAACTTGGAAGCATTGGGGAATTCATTGAGGAAGAGAAAATATTAAGGCAAGTAATCATTGAGGAAGAGAAAATATTAAGGCAAGTAATCAATGGAATAAAGGAGGATGCCAAATGGAAAGCTTTCACCACAGCCATGGACCTCTACATGGATATGCAAGTTCCTGATTTCAATAGTCTCACTGGACAATCCTTTACACATGAGGCAAAGCTTATGAAGAAGGAAAACTCAGAAGGTAATCAATCCTTTGCTCTGTGTATAGATAAGAATAAGAACAAAAATAGCAAAGGCAAAAGGTAAGATTTTTGGAGATAAATGCAAGGCCTTTCAAGCAAACTTTGTAGGTAGAGTTAGAGACTCAAGAGGAAGAGTCAAAGGAGGAAGACAAGGTAGGGGGAGAGCTCAAGGATCATCTCCATGTTCCATATGTGGCCTAGCTAATCATATCACTGAGATTTGTTTCAGGAAACCTAGAAAACAAAGAGGATGTTACAACAGAGGAGGCTATGGAAGCTCAAGTGGTTTATTCAATAACTTCAATGGATACAATAACAACTCATACAACAATGAAAACTACCGAGGAGGACGTAGAGGAAGGAAAGACTACAACAATTATGCAGATGACTAAACCCAAGAGGATTCACTCCTTCTGATGAATATGACCATGAAGGAAGGTAAAGCAGATGAACATATATTCTATATATACTGAGGTGACTCAAATAATGTAGCACATAATGTAGCTCTACTCTCATATTTGGAGGATCCAAGGAATAGACATGAAGTCCAAACAAGAGATGAAACAATGCATTTAGTTGAGAAGATAGGTAATGTAAAGACCTGAGATGGTAGTATGAACCTCTTGAGCAAGGTATTGTATGTTTCCACTATCACCAAGAACCTCATAAGTGTAGGTCAAATTATGGAGAAGGGATTGCAGGTCACGTTCACAAAGAATGGAGTATTCGTTGAAGACCCACATCACGTATTCAAGATGATAGGGAGAGGGGAAAAAGCGGGTTGATTATTGTTGGGACTTCACTCACTAATTAGACATGAATTCATGAAGAGATATGAAGGAAGAAGAAAGACAAAGAGAAGTGAAGGCAAAGCACTCAGAAAACTAAGCCTAAGTGAAGGGACAAATTCACTCTTGTAATCTAGTGCAAAATTGAAGTCTAATCTTGACATAGAACCTTAAAAATTATGAGTTTGAGTTTAGGAGTATGTAGATCATATGTATATAAGTCAATTTGAGTTGAAAAATAAATAGAGAACTCAATTTTAAAAGTTCATTGTGAGTAGAGAAAAAGTCGGGTTTTTTTTGAGAAAGATGTTGAAGAGAAACTACTCAATGTACGAGAGTTTTCCATGGCTATGAGCAGAATGAGGTCAAGCCATTTTTTACACATATTTTCTAATAGATAACACATGTTTGTGTAGAAGGATTTGGTCTAATTCCTCTTGTGTGTTTTATTCTAAGTGATTTCATATGAGTGTGTAAGTTAGTTGACAGTTACGAGTTTTCTGGTGCACTTTTCCCTGATCTTCTTAAGGTCAGATCTCATAGTACAATGTAAAGTTTTTCATGAGTCATAGCTCATTTTAAAGCTACTACCTTCAACTACAATTGATCAAAAGATCTCTACAAAACGGGATGTGTATTCAGAGAAATGAGTCTAATAGTGAAGGTATGTCAAATCGATGAAGTAATTTTTCAGATTTTAGACATAGTGCAAATGTTGAAGTGAATTTAGAAGATTTTGAAGTTGTTACTTGAAAGTTTTTCTTGGAAAGTGTTGCTTAACATAAGCAAGAACTTCTGTTAGCAAGTGATCAAAAGAATTTGTACCAATCAAGCTAATACAGATCAAATTTGAAGCTGGAAGAAAAGGCACAGGAAAGTAAATTTTTGGATTTCAGTAAGTCTAGTGATAAAGTTTTCAAATTGAGAGTGTTACTAAGCTAAGGATGATTATGGAGGTGTTCTTATATCACTTTAGCTTAGTTCTTGTGGTGTTTTATACATCAACAAGTGGTATCAGAGCAGAAAGGTCCTCAAAGAGTGAAAGGAGGAGCAGATGCAAGAGGAATTGAAGAGTTCTCCATTAAAGAGGTGAAAGCTAAGGTGTTCAACAACAAAGACATCAGAGGAGTGCTTCGAAGTTATTCCCAAGGGTAAAGATCTACAAAAGGTACCATACTCTAATCTTATACTCACAGGTTGCAGCAGAAGCAAGAAGACTATGGCAGATCATGTATCTATTGACAAATTGGACAGAGATAGCTATCCTGCTTGGGTAATGAGAATGGAAGCCTTACTTATGAGTAAGGATCTAATTATATATATGACAGGTGAAGAAGAAAAGCCTAAATTTGAAGATGAGAGTCAACCAAGGAAAGAAGAACTAGAAGCTTTGAAGCTATGGCAGAAGAGAGATGCAAGTGCAAGGGCTTATATATATAACACTATCACAGATCATTTGCTACCACATATTAGAGGATTAGAAACAGCTGAAGACATATGGAATGCTTTGGAAGATCACTTCCAAAACACTACTAAAGCTAGGAAGGCTAGCTTATGGTCAGATTTCACCACATTTAAGAAAAAACAAAGTTAGAGTATTAGTGATTATGTCACTAAGATGAAGGACTTGGCAGATAGTCTTGGATCTATTGATGAGGATATTGAAGATCATAGGTTGATAGCACAATTGCTTGCAGGATTGAGAGATGAGAGGTGGAAACCTTTTGTACTCTCTACTGAACTTTCATTAAATCATTATGTGCCAGAATTAAATCAATTGCTTGGACTGATGCTCACATTTGAGCAAGATTTGAAGACAAATGAAGACAAAGGATATAGCTCTGCCTTGTATGCAAAGAATAAGAAGAAAAATGAGAAAGGTAAAGCAAAGGATGTAGAAGAGTTGACTACTCAAGCAAATTATGCAAGATGAAGAGGTATTGGCATAGGTAAAAGTCGAGGAAATGGAAGAGGTAGAGGTAATCAGAACAATAACAAGAAGACATGCTGGATTTGTGGATTGAGCAATCATCTAGCTTATGATTGTTGGCATAACCAACAAGGATCAAATCAAAATCAAAGCAATAATAGCAGAGGAAGAGGTGGAAGGTTTCAAAATCAATTTCAAAGAGGAAGATAGAATTCAAGAGGAAGTTTTGGTAGAGGTGGTGGAAAAAATTTAAATCAGAATCAGTCTTATAACACTACCTATTACAACTATGCAAATGATACACAGAATGACAACCATACAACATTGATGATGAATTCAATAAGTACATCAGAGAGGGAGGATCTCAAGGTATTCTATTGACTCTGGTTGTTCAAATCATTTGTCAGGTAATATAGAATTTTTATCAGAATTGGAAGAAGGTATTTCAAGTCATACAGTACAAACACGTGACAATACAAAACATAATGTGCATACAGTTGGAAAAGTGAAGTGCAGGAGTGGAGCTGATATGCTAACAAATGTTTTGTATGTTCCAACAATACCAAAGAATCTGATTAGTGTGGGACAAATAGCGGAGAAAGGTTTTCAAGTCAGATTTACAAATGAAGGGTTATTTGTTGAAGATCCAGAGGATGGATATAATCAAATTGTTTGTGGTAAAAAGGAAGGTAGACTTTTTACTCTCAAAGTGCAAGGAAATGTTGGTCAAGCCCCGATCACACATGGTGATGAAGTAGTTACAGAGTTAGATCTCTGGCATAAGAGGTTAGGACATTTTAATGAAAAAAGAATTAAAACCATGGTGGAGAATCAATCTGTAATAGGGCTACCAAATGTAAAAAACCAACATATGATCTACAAGTGTGAAGCTTGTCAGATGGGAAAGGCACACATGTTATCATTTCAGAAGAAAGGTTTCAAACATGATGGTTTGCTAGAGCTCGTACATACAGATGTATGGGGACCAACAAAAGAAGGATCAATTAATGGGTGTAGGTATTATGTTCTTTTCATTGATGATGCTACAAGCTGGATAACCATTTATGTTTTAAAGGAAAGGTCAGAAGTGTTTGGAGCTTTCAAACATTTTCATGCATATGCAGAAAGAGTTACAGGTCAAAAGCTCAAAAGACTAAGGTCTAATGGAGGGGGAGAATACTTCTTTCAAGAATTAAATGAATATCTTTGGAATGCAGGTATCAAGAGAGAAATAACTTGCAGGTATACACCCTGACACAATGGGGTGACAGAAAGGAAGAATAGAAAATTGGTTGAGTTTGCAAGAGAAATGTTAAAAGAAAAGAATTTCCCTAATTATCTTTGGGATGAGGCTATAAATACAGCTACATATCTTGTAAATAGGTTACCATGTGCAGCTCTAAATGGAATGACCCCTTATGAAGCATGGTGGGGTAAGAAACCAACACTTGATCATTATAAAGTGTTTGGATCAATTGCATATGCTTATGTACCATCACAACTCAGACATAAGCTTGAACCAAAGGCTGAAAAATATGTGTTTATTGGGTATGATGAAAAGCAAATGGGTTATAGGCTATGGAGTCCTCTAACTAAACAATTTATTGTTTCCAGAGATGTGACATTTGATGAACAGAAGAGTTGGTATGCAGATAAAGATTGTAACCTTGAAACATTTGAAGAAGAGGTAAGAAGAAGTGAAAGAGGTAAATCACATATGCAGGTAGATGGAGATGAAGATTATATGCAAGTAAGTACATCCAGAGTTGGATCATATAGAAGAAATGAAGATGTACCAAGATTTGATGAAGAAGTATATACAGATACACATGAAGAGTATGAACCAGGAAGATCAACTAGAATGAGGAAACAACCTACAAGGTATTCTTATGATACTTCTTATTTGACTCAGAAAAACTATGCTTACTTGATTAAGGAAGATGAAGAACCTCAAAGCTATGATGAAGCAAAAGGTAAGAGACAATGGGAAGAAGCAATGAAGGAAGAGTTTGATGCACTTCAAGAAAACACAACTTGGGAACTTGTTCCAAAACCTAATGGTAATAAAGTGATTGGAAATAAATGGGTTTACAAACTAAAGAAGCATGTAGATGGAAGAATAGCCAGATACAAAGCTAGATTGGTGGTTAAGGGCTATGCTCATACTCATGGCATAGACTATGATGAGACATTCAATCCTGTAGCAAAGATGTCAACCATAAGGACAATTATTGCTATTGCAGCATCAAAAGGATGGACATTGAGTCAATTGGATATAAAGAATGCATTTTTGAATGGATATATATCAGATGAGGTTTACATGGAGCAACCTCAAGGGTTTGCAGATTACAAGTTTCCAAATTATGTTTGTAGATTGAGAATAGCACTTTATGGACTAAAGCAAGCTCCTAGAGCTTGGAACTATAGACTTGTGAAATATCTTAATGATCTTGGATGGTGTTTTATACAACAACAATTATTTACATTTGAACTCAAAGATACTAGATATATTGCATTATTAAAATTGGTAGCTAAAATCTATTAAAATTAGAAATTTGGCACAAAATATTAGCTCACATAGGTGAAATATCTCTCAATCAAATAAATACGGATCAAAGTGTACTTGTTCTATCAAATATATCAAAACGAGACATGATTTATAAATGTAGAGCTTGTCAATTTGGCAAGTCACGGAGGCAATCCTTCACAAAGAAAGGCCCATACATGGAGATCTATTGTAGCTAGTCCATATAGATGTATGCAAACCAAGCAATGAGCCTTCATTCTTTGGATCCAGTTATTATGTGTCATTCATTGATGATTGTTGTAGAAGGACCATATATGTACTTCATGAAACACAAGGGTAAAGTGTTTTCATGTTTCAAGAAATACCTAGCTCTTGCAGAAAATCAAATAGGTAAAACTCTAAAGAGGCTAAGGTGATATGGAGGGGAGACTACTTCTCCCATATTTGTATCTCCAAGAAAGAGGAATTAAGAGAGAGATCACTACCAAATATACATCAAAGCAAAATGGAGTGGCAGAGAGAAGAAATAGAACAAAATGTGGAGGTTGCAAGGTTGATGTTAAATGAGAAGAATCCACCCAACTATTTGTGGGAAGAACTTGTATCTACAACCACATACTTGATCAATGTACTCCCATCAAAAGAATTGGATGGTATGATGCCATATGAAGCATGGAATAGAACAAGACCTAGCCTTGACCAATGTAGGATCTTTGGGTGCATAGCATATGCACACATACCTTCACAAATCAAAGGCAAATTGGATCCAAAGTTAGAGAAATGCATTTTCATTGGCTATGACCTTAATAAAAAACATTAGGAAGAATTCAAGGTTAATGATCTTGGATTTCTCACATACTTCTTAGGCTTGCAAGTTGCGTATACAAAGAAAGGCATGTGTTGTATAATTCATGGGTTTGTAAGGTTAAATATATGGATTCTAAAGGTTAGAATATGATGTAGTTTGCTTTGGTCTAGCCATTGAATTACCCTTGGAACATGCCTTGAACCTTTGAGTGAAACCCTTGGTTTTAACCCTTGAGGAATTTATTCATATGAGCTCCCAATTGAATGGTTGGAACCTTAGGCTTGATTTATCCTAAGGTGTGGGAACCTTAGTCTTGGGAGAAGCTTCTCTAGGAGCCACCTTGTGTGCACGTGAATCCTCATTTGATTTAGAAGGCATGTGATAGACCTTGGGAAATTAGAAGGCATGTGATCACCCTTTCGAAAGTGTCCACATGAGGGACACTTGGCCAATCCCAAGGACATGCACCCCCTTGGCCTAGAGGCATATATATGAGTGGAGTTGGATGGGTGGATACGTGCTCTCTCTTAGGAGTGTGGCCTTGATAGTCTTAGAATATGTTTATTTCACAACATTGGTATTAGCCATTAGATCTCTTGGAAAAGTAGTTTAGTGTGAAATTCATGAGGCCCGCTTATCTCTTCGCATGAGTTCATGAGGCCCGATTCTTTTTCTCCCGTTAGAAATTCCGTGATCTATAGTTAAAAGAACAAAACAACTCTAATGCATCATTAGATTATAGCTTTGCTCCGCTTTCGAATGGCACACACAGACGGTCATGCGCTCTCTTCAGTGTGGACAGAAGACAATCGCAGCCCATAAGTTCTTCTCTCGTTCGAGTGGAGATGTCCAATGGGAGTGCCTTTACTTGTAGTACTTTTTTGACGCACACTACTTCCTATGTGGGATTGACGTCGCAGAGTACACACCTTTGAGGCTATTTCCGTGTGAGGTGCGGATGGCGACTTGAAAGAGGGACCATCCACTTCTCTCCGGTGCTGACCACATCTCTGTAATCTGCCCCCATTGAGGATCAAACTCAAGACCTTCAGTTTACAAGACTGACGCTCTACCACTGAGCTATAGAGGCTCAAGCACATTTGAAGGCATTCCATTCAATTCAATGGAGTCAAGAATTTAGAAGATCAACGTAAGAAAGCTATGGTAAGAGGATTGAGTATCTCTATAGAGAAGTGTGGGAGCGGATGTGGATTGAGCATCTTTTGGAGCATCAAATAAGACTTCGTCAATTTATTGATGTGAGGGAAGTATACAATTTATCCTCTTTCTTATTTATTTAAATTGTTCTCTTTACATAGAATACATGTATGAGATATATAAGTAAAAGCATGAATGGATTTTATGAGTAAAGAGAACACAAAAACTAGATAGGAGTAATATATTTGCTATCATAAGCGTAGAAGACTTGCGACATACATTGAATAGTGCATGGAACCCATCTTTAATGGAAGGCCCATCATAGCATGGCATGAAGATGAATTAAACGATGTGCATATTATTGAAAGTAAATTCTCGAAATGGAATTCCAAGGTTGAGTTCCATGCATGCTTTAAAGAGGGGTTCAATTTTTGAACCCTATGCATGCTAAGCATCTTCAATTGAATTTGTTCTTGGCATACATTATGTATACAAAGATTCAATCATATATGCATGAATTGATGGGATCATGTATGCATGGGCTCATGGTACATGAGAAAAAAATTAAGTCAATAAATCGTAAGGTTAAGCTAGGAAATGACTTCTTTATGAGAAGTTAAAAGCATAAAAGCTTAATGGTATATTAATGTTATGTAAATTAATAGCTGTTAACTTTTGTGCTTTTTATATGTTGGCTTGATCCAAAAGCCAAACAAATTTAACTTGGGAAAAGGAACTTTAAGCTTCGAGTCCTACTTATGGACCCCCAAGTTCCATAATTCCCATGGCATACCTCGTGAGCAAGGCCAAGTACTTAAGCTTCAAATTCAACAAGTTTCTCTTCTTATTAAACCATAAATGGTAGTAATAAGAACTTGGATAAAAAAAATACAAAGGAGAAACTAGAAGCCGATATGAGACCCTAAACATATGGGGTAATCTTTGATCCTGAACAATGATAAGTTCATAAGATCTTCAACATATGATCATTGAGGACAATGATCACACTAAAAGGGGGAGAAAATGTCCTCAAATGACATATTAGGGAAAAAATGGTTGAACCATTTTTTTCAATAAGCTTCTTCCTTCATTGACAAGAGGTAGGATCCATTTGGAGGTTTAAGAAAATTTCTTCAAGAGTGAAGTGTTGTAACTCATTAAGAATATCTAGAGAAGAGGAAGATTAAAGGGTTGAAAGAAACTCTTAATACCTCTACTCCAAAATGTGCTCTATGAGTAAGAAACAATTTATCAAGATGGTTAAAAAGGTAACCATTTAGCAAAGCTTATGATTTTCTATATCCTTTGATAAAAGTGCCTACTTATGTCAATAGATGATATCTAGTATGAGAATACTAGCTCTATTATCAAATGACATAAACAAAGATAACTTTGATTGCATCTGATCAAGGAAATAGTTCAATGAAAACTTAATTTTCAAAGTCTTTTCAAGAGCAAATCAAGACTCTGTAAGAATGTGACTTTCAAAGATTTTGTTATATTTGATAAGACTAAAATGAAAGGAGTTTAATCCTTGAGTAAGAGCTAAAATTGTCTACACTAAGGTGAGATTGTAAATTGGATGGTATGGGAAGTCTAGGTTTACAATGTCACTTAAGTGGGTTTAGTGGTATGAGACACTGAACTTAAGGATAATGGAAGCTTAAGCTCAAGGATATTGAAGAGTTTTTTCAATCAAGGATTTAGCATAAATGAACCTCCCAATTGGATAGGAAATTAAATCAACATCAATTTCTTGTAGTTTTCGAGGATGAAAACTCCTTAAAGGGGGAAGAAAGGTATCATCAATATGATACTTCTAAGCAAAAGATATTCCTTAACTCTTTGATGAAAGTTAAGGAGTACATTGGATGTCCAAGTATCTAAGTATGTCTGAGTTAAATCTCAAACAAAGTAAGAACCAGATATGTGAGAAGGGAATCATTAAAGAATTCCATTTTGGCAAGTAAATTAAGCCAAAGATTTGACATAATCAGAGTAGGGCATTTGAGAATGGATAAAGACGGATCCAAAGTTTGGATCAATAAGCATGTCAACTTGCTTAAGTCAAAAGGGTGACATATAATTGTTGATACCTAAAAGGAGAATAGTTAATGGTTTAAAGAACATCAACATGATGTTGAAGACTTAAGCAAAGATATCAACTCGTGAAGGTATGAGTTGAAGATCCCAAGAAAATCCCATGGGTAAATATCATTTGAAAATGGGATCTAAAGGAGAAAAAACTTGATCTTATCTCATGTTAAATTAGCTAGAGGACTTTTGAGAAAGCCAAGTACCTAACTTGGTCAAACATATCAAACCTTTTATGGTTGGATAATTCAAGAGGCCTCCATTGGTCAAAAAGATCAAACCCTTTTATAGTGTGATACCAAGTAAAGTTCAAAGGTCAACCTAAAGAGATCTTTGAATTAACTGGCACTATATTAGAAACCATGGTCTTTGCTCTCATGAAAATGATGCCAAGGAGTTCCAAGATGGAATTCATGATCATGGTAAATGATCAGAGAGCATTGAAAAGATAAGGGCAAAGAAGGTGGAAACATTAAGGATGTGGTTCTACAGATTGGAGAAAGAACACACTAGTATGGGACAATGAGAACTAACTCCCATTGAGATTTTTCTCTGATGGCCAGAGAGAAAATAGGATCAAGATTCAATAGGAAACATCACGATAAGCTTTAAAGATAAGACCATTTAGATTAAGCTCTTAGGCTCATTATGAGGTGTAGAAATGTACCTCCTTGAACTAATTTAATACACCTAGTTGTATGAACAAAAGGGTAAAATAGAATGAACATCCTAGAAAAGGCAATCCTTTATCCTCTTAAGTAGATGCATTTTTCTTAATAAAATGCATAACAAATTTATATGGAACAATAAATTTGGATAAGTAAGAGGGTAAAGAATTTTGGGAGTCGACCAAGTTAAACTCCAAAAGTAAAGTCAAGCCTATTCAAGTACCTTGAATGAAAGAATGATCTATAAAAGATTTTCTTTTGAGTCTTTGGTGACAATAAGTGATTCAAGAATGTTCCTAGCAAGATATGGGATATGATGCCTAGAAGCAGGTATCTTTCTTGCAAGACCTTGGAACCAAAGCTGCAAAACTTGAATCATCTAAAATCCAATAGAAAATCTAGAGGGTATCTTGATGGCCTGATAAAGCATTATTCTCAATTATTTTGAGGATTTGAAGGAATTGGTTTAGTAAGCTCTCTTTCTCTTTGCAAAGCCTTGGTGACCTTTGAGGTTAATATACATAACTATCTCGAGTATGAACCATAATCAATTCAAGATAGTTAGTACTAATTCTCATTGGAAAGAACTGGCTAACAAAGAACAAGGTAGAGACCCAAATAATTCCAATTCCTAAAGTCATCTTTGGATCTAAGTCTTGAATGTTAAAAACTTCCAAAAGGATTAAACTCTATTATGAGAATTAATCCAAGGAAAATCAAACATGATCAAGATAGGGATCCACTTATAGACATGAACTTGTAGATTGGGTATATTATCATTCCGAATACTTGAGCTCTATGTTTCAAGAAAAGTTGGATGATAGAAATAAGTCCAGCTAAGTTGCCAAGGAATGAGAAGATAGTATTTCTCCTCAATTTATTGAGCATGTTTTGGCAGGGACTCACTAGACCCACTTTACTAAATTCACATCTTTAGCTAAGTCCTATCAAATACAAATAAAGTATTTTTGTATTTGAAAAGAACTATAAAAGAATAAGTTAAGTTCAGAACATATGAAGATTCCTCTCCTTTCTATTAAAAGTGGAAGATGAATCTAGATTCTGGCCCTTTCAAGATAGAGATAGGATCTCTATCATAGACTCCTGAAATTATAAATTTCTAGGGAAGTAAAAAGTGTATTGAAATATATTATTTTATGGAGCTCAAGGTTTGTGAAATTGCCAATAGAAAAAGACCACCAAAGAAGTCCACCCATCTCACTAGTCCATAGGTACCAGGCATGCATGTACATTCAGGTGGACTAAAAGAAAGTGATTTGGGCAGGGATTTTGGTTCCTTTTTTTTCAGATTAAGGAAGGGATTAGCCTTTTTCTGATTACTGGAAACGAATCTAAAGAGAGAGATGGCCATGCTCAGAATATAGATCATGGTGCACGGGGGAATACTTCACATATTAAACCTACACGCATTTTCGAGGATGAAAATGTTAAAGGGGGGAAGAATGTTGTATAATTCATGGGTTCATAAGGTTAAACATATGGATTCTAAAGGTTAGAATATGATGTATGTTTGCTTTGGTCTAGCTATTAAATTACCCTTGGAACATGCATTGAACCTTTGGGTGAAACCCTTGGTTTTAACCCTTGAGGTATTTATTCATATGAGCTCCCAATTGAATGGTTGGAACCTTAGGCTTGATTTATCCTAAGGTGTGGGAACCTTAGTCTTGGGAGAAGCTTCTCTAGGAGCCACCTTGTGTGTACGTGAGAGAAGAATCCCCATTTGATTTAGAAGGCATGTGATAGACCTTGGGAAATTAGAAGGCATGTGATCACCCTTTGGAAAGTGTCCACATGAGGGACATTTGGCTAGACACTTGGCCAATCCCAAGGACATGCACCCCCTTGACCTAGAGGTATATATATGAGTGGAGTTGGATGGGTGGATACGTGCTCTCTCTTAGGAGTGTGGCCTTGATAGTCTTAGGATATGTTTATTTCACAACAGCATGTTTCTCACACAGAGGAAATAGCATAAAGATATGCTCACTAAATTCAAAATGGAGAATACAAAGGTTGGAGGTGCTCACATGGAGGTAAGTTTTAGGTTGAGTGCTCATGAACGTGAGCTGATTGAAGATGTAATTCGCTATTATAGTCTACTTGGAAGCCTAAATTATGTGACATTAACTAGAGTAGATATTTTGTATGGAGTAAGTGTGTTGAGTTATTTCATGCATATTCCAAGGAAGCCTCACATGGAAGCTTCCAAAAATTCCTAAAATATTTGAAGGGGACAATCAATGAAGGACGATACTATCCAAATACAATTGATATAGATATTAAACGCTTTTCTCATGTAGATTGGGCATGTTGTAAAGAGGATAGGAGAAGCATTTCTAGATACCTTACTTTTGCAAGTACAAAATTGATCTCATGCTCTTCAAAGAAGCAACCCACAATTTATCTTTCATCAATACAAGTTGAGTATAGAGGACTTGCAAATGCTACACAAGAAGCTATGTGGAATAGAACCCTTTATTCTGATTTAGGGTTGAAGAATTCTATTCCACATATATTTGGAGATAATGTTAGTTAATTATCATTATGTCAAAGAGAAGATTATGAGTAAAGAGATTAAACTCTCAAATGTATCAACTCATCAAGATTGTGCGGATATGATGATAATGGCCTTGGATGGAAGAAAATTAAATAGATTCAAATCAATGATTGGATTGCATGAAATCTTGAAGGACTAAAAACTCAAACATATTAGGCTTGAGGGGGATCTATTGGTACATTTAGCAAGCCTAAGAGCTTTGCTAAGCTCTAAGGACTACACACTTAAATTAAGAGATCTCACATGAGAATTCATGCTTGTGAATTCATATTTTATTTACTTTTGATAAATGTAAAATTTAAGAAAAGGAAGAATCTCATGAGGTTAAGAATTTTAAATGAGTATAAAAAATATATCTCTTAGCGATAGATGTAAGATGAGTTTGGAGAGGATTTGAGCAACAAAGTTGAGCCTACATTGAGCTCACACTATTTGTGTATTCCAGTGCACTACCTTTATTTCATATGTGCAATATTATTCATATTTTGATTAAGTTCATTGAATCAGTTTCTATCTATTGTCTAGCTCAATTTCGTCATCATTATAGTGAACTTCTAAACTCAATTTCTCTGTGTCTAGCCATTCTTTTTCTATAATTTAACTTGGATTAGTTAGCATAAAGTATCTATTATCTACATAGCAAATTTTATCAAGTCTAAATCATTAAATCCAGAGATATGAACTTGAGTAGCTGATTGTGTCTGCACATCCTTTAGATCTTCAAAAGTCGGTATGACCCCTTGACTTGCTAAACTCATTTCTTCTTGTATGGTGCTCATGAAATAACTTTCTTTAGTTAGCTATACACTTTAATTAGATGTGTGCAAAAGATCTCTGATCAATTCATACTAGATTTTGAGCTCTCAACATAACACTAATACCTTCTCTTCTCAAAATAGAAGGTTCTTTGCATTTCTTGTAACTAGAAGTTATCTGTTTGGGTGCAAACATTTGAGAGCAATGCTTCAAAGGACTTAGTGGTTCTATATGCACTCTTGAGAAGCTAAAGAGGTCTTCTAAGCATCTCTGAAGTTAGATTGGCAAGTGTAGCATAGGTTTTTGCAACACCACTACATTTTTGGAAACAACAAATCATCTCCTCACACTCTTTGAGTGACCTCTAAGTGAGGTGAAGGGCTTTGGTGTGCAGAACAAGAGGAGGAAGGAGGAGATGGAGGGAGAGAGAAGAGAGGAAAGACGCGCAGACATGTGTGGGAGCCTCGAAACCCACATAATGAACTCTCTCTTGAGGCAATGCTCTATATATGATGTATATATATGAATATGGGGGTAAGGTCACATGACCCTTACATCCCCAACAATCTCCCACTTAAGGGTCAATGTGACCATAAGTGGAAAAATATACAAAGAATGATATAGGACTATACAATAATGTATAGGAAGAGTCCGGATCTCAACCCATACTAGATCAGCCTACACCAACCGCCTCAAACAAGGTGTATCCATGCACCTCAAACTACTCTAGACTCATATCGATAAGAGTCGAGCTCGTATCTAACTGATGCAAGAACTCATGAAGTTCCTGCAAAGCTCCCACTCGCTCTATGCCTGTGTCAAATCATCGAACGACTGACAACTCCAAGTGCAAATGCTCCAATCGCAACTGTAGTATCTGGTCTCGAGCATAACAACTCATACATCAGACTCCCGAATGTTGATGAAACATGTGCTATACTGGCTAACCTAAGTATGTCAGCCACGCCTGTATCCAAGGCATCCAAAGCACCATCATCAAGACCAACATGTCCTGGCATATATGTGTCAACATCTAGCATGAGCAAATCCAAGAATGACTGCATGATAGATGACTCATCAATATCTAGATCAATCATCCTATCAACCAAGGATGTGTCTAGCTGTGCATCCTGAGAGCTAGTATGCTCTCCTATACACTGTGTATCATAAGAGCTATCCCACTCTACCACACCAAGTGTATCATCATGCTCCATATGAGCTAACTGCACAACATCAATACCAAGGTCAAACTGATGATCACTCTCTAACTGAGTATCATCATAATGCTCTACATGAGCATCTACATCATGCTCTAAAGCATCAATCTAATCATCCAAAGTCTGCTCTATAAGAGCATCCATATGATCAATAAAAGCATGCTCTACATAAGCATCATGAGCATCCAAAACATGCTCTACATGTGCATCCATCTGAGCATCTGAATCCTGCCATAAATGTGCATCATGAATGTCAATACACCTATGTGTAGGTAGACAAAATGAGACATGATGAGTCTCACATCGCACATAAGGCTGAACTCCCGCTGAGACGAGACTGTCTCTCACATGAAGTACCTACAGTGGATACATGTGCCCAATCCTAGCACCTCTGACAAGCATAAGTTGTCCCAACTGCAACTGAAAATGATGCTCACCAAGGAATGCATAATATCTGCTCTCCTGTAACTAGCTAACTGAAATAAAGCTCATAGGGAATGAAGGCACATAGCGTACATGTCTGAGTATAAGTGGTGCTCCACTAGGTAGCATAAAACATATATCTCCTGCACCCTCAATGTCATATGTCATTCCATCAGGCAATTGCACACATCCAAGACTCTTACCTGAGAATCGACAAAACCACTCACGATGTGGAGTAACATGAAAAGTGGCTAATGCATCAAGCAACCAAGCCATATGCGTGCTATCCAATGAACAAGAGGAATCCTGAGATGAACCATAGGAGAAAGTGATATCACCATTACTAGCATAATCAATAGCCATATACTCTCTTGAAATCACTACCTGACCTGCATCACGTGCATATCTCTGACATCGTCATTGCATCCGCCTGAAGCAACGTCGTCGAATATGGCCCTCATGACCACAATGCCAACATCGAAGTCGTCGATGTGATCTATGTCTCACATGAGTCAATGGACTCGCATACATATCATGTAGTCTCTGCCATAATGCACTACTCGTCTCCTCATACATAACAGACTCATATATAGAATCCACAAGCTGTAATCGGATAGTGCAGCTGGCCAATGCATCCATATCCATCCATACGTGATCGGGCATGTCACGAGGCCTCTGTGCATCTCTATGCACATACATGTGTAACCCTGCACGAACCAATGTATGCCACATCTGAGCTTTTCATCTCGGAAAGTCAGTGCTATCAAATCGAGAAGACAGCATGCTGGCAATCCGATAGACTAGCAATGTAACAAGAGACTAGAAACAATACTCTATCCTAAATAGGATCACACCTGCATATCCATATGCATAACTCAAATCACAAATGTCTCGATGGAGAAGGAACCATGTGAACCACCTGTCTGGCATAACCATGCATCTAGCATGCACATAAAACCATGAGCATAAGCTTGCTCACCAAGTCTCCAAAAGTGACCACGTAGATGTGAAAGAATCCTGGGAAAATTTTGGCAAAGTATCCCCTGTAAACTGAGCAATCAAACAAGATAACCAATAACAAAAGAACAATGAGTAATCTGTCACCACCTGTCACTGATCAAATCAAGAAGATAATGGCAACTACATGTGCCAAAAAACTAATGGCAATACACGCCAATACAATGGAGATGCATCTCCCACTCAAGAATGAATCATGCAAGATGGTCCAATCTATCACAAATAACCTGTGACCAAGTCCAAATGAATGGAGATAAACAATGATCCAAAGCTATCGCAAAAGCTTCAAGATCCACTAGAGCTCCTTTCTAGCATAAAAGCCGGTGAAATTTCGGCAGCATCTCCTCTGTAAAATGGACTCTAGAACCAAAATAACCATGTGGGAATCACCATCCACATATGCCAAGAATCACACTGGCAAATATATATCAATCAATGAACAAATGCTAATAATGGTGACAAACGAATGTGTAACTGAGGCTCCAATCTGGATCACGTACTTGTAAAGAAAACAAAGATACAAGTACCAACCAAGATCCAAAATCAACTCTCACAGAATTGTGTGCAACTGGTAGCTTAACTAAATCCATAACCAAGTGGCATAAGCAAGATGTAGACCACAATGCCACTACACATCCATGATCGAACTCATGATGACATAAACCTCAAAGAAGAGTATACCACAATGTCATCTTACATGCCAAACACATGACAAGATCATGCTCTAATCTCATATGGAGGAGCTACCACAGTGATCATATATGTACAATGCCTTGAAACTCTAAAAATAAGAGCTTGCACACCAAAAATTCTCTCTCGAAGAAGTTCCAAGGCAAATTCAACCTCCAAGTGCAACTAGGGTTCTTATAGTGAAAATGTATTTCTCTGTGTTTTGCTGTTTTAGAGGTGATAACCTCTGAATCTGAATTTTTGCACTTCAGCAAACTTCAAGATCTGACTCTTGGCTACGTAATGAGATAAAGAACGCCTCAATCGGAGGTGTGTAGCTCAAGATATGCTCAAAACAAGCACCTACTATCAATTTCACTTTCACTTGCAACAATACTGCTCTGTATTATGAAATTTTGGAAACCTAAAACTCAGAATCTGGATCTGAGTTCTTCTACAAAAATGTAGCTATCTTTCCAAGCTACGAACAGCAAGTTAAGTCATCGCATTCCGATTTGTAGAACTCAAGTTATGACAAAAAAACTGACCTGCTGTCCTACTCAATGTAGATTCGCCTTCTACAATTCTCTATGTTTTTTGAATTTTCGGCACTTCAGAAGTCCGAAACAGGTTCTACGCCCTTCCGTGAAGTTGTAGCTCTCTATGTTACCTACGCAGAGAATTTTAAAACGAGTCAATCCGAGCTTCGTAGCTCGAGTTATGGCCGAAATACTGAACAACTATCAAGAGATGCCGACCTGCACTTCTATCTCTTCTCACCTAAGCTTCCATTGAAGCTTCTTGCACACTAGCCTTCAGCATGCTCTGATACCAATGAAGGCCTTTGGTGTGCAGAACAAGAGGAGGAAGGAGGAGATGGAGGGAGAGAGAAGAGAGGAAAGACGCGCAGACATGTGTGGGAGCCTCGAAACCCACATAATGAACTCTCTCTTGAGGCAATGCTCTATAGATGATGTATATATATGAATATGGGGGTAAGGTCAGATGACCCTTACATCCCCAACATGAGGTTGCAAACAATGACATGTGTCTCTCTTCACAAGCAACCAACACCAAGGATAGATAGTCTATCTTGCAGAGTATGGGTCTCTATATAGGAGAATCCGAATTGATTTTATTTAAGTTGTCTGGCATGTAGTCTTGAATTATACAAAGGATCAATATTTTTCCACATTCAAACTTTGCATTGAAGCCAAAAGCATGACTTTTCCTCATTGTGGAAGACAACCTATGATAGCATAAACCATCTAAAGCTATAGATGCGTGTTGATTAGCTCCCCAAAAACTTTTTTAGAGAATTTTGAGGAATTTTGGACTCTTCAAGGAAGTAGAATAAACAATATGAAGTTGGAAAAGATCTCGGAAATAGATCTGTATTAAATTTGCAAGCTAATCCACATTCACAAGTGGAGTTACAAGTTAAAAACAAACACCTAAATCCATATGAAGGGAAGAAGCTTTAACAAGGTAATTAGTTTGAAATTTGGCTATTCTATCGCACTCAATGGAAAATTAGGAAGCATATAAGCTTAAGCAATGGCAAAGTATACTACCAAATTAGACAAGTTGAAGAAATGGAACTATGGACCTCAAAGGTTTTGGGTTAGCAATTTCTTCATGGAAAGGGACTATAGGGATTAAAGAGAGTTAAGCCCAGGCCTCAATATGTATATCTACTCACGCAAGTACAAGCAAGTGAAGTGAATGAGTGGATTGAAAGAGATATGTGAGTCATATTCATCCTATCTGACATATTAGTAATACCATGATCAGACATATCCATGACTTGGAATCACCCAAGAAGATGTGGCTGGCTTTGGAGAGATATTACTCCACCTCCACAAATGCTTAAAAGATCCAAATTAAGATTGAAATGGAAAAACTAGGGAAAGATTCAAATAGCATCATCAATGATTATATCCTCAAGGTAAAAAAGATTGAGCATGTCTTAGGATCAATATGCAATTACATCAATGATGATTATTTGGTAGCTCATAAATTAAATGGGCATATAGGTGATAAAAAATGGAGGTCATTTTCTACTTCAGGATATATGAAGGAATCATTATGGGATTTTGAGTAATTAGTTGCACACATGAACCTCAACGGAGGACATTCAAAGGGAAATGAAGCCCAAGTCTTTCATGTAGATAACGGCAATGGGAAGAGAGGTGCACACAATAGACAAGGTAGAGGTGGAGGAAGCACAAGCAATAATCATGAAGGTTCAAGTCAAAGATATGGCACGATGGAGAAAGGAAGATCAAGAGGAAGAGGAAGTTGACATAAAGGATAGCACTACACAAAGGAATGATACAATTGTCACGAACGGAGCCACTTTGCAAGATATTATTACTCAAATGACAATAAAAGACACTACAAGAAGAATCAAGGTAACTTTCCAAATTACTTCTAATACATCAAAGAATGATAATATCCTAGCCATGATGCAAGGGTGTGGTAGAAAAGATGGCATATATTGATATATTTTGGTAGTGATGTGGGTGAATGCACTTCGACCATCGGGGCACTTTTTTCCCTCTTTAGGAGGTTTCCTTCCCCTGACTTGTATACACACCTATAACCCTAATGGGTCACTTGTCTTTGTACATTCTCTTGGTAATACATTTAGTATTGTGTGTCTCAGAGCACGTCACCACTTCATCACAATCTCAAAATCGCACGAAGATTGGAGTGCATACTAAGGGTGATTACAAGTTTAAAACAGCTTTGTTGCATGGTGTTGAAACCATAATTTGAGCTTGTTTTGGCCTCCAAACACATAATCATAGTGGCTTTGTAGGAAATTTTGTATGTTTGTGCCAAAGATATACATAGGTTTTAGTTCACTTGTATGAGCACCTCAAAGTTTGTTAGAGGTTTAGCAAAACTCGACAGGGTAGTTTTGTTGAGCTTTTAGATATACAATCAGTTTTCTGCATTAGGGTATTTTAGTCAGTGGCCATGGCTGAAAGCAGTGATGTATTTCATATGTTGGCTATTTAAGTTATGTTAGATGGTACCAACTACCCATTAAGGGCTTATATGACACGTCATATATTGGTCACAAAGGGATTTTTTAATATAATTGTGCAAGGTGTTGGAAAACATCCTATTATGCATGTAGATAAAGTTATTGAAGCTATAGATAAAGTTATTGAAGCTCATGTAGATCACATCATAGATGGTGATATTCTTTAGGTTCATTTTTGTGTTGCAATTCTTGTTGCACCTACTGTAGAGCAACTTTGTTGGGATGGCAAAGATGCTTAGGCACATCCATTGATAGCCTTGTCTGTCAAATGTGCCATTACTCTATACATCACTCTTGCAGAATAGAAAAGGATGCTTGGGATACACTTATCACTTTATACCGGGCAAGGAATGAGGCTCATGTTGCTAACCTCCAAAAGTAGTTGGAGAATGAGCACATGAATGAAGGATACTCCATTGATAGTTTTTTGAAAAAGATCAAATATTTGAAGGAGAAATTGATTTTTTTTTATGAAGTTTGCTTGATAAATCACTTGTGCAAAGTGTTCTAAATGGTCTTCTAGATCCCTATAAGAGTTTTCCTTCTACTCTTTGATTGATGATGAAAGGCAATCCAAATTCCTTAACAATTGAGGAGTTAGTCTCTATTCTATTGCACGAACACTAGTCCAGGTAGAATAGGTCCATTATGTGTGTCTTTCTTGGCTAGTCAAAAGGGCAAAGCTAAATGGAGCTCATCCACTAGTAAGGAGAAATTTTCTAATTCTCCACAATCAAAGAAAAGTCTGCTAATCTTGTGCAAAATGAACAATGGGCATTTACAATTGTTTGCAGTTATGACCCATCTTCTCATGAACAATGTATGTTTGCAGTACACTTAGATGTTTGGTACTTTGATAGTGGGGAAACCAAACATATTAGCTTGCAGTGTCATTTCTTCACTTCATTGGAGCCTTCCCCTACAGAGAATACTCTCATATGCATCAACAACTCCTCTTATCCTATCATGGGATTTGGTAAGATCATACTGAGTATTATTGATGGTAGTTCTTTTACATTGTTAGATTCTTTATTTGTGTTAGGGATAAAAAGAAAATATGTTATCAGTTTAAAGGCATGCATGGGTATATCCATCAAAAGCAAAGTCTAAAGTGTTTATGTGCTTCAAACACTTTTTGGTTTTGGCTAAAAATTGGTCTACATGTAAAATGGGCACCCTCCATTTTGATCAAGGAGGGGAATATATGTTTCCTAGCTTTAATGTATTTTTGGCTAAAGGTGGGATAAAACATCAGTGCACAATTCCATATACACCTCAATAGAATGGAGTTGTTGAAAGATGAGTAGGTCACTCATGGAGATGGTGAGGTAAATGTTCAAGGGTCAAGCTTTACCACATAGTTTCTTGCTTGAGGCTGTTATGTGTGTAGCATATGTACTTAACAGGTGTCCCACTAAAGCATTATAGTCTATAACCCCATATGAGGCTTGGCATGGTTGCAAGCCATATGTTGCTCAACTGTGCATCTTTGGTTGTCTCGCCTATGCATTAGTCCCCGAACAACGATATAGGAAATTGGATGATAAACCAGTGAAATATATTTTTGTTGGGTACAATTTTGAAAGCAAAGGCTATTGTTTATATCGTCCATAGATTAAGTGCATTTTGGTAAGCTGTGATGTTTTTGTGGAAGATGCAATTCAACCATAACTTTCATGTACTAGGAGACATCACTTAGCTCCAAAGATATGTATGACACTTTGCTAACCCTTTTTATAGGTGGAAAGTCTAGTTCTAGTCCAAATGAGGCAATTTCTTAGCTTTTATAGGTTTCATGTGATGATGCAAATCATTCGATTTCTGATGTAGACTTACATGATGCACTTGTTGATGAGAGATCTAATATAGAGGAGGCAAAAACTATGCCTAAATGGTTGGTGTAGACTTTATGAGATAGAAATTCCCAAATTTTTTTGTGAAGCATGTGAATTGGGAAGGAAAGGAGGGCTTTCATTCTTGAAGAATACACAAAGGAAAAAATTTCCTCTTGTACCCTATTCACCCCAACATATAGAGACCAAAGAAGGACTCCTCAACGGGAGAAAATAGGTATTTGGTAGCTCATAAACTAAATGGGCATATAGGTGAAAAGAATTGGAGGTCATTTTCCACTTCTGTATATATGAAGGAATCATTATAGGATTTTGAGTAGATAGTTGCACACACGATGAACAAGGATATGAACTTCAATGGAGGACATTCAAAGGGCAATGAAGCCCTAGTCTTTCATGTAGATAGCGGCAATGGCAAGAGACGTGGACACAATAGGCAAGGTAGAGGTAGAGGAAGAACAAGCAATGATCATGAAGGTTTAAGTCAAAGATATGGAGCGATGCGGAGAGGATCAAAGAATGATAGTATCCTAGCCATGATGCAAGGTTGTGGTAGAAAAGATGGCATATATTGATATATTTTGGTAGTGATGTGTGTGAACACACTACGACCATCGGGGCCCTTTTTTCCCTCTTTAGGGGTTTTGTTCCCCCGGTTTATATATATGCCTATAACCCTAATGGATCACTTATCTTTGTACATTCTCTTGGTGATACATTTACTATTGTGTGTATCAAAGCAGGTCACCACTTCATCTAGGGTATTGTTAACACCCCTCTGATCACAATCTCAAAATTGCATGAAGATTGGAGTGCATACTCAGGGTGATTACGAGTTCAAACGTAGCTTTGTTGCATGATAGCGCCTCTAATCACACTATGATAACACCTCTGTATGAAATTTTGTGTGTTTGTGCCAAAGATATACATAGGTTTTAGTTCATACATAGGTTTTAGTTCATACATAGGTTTTAGTTCACTTGTATGACCACCTCAAAGTTTGTTAGAGGTTTAGCAGAACTCGCTAGGGTAGTTTTTTTCAACTTTTAGATATACAATCATTTTTATGCATCACGGTATTTTAGTCAATGGCCATGGTTGAAAGCAATGATGTATTTCATATGTTGGTTGTTCAAGATACATTGGATGGTACCAACTACCCATTATGGACTTATATGACACTTCATATATTGGTCATAAAGGGATTGTGGAATATTGTGCAGAATGTTGGAAAACGTCCTATTATGCATGTAGATAAAGTTATTGAAGCTCATGTAGATCACATCAAAGATGTGTTGAGATATCAAGCTCAACATGTGATGATCCAGGATGACACGTATCAATTTTTCATTTCTCTGACATGCATAGTGGTCACGCCGATATATGTCAGGGATACTTCATTGAGCTTTATTAGATTTATCTACCGAGAGTGATGGCACATTTTTTCTTGCCAGCTCACTCACTCATGGACATTAGTTTTTTCCTTATGTACTGGTCTTTATATATTTCACTTGTTTTCTTGTTTTAGGTCATTCTTATACATTCCTTTTTATGTAATAGAAGAAGAAGAAGAAGAAGAAGAAGATCATTTCTTCCTTGCCTCAATCTAAGAGTGTGCTTCTCTTTGATTGTGAGAGTGTGTGTGGGAGCTCTCTTCTCCTTATCTCCTTCCTCCTGACATGGTATCAGAGTCAGCGTGGTTGTAGAGAGCACCTGGAGAAGGCGACGATGAAGAGTACACAGCAAGGCGTGGAGAAAACGCGATTCACAAATGACCTCCATTTGCTACGAAAATCAACGTGAAGGTAGAAGACCTCAAAATATTTTTGAGAGTTTTCCCTTTAGGGTCACTTGTTTTTGACAGATCAAGGTTTCGGAGCCATCTCGACCTCCATTTCGAGCCTACAAGGTGGGGCCCACATGAAAACCAGGTCACTTTTAGAAACTATAACTTGTGCAGTGTTCGAAAACACTCATATATTCCAGATCAAGAATTTCAAGCAATTCTGTGTATTATTGATACACGAAAACTATGTTTTTATGAGATCGAACTGTCACATCATAGTGCGACAATGTTCAAGCAGAAGTGCTGCTTGTAGTGTTTTGTAGTGTTTTGAATTGCTACAGAAATGGCAAACGCAGATGGAATGAGTCTGCTTATGAGTGATAAGCTGGAAAAGAACAACTTCCATGCTTGGAGATTGAGAATGACAAATTTCCTAATGGGAAAAGGCTACTGGAAGTACATCGAAGGAGAGAACGAAAATGCTCCACAGTTACTAGATAGGAATCGGACTGCAGAACAGTTAAGAGCATATGAGGAATGGAATTAAGGAGCATGAAAGGTAATGTACTGGCTATCTCTTAGCATATAGGATAGCATAATTGGGTAGATACAGGACTCCAAAACCCCGAAAGAGGCTTGGAATAGTTTGGTCACATCATACAAGACCAATACAAAGGCACAGAAATTGCAACTCAAGAATGAGTTGCATACATTGGAGAAAAAGAGCATGTCGGTAAGTGACTACACTTTGAAAATCAAAATCATATGTGGGTCACTTGCGTCTATTGGCGTGAATGTAGATGATGATGATAAGGTTGAAGTGTGCCTTTGTGGTGTAGGAGCTGCATATAAGCAGTTCACAACTTCTATACAAACCAGGGAAAATATTCGGAATTTTGGTGATTTGGTATCCATGTTGATTATTGAAGAAAAGAATCTTGGTGAGGATTCAAACTCCCAAGGAAAGCCCAGTTCTGGGCAGGCATTCTACTCCGACAGAGGAAGAGGTAGAGGTAGAGGTTTTGGAAATGGAAGAGGAAACAGTAACCAAGACCAAGGTTGTGTACTTGAGCCAAGAAGACTCAAGGACTTGTGCCAATGAGACTATACCTCAATTGCCATACAAGTGCATATAGTGGGATCTTTAACACACATTTAAATGTCAATCCTAAGGAACGACTTACCAAGTGTATGAAGACGTGTGCACACGTGATAGAAAATGAAGTGGTTTAGCTAGCATGCATGAGAAAAGACTACTACCTCTCACACTTACTGAAATACTGAAAGTGTTTGCCGCAAGCCTCTTTTCAGCAGTTTTGGTATTTTGAGGTTTTCTCCCAGCCCAGAACTCCGAACATAGGCAATAGGGTACTCGTTTCGAAGCTCTCGACGAGACACATCCAACAGTGGTGGTTTCACTCAATTCTGACCACTCCGCCTCAAGTTATGGCAAAAACAGTGAATGATCGGAATCACAAATACCCGCGCCACAGCTTCTCCTAGCTTACGCACGCACTACAGCAGCTCAAAACAAAGGGGAAGGGGTAGACAACAGTCCTACACATGCATTTCAAGCATAACACACACATACAAGAGCAAAATGAAGATCAAAATCAGCAAGGAAGAGCCAAACTCGAAAATTCTGAAGCGCTCCTTGTTCACAATGGCAAGAGTTTTTTACAAAGAGTCACAAAGTGACTTATATACATGAGCCTTAAGTTTGGTCCTTTCACACAAGTGACCGGCACTTTTTATTCACTAAGAGACTAATTTCCTACTATTGTACATGGGTAATCTCTATTCTTCCGTGGGGATGCATCTAGAGGACTCCTCTAGTGCATTTACAATGGAAATATATTACAAGAATGAATATAATACAAAAGTTTGATGTTCAAATTGGAAAAATGTTGGGGCCCGTCTTTTTCTCTGCTTTGTGCGCTCTTTAGCTCTGCAACACTCTCCCCCTCTTCGTCTCTGTCGTCCCTTGACAGACTTTGCTTCCCGCACACGTCCAGTGGTCAGTGTTGCCTGATTCTTGATCTTGCATTACGTTTTAGAGGCGCTCTGCTTTTCTCCGCACGCTCCCCTTGGTCAGTGTTGCCTGTTGTTAAACAGACATGCAGATTTGATGGCCTTCTTGATTCAAGCTCTACTACTCGAGAGCCTGTTGCACTTGTCTTGCCTGTTGTTTTGGGTTGCCACGCACGCCACCAGTGACTATGAATGTGCTGTTCTTAGTCACCCTCTTAAATTTTTCAGCCTCTACCCCTTTATAACTTTTGGTCCTCTGATTTGTCCTGGTTGCACACATCGGACCCTGTTGTATTGCTTTGAGGCTGTTTACTTCTTTTCCACTGTGCATGACCTAGATGCTTTGCATTTTTGCCTGATGCGTGCCCCTGCGGGGCTCTGTGCAGAGATGGGTAATGCGCCCCTGCGGGGCTTCCTGCAGAGCTATGTATCTATTGCAGCGTCTTAGACTTTGATTTTCTTCTTCTTTTCTTTTTGCTTGATTATCCCTCTACACGTCCCTCCTCCTGAACTCTGTCGTCCTCGACAGGCTTTTTGTGGCGACGTGTGTATGTTTGTATGGCTTGTCGCTCTCTTTGATTTAGCAGATTCGCGTGACACAGCATGAATTCCTTCCATTGCTGAGACTTTACTCCATCTTCTGGCGCCTGTCTATGATCAGCAAAGAAACTTGTTTCATAGGCCACCAGCCTTGCATTCAAATTGGAAGTCATTTTAACAAAAATTTCTGAATCAATTTCGAAGAAGCCTGTAAAAAATGCTGCTTCAAAGGTCTGCATGTACGGCGATGGCAAAAACATAAGGCGAGAATAATATGCCATAATGGTGAGTCGGCTGGGAATGGTAGATAGATCAAAAATCAAGGCCTCTGAGCCTTGCGTAATTCCAATGAGATTCAAAAAGGTATATTTGGCATGTTGGAACACCTTTAGCACTGTTAATAACATGCTGAAAATTTTATTGGTCATTTTGACCGCTAAGTCTGGAACTGAAGCGTATCTGGAAATCCAAAATTCCATTGTCTTTACCATATATTCTTCGGTTGGTAGGTAATTATGTGGCGGACTAGGTAATAAAGGGTAGTTGAGCCACTGATTATTGATATTGCCTTGGCGCTGTCCTTCCCAAAATTGCGTCCAAGATCGTCTACGGGGTACCGGACAAAAAGATGGATTGACTTGAAGTTCATATGGTGATGCTTCCCACTGTACCCTCAACGTTGGATGTTTCTCTAAAATCTTTCTGCGCCATATCGGATCCGCCTTCTCGAACTCCTCTTGAGTGTATTTAAAAGTGTCATGCCTGAATTGAAGGTTGTGGTCCGGATCTTTATTCGTTGTAGACTTTATATAATATCTAGTTTGCTCTTTAAGTAGTCCGTATGGTACATTGAATGGCTTCAAAATTTGTTCCATTTGTTTATTATCTATCTGAGCCTCTTTCATGATCTTGATGATCTGATCTTCAAATTCCGCAGTAAGCTGGGACACCAGTAGTGCCCTTTCTGGTCTGCTCAGTTCTGCAATTTCTCGTGTGTTAGGTTCGAATGGAACCTCCTTTTCCGCCCTTATTGGTGAATGATACGAGGGGGGAGAGAGAGGACGTACCTCTTCCTCCACAGTAGCCGTGGTCTCTGGTGGAACTACTGGTGTCCCCTGTTGTGCTCGCTGCTGTAAGTGCTCTTGAAGCTGTTGGATTAAATCATCTTTTTGCTTGTTTTCCTCTTCGGCCTTAGCAATGGTTGCCTCGTGTTTCATTAGTTCCTGAGCGACAATGTTCATGTGCTCTGTGTCTTCCTTACACTGTCGCAGGTAGTTATTCTCTGCTTTTTTCCATTTCGTTCTGAGTGCAGCTGTGTCCTCCATATATCTCTTTTCCCAATCAGCAATTGTCTCTTGCTCCTTCTTGAGCTGATCTGATGATACATGATCACTTTCTCTTCTAATCCTTTGATGTCTGTTTCCGGTTTGTGTTGTACTTCGACTGGTTGGTCATTTAAAAGAGCAGCCATAAGCTCTTTGTTTCGTTGTCGTAATGCTTCTGCTTCATCCATGTACACTTTAATCTGGGATTCGAGAAGTTTACTTCTGGATGTCATGCGTGCCTTTTCAGCTTCATTTGCGTGTAGTTTCTTGGTGATATCTTGTAGTTGTGCTTTTAATTTCTCGTTTTCTGTTTCTAGCATGCTATATTTGCTTCTAATTGCTTTCAGTTCAGTTTCTTTTTGTACTACCCGTGCTTTTTCTGTTTCTAGCTCCGTAGAGAGATTCTTACCCCATTTTTGAAGTTCAATTTTGTCTCGCATGGCTTGGTCATAATCTTCATCAGCATCAGCCATAAGTTGCTGTGTATCTAGGGCAGTTCTGATCATGTCCTGCACCACAGGCTTGAGCTGAGCTATATCCACATTCAGCCATGTCCTTGGTATATCCGGGGTTTCTCCTGTTTGTACATCTTTTCCTTTTTCGCTATGGATCGTTTCATTGTGTGGTTGCCTGATTTGGAGATGTACTTGCGGTTCTGCGTCATCGTCCACCACATCAAGAACCTTCGTGGCACTCCCTTGAAATGTGACATCCATGGGGGACGGTTCTGCCACAACCCTTATAGGTGTAAAGGGTTCTTCGTCTTCTTTTTGTGTTTCCTGACATTCCTGCTTGGGTGTCTTCAGGCGTAATTTTCTGGGAGGTGTGGCCTCCATGATTTGGATGTTGGAAGTTTCATTAAGTTATAAAGTGACGTGACCTTCCATGTTTGCTTCCTTGCTCCTGGTACCTTGATCTTCTTGTGTCACGTGATCTTCCTGCTTGAGGTCTTTGTGCTCCTCGTTATAGTCTACCTCATTTAATTCCTCCCATTGGCCGTCATCCTTGGATTCGCTTTGAATATCTACATCCAATAATGATGTATTGGGTTCCTCTTGGCCATCGGATCCAGAACTAGAGTTATCTAGCCCAATTTCTCGATATCTATGTACTTTGGTGAGTTTGGTCTTTGTTTCCCTAGCTTGTTCGGACTGCTGATAGTGATGACCCTGAACCGGTAAATTGACTTGTCCTGCTGTATATCGATGGGTCTCTTCTAGAGCATCTGTCAAGTCTTTGGCCGTTATTTCCTTCCTTCCTTCAATAGTACTTTTGGGCAGTGCATGGATCCTCTTAGTAGTTGGTGTGTCTTCATCATTTTGCTTTACTTCCCGTAATCTTTTAGTACCTCTCATTCTAGGTTGAGAGCTCGTTTCTGCCGCTTCCACAGTATTTGCTCCTTTCTTTTTCTTAGGGACTGTCGCCATTTTGGCATACTGGGCAATGACAGTCGATGATGGCATCTCTTGTAATTGTTCCCTTATTCCTAAGGCATGGTAAATCAGGATGGTTAGTGCCACACTGCCATTTAGGAACTTCTTATTCTTCCATTGCTTCTTCGCTTCGAACAATCTTTCTTGAATATAAGGAGTCAAATGGATTTGATTTCCAATTTGTTTGATGGCATGGGACAGTAGTTGCACAATAATTTTTTGTGGAGCCGTGTATCGATGCATGTTAGGGAAGCAAAAGTGTTGGTGGATCAATCTGACCTCATCTTCTATGTCCACCCGGTTGATGTCGACAAAGGTTCGGGTCTTTGCACCTTTACTTTCTTCTTTTACTATGGTGACCCCATCCTTTTCCCATCCAAAAGCTTCCTTGATTAATTCATGAGTGAATTGAATAATCACCCATCATTAGGGAAAAAAGTGAACCCTGCATGGGCCTTTTGGCTTAAGGAGTGATTAGTGATGGACCAATGAGAAGAGGGTGGTGGACACAGTCTAGTACCTTAATCACATAGGCTATGCATAGGCTTCCCTTGGTTTGGGCCAGTCAAAACCACACAAACATCCTAAAATTCGTGGTTTTGTTCTCTGGGTGGTTTTTGAAATACATGGGATTCAAACTCAACCCTTGGATGCCTTCAAGATTCAATGGCCATGATTAGTTCTAAAGAAATGGGCCACTTTAAATTATAGCCCTTAGATGTTGCTTACATCTAATGGATGGGGTTGCTCCCAAAAGAAAAAAAGGTGCCTTCATTTTGGGCCATTAGATCTTGAAACAAATCAATGGATGATATTTGATCTTTATATGGATCACTTCCTCCTCAATCCATACCATCCATTCTCCACAAGATCGAACGGAAGAAAAGCTACGCGCATCTCGAACGCCCTTCTCTCTCATACCCACGATTTTTTGAATTTTTGTCCTTTAGTGACAGAGTCTACAACTATTTTGTCTTCTAGTGACAGTGGGTTGGGTTTCAATCTCAACCATCCATTGGAAATGTGATCGCATGGTGGAGATTAGGCGAAGCTTGCGAAATTTTACTCTCTCTCTTCGCGTGGCTGCAGCTATTTTGTCGTTTATTGCCAGAGACTATGTGCTTGTGTTGTCTTCTAGTTCCCATGCTTTTCAATTTCATCATGACCGTACAATCCAAAAATCCAATGGTTAGAAATGCACACGATTCCTCTCTTTGAGCATATGTCTTTTTTATTCTTTATTTCACCTGACAATACCACTAGTGGTATTTCCCAACCTCTTAACACACTTGATTAGCCACTTTAATCCCTAAAAATTAGGAATCCTTACAAGGCCCATGCAGGGTTCCCTTTTTTGCCTAACGCCTGCCTTATCCATTACTCTAGCTTCTGGCACGAGAGGATCATGTAGTGCTGGCTGTAGCGTATTCATTACTTGAGTGCATCTTTGAAAGTCAGGCTTATAGATTGGAAGTTCAAAGTACTTATGTATGCCTGCTTTCTTCATGGTCTCTTCCACGGAAGGAAGTGTATGTTGCATGCGAAAATCCTGGGACATTATTGGAAACATATGATCTGTGTCCATGATTTTGATTATTGCGAGGAACAAGTAGTCCCCTGCAGGCTGGTCATCTCAGAACCAGTGTCCCTTGGCCTTTGTGATACTTTGGGGAGGAAAATCCATCACCTCCTCAGGTACGGTTGCTTCAGAATCTTCAGAAGCCATCTGCACTCAATTTAGAGTATGAATTAGTGGCCATATATTATTAGAAATCCTCCTTTATTTGTTCGTCATAAGCGCGATATTGCTCCGAGTGAACGGTGTCGTCCCTTTCCCATGGGTGTGAGAAAGGTAATACCTGGATTTTTCTTATGTTTATGTATTTTTTTATATTTTCATCTGAAAAGGAAAACAGAAAAGTTAGTTCATAGCCAAAGCGGTTATTAAAATTTTTTGGGGTATTTTCTTAGTATATGTACAAGTGCTCTCCTATTTCTCCATTAGGAAAATGTGCTTGACTATCCTGAAATAGAAGAAGGATGTGCCGAATGCTTGGCCTTGTAATGTGGCCCTATCATGCATACTTGAGGTGCATTAGACACTTCATGAGTGCACGGGAAAGCTTTATCTCTTCGATCCTCCGTTCCTCCTGGTTGCTTTGGTTTCCAGATCCATTTTGTGAACACTAAGGTAGGTTGGGTTGGCTTCTCGATCCGCGCAGCGCCTTGTGTTCTATTTGCTTCCTCCATTGTTCGATTGAAATTGGCATTGGTCTCCCAGTTTCTCGGTTGACTCCGGCGTGTTGTTGTCTTTTTCCTTGTCTGATGTCGTACCTCTTCTTTTGTCTTTAACTCATGTTTAGCTGCTTGTGTGAGCTTTTTGGGAATCCATATCTGGAGTCGTGATCTTTGAGCTTGGAGCAAGGTTTTAGGGATCCATACTTGCACTGATTCTTTTCATCTGTAGTTCCTTGCAGCGGGTTTGGTGATGCCTGTGTCCTTCCTCAGAGTGGGTGCGGACGTTTCTCGACTCTGTATTTGATCCTTGCGTACCCACTTATATTTGGGTGGGTCTTGATTCGAGTATCTGCTTGTTGGTTTCCAATAGTGCGATCTTTGGATGTTTCGAGCCTGTGTAGGAGAGCACGTCTCCTCAATGGTTGGCTTTTCCACAATTGCATTGGATAACTTTGACTCTATTGTGGACGTCGCTAGGATTGAATTTTCAGCTTCTATGCATTTGCTTTCTGAGTGGTGAGCATAGTCGATACTTTCTTCTGTCGTTTTTTGAACCTCCTCTGATCTTGGCATTATCATGGTTTGGTTACATGGTTTCTCTTCAAGTAAGCTGAAAATCTTCTTATGCCCTATCGTAGCTGAAATATAACCTTGAGCTAGATGGATACACGCCTCTGTCTCAATGATCCAGTCGTGTCCTAGAATGAAGTCTTCTATCAGATCTTCATCCTCACATACTAGGACTCTTTGTTCCATTGAGGAATTTCCTAGGTGGAGGGATACATTCATGGTTCCAATACATTCTATGGTGTGACCTCCAATTCCTATGAATTGGGCTTTCGTGGGATTCAATTCTAATTGCAGCTCCTCTGCTATTCTCTTTCGCACGCAGCTAAGGCCTGCTCCTGAGTCTATCAATGCATCTATCAATTTGTACTCTGTCTTGCCAATCCCTAGGTTTAGGTAAGGTTGCGTTTTACACATACTCGTTGTATCATGATTTTTGACCTGATAGTTTGCCATAGGGATGGGCTCTTCTCCTTGGAGATAGCGTTCATCTCTTTGCCTGATCCACTCTTTCCGTTTCCTAATGCGTTCTAGTGCTTCCTATCGAGCTTCCTCTCTAATTCGCTCTTCTTCCTTTTTCCTATTTTGAGCACCTACCAGTCGCGCTAGCATTTGATCAGTCAAGGGCTCCATGAATCGTCTTACTCTGCATCCACTGATGTAGTTGGGGAGAATGTCTCCGTCTAGTGTGGCAAGATTGACTGCACCACTAGTAGAGATTCGATTTATAATCAAGGGTCCATATCCGCGTTTTTGTAGCTTCTTTGCATGTTGTTTTAGGGTGTACACTAGGACTAAGTCACCTTCTTTAAGTCCCTTGTCTTTTATATATGCATCATAATATGCCTTTTGTCTTCGTTTAGCAGCATAAATGCCTGCTACTGCTTGCAATCTAGTCTCATGTAACTTCTCAATTTGATCTAGTTGTTGGGATAATTCATGACCGTTCCACTCATATTGCTGGGCCACTTTCAATGTAGGTACTAAGAAGTCAATTGGCAAAATTGCATTTTGCCCATACACTAAATTGAAAGGTGTGGTTCCAATGGCCATTTTATATGCAACTCGGAATGCCCAAATTGCATGATGCAATTGTTTGTCCCAATCAGATCTTCCATTATTGACAAGCTTAGTCAACACCGTGCATAGCACTTTGTTAGAGCTCTCAGCCTGTCCATTGGCTTGGGGATGGTATGGTGCTGATTTTTTATGAATCACTAAGAACTCGTTCATTAATGACTCAATCACCTCATTGAGGAAGTGCATTCCTCGATCGCTAACAATCTCAATAGGCAAGCCAAAGCGGGTGAAGATCTGCTCAAAGAGAAATTTTGCAATAGTTTGAGCATCATTCCTCCTAGTGACTTTTGCTTCTACCCATTTAGTTAAGTAGTCCGTGGCTACTATGATGTACTCCGCATGTGATCCTTTGGCAGGTGGATTGATAGGTCCAATGAAGTCTATTCCCCATTTTGTGAAGGCTCTCGCGCATATCATTGGTCTTAGTGGCATGTCATCTCTCCGAATTGGGTATTTAGTTCTCTGACAAGTCTCACAACTTCGTACGTACGTTTCAGCATCCATATGTAGAGTTGGCCACCACAAGCCCACAAAGAGAATCATTTTAACAGTTCTTTCAGCCGAAAAATGACCTCCTGCAGCACCTGCATGTGCCATTTCTAATATGGGTAGATATTCTCCTTCATGCACACATAATCTTAGTTGGTTATCCTTCCCTCGTTTGAACAATTGTTTTCCTATGAGAATGTAGTCCTTGCTCATTTCCTCTAAGGATCGCTTTCTTGCCAAGCTAGTTCCTAATTCATGTTCTTGAGTTTTTAAGAATTTCACTAATGTTGTACTCCAATTGGGCGCTATGGTCGAGAAAGGTAGAGACATATGGTCTTCGGGAACCGTCTCTCGGCATTCTGCACAATTACCTACATAGTCATGAACACTCTTAGGCATGTCAAGCCAATATACTCCTAATCTTTTCAGTTCTCGAATAGTTCCATGAATCCCGTTGTGTGTTCTCCATTTGTTCACATGTGCTTGCTCAATTAGTTGCGTCTGTTCCTCCTCATCAACACATCTGAGTAACACACCGTTGGGTTCCTTGTAGTATACACTACCTGACACAATGTGTAAATTCCTCGATTGAAGAATTTCCTTTTTGTTATTTCTATTGATTGAGTGTTGAGGTCCATGAGTGAGTATAGGGATCAATTTCTCAGCCCACTTTGGACACACTTCTAGATTGAACAAATAAGCATCTGGTAGATCATCGGGTACTCCACTCGGTGGCTCTCCGTGTGTTAGCCTCGAAAGATGGTCTGCTCTCACATGTGTGTTTCCCTTTTTAACTATTACTTCAAAGTCAAACTCCATTAGTACTAGAAACCATCTTACCAACCTTCTCGTGTTACAAGGTTACTTGAGTAAGTACAACAAAGCTTGATGGTCTATGAAGAATTTGAACTTGTTGGCTAAAAGATAATGTCTGAATTTCTTCACGGCATATACCATTCCTAAGCCCTCTCGTTCCGTAGTGGTATAATTTCTTTCAGCTTGATTCAGTTGTCTACTCGCATAAGCAATTGGATGATCAAGCTTGCCTTCATCCGCCGGCTGGGCTAAGATGCATCCAATGGCATAGTTAGAAGCATCAACATGAATATGAAAAGGTTTGCTCCAATTGGGTGACTTCAGAATTGGGGCTGTACTAAGTCTCTTCTTCAACTCTGTGAAAGCCTTTTCGCACTCTTCTGTCCAAGTAAATTGAGTCAAGAGACCATACAAGGGTTTTGCTATTATGGCATACATGTGAATGAACCTACGGTAGTATCCACAATGTCCCATAAAAGCTTGCACTTCCTTTGCGTTCTTAGGTCTTGGTAAGTCCAAGATGACTTTAATCTTGTCCTCATCCGTTGATATTCCATTTCTCGAAACTATGTGTCCTAGAATTTTCCCTTGCCTTACCATGAAGACACATTTCTCAGGATTTAAGCAGACTCGGTACTGTCTACATTTGTTGAATATCTTCCTCAGCTCGGGAATGTGATCGGGTCTTTGATTAGAGTACGTGCAAAGGTCATCTACATATACTTCCATACTTTTTTTCAGAAATTCCTTAAAAACATGACACATCAATCTCTGGAAGGTGGCGGGAGCGTTGGTGAGTCAAAAGGGCATCACTCTGAATGCATATACTCCCCATTCAGTGGCGAATGCTGTCTTGTGTTGATCCTCAGTCGCAATAGCTACTTGATTGTATCCGAAGAATCCATCTAGGAAACTATAGACCTCCTTACCTGCTACTCTCTCTAATAAATGGTCCGTGATAGGTAGTGGATAGCTGTCACGTATAGTGGCTGCATTCACCTTCTTCAAATTTATGCACACTCTCAATTTTCCATTTTTCTTAGGTACTACTACTAGTGGCGATACCCACTCGGTATGTTCTATCTCATATATGAATCCTACCGCTAGTAGTTTGTCTATTTCCTCCTTGATCTTTGCTGCGTAGACTTCATTATATGTATAAGGACGTTGTTTGGAGGGTTTTGCATCTGCTGTCATTGGTATTCGATGGGAACAAATGGTGGGTTCTACCCCTTTAAGATCCTTATAGGTCCATGCAAATACATCTCGGTACTCCCTAATAAGGCATATGAGTTCCTCTTCCTCTTCTTCAGATACATCTTTACCAATATATGTGCATCTTTCTTCTCCTTCCTCAATTGTCACAACAATTTTTTTCGTTTGTTCCTTGTTGTCGTACGCTTCTCCATCTCGTGCCTCTCGTCGAGGCATCTGAATGGCTACTTTTCTTTCCTCTACTTCGTATTTTTTAAAGTGTTCAGGAACTTCAAAAAGATCTGGGTCCGGCCCTATTTTACTCTTGTTCTCCTCCTGTCTGTGTATTGCAGTAGCAGTTTCAATTGCAAAGATCTTTGTTGGTTCTTGTTCCTTCGGGTTCTGAACAGCATTTACGCGGCTTTCTTCGTAATCAAATTCTGGTTCCATTTCTATGCTTTCATATTCCTCTTTCCATTCTTTTTCCAGGATTTCCCCTTCTTCTACTTCTTGAAGAACAAGCATATAGAGATTTACATCATAGCCCTCCTCATCTATGCATTCATTCATTGTCAAAACTTCCTCATTTACACACACATCTAGAGTCGCCAAGATTTCCATCCATCCATGTGGCTCAAAGATTTCATCAGAGAAAATTTGAGGTGTGTAAGTGGGATCCTCTACGGGTCTATGGTTAGGATGTCCTATCGGCCATGGTTGCCGTTTGCTCTCTTCTCTCTTGGATTCCTTACACATCCACAACTGAGCATCTTCATGCATCCAAGATTGATCACTTGATCCAGCACTGTGAATGGATAAGTCATCTTCTTCTCGGTGTACTGGATTCCATTGTAGTGGAGGGACGTCTCGATAAGCAAATGTGTGCAAATTTATTTTGGTGGTGTTTCCTTGATGTTGCAGGTACAACGAATCTCTTCCCCAATCCTGCACTACTCGCATTTGTCTCATGAAGGGTCGTCCTAATATCATCTCGTAGTTGTTTGCTTTCTCGAATTTACAAATGGCTAGAGTGTGTTTGAATTCTACACCGCAAGTGGTTAGTTTGATCCTTTCTAATATTCCTAAGGGTTTTTCTACATGACCGTCTGCTAATTGGAGTTTCATGCGTGTGGGTCGTAAGGCAGGTTTTCCCCATTTTTCCCAGATTTCCTTGGTGGCAATTCCTACACCGGCTCCCGTATCTAGAATAGCCTTGGTCATGTACCCATTGTGTGTGACTGGTAAACAAGTATTACCCTCATCTCCTTCACTAAACTCTCCCACTTTGTCAACAGGAACTTGTATTGTGGAGTTATTTTCCTTCTCCTTTTCTGTCGGTTTTCCAATCTCTGGCTGTGATTCTAATTGGTTTGCCATTTGCTTCCATAGTTGTGGTTTAAGTCGAAGCAATTCTTCCACCGTCAATTGGCATTGTACTTTTGTTTTCTTTAAATCTGTTAAATTGTGTGAACTTTCTTCTACTTTTTCTTTTTCCTTTCCATGCACTGTGGGTGCTCGTATTATCACTGACTCCCTTTCGTATTCTCCCACGTAATTGGGCAACGTTGAAATGCTTATGGTTTCCTCTCTACCTCTGTCAAGTCTTGACACTTCTTCGTACACTTCCTCCAAGTTGGGGTGAGATTGACAATCTTCCCCATCTATTTCTTCAAAAGGAGGTGTATTATCTCCGTTCTTCTTCCATTGTTCCTCTCGTATTCGGTTCCATAAGTCTTTTGGCCAATCTGCTTCTAGATCTGGGATTATTGACATCGATTCTTCCCGGGTCGTTACTTGGCCACTTGGTTCATCTTCTTTCCTAGGTTCTTTGTTATTGGGTTTTAAGCATTCTTCATACAGACTAGGTGCAATCCTGGTCTCTGGTAGCGTTGGGATGGGCTTTTCTAGGGTTGCTTGTGCTACTTCTATGAGTTTTCTGCATATGGTTAGTCTTTCTTTTTCTAATTCCCCTTTAGGGTAGATTTTTTCATGTTGTTCAACGCTTGGGCCCATCTTGATTCTAGCTTGGTAGGCTTTCAACCACATGTCTAAGTCGTCTGGCTTTGGGTCTGCTAGAATTGATCCGGGCTTCTCCCTATCTGAGCTAGGTTCATTTAGCTCAGGGGTCTCCTTAGGCTTCCCTTGTTCTTTGTGTTTATTCGGTTTTTCGGTTTGATTTTTAGTGTTTGTACTCTTGTTCTTTGCCCATTTGTCCTTGAGTTTCTCTCGTCTTTCCTTCCATTTCTGAGCTTTCGTGTTGCGGGAATTTTCACATGGGTCCTCAGAATCTTCCACTATCTGAGTTGAAGGGCTTATTTTCTTGTTGTTTTTTTGTTCCTCTTCCGAGTGCTGTTCTTTTTGTTGTTTTGTTTGGGCTCTGGTAATGGCCTTTAGTGGCACCGTGTATTCCTTATCACTTCCGGGTCCTTCAATGACCTCTATCACATTAATAGGTGCAGTGTCTTGGGATTTGGTTGGGTTTTTAGGGCAATCTCTAAAAAGATGTTCCTTTCCACAATCACTGTAGTACCCTTCCCAAACTCTGGGTGGTGGTGGATTATAAGGTCGAGGGCATTCCCTAATGAAGTGATCCCCTCCGCATCTATAGCATGGTCCTCTCTACACCAAGGGTCTCACTGGAGGTCTCATGGGTTGCTGTGCTTTAGGAGCTGTATACATTAATGTGGTGGTTTCTGCTCCATATGTCTGATCATAGCCCTCATAACCATAATAAGCCGTTTCATATGTTGGTTCATATTCCATCATGTTGGCTTCATATTGATAGTACTCCCCTTGTGGAGGTTCATACCCTGGGTTGGTTGATTCCACATTGGTCATTCTAGATGCTGGTACTATGGCTCTCTCTAAGTTTTCTTCTGGTTGAGCATACTTCACTGGTACGACTTGTTGAGGTTGTGATAGCTGGGGTCCCAGTACTGGCTGTGGTGGTGGGTATGGTGCTTGCTCATATTGCCTTGGTGCCCCTGCTTGTGTTGGATAAGGATTGTATCTAGGCATCTCCCTACCCGGCTCTCTCGGTTGATATCCATAAGGTCGGTATTGAGGTGGTTGGATAGGACGTACTTGCCTATTGAAGGGACAGTTTCCAGTGGTGTGATTGGTGTATTTTTGCTCAATGTGGCAGTATGATGAAGTCCCTTGTTGTTGCTGTCTGTAGTATGGATACGTAGGTTGTGCACCGGTCCCTCCTCTAACGCATAAGTGTGTGGGGTGATCTCCTCCACATAAATTACATCTTCGTAGCACAAGCAATCTTTGTGCTTGGTTTTGGTAAGCTCTTTGTCCCTGGACTCCTAGTTTCTTTGCTAATAATTCTGCTAATTCTTCCATGTTACTGGAGTTGGACGTGATAGTGCTCTTTAGATCTTCTGTTTTAGTGTGGTCGGATGTACCTTTGAGATCCTCTGCCAGATTTTCTTCCAAATCAATGCACTCTTGAAGACACTCACTCAGTGTTTGTAATCTCTTCACATACACTAGTGTTCTTAGGGTTCCGTTAGTAAGTCCATCTAGAAATAGTGAAATCATCTTTTGTTGAGTGGGTCTCTCAGCGGCTGGGCATCTATCCACGTACTGATTGAATCTTCGAGCCGCCGTCTTCACAGTTTCATTAGGGTTTTGTTTAAAGCTATGGATTAAAGATGCAGAATTGTGTTTAATCCCTCTCTTTCTGAATTCCCCAATGAATTCTTGAAAGAATTGTTCCATGTTTCCAAATTGATTCGGGTCTAAGGGTTGGAACCAAGTTAGAGCAGTTCCTGTGAGGGTGAGCCCAAAAGACTCATACTGCACAAAGAAGTCCTCTACTTGCTCTGCTCTTAGCACTTGTTTAAATTCAGCTATATGATCGTATGGCTCTCCAAGCCCATCATAGTGGTTTCTTACACATTTAGCTACTTGGATAGGTCTCAACCTTCTCATTGGTTCGGGTGGTCTGGGCATCATAGGGAAAACTGGGATAGTTGGTCGTAATGGAGGCACTCCCGGCTGTCTTCCTATCGGTGGTTGTGGTCTTACTGGTGGTCGGTACTGGTTTCCTATCCCTGCGTGGGCCTGATTGTGTGTGTGCACTCCTGGAGTTGCAAACTGTACATGAGTATGGTTGGGCACACTTCGTTGACTGGTCTGTCCTGATGTGGTTTGCTCCGTTTCTTGTTGATTCCCAAAAGGATTTTGTGAAGTAGTTGCCTGACCTCTCTGAGGAAATACAGGCGTACCCATGTATCTTAGTCGAGCCCTGTCTGAGGCACTCACTGGCCAGTATCTCCTTTGGTCCTTATCCAAGTAAGTAAGCCTAGTTTCATCATCTGGGTCTTTCAACTCATAAAATGTCATGGGGCTTTCTTCTCTCCCTGGAACCGGTAAGTCAGTTTGAAGCAACAGGTCTGACCCATGAATCATATAAACTTCCAATAGGTAATCATCTTGAGGTATCAAATCTCCTCTCAAGACCCGTGACACTTGAGACCTGCCCCTCGGAGTAGACACAGGCTCTTCAGGTTGTGTTCTTTCGGAGTTGGTTGGGTCCACAAACTCTCCTCTGTCATTAATTCTCTCGGGAAATTCAGTCACAATATAGATATGGCCAATCTTGTCTACATATGCTCCTCCTTCAAACTTCACAGCAGGTCGGGGCACAATTGTGGCATTCTGGGAAGTTATCATCCTAGCAAGAGATCTGTTGAACCCATCCAGGTAGATTGGGATCTCCTGGGCGTTGGTGGACACATATTGCAAGGAGGTACGGTAATCCCCTTCAACAGTGGACATGAAGTTTCTATTTGGCGTTGGACCTTGCATGTCTTCCGAAGCCATGTGTAATTCCTCTTCCAAATCACTAGAGGTTTCTGAGTAGATGGAGTGGTGACTAGCCTGGGCAGCGCTTCCTACCGAAGATATGACACTTCTTCGACTACTTAACACTCTTCCTGATCTCAAGTTCATTCACCCCCCCAAGTCTCTCTCTAAGTCCCACAGGTTCTCCTTGGGTGGCTTTCCTTATAACTTAAAGTGTCTTGACAAAAGAAAGGGTCAATCTGGACGATACCACTTTCTGACGATACCGTTCTCGGGCGATACTGTTTTGACCGCGATACGATACCAGAGGTCCAAACGATACGATACTAGATACTGCTCGCGATACGATACCAAACACCAAACGATATGATACTAACCTGGTATCCCGATACTACCTCTGGGAGCAGCCGATACGATACTAGGATTATCACGATACGATCTTAAAAGTCTCAGGCGATACGATACCACAAGCACAATACGATACCAGTGGTCCAAACGATACGATACTTATGACAGTATCGCGATACTGTCTAAGTGACTGGCCGATACGATATCAAGGTGGTGTCACGATATCAGATTTCACAAGGCACGATACGATACTCAAGAAGAATACGATACGATCTCAAAAAGTCCAACGATACGATACCAGGTATAGTGTCGCGAT
The DNA here is from genome assembly GCA_020310875.1 of Ceratopteris richardii. Lineage (NCBI taxonomy): Eukaryota > Viridiplantae > Streptophyta > Polypodiopsida > Polypodiales > Pteridaceae > Ceratopteris > Ceratopteris richardii. Next base: position 179,379,503 of record CM035414.1, read on the forward strand.
ACTTCACTAAGAAATATGGCGATACGATACTGACAAAGATCGACGATACGATACTAGAGACTCAAGGCGATACGATATCTCCGTGGTAAGCGCGATCGCGATACCAATCTTGGCGACACGATACCGGAATGGTATCGCGATACCAGGATCGATACCCAGCGATACGATACTTACAATAGAGCGCGATCGCGATACCAACTCAAGGCCACGATACCAAAATGGTATCGCGATACCAAGTAGGTATCAAGCGATACGATACTTCGGCGAGTATCGCGATACAAGGGAGTTTTGGTATCGCGATACGAAACCTCAACCGATCGCGATACTCAAGCCAAAATGCAAGATTTTTCAAAAATTTTTGTAACCCCTTGCTCTCCTCACTCCCCTCTTCTCTCCTAGGACCCTGTATCACACAGAAAATCTGTAATGAGTTCAGTTTAACCCCCCTGCGATACTGCGCACCTGTTTAATCACGTGTTTGTGCATGTTTGGTGAGTTTTGTGTAAACATTCTTGTTAGAATCTCACCTCTAACCTCTCTTGCTTGCACCTGGAGCTCAACCACTAGCTGGGAAGGCCTGAAGCACACGATACCAAGTCCACGATACTGATCGCTATCGCAGACGATACCAGAACTCCAGCAAGTATCAAGTGAGTCAAATTTTTTGGTTTTTATACTTTTTTTAGACAGAACTTGAAATTTTGGTAATTTTTTGGTGATTTTGGAAATTTTTTGGTGATTTTGCCTACCCTTACTTCTCCTAACCTCACTAGTCCTCTTCCTATAGCCTAACCCTAACTCCTCCTTCTCTTCCCTCCTCCTAAACCTAAACCTAAAACTTATCACACACACCTCGGAGATGTGAAGTAACAAGTGCTGAAGTGACTAACTACTTGCCAAAGGACAATTTCACCTCTACAAGTACGATTCGATCACACTCGCTCTATAACTATCACGAAGGCACCTTGGTTGAGTGTTCCCCGGCAACGACGCCAAAAACGTGTGTACTTGAGCCAAGAAAACTCAAGGACTTGTGCCAATGAGACTATACCTCAATTGCCACACAAGTGCATATAGTGGGATCTTTAACACACATTTAAATGTCAATCCTAAGGAACGACTTACCAAGTGTATGAAGACGTGTGCACACGTGATGGAAAATGAAGTGGTTTAGCTAGCATGCATGAGAAAAGACTACTACCTCTCACACTTACTGAAATACTGAAAGTGTTGCCGCAAGCCTCTTTTCAGCAGTTTTGGTATTTTGAGGTTTTCTCCCAGCCCAGAACTCCGAACATTGGCAATAGGGTACTCGTTTCGAAGCTCTCGACGAAACGCATCCAACGGTGGTAGTTTCACTCAATTCTGACCACTCTGCCTCAAGTTATGGCAAAAACAGTGAATGACCGGAATCACAAATACCCGCGGCACAGCTTCTCCTAGCTTACGCATTCACTACAGCAGCTCAAAACAAAGGGGAAGGGGTAGACAACAGTCCTACACATGCATTTCAAGCATAACACACACATACAAGAGCAAAATGAAGATCAAAATCAGCAAGGAAGAGGCAAACTCGAAAATTCTGAAGCGCTCCTTGTTCACAATGGCAAGAGTTTTTTACAAAGAGTCACAAAGTGACTTATATACATGAGCCCTAAGTTTGGTCCTTTCACACAAGTGACCGGCACTTTTTATTCACTAAGAGACTAATTTCCTACTATTGTACATGGGTAATCTCTATTCTTCCGTGGGGATGCATCTAGAGGACTCCTCTAGTGCATTTACAATGGAAATATATTACAAGAATGAATATAATACAAAAGTTTGATGTCCAAATTGGAAAAATTTTGGGGCCCGTCTTTTTCTCTGCTTTGTGCGCTCTTTAGCTCTGCAACAAAGGTCAACAACAGAATCATGCAAGAGGAAGAGGATAGTTTCTAGGCAGGGGGAGCCAAAGAGGTCATAGAAATTTCCAAAGAAATGATTCAGGTAATGATAGTAAAGGATGATGGATTTTGGTAAACCTGGACACTTTGAAGAATCAAAATAATAGAATCAAAACTTGGACACTTTGAAGAAGGATTGTAGGTTGAAGAATCAAAATAACAGAAGACTTTTGTAGGAACTTTTGGTAATATTGGCTTCACTTTTGTACTTTTTATTCATCCCCAAATACGTTTATACATGAGATAAGACTCCATTTAAATTGCAACATGGGATAATTTCTACCATCATATAACTTTTCAATAGATGATTGCAAATCTGCCATGTTGTATTGCTAATCTCTAAGAAGATAATTCAATAAGATTCCTCATACCACAATGTTACATTGACAAACTTGTAATCATCAGATTGAAAAACTAGAAGTGATGAGACCTCCCAAGCTCTTCAAAAGATCAAACATATGTTTCCAAACTTCTAGGATCAACCTTGTCTATAAACTCTCAAGCAAATAGATATTATTGACTATTAAAAATTGAATCATCATAACTTCTTTAAGTAAAACTAGTTAAAAGTAGTTATAAATCAGAAAATCATTCTTTTTCTAGCATACTTTAGAAACAAAAATCATCAAAGAATCCGGACTATAGCTTAGACACAAGTAGTTTGAATTTAGGGTATCAAAACCTCTTTGAAACCTACTATAGTAAGATATGCAAAACTATCTAACTTGAACATTGAATTAAATTCCATGATGAATTCTGGTATACAATGAATGTATGAGAGATAAAGGACCACTTCCAAGTTAAATCACAACCTACTATAGTATGATATGCAAAACTATCTAACTTGAATATTGAATTAAATTCCATGATGAATTCTAGTATACAATGAATGTATGAGAGATAAAGGATCACTCCAAGTCAAATCAATCAAAAAGACCTCATATTGGCTAAGATATGAAACTATCCATCTACACTAAGAGAACTGCTCTTTTTATTCAGAAGTTGTCAACCCAAGCGACTAGTTCTTCTAAAAATAGACACTACTTTCACCTTGACTTTTAACTACTTTTTCTCAAAGTTCAAACATGCGTGCACCTTCCACATCTTATTTATAGTAAATAATAAGATCCAAAACTTAAGAAAAAAGAGCTTGTATTTATGTAACACATCTACATGTACTAATTGCAACCATTTGTCGTGCCCTTATTCGTCCACACAACAAGTTAGAGTTCCTTGATCATCTTTTCATAGGTACTTCCTGTGAGCATGTGATGCTTCTAATAATTGATTATATCTTTTTCTTGTGTTCTTATTACAAGGTTCTTGGGTCCTTACATCAAGATTGGTACTAATTGCTTCCCTCAATTTGGAACTACTTCAAGGTTGAACAAAAATGATTGAGGAAGATCCTCTAACACACCTTGTGGGGATTCTCCTGAAGTGAGTTGAGAAAGATGATATGCCCTAAGGTGGGTCCTACCTTTCTTAATTACAACTTGGAAATCATACTCCACTAGTAAGAAAAAGCATCTTACTTACCTGCCAACATTGCAAGGTTTTTTCACCAAGTACAGAAAGTCTTTATGTTCTACCAAAAAATTGAATTTATTTTTAAGAAAATAATACCAAAAAATTTCAACCACATAAACCATGCCTAATCCTTCTCATTCGGTTGTTGTGTAATTCCTTTCTACTACTTTCAATTATCTACTAACATATGCTTTGGGTAAATCTATGTTCCCTTCTTTGATAGGTTGTGCAAGCACGCATCCAATAGTGAAATTCAAGGCATCCACATGGACATGGAATGGCTTACTCCAATTTGAGGTTTTGAAAATTGGGGTTGAGCACAAACTTCATTTTAGTTCTACAAAAGACTTTTCACATTCATCATTCCACTCAAAATTTCTTAAACGCTTATACAAGAGTTTAGCAATGATTATATGCATATGGATAAAATGTCAACAGCGAGTCGTAACAAACGAGAACTATGTCGTAAAAAGAGAACACTTACGTCAAAAATTACATGTTTTCACCTCATTTTTGGAATTCCTTTACACCAGTATACATATATTACAAAAATGAGGTGAAAACAAGTAATTTTTGACGTTTTTTGTCATTTTCTCAAAAAAAAATGAGCTCAAAATGTAGTCAAAATTTCACTATATTAGGCATTGACGTGTCCCAAAATGTATATGATAAGACATTGACATGTCCAAAATCTATATGCTAAGACATTGACATGTCTAAAATATATATAAGAATGTAGAAGTCAATAGTTTTTACACAAAAATAACATTTTAGACATATCTTTAATGGGTGGATATCTGATTGTTATTCAAAATTGCTACAAAACATGGTTTCATTAACCAAACTACTTTGAGGCATTTACATAAGCACTAAAAATGTCTGAGAGCTTCAATGCAACTCACAACTTTGTCGATCTATGTCTACACCCTCATCATCTGATGCACTTGATTCAGTCTCATACTGTTGAGAGCTCTCTTCTTCTTCTTCTATATCCACAAGAGCTCTATCTTCATCCACGTACATACCAAATTCTGCAGGATCATGCACAACTCTTCTTGTTTTCCTATGATTTCCTGTACCACATACATCTGGAAGCTTTTGTTTTATCATGTTGATGGTTGCTTTCCTCAAGTGACCAGTTTTTGTCAAGGAAAAATCATAAACAAGAATATCTACATCATCCATTTTAAGAGTGGATGTGCTTCGAATATTCTTTTTCCTTTTTGAACCTGTTCGTTTAGCATCACACACCATTTCTAAGTTATATTTACCTGTGAATGCATTACTACTTTTAGTGTAATACCAATGCACCACCAAAGCCTCTATTCTTCTCTGATCAATATCTTTAGTTATCTCTAAAACCTTTGCAATCCAAAATGGTCTGGTAGTCTCATCACCATCAGCAAGTACTGCAATAAGCGTTCCAACATTTATCTCTATTAAATTTCCTTGCCATCTTGCTTCTGCCTGTTTTGTCATCCTTGGGCCTACATAAATATTTCTTTTTGGTGGATGTATAAAACTTTGAAGTGCATCTGCATTACATGCTTGGGCCACATTCACGGATCTTTGTGTACAAAAATCCCATGTGAATGGAACATCAACTGGCCAGTGACCTGCAATTGTATACTGTATAATCTCTTCTTGATGATTGAAAAAGTCCTCCCACCAAGATACATCTTGATCTCCAGCATATTTTTTTGCACGCTCAATATGTCTCTTCTTTTCAATGAGTGCACTTCCACATCTTTCTGTATTGTTTTTATCTTCATATGGTGATTGTTCTGCACCATACACTGTTACAGTAGACAAATTAGGCACCTGCAATAAGAATCTGCATCCCTCTTTAGGCTCCCACCCAAGAGAAGATGAATACTGCTTTGCAAATAAAAGGGTTATTTCATCAACCCTCCTCATCAAGAATACATGGTTGAAACTAATATTGTGCAATGGAGCCAAAACCTTAGCACTGTTATCAAGGCCCATTGAGCAAAAGTGCTTAAAGTCATAAATCTGTGTGAGGTGTTGAACTTCTGGTTTTGGAGTATATGCTTCTGAAATCAGCTCAGATAAAATCGGAAGAGTAAAAGCATTGTTACGTGCCAACTTCTTAGAGAAAGTACTGAACATTTGATCAATGTGATCATGAGTGTGGCCAACCAGAAGAAAATTTACCTTAACCTTCTGAAATACCTGTTTTTCAACAAGCATGCTTAAATATCCAAAGACTGTAGAATTTTTATTCTCTCTTGGAGTATTAACTAGTTGCAAATATAGAGTTGGTGGCAAAAGACCCTTCCATGATTGCAAAACACGATGAATGACAGTAACTGTAAGGTTTGGATCATTATGCACATTCGGATATGTGAAGAAAACCTTGGACATTACAGCTCCATTGTATACCAAAGCGCCAACCAAATGCATTTGCACAAGGACTTCATCTCCAATGTCCTTAGGGATGCGATAAAAATGTGGCAAACAAGTTTTTTTTTGATCCATACCATCGATCAACAAACACATATAACGCTCCGGATTTCTGAGTGCCTTACTTCGATGATGAATTGCTTTCTTTCTCTCTAATGCTTGACTGTCACGATGGTTGTTAAGAAGGTTTTTAAAATTATGCTTTTCCTGTGGTGTTGTAGCCCCTTTTGCCATGTTTTTCAAAGTGGCACAAACTGAACATTCACCCATTCTAACTTTACGAGGAATAGAAACATTGTTAAACTCCTCCTTCCATAATCGAGTAAAGTGACGATACAACACATACTTCTCATTTCTATTTTCCATGTCTTCTCTATATATTTGAAATACCTCTCGACGAGTAAAGTTATCTGACAAGTGCAACCTTCCAGTTGTAGGCATAACTTCACAATGCAAGCTAAAATAGTTCATCATCCAATTCATTGCATGACGTCCAACAGATCCTTTGGTCCCATCATGGAACGTATCCAAAATGAGATCCCCATTCAAAAACCCTTGTTGAACCCTATGTATTCTAAAATTTCCTACACCCATTGCAATTTTAAATGCAGCCCTACAGCATGGCATCCCTTGAGTAAAGAAATATTCAAAACCAACACGCGTTACTGACATGTTATCCTCAATCATTTGTATGCAAGAAACAAGGTATATATCTTGCCATTCACTATCTAAATGGAGGAATTTTTCTCTTATGTGCTTTAGTTTCTTCATCCCTAAATTATACAAGCATTTCAAACCACAACAATGCTTCACAATATCCAATGCAATCTGTCTATCTGAAGTAAGAAATTTAAATCTTTTTCGACTTACTTCACGAGACCTTCTTTTAAATCGTAGATTGAGCTTGCTTTGCTTTTTCGTTGCTCCACATGCACTTGAGTCAGAAGGGAGATCAATGGTTGGATCAGATGGGAGATCAAGAGGTGCATTTGTATGAGCAGCATTGCACTGTGAATTGGATAACTTAAATGACTCAACAGAAAACATGGAATCATCAGCACGTTCTAAATCATAGGGATCATCACTTCTCTGGAAAGGCTCAACTGAGAACAATGAATCAATATGAGCAGAGGAAGCTGATGCCCAAGCATCCACTGAAAAGATTGAGCTCATCTTCACTGAGTTCACAGAAGACTGAAGATGAATGACCTTTTTAAATAAGTAGAAATCCGAGATCAAGTGAAGATATCACATCAAATGTCACATCAAGAAGATATGAAATCAAAAGCTTATTAAAGTACATTAAATAACATAAAACATCAAATTACATCAAATCACTTAATTACTCAAATATACACTAATAAGGGAACCAAAGATTTGATTCACTTTTGATTCAAATGAGAAACACAGTTGATTTCTAACTTCATATGAGTCATTCAGTCTAAGCATTGTGAATGAATCAAAATATATCAAAGTTGTGTTCCAACAGGAATATATAATAAAATTGTTTGGAGAAATTTTACAAGAAGAAATTTTACAACTGGAATATATCCAAGTTGAGTTCCAACTGGAATATGCTATGCCATTGAACACTATACAAGAAGAAATTTTACATTTGGTTAAGATTTCAAGGATTAGGTTTTATTGTGGTCTTGGCTAGATATCAAAGAGGTAGATGGAAGTATATTGAAAAAGAATTATGTGTAAAAGAGGCACACAGAAAGTATATTCATACATTGATTTTCCATTTCAACAATGTGTTACAAGATAAATGTGAATATGAACTAAAGTGTGGAGGATAACACTATAAAGATGTCATTAATCTCACAACTTAGACCTAATTTTCTCCCAAGCAACAGAATCTAAGAAAAAACATCTACATGAGATTAGAAATCCTCATGTACATACCATACTGTTGCCATTGAAGTTTAATTTCCATGCAAATGTATATAAATAGTTGCAAGGTTCTGTACTAGAATGTTTATTCATAGTGATTTTCCATTTCAACAGTGAGTTACAAGATAAATGTGAATATGAACTAAAGTCTGGAGGGTAATACTATGAAGATGTCATTAGTCTCCCACATTTAACACAACTTTGACTTGATTTTCTCCCAAGAAAGAGATTCTTAGAAACAAATCTCTACATGAGTTTAGACATCCTCATGGACATACCATACTCTTGCCATTGAAATGTAATTTCTATGCAAATGTATATAAATAGTTGTAAGGGTCTATGAATATTTCATTAAAGTGACTCTGAAACAGCCTATTTGTGTGGGTGCTATTCCCTGGTTAGATAAGTTGACAGATTTAGTTAGCAAGTGGACTCATTCAGTTAGATCCAGTTAGTTTCTGGTTCAAGTTACCCAATTGCCTATAAATACCAGAGGAGGAGATCATTCGCATTTTCAAAATCCACGAGCAAGAGAGAGCAGCAGAGCACAGACAGCCATGGAGCACAGAGGTCAGCATACCAGCAAGCCAAGCCTGATGGAGAAGAAGAATGTTGGCAAAAGTACCAAGAGGTAGACAAAATCATAACATAAATAAAGATTCCAAAAAGATTCCCTCTGTATGTCTGTGTAAATATCTCATTTCTAGGTCTTTATTTTTCTTGCCTCTAGAAATATGGATCCAAAGCATGTACAGGTCGATGCCTGGCATCGACTTTAAGGTGTAAGTCGATGCCAGGCATCGACTTAGGATTGCAAGTCGATGCCAGGCATCGACTTGTGGGTGCAAGTCGATGCCTGGCATCGACTTGCAGCCCCAAGTCGATGCCTGGCATCGACTTGCAGGTGCAAGTCGATGCCAGGCATCGACTTGTCGGTGCAAGTCGATGCCTGGCATCGACTTGCAGCCCCAAGTCGATGCCAGGCATCGACTTGGGCCCAAAAAACGATGCCAAGCATCGACTTGCCGGCATCAACATGCACTAAAAAGTCGATGCCAGGCATCGACTTTTGGGTGCAAAATCGATGCTTGGCATCGGCTTTTGGGCCCAAGTCGATGCTTGGCATCGACTTTTGTGCCCAAGTCGATGCCAGGCATCAACTTTGTGTGCAAGTCGATGCCAGGCATCGACTTGAGGGTAAAAGTCGATGCCAGGCATCGACTTGGCCCAAAAGTCGATGCCAAGCATCGACTTGGGCCCAAAAATGGATGCCAAGCATCGACTCTTGCACCCCCAACTCGATACCTAGCATCGACTTTCACCCTCTAGTCGATGCCTGGCATCGACTTGCACACAAAGTCGATGCCTGGCATCGACATGCACATAAACATCGATGCCTGGCATCGACCTGAAGCTCAAAATCCATGCCTTGCATGGACTTGGGCTGATATTTCCAATTACTTGATATGTCCAATTGCTTTCAGGGATGCGGAGTACAAGGATGAAAGGCCCATCAAGAAGCTCAGAGTCACCATGGGCTCTGCTGACCAGCAACGTGACAAAGGCAGTGGTCACCAAGCAAAGCCAAAGAAAATTATTGCACCATTATCCTCTGAGAAGGCCAGCAACCCACTAAGAATATCCTCAGGTGGACAGAGTAGCATAAAAATTCCTGTGGAGGATCCAAATATGAAGGAAAGGTCGAGGGAGACAGAGGTCATGAAGACAGATCGTCCACTTCGGGACATGACAAATCTCGAATGGTGCCTTCAGTACGTTGAAGAGAAGAATGCAGTCCTCCTTGTGTTCGCAGGGGCCTATGGCAGAGGAAAGATCACGACAACACAAGGTTTTCAGTATGGACTTGTTTACAAATTGGATTATGAAGATGAAGATTCTGACAACCTGCTTTTCTTGGTGGAGACATCGAAGGGATTAAGAAATGTCATATGCAAGATGGATTTCTTGTGCCCAGAGTGCTGTGTTCCAGAGGAGCTAGCTCAGATATGCAGAGACTCAGTGAATTTCATCAAGGACCTGATGCCATGGATACAGGGCAATATCATGCCAACACAGCACAAGAAGACGACCCCTGTAAAGGCAAGGGGTAAGCAGAGTGTGCAGAAAAAGCCCCAAAAGAAAAAGAAGATAATTGCAGAAGAGGACTTTTCTGACTCAAGCTCTAGCTCTGGGGACATTATTGTTGCACCTGGTGGAGAGCTTGCATCTGGTGTGCTTGGCACTGAGCAGAATAAGATGAGGGAGGACATAGCTAGAAGAAAAGTTGTGAAGAAGGGGCAGTTGTTCCACCTGCCTATTAATATTATCCACAGGCCACCAGTGGATCCAGTCACAGGGAGGAGGCCCCTTGAGATCAGGGAGCCACATAATTTGCATGTCCAAAATCTTAAGAAGAAAATGAAAATTAATCCTCATGCTACTGTTGTGCCATTCCTTGTCATGGTGGATCCGCATGAGTGCAGCTGTGTGGAGGATTTCAATGAGAATTTGTTTGAGGAGTACACTTATTATGTGATTGGAGGTTCACACTCTGCAGAGGCTCGTAGACAGTTAGTGAAGGAGCACCCTACTACATTTTTCTTTAGGTATGCAGAGTGTAAGATATATGCTGGTCTTACAACTGAGGAAGCCAAGCTTCTTGCTTGGGATCACAACAACGATAATGACTACAGGCAGAAAATGTCCTCCATAGAGAGAATTCGGTTCTTCCACCATGAATACGAAGATTGTCTTGTGAAGGAAGCTGGGAGAATACATCCCAATCTACGAAAGCAATGCCTTATTGAGGTTGGAATTGCATTGGATGAGAATAGAAAGTCAGATGCTTTGAGGAAATATGATCCATGGTTTCAACTGGCATTCAGATCAGGTGAGATCTGGGATCTTCAGGATAGAATCTTCACAATGTGGGAGCACAAGGAGGTCAAGGGCCAGAACCAACGAAAGTCGAGGCCAGACCCACAAATTGATCTGAGGGGAAAGGGAAGGAAAGTTGACCTTTCAATTGAAGAGGCTCCTGAGGACATGAAGCTGACCCCATGGAGGGCCCTTCAAGGAATCAAGGATGATACATTGATCATATCAACTTTGTCAAGGGTAATCTCAAAGGAGTTGAGCCTCGAGGAGATGGTGACTGAGCTCAATAAGTATGTATGTTATTCTCAGATCCTTTTTCCCTCCTCCCATGCTTCTTGTCTAACCTAGTCTCTTTTATATTTATGTGTCTGTAGTCATAAAGTGTACATGAAGATTCAGGAGGTGATGATGAAGAGGCTGGGTTGCTTTTCTTGGACAGAGGTCCAAGCAGACTATCCAACCACATCATCCTACAAAGCCTTATCAGAATATTTCATCCTGTTTCGTGATTGGGTAGATTCTCTTATCAGAATATTTCATACTAAACAATTTGATGCATTGCATGGCATCAACATGGGGGCATAAGTCGATGCCTGGCATCGACTTGGGGGCATAAGTCGATGCCTGGCATCGACTTGCAGCATAAGTCGATGCCTGGCATCGACTTGGGGGCATAAGTCGATGCCTGACATCGACTTGCAGCATAAGTCGATGCCTGGCATCGACCTGCAACAAAAGTCGATGCCTGGCATCGACCTCGTGGCAAAAGTCGATGCCAGGCATCGACTTAGGTCCCTAGGTCGATGCCAAGCATCGATTTTTAGTAGAAGGTCGATGCCTAGCATCTACCCCAACAAGAAATCGATGCCATACATCCGTGCTTTATGTTCTGTTTGCTGTACTGAAGAGCTCTTCTAATTGTTTTTCCAATTTGTTCTGCAGAAATCAAGGAAAAGTAAGTCTACAGAGGTACTAGATGATTGCCCCCCTGCATTCCTTGCTCACATTCAAAGAGCAAGGCATGAGAAATCTAGACTGAAAGCGAAGGAGATGGATTTTGATGATGAACCCGATCTTAAATGTTTCTCCAATCCCCTAGACCCCCTTAGGCCTGTATATTACAATGTGTTCTGTAGTGATGTAAATAATATTTGTTCTGTTGTGCCTAGAAAACATTTCTCCCTTCTCATAGCGGACATACCCTATGGATTTAGGATGTTAGGATCAGTTAATGATGATGAACCCTTCAAACACCCTCAGATTCGGAAGATGGTCACTGATTTTGCAGAGTTGACTATGTCTCCTCTTTGGAGGATAGTAATTTTCCATAGCAGAGACCAGTCTTTCTCTGTTTCAACTGCTCTGAAGGCAAGATGTCATGCTGTGGAGTGCCTCACTTGGTAAGTAATCTTCTTTCTATCTCCATGGCTTTAATGATGCCCTATGTGACTCATAGTTCTTTTTTGCAGGGTGAAGACAAACGTAAATCACACTCCTTTGCATCGGTTTGTGAGTGCCACTGAATGCATTACAGTGGGCTATTATGATGAAGTAAGCAAAAGGAGAGTCAGGGAGCATTGCAATGAGAATGGGATCTCAAATGTGCTCATGTTCCCAGCCGTTACCAAGAAACTTCGTCATGTAGCTGGGGACATGACATTGGTTAACCCTTATCAGAAGCCACAAAAACTCATAATGAGATTGCTTCAGCTATTTTCCAATGATGATGACTGGGTCCTAGACCTTTTTTCGGGCACAGGTAATTTCAATTTTCACAATTTTCATTAGTCATTGTTGATTGAAGCCTCTAAGAGGTTTTCTGCTGTTTCAGGAACGACTCTGGCTTGCTCCTTAAAGATGTTCAGGCACTGCATAGCTGTGGAGAAGGATGATGCTCAAGTGAGCTTCATTAGAATGAGAATCAATGGGCTGAATGAATGCCCAGATGAAGACCAAGAGGTTGGAAGGAAGCACATTGCAGATACGGAGAGATTCCAAGCAGCTTCAAGGGAGCCTGTTCCCCCACTTGCAGATGAACCTGGGGACATGGCTGACCTTGAAGAGCCAATCTTGGAGCAAGAGAGGCAAGATAGGTGTTCTAATGTGCCAGAGGATACCAATACCCTTGAGCCTGAGGAAAGCTATGATCAGCTTCTATTGTAGATTCACATAACTCTTGTAAAACACATGAAATGTAAAAGATCATTTTAATGGAAATATAATTTGGAGTTCTACTTCCACTTCGTGTTCAGCTTGATTTATCTTGAGCATTTCTCTGATCATGTGTGAATGTTTCTTAGTATAATTTTGTTGAATATTATCTTCTCTTGGGAATGCTTTTGTGAAGTGTATTTCATATTCTGTTAATATGGCCAGGCATTCAATGGGGATCTTAACCATACAAAGGGGATGATCTTAATTGCCTTGTTAAAATGCTCTGATTTTTACAACACATGTACTCTAATTTTCGAGTAACTCTTAATTAGCTATCTTCTGTGCTTGTTGAGGTTATAGATGTAATGAAGGAGCTTCGCGAATTCTTACATGTACCTTTTCAACTCTAATCTATTGTCCAAGATCATGATGTGGGATTCTTGGTCATGCTCAACAACTAGTTTTCATGGCAGCAAGAATTTTAGTATATCTATCTTGACTACTTGGGATATGAGATCAAGCTTCTAAAGACAATATTTACAAGCAAGACTCGTGATGCTTTCTAGATATTGTAAAATGCCCACTTTTTTGCTTCATATAATGGTATTTAGGTAAAAAGAAAAAGAGAACATGTCTTTGTTCTCCTTTGTTGTGACTCAGTGTTTGTCCCATTTTGTAGCAAAATCCATCTTCTGTTGATCTTTGGGAGGAACTATTACTTAGTTTTAACCTGAAAATTCATCAAGGAAGCTATAAACTTCATTGTTTGCTACACGCTCTAATAGATATTCTATGATACGAAGCAAATTACTATATCATATTGTGGTGGAATTAACTTTCTTGAAGTCAATACATACATGGAACTTATCATTCTTCTTCGTTACTACCACAATGGGGGATACACATTCAATATGTTCAATCTCATAGATGAACCGAGCTCTTATCGACCTATGGATCTCTTCTTTTATCTTTGTTTCATAAATGTCATTGTATGTGTAAATGGTAACTACCTTAGTACGTAAGTTGTATATATAATTTTCCATATTATAACTCATGACATTACATATAGCACAATAAACCCGATTCAAGGTGCAATTTGTATTCGAGGAGATGGTGGATAGTCTTCAGAGATGAAGTGGTGTTGCAACAACCTACTCCACACTAGCCAAGAACAAGTGGTGGAGAGTATAGTGGGCCTCTTTAGTTTCCTAATGATAAAAAATAATCACCTATGTGCTTTGGAACATGATCCACTAATCAATGGAACAAAACAGATGAGTAGGAAATTGATCCAAGGTCATAGACTTTCTATCTTAGTCTCTGCACATGTTCAGTATACTGAACAGTGCTCTAACCCTGCTAGCAATTAGCCAAATTCCTTTTGGTGGTATTTCATTAAATTAGATAGCTACAATAATGAGTAATTTCAATAAAAAAGACAAAGTACACACTGAGTATGATGTTTAACAAATCACAGGACTTGCTCGACATTTTCGGGATGCATCAGACTATAGACCAGAGAGTAATGAAGTGAATATATCCCACGATTCAGAGAAACAATAACCATGAAATTTTGTACCTATAAACTAGATAGTGTGTTGAATCTATGAAGATTTAAATCACATTAAATGATCAACCAGGCATTGAGCACAAGCTTTGAGAATATCACTATGCTGAATTATTCATAGCAGAGAAGTGAAATAGATATATAATCAAAATTTATATATTAGATAACATAGAAATACAATGTCGTTGGAAATAGCATTGAGCTCTACCATTTCTTTCTCTCTCTCTCTCATTCTCTCTCTCTCTCTCTCTCTTTGTGATGGCATCTATGTGCTTGTTCATCTGGAGCAAAAAATGAAGGAGGGAACAATTTCTTCTCCCCCTCTGCATCTGACCTTGTGGAAACCGAGAGGAGAAGGAAACAGAGTTCCTTCTCTCTCTCTCTCTCTCGCTCCCCTCCCTCCCTCCCTCCCTCTCTCTCTCTCTCTGTCTCTCTCTCTCTCCCCTTCTCTATTTCTATGCCTCACTCATAGTATTTCTCTCTTTGCATTTTCTATCACAACAAGGATGTGGGTTCTCAATGTTCGCCATTTCCAAAGCCATAAAGAAGGCTCTTTATCGATATGATAATGGAAATTGTTGTTAAGTTTGTAACTAGCTCTTGAGAAGCTTGGTCATGGTGTTCTTCTTATGCATGCTCTATTCGTCTCAATCTATCCTTGCTCATGTAACACTCTGAGCATGGCTTGTTCCCATTGAAGCCTCTCCTAAAGACAATTGGTTTCAATTTTGTATGTCCACTCTTCTCCTCTAAATATTTGAAAATCAAACCATAAGAAAGCATGGCGATCACAATTGGTGATATCTATTCGTCTGTAGTCTTCCACTCTGTGTAGACTCCACATCAAGACTTCTTCTCCTCTTCTATTTTTCCCAAAAAGAAAACATCTGAGAAATCTCCTTCTCTATGATCAGCACCGCACTCATCATCCTATGGCTTTCTGCATCTCTCTCTCTTTCTTCATGAGTAAGCAAACCCCGAAAGGAGACTCATCACAAAAATTTCTTTATTTCACTCTCAACAAGTCATGCTAAGCTGCATATAGCTATTCACTACTCTCTCTCTCTCTAAACAAAAAGCATGAACACATCAAGGAATGAATGAAAAAGAGAAGGGTAAGAAATGTACCTGGAGAGAAGATCCATAGAAAAGATTTACAAGGGAGAAACAAATGAGATTTGGACACCTATTTATAGGTTCCCCCCTAGGCCTTCTCTCTAGAATCTTCTTACCTCCCTACTTGTACCTTCTATTTTCCTAACTCTTCTTGCATGCTCTTTTGCTATTTTTGGCCAATCATATCTTTTATTTCTATTTTGGGTTTTTCTCTTTTTCTTTTTCCAACTCTTCTTTTTCTAATTTTGTTTCTTTTCTTTTTCTCTTTCTATTTTTGGACTAAGGTTTGTTTTCACACTTGTAACCAAAATTAAAATAAACTAAAGGGGTAGAATTAGGGTAAATGCCAATTCTAAGGTTCAAACCTCATGTTTTAATTAGGGAAAGTTAGGGTTTGCCTACATTTAAGATCATGCATATCAATTAAAAGGTTTATTTATATTTATGGGCTAAAATCCTAGGGTTTCTAAGGGTCAAACCTAGGGTTTCAAGGGTCAGACCTAGGTCTTCCAAGGGTAAAATCTTGGGTTTCAGAGTTTTTAAGGGTTAGCGGTTAGTTTCAATGAGCTATTGACAAATACACATGCCTAATCTACAAACACAACATAGTTTCTCATCGCATAAACAACTAAATCAATTAGATCATGCACAGTTTATAACTCTCTATAATCAAAAACACCATTTCACACCCAGAAAATCAATGAAATGAACTTGAAAGAAAAATCTTGATGTACACTTCCTAGCAAGATTTTATCCTGATAGTGTCACGGTGTGCATGCACTTTTAATAGTGCAAATCGACTTCAGAGCATAGACTAGTGAATTTGCTGTTGGAGACCTCTTACTCTCCAAAGATTTGATCTATACTGACTTAAGAACACTTCTATGTCAGTTATAAACCAAACTTTACACAAACATTGTTCTTCTTTACCAAAACTTCCATCAACTCTTCTCTGAGTAAAGAAATGTTTACTCCAGAAAGTCTGCTTCAGAAATTAACTTCTTTACCTGCACAAAACTCCAAATTTCTTCAAGTAAATGATGCACAAGTATTTGCAATACCTTTGCGCAATCATACTAATCATTAGTTCTCAAATCTAATCACGAAAAGTTTAATTTGATCATTAAGATCAAAAGTATGTCATAACTGTCTCTCAGAAGTAGCGCCTTCGACATAGTCAACTTCTTAAGTTGATTTCTCCCAATTTGAAACTCGTTTTGCTAAATGCTTTTAGCCATAGCTTCCTTATCTCCTAACTTAAATTTTAAGTGCTCACTCATCAAAAACTTTACAGTATACACTCATATCTAAGCAAAACACTGAGACAGAAAAATGCGCTACTCTCAGACTTCAGTTTTCACATTCCACATATGAATGTTCCTATTGATCATTCTCACAGTAGGAGAGGAATTAGATTCTGAAACTCTAGACATAGCTTCATTAGCTTCTCAATTAGATGTGTACAAAACGAATTCTGATCCACATGATCAGACAGAGAGCACTCAGAGAAAAACCCGTCGCTATTTTCTGGGAAAAAACTCTCTACACATCTCTAACACATTTGTCATCTACAAATGACTCTCTCTCTCATTTCTTGTCATCATTAACTTATATATACATGACTTTAGACTCATCCCGTATCTATGACATTGCTCCTTATCATCCTAAGGGTTTAGCTATACTCAGTTTACAAGATTCTTCACTTATATGTACATATGTGTACAAGACATCAATCTGAAATCTTCTTCACTTTCACAAGTGTCTTCCTTTGCTTCATTCTGACCATAAGCTTTCTTCAAGATCTGTATAATCATCAATTTGTGATTGGCTTGTTCCAACAGCTCCCCCTCAATCAGTAATTGTGATTATTCCATTCTTCTTCACTCCTGCCATCTCCTTGAATCTTTGTAGCTTAGGTCCATCCAAGCTCTTTGTCATCATATCTGCCACTTGTTCTTTTGTTGGAGTATACATCACTTCAATCTCTTTATCAAGTACCTTTTCCCTCAAGAAATGATACTGAATCTCTATATGCTTAGTCCTGGCATGACAAACAGGGTTAGCTGCCAAATACAAAGAACTCATATTGTCTCCAAAAATAATTGGAGTACTATGATCAGTCTCAAAACTCTTCATCAAGTTCTTCAACCATATCACTTCCTTTGCAGCTTCTACCATCCCTTTATACTCAGCTTCTGTGGATGATAAAGCAACTGTATGTTGCTTCTTTGAACACCAAGAAACTAGCTTATCTCCAACATAACAGAGATACCCATGAGTAGACCTTCTATCATCTGAGTCACCTGCCCAATCTGCATCACTAAACACTTTGATTCTTGTGTCAGAAGTGAAACCATAGTACAAACCTTCACTTAGGGTTCCTTTGATATATCTGAGTACCCTTTGGGCTGCAATCCAATGAGTCTTATTTGGACAATGCATAAATTGTGACAACACACCTACTGCATATGATAAATCTGGTCTTGTCAAGGTAGCATAGATTAAACTACCTACCAAACTCTGATATTTCTTCATATCATTGAATTCTTCACCTCCATACCTGCTTAATTTATGATTTACCTCCAATGGTGTAGTTGAAGTTTTGCAGTCTTCCATGTTAAACTTGACTAGAAGATTCTTCAAGTATCTCTCTTGTGAAACATATACTCCATGTTGAGTATACACAATCTGCATTCCTAGAAAATAAGATAAGTTTCCCAAATCACTTATCTTAAACTCCTTATCTATTTGCCTTTTGAGTTCATTGATTCCTTGAGCATCTGTTCCTGTAACAATAATATCATCAACATAAATGCACATGTAAATGTATCCATTTTCACTTGCCTTCACTAGCAAACTACTATCTGCCTTTGATGCTTGAAATCCACATTCATTCAAGAACTTGACCAATCTGTAATTCCAAGCTCTTGGGGCCTGCTTCAACCCATATAAAGCTCTCTTGAGCTTACACACATAATCTGATTCACTTGAATTCATAAAACCTTCTGGTTGCTCCATGTATACTTCATCTGCAATGTATCCATTTAAAAATGCATTTTTCACATCCAATTGTGATAATTTCCATCCCTTACAAGCAGCAATAGCAATCAATGTTCTAATTGTAGACATTTTAGCAACAGGACTAAAGGTTTCATCATAATCTACCCCATAAGTTTGAGCATAACCTTTGACCACAAGTATAGCCTTGTATCTAGACACCTTACCATCTGCAAACCTCTTTGTTTTATATACCCACTTACATCCAATGAATTTCTGATTCTTTGGTCTTGGTACTAATTCCCAAGTTTCATTTTCAAGTAGAGCATCATACTCTTCCTGCATTTCCTTCTCCCAATTCTGTTTACCTTTGGCTTCTTCATAAGTGGTTGGATCTTCTTCTGTCTTCACAATGTAAGCATAATCTTTTGTTGTTAGGAAAGATGTATCATAACTATACCTTATAGGTTCTTTCCTTTCCCTTGTAGACCTTCTGATTTCTGCACTTCTCGAAGTTTCAGCCTCATTTGATTCTGGATCAAATCTTGGCCCTTCTTCTACATGATCCTGCAATCTACTTCTAGAGTCAACATCATCAATACTTTCTTCATACACTTTTACTTTTGCCTTTCCTTTTCTTTGTATCTCTTCAACACCTGCATAATCATTTGTTGATCCTGTATACCATGTATTTTGCTCATCAAATGTCACATCTTTGGTAACAAGAAATTGCTTTGTGGATGGACTCCACAACCTGTAACCCATCTGTCTATCATCATATCCAATAAACACATACTTCTCTGCTTTTGGTTCTATCTTATGTCTTAATTGTGAAGGAACATAAGCATATGCAACACATCCAAATACTTTACAATGATCAAGAGTAGGTTTCTTATCCCACCATGCTTCATAAGGGGTTCCTCCATCGAAAGCTTTGCAAGGTAACCTATTCACAAGATATGTTGCAGTGTTAATGGCTTCTGCCCATAAGTAATTTGGACAATTCTTTTCCTTCATCATGGCTCTTGCAAATTCTACAAGAGTCCTATTTCTCCTTTCTGCTACTCCATTCTGTTGAGGGGAGTACCTGCAAGTTACTTCTCTTTTGATACCTGCATTCCACAAATAATCATCAAACTCTTTAGAGAAATACTCTCCCCCTCCATCTGATCTTAACCTCTTGAGCTTTTGCCCTGTGATCCTTTCTGCATAAGCATGAAAATGTTTGAATGTCTTGAAAACTTCTGATTTATCCTTGATTACATGTAAAGTAATCCACCTGGTTGCATCATCAACAAACAACACATAATATCTGGATCCATTTATGCTATAGTCCCTTGAGGGACCCCATACATCTGTATGAACCAATTCAAGCATATTTGAATGCTTGTACCCTGATTTGTTGTAAGAACCTTTATGTGCTTTACCTAATTGACAAGCTTCACACTTGTACACCATATGTTGCCCTTCAACATTTGGCAATCCAAGCACCACCTGATTCTTTGACATTTCCTTTATAGCTCTCTCATTGAAATGACTTAGCCTTTTATGCCATAGGTCTAATTCAGATACCTTTTGATTTCCATAGGTAAATAATGCATGTCCCACATTACCTTGGACTTTGAGAGTGAATAATCTTCCTTCCTTTTTTCCTGCAATTATATTTCTATATCCCTGATTTGGATCTTGCACATAAACACCATCATTTGTGAATCTTACCTCATATCCTTTCTCCACAATTTGCCCTACACTTATCAAATTTTTAGGAATAGTAGGAACATAAAGTACCTTGCTCAGAAGTGTACTTCCACTCTTTGTCTTTACTGATCCAATGCTCTCCACTTTATGTTTGGTATTATCTCTTGTTTGAACTGTATGTCCATTCACCCTTGCTTCCATATCAGTCATCAAGGATAGATTCCCACTCAGATGGTTGCTACACCCGGAGTCAATATAAAACACTCTTTGATCTTCTCCCATTGATTCATGAGTTGCATTCAAGATAAGAGTCATATCATCCTTCTGATCTGATGCATAATTATAATAATTGTTGTTGTAGGACTGAGATTGGAAGTTTCTTCCACCTCCTCTACCATATGATGTCCTACCACCTCTTCCTCTGAAATTGCCTCTTTGGTTTCTGCCTCCTCTACCTCTTTGATTATAATTCTGATTATTGCTTCCACCATTTTGATTGTTATACCAACAATCATTTGCCGAATGATTTGTTCTGCCACAAATCCAACAAGCTTTAGCATTATCTTTGTTCTTACCTCCTCTTCCTTTACCTCTGAAATTCATCTTCCTTTTGTGAAGTTAGCTTGATTTGAAGTCCCTTCATCATCAGTCGATTGCTTTCCCTTGCCATTCTTTTTCTTGTCCTTGGAGTACATAGCTTGACTTGCACTTCTATCATTGTCTCCTTTAAGGTCCTTGTTGACAGTATACGGGAAGAAGCAAGTACGAACACACATGCAGATCTAGCACTAAGGCAACCCTTTATTTTTTTCAAAACCCTTACATCATTTTTAAGTGATTCTCATCACTAAAAACCCTTGTAAATATCATTTCACCTTTTTGTAGCTCCATTTTGTACAAGGCGAGGAGTCCTCGAGCTTGGGGAGCCTTAGAAGTAGATGCCTGCCAATTTTCATAATTTTTAGATCTCGTTTGAGCCCTCAAATAAGCCCTGGAACCTAATTTTTAACTAGGCCGGACACTAGGTCTGGACAGGGCCAAAGCTAGTCAAAAACTATAAATAGAGCTAGAGAGCTCATTTTTGGGGCTAGCTTCTTGTAGTTTGAGCTTGTATGAGAACTTTCTTGCAATAGAAGTGATTCCATTGTCTTACTCTCTTTGTTCTTGCCGTGTGTGCGCGTGTGTGTGTATGTGTGTGCATGCTTGTGTGCTTCTCACTCACGCACTTGTGCCTCCACTTGCTCGTGGTCATCATACCATCCTCACGTCTTCCCGGATTGATATTAAAGGAGGTGCTACTCATCACTGAGCTACACCAAATTTTGGCGCCGTTGCCGGGGATCGAGCTTTGAGGACGAGCGTGTGATGGTAAGACGTAGAGAGGACGCGTTGGAATGGTAAGTAGTAGGTAAATTTCTGATTTTTCTCCATCTCCAATTTCATCTTCACCTCCTTCTCCATCTCCACCTCCACCTCCTTCTCCACTACATATTCCCTCTTCCTTATCATTCCCTCATTTGTTGTGTGCGAGTTTGAGAGAGAGCGATTGTGCGTGCTTGTCTTTTGTGTGTTTTTTGCATGTTTTTTGCAGGTGGCAGCTCCATCATCCTCTCCAGCAAGCTCAGCAGGTACAGAAATTGTCTGCACAGTCCCCGAGGCGTTGAGCTCGAGCTATCGCGACACTCCGAAAATTTCACCCAATCACGATTCTGAGTGCACCACGACACTGCGCAGGCCTAGAGCTCCTAGGAACACTAGATAGAACAGAAAAATTCACCATATCCCGAGCTATCGCGACACTCCGAGGTATCGCGACACTCCACGAGGTATCGCGACACTCCGAGCTATCGCGACACTCCGAGGTATCGCGACACTCCGAGCTATCGCGACACTCCGAGCTATCGTGACACTCCGAGCTATCGCGACACTCCACGACCTATCGCGACACTCCACGAGGTATCGCGACACTCCGAGCTATCGCGACACTCCGAGCTATCGCGACACTCCGAGCTATCGCGACACTCCGAGCTATCGCGACACTCCGAGGTATCGCGACACCCCACGACCTATCGCGACACTCCAAGGTATCGCGACACTCCGAGGTATCGCGACACTCCGAGCTATCGCGACACTCCACGAGCTATCGCGACACTCCACGAGCTATCGCGACACCCCGACCTATCGCGACACCTCGACCCGACCTATCGCGATACACGGCCTTTAATGCATGAAAATTGAGGGTTAATTTTTTGAGTGATTGGAAGGGCAGTTGAGCTTAATTTTAGGCACCTTGGAATAACTTTAGAACCTTGGAAGTGGGCAAAAGGCCTAGAAAGCAGAGAGGAATCTCCTGAACCCTGAGTGCCTGTTTTGACCCTTTAGTGCCTGAATGGTCATAACTTGACCAATACGAACTCCGATTGATGAGATTTTGGTCTCGTTGGAAAGCTCGTTGAGAATCCTACGCGGAGTTTTAGAACATGCATTTTTAAGTTGACCTTTAGGTGGAACTAAGTGGTTCTCAGATTCAGGGGGTACAGTGAATTACTCCAGGGGGACTGAAAATATTGATGTGTGTCTTTCAACTATTTGTGGTAATAGAGCTATACTAACTAGTGAGCTTTTGCAGGAACTTTGTGTGCGCTCAAGGCAATCAAAAGCAAGCTAGCAAGGGTGAGTACCAAGTTTGGGAGAAGGCTTCCTGGGCTTGTGTAGCAGTCTGGTCAACCAGCTAATTGAGGTTGGAAGATCTCTCAACCCTCCTTTGTCAATTCCTAGCCTAGGCTAAGTACGACTTAGGTGTGGTAATTAATTAGGGCAACGTTAGGCACGAATCAAGTCCAAGAGTAGTAACCAACCAAGTGCAAGAAAATAAACAGGTCTTAAGTGCGAAAACCCTAAGGGACAAAAGGTAAACGGGAATCGATCACTTATCAAGTGCGGAAATTCATTTAAGTACTCCTGACGACGCGATTTCAGACAAGACCATAAACATAATATTCAACTCAAAAGAACAAAGTGATTGGTGCAAAATTAACCTGCAACGAGAGTGTGCTTGGGTTCCAGGGGGTAAATAAATCAGGCATATGAACCTTAGATCAGGCAGACACTTAGGTCGAGACAGACAAAGCCTCAGATCTTCTGAAGCTAGTGTCAATCACACTGCCAGGTCTTGGGCCCAGCAGTTGAGTGATTACCCATACACTCCCAGTTCAGAAACCAGTGATTCTGAGATGTCCTATCACATGGAGAGACCAGTAGGTAGTTCAGGGTTGGCTTATCTAGAAAAGCCAGAGGGGCCTTATAAGACTCAATTGGAATATATCAGGACGAATCGTCTAGGTGCTCGCATCTACGAAGACGGACTGAGAAGATCGGTGGTCCAGATTAAGAACCCCGATCAACCCCATGGAATAGACCACCCGGTAGTCAAGTTTGAGAATGGAGCATACCTAGATAAAGAGGGGACTATATATGTAGTCACCACTCTTCCTGATAGAACTGATGAGTTTGGAAATGTGATTGCGGAGACCGACATGGGTGATATAGAGCAAGGGAACTTAGAGAGAGAGCCAAGAACTCCCCGTGGTAAATCTGTCTTGACCAGAATCATGACTCCAGAGTGGATTCCACAGGATAATAAAAGCATAGATCTGCTTTTAAATCGAGAAACCGATGAGGCTTTTTGGAGATATAGATCTTCTCAACCTCAGGAGGTGAATGCCCTCACAATCTACGAGTTTAAAGACCCTGATAGCCCAGGCCAAGTAACCTACCTAGACACTGCATCAGAGAGAATCTTCGTGGTCACTGAGCATGGCAGACATGCCTACACTTGGAAGGGTGAATTTGTTTTTCCCCAACCAAGGTCTAATGTGTCCTTTGGTCACCAAGGAGCTGGGACCTCCCAAGCTCATGGAGCTCAAAGAGATAGAAGTAGAGACAAACCTGAGGTAAGTTTTGCCAACTCCCTGGGAAGAGAAAGAACGGGAACAGAAAGGAATAGAGTAGAACCTGAGAGACATAGAACCCCATGGAATCACCGGGACATTGATGATTTTCCTTTGCCAAGGCCGAGAGAACACACTAGGACCCTACGACCAACTCAACTGGTGAAGTCCATGAAGAATTATTTCGATGGCACGGGAGACCCTTATGACCATGTGGCAGAATTTCGACAAGTGTTGAAAGCAGAACAGGTAGAGGACCTATTCACACAATATAATGCTTTCGGTCTAACCCTTAGGAACACTGCCCTTACGTGGTTCCAACCACTGAATGAGAGGCATTTCAGAAACATAGACCAACTCTTAGAGGCATTTATTGTTGAGTTTTCTAAGAGTGGAATCAGGCATAACACCTCCTCACTAATTCATAGCTTCAAACAAACACCTCAAGAGACGGTCAGACTAGCTGGAAGAAGATTTAGACAGTACCTGGAGAGATGCCCTATGCCGGAGTTACCCACACCAGCCAAACAAGTGGCCTTGTTCCTAGACGGATTGTTGAGCACTAAACTCAGGTCATATGTGTACCTGAAGGACCCTAGAACGATAGAGGAGTGCGTGCGTATGTGCATAGACATTGAGGACAATCTAGGGGAGGAATTAGAACTATCAAAAATCTATAAGGATTCTGATAGCTCTAGTAACATGGCATCTGGTCAATCCACATCCATCGAGGAGCTTGCAGAGAAGGTAGCCCAAAAACTAGGTGTCTCTAGCAAGCAAATTCCAAGATTTGCCCCAGTTAAGCGGTGTTACAATTGTGGCGGTGAACATATGGCAACTGTATGCCCCATTATGGCCCAACCTCAGGTGAATCCTAGTAGCCAGTACTGCACCATAGAGCGCAGGTACACCAATCACACGGCACAAGACTGCCCATATAACAAACAAACTGTTAGGCAAAATTATCCTCAGCCATATCCACAACATGGTAGGTACCAGAATCAGTACCCATCACCACAATACAACAGACCACAACAAACTTATCAGCCACCTTATCAAGGGCAGCAGAGAGCTCAACCAGTCCTAGTGCTGCAACCCCCTGCTCCAACCAATGTGATCCCAGTGAAATATGCATCTACTGAAGAAAATCCGAATAGAGCGATAGTTCCAGTCACCCCATTGCTATCAGACAGTGATCCAAGTGACCATAGCTTTGACTCCACACATATTGATAGCCCACATGCTTACTACATGCAGTCACCCGAGCATAACGAGTCATACTATTATGAGGACCCAAGTGAAAATAGTGGGGAACCTGAGTATTCTAATGTTATGTACACAAACCCCAACTCTAGACCTCAACCTAGGCAGGTACGACCCCCATTTCCTAGAGGACCATGCTTCAGATGTCAGGGAGATCACCTTATACGTGATTGTCCACTGCCTGCCCCTACACAGCCTCAACCAGTAACCATTCAGGGCTTCTGTCCAGATTGCGGGAAAGAGCATCTCCTACGAGATTGCCCGAAGAACCCTAATAACATGCCTAAAATCACTCCTATCAATGTTGTTGGGTTAGTTGTAGACTCCACAGGGAGTGTGACTTCCGCGGCACCTGTGCAGGTGATCACAAGAGCCCAGGCACTTCAACAACACCAAGGTGTTGGTCCCGAAAAGAGCCCCGAGGTGAGTGAAACAGAGAGCATACCCAAAAAGAGAACTAGCGCCTGGAAGGATAGTCGTGAGAGAATGAAGAGGCAATGGGCAAAAAAGATAAACGAACTTGAAGAAAGCGTGAGAGAAACCAAGGCAAAAATCACAGAGATCACATCTCAACCGCACTCCCACACACTTCCACCCCTACCATCCCCATCACCCTCCATTTCTCCACCCTCTAATACACCCCTCGTAACCCACCCACCACCCCGAGTAGGATCAGTATTAGCTGACCCCACTCCTGAAGGCTTGGACATGATGTTCAAGGCCTACCACGCTCGACTTCAAGAAGGGCCAACAGCTTCAAACCTAGACAAGAGTTACCCTAGAGCAGATTTAGAGATTGAACGGATGAAAATGTGCATGAAAATGGTAGAACAAGCTCAAGCTATACTTGAGACTAGTCAAAAGTTCAATCAGACAAACTCTGTCAAGCCGGATTTGCATTTCCAAGGCTTACTAGAAAGATTAGAGCAGTTGGTAAACAAATCACAAGTTTTTTTACCTCCACAGGCTCAACCAGTTGTTGAAAGAGGAAGCTCACCACCTAAGGGAGCTTATGTTCCTAATTCCACGGATGCTGGAATACCTCCTTCCATTCAACAGTACTCTCAAGAGTTCTTGCGGGAAATACAAGAAGAGAAATGGGCCAAGGAGAAGGGTGATTTCCCTCCTATTCCTGAGATTGATGATCTTCATGATCAATTTCCCCAAGACATTCCGTCTATCTATGGAGATCAGACAGAGCAACAAGAGGATGAGAGATTAGATTTTGAATCTAATTCTTTACAAGAGTTGCCTCATTTCACAGGCCCATGGGAATCTGAATCTCTCCAGATCAGAGCTCCCACGATATTGGTGAGAAATGAAGACTCAGTGATTCCCAGGAACACTGATGTTGTGAAGAACACTAAGGTTCAATGTCACCTCACTGTAGAGGAACTCCTCAAGGCAAAACCGGAGCTCTGGAATCATGTGAAGGATCAGGTTCCAGAACTTGAATCCAATGCACCAAAAGTAGGCTCTAAACAAAAAGTACCCGAGGTACCTCTCGACAAGATAGGAGACATGAGCGAAGGTGAAGAAGGTAACACTTATCTTCCGATCACCTATCAAGGTTACACAACCAAAGCAATTGTGGATTCGGGTGCTGGCGTTGCTATTGCGACCACTTCCTTGTGGAAGCGATGGGGCAAACCCACCTTAAGACCAACGAGGATGAAACTCCAAATGGCAGATGGTCATTTTGAAAGACCTCTCGGATTGCTTGAAGGGATAACTCTAACCACTTGTGGTGTAGAGTTTGAACATACGTTTGCTATATGCGACTTTGAGAAGAATAATGTTTACGAGATGATCCTAGGAAGACCTTTCCTACGACAATTGCAAATAGTACAGGATTGGGGAACCAACTCCTTGTACTTACAGCACTTAGGGGTCACCACCAAGGTCAATCTGAAGGATCACACCTTCAGAGATGTACCACCCCTACAGTGGAATCCTATCCATAAAGCGAAAGAAGATTCTATCTCCGTGCATTCTGGAAGTTCACCTGAACCATCCTGGTTGCATGAAGATACTCACTTGTGGATGTGCAAGGTCGCAGAGGAAGAGGAAAAGCGCCTAAAAGCGAGAGAAGAAGGAACTCCCCCAGGAGATAGACCAATAAAAGACCCAGCCTATACACCAATGATATTTCCAGATGAGGAATTTGAGCCTCATAGTTGGGCAGAAATCTTAGCTACCATGGACATTGCAGTCAATGAGGAACAATGGACACCCCATTGTGATGAGGAGGGTTATGATATTTCAGTGTTCATGTGTCAGCCCTTGTTGGAAGAGTGTGATCCTAGTGAGTTCATAGAAGAAGAAGAGAATGAGGATGATCTAGAATCCATTGTGATGGATACATACTTTGACTCAGAGGAACACTACTTAGAAGACCTAGGAGTGTTGACCCAAAAGGAAGAAGAACCCCTTGCGAGTATTAAAACGATAAGCTCAAAGAAAGGAAGTGAAGGAGGTCAAAAGAAAAAGAAAAGAAAAGCAGTGAGACAAGAAGAGGAAGAATCATTGTTTGAAGTACCAGAAAATTTCAAGAAATATGAAGTGGAAGACCGGAAAATTTTGGTACGAATGCCTAAGAGAGAGGCCATTATAGGAGAAGCATATGACAATAAAGAAAAGACCAAAAAAATCGTAGTGACCATTGAAGGGAACGAAGAGCGATGTACGTACATAGGAGACGACCTAAGTGCAGAAGAAGAAGCAGAGCTTGTAGCTCTATTAAGGGAATATAGGGATGTGTTCGCATGGCACTATAGAGACTTGAAAGGAGTAGATCCAGAGATTTGCTCTCACACGATTCCGATGACCGCTGATGCCAAGCCCACCAAACAAAAGCCCTACACATATAATGACAATTATGCAGCCAAAATAAAAGAGGAAATCGACAGGCTGATTGAAGCCGGATTCATCTATGAGATTGAGCACACTGAATGGGTGTCCCCCATTGTAGTGCCCAAGAAGAATGGGAAATTGCGAGTGTGCATTAACCTTAAAAAAGTCAATGCCGCTACGATCCGAGATAGTTATCCACTTCCAATCACTGAACATCTATTGGAGCGTGTAGCAGGCAAGGAAATTTACAGCTTCCTTGATGGATTTTCAGGTTACAATCAAGTAGCCATTGCCCCCGAAGATCAACACAAAATGGCCTTTGCCACAGAATGGGGAATCTTTGCATTTCGTGTGATGCCATTCGGGCTCACCAATGCACCAGCAACATTCCAAAGACTCATGTGTCATGTCTTCAAAGAGTTCTTGCGAAAGAGCTTAGAAGTATATGTGGATGATTTGTGCGCTCATTCCCAAGAGAGAAGTTACCACATCCCTGAGCTCAGGCAAATCTTCAACAAGTGTAGAGATTATCGAGTGTGTCTGAATCCAGAGAAGTGTGTGTTTATGGTACGACAAGGTAAGATCTTAGGTCACATTGTTTCTAAGAATGGAATATCAACAGATGAAGACAAGGTAAGAGAAATAGCAGAATTGCCCAGACCAAGGAATGTTAAAGAGGTACAAGCCTTTATGGGCCATTGTGGATATTACCGTAGATTTATCCACATGTATGCCATCATAGCTAAACCTCTTTATGGGCTGTTAACAAATTTTGAGTGGAACGAGGAATGCGAGACTTCCTTCAATGAGTTGAAAAGACGTTTGTGCACGGCACCAATATTGACTACTCCGGATTGGAGCAAACCCTTCCATGTCCATGTAGATGCCTCCAATCATGCAATCGGATGTGTGCTAGCACAACCCACAGGTGAAGGAAACCTAGATTTGCCGATAGCATATGCTAGTAGACAATTAAACGCAGCTGAACGAAATTATACCACAACGGAGAGGGAAGGCCTAGGTATGGTATATGCTGTGAAGAAGTTTAGACACTATCTATTGGCCAATAAGTTCAAGTTTTTCACTGATCATCAAGCTTTACTATATTTGGTCAATAAACCTTGCAATACAGGCCGCTTAGTAAGATGGTTCCTCTTACTAATGGAATACGACTTTGAAGTTGTTGTCAGGAAAGGTAGAACCCATCTTAGGGCAGACCATCTTTCTCGCATCACTTCAGGAGAGCCACCGCAAGGAGTGTCTGATGAATTGCCTGATGCTTATCTGTTCAATTTAGAGGTTGTTCCTAAATGGGCAAATAAGTTGGTACCAGTCCTAACCTTCGGGCCTGCAAACAAAAATGTTAAAACAAGCAAAGAGGCAATTGTAAAATCGTTAAAGTATCAAATATTGGCCGGAAGTATGTATAAGCAAGATGCCGAGGGCGTATTAGCTTGTTGTGTCGAGGACGATGAACATACTAGTTGGTTGCAACAAGCCCATGAGGGATTGCTAGGGAATCACTACTCTAAACAATGAACATTGCAGAATCTAAAACGCTTAGGAGTGTATTGGCCTAGCATGAACAAAGAAATACAAGAATGGATCCAGAGTTGTCCAGAGTGCCAGGAGAGACCCCCAGTGGAGCATGCCACTCTTTATCACGTGTCATTAATCCCAGACTGGAGTGCTCCATTGGTCGAGTTCATGAGATCGGGAACATTACCCAATCAGGCTAGTCTTGCAAGAAAACGGAGCATGGAGCAAGAAGCTCAAGACTATGCCTTAGTAGGAGACAACCTATACCGAAGAGGCAAGGATGGTTACCTAAGACTGTGCGTTCACGAATCAGACTACTTGAAAGTCTTAGAAACGGCACACAGCGGTGCTGCAGGTGGACACTTTGGGCCTGACAGAGTAATTAAGACCATTCTATTCTCGGGACTGTGGTGGCCCACTCTTCATATGGATGCACATACTTATGTGAAGAGTTGCGACACATGCCAACGTGCCCAGTATCCGATGAGAAAAGATGAAATGCCATTAAGACCAATGATGGGAGGACGTGCATTTTCAAAGTGGGGTATAGACTTTGTAGGTCCCATTAACCCCCAAGCTAGAAACTCCCATGCAGAATATATTATTGTAGCCACAGATTACCTTACAAAGTGGGTGGAAGTAAAGGCCACGACAAAGAATGATGCTCAAACGACGGCTAAGTTCTTATTCGAAAATGTGTTCACTAGATATGGGTTACCAATAGAGTTGGTTAGTGATAGAGGTACGCACTTCTTGAATGAGGTCATTGAAAATCTCCTTCAAGAATTCATGGTGATACATAAGAAGTCTGCACCCTATCACCCACAAGCTAACGGACAAGCCGAGAGCACGAATAAGATCCTATGTAACGTATTGACGAAACTGGTAAATAATAAACGCTCTGATTGGGACAAACAACTTCATCATGCTGTTTGGGCATACCGAGTTGCCTACAAAATGGTACTCAATGCCACCCCATTTCAGATGGTCTTCGGACAGAATGCAGTGCTACCACTAGATTTCCTAATCCCAGCCTTAAGAGTAGCACAAGAGCATGAGTGGAATGGACATGAGTTGTCCTCTAGGATCTTGGATCTAGAGCGTTTAGGTGAGACGAGGCTACGAGCAGCAGCAGGCATCTATGCTGCAAAGAAACGGCAAAAGGCATACTTTGATGCCCATGTGAAGGATAAGGGCTTGAAAGCAGGGGATCTAGTTTTAGTCTACACATTGAAACAACACGCAAGAAAGCTAGAAAAGAGAGGCTACGGACCTATGATCATTAATAGGATCTCCACGAGTGGAGCAGTACAACTAGCCACTTTAGAGGGGGATGTCCTCCCAAACTATATTAGCGGGTGCAGAGTCAAGCTGTATCAGGAACCCCTCACGGAGGAAATGCTAAGTCGACTCAATACTGCTAAACAACGTAAAGAGGAGGAAAAACGAATTCGAGAAGAAGCACAGGCAGAGGCCATAGAACGCATTAAGCGCATGAAGCTAAGAAGACAAGGACTAGGGAGAGAACATTATTACCATCAGGAAACATCACCCAGATATTCCATGGCCATGTGTCAAGTAAAGTCAACCACTCATCCTAGCATAGTGGACAGGAGACCATTCATTACAGTTAGGCTAGAACCCGGCAACCCTTGCCAAGAACTCAGGGCTTTAATTGACTCGGGTGCTGCGACTAGTGCGATTAGATGGTCCCACTATAAAGATTCAAGAATAGAAATGCGGCCAATTGAGGCATACCTCATAGGGTTAGGAGGCATGGAAACCCCTTGCATGGGTGAGGTGGACCTTCCTATCCTCATTAAGAATATGACCATGACGACGAGGCTACTAGTGTGCCATGATGACGACCTGATAGAACCCCTAATCCTTGGCCAAGATTGGCTATACGATCACTCAGTGGACCTAAATCTTAGACAAGGCTCCTTACAGATTGGAACTTTAGAGCAGAAGCGAGTGATACCGCTTGACTTCCCTAACGGCATTCCGCCTGACGGTTGTGACCCTAGACCCTATGAAACACATGCGACGGAAGACCGGAAGATCGTTGATCAGCTCACTCACACGACGTCTACACCAACCCGCTTGGGCTTGGCTATAGACAGTTGTCAATCAGAAAGACGACAGGAGACCTTCCCTGGGACTTCCTGCAAACTAGAAGGGGCAGCTATCCATCCGCGAGGGCAGATGGACACAATCAGCGGGCAGATGGACACAATCAGCGGTCAGGTGGGTTGCATCAGCAGCCAAATGAGCACGACACCCTGCGGTGCTCATCCTTCCAAACTTGTTGCGGACAGGCCTAGATTAAAGTTAAAGAACGAATGATTTCCTAGTGGGCAGGTCACGCAAGTGTTGGAACTCCCTTCTTTTCCAAAGCAGAGCGTCCACCCGACCTCTCAACCTCAACCCCAGCAGAGTCAACCACGAAGAAGGAACCCAGACCGACGGCAGTATCATAAGACGTAGCAAGGAAAGCAGTATAGGCCAACCAAGGGAAGCGGCACCAGACAAATATGGGTGCCAAAAGAACCAAAAGAACTCCAACAAAGCCGAGATCGACAAGCAAAAGGCAGGGCAGAAACAGAATCAGTATCCGCCATCCCCTCGACCTTCTTCTACAAGTCCGAGCATTCGACAAATTTGGATCGCCAAGAAATACCTTACCCATAGACCCACACCCACGCAGATTTGGGTACTCAAAAGGTCTCAAATACATCACACACCCATCCAGAAACCTTTACCCATATTTAGCTCTAAGAGCTACGACCCCTCTATCCAAGTGTGGAGAATTAAACTGTGTACTAAACCCCCTGACCCTATTCTGTAAATCCGTCCACACTAACACAGGAGCATTCCGAGCCCATTGCATAACCAAAGTATGCATCTAGGATGACACTGACCTTTCATCACCACTCACACATATCATAAACACCTCACCACGAACCACTGGCCTGCGGGATTGTCATGTTAGTATTGTGAAGGGAACACCATTACATCTTGTTTCCTATGCAACACTAATGTGCCTTTCGTCTTCCAGCAGATAAGCAACCTACTCTCATGGCAACCGCGGCAGGCACAAGCTCTCAGGCAGGATCTGGTGCTCCTATCAATTGGGATGCCATGCCAGTGGAAGCTCCACCAACAGCTCGGCCTGAAGAATTCTTGAATGTGCGAAGGATTCCTATTCCAGATCCACCCAGTGGACTAACCGAAAGAGTAAAAGGGCACTCCCATTGGTTCAATGAAATGCCAGGGGATTTGGGAGACGCAGACCACATCTGGGAGTCCAAGATGGAGTGTGGAGGGGTTTGGTGGACCTTCCAATTCTTTTCAAGAGAATTTGAGACCTTACAGAATGCAGCTCCACTTCAGGATATCTGGCAAAAGGCAGGACTACAAGCTTACTTCAGTGCAGCTCTACCTAAACCCGACTTCCTCAGGTGCTACTACTTGATTGCTACGCTGAAACCTACCGGGGATAAAGATCATTCAGGCACATTCTGGGTGCCCTCCTTATCCAATCTGGAGGAGATGAGGAAGTTTGAATTAAATGTAACGTTAATCAGGGAAGCCCTTCAAATGTATGGCACTCATGTGCCTTCAGATCGCGACCCCTTGATACCAGAATCAATGAAAAGCAATAGAGTCAAGAAGCTCAAAGAAATGTGCGCCCTCACCCCCAACATCGCCATACCCCTGCGGATGTGCCTCCAGCACTTTGCATTTCCCGCTCAAGACCGTTTCACTCAGCCTCACAAGAAGATATGGTACGGGCTGTATTTAGCAGAGACCGGAAGCTTGCCCATTAAGATGCCGGTATGGATCTTAGATCAAGTGTATGAGGCAGGCAAGCGGGGAGTGAGGAAGCCCACTTTACATGGTTGTTGTGCGCTGACAAGAATCATCTACAGATGTCTTGCATATGACGTGCCAGTTGCCCGAGCCCTAAAGTATGCACACCTGGAGCTGTTCAAAGGGCGGAAGTCAGAGAGTCAGCCTGCAAAAAGAATGCGTGGATCCCTTTCACAAGTCCTAATCCCTCCAGAAGCTACCGCCGAAGCCTCCACTAGAGAGGAAGCCCAAGTGGCACCCTTCACAATCCATCTCCAAGAGTCTCAACCAAGAGAGGTGGTACAGCCCACTCCTTCTGCCCCTCCACTACCTACCGATGCAGAATTTGTAGCTATGGCCACCTTCACCGAGGACCCAAACTTTGATTTTGAAACATTCCTGCAGACGGCCCATCTATCAGACAGTGAAGGTTGCCCTGACAATGTCGATCCGGGGACATCAGCCCAAAGAGAACATGCACGAGGCGAGGCAAGCAGTGTACAGGAGATAGGAGTGGCACAACTTCCTCAGAGACTAAGCACACGAGCTCAGGAGAAGGCACCAAGAGATGACCCAGAAGAGAGTGAAGACGAAGCCCCTGCATATACGGCACAGCTCAAACGACTATACCGAACGATCAAGCAGGTGCAACAACGCCATAAAATGTCAGAAGAAGCAAATAGGGCCCTAGTAAACCAGATGCTGCAGTCGGAGAATATCGACCCCCATTTTGTAGAATCGCTAAATCTCTTGGCGGACACCTGTGGCATCAGTGAAGCAATGAGAACCTTGGTCTATCGAGAGAACCCTACTTATGATCAAAGAAGAATTGATACACGGCCTCGGCAAGGAAAGATGATTCAGATGGAAGTATCTACCGCGCTAGCTACGACCACGTCAGAAGATGTTCACATGATTAGCCCTAGGCCCAATGATGAACCGGAGGAAATTACGCGTGCACCATCCCCCCCATCATCTCCTATCCCACCCTCAGAACCTCTCTCCACGTGTCTTTCTACACAACCAATATCCTCCTATAGTGAGACCATTGTACACACCCCCGTTTCCACTTTCCTTCCTTCACCCTCATCCATCTCTGTCACTCAGATTTTTGAACCCCAACTAGGTCACCCTTCCTTCCTCCATGCCTTTGGACAACCATCTGTCACTAGACAGACTCTTTCCCTTCCTTTATCCTCCACCCCTCCATTTCCTCCCTCCCAAACTCTACCTACCCCGTCCCTTGTAACTGCCTCGGGCACCACACTAATCACCCAACCCTCCTTCTGGACCCAACTTGTAAACATTCTTCAACAGGTTGATGAACATAATAAAAAGTCCCTTCCCCAAATTCACTCCCCCACATTCACGACCACCACTATCACACCACCCACCATCCCGGTGTCCACATTTCACGAATCACACTCTCTCATGTCCGACCCCATGGACATCTCACCATCCGCTGGATCACCCACCACCACTGTTCTCACAACACCATCACAGGTTATTACACTCACATCACCACTTCCACACACGGTAGGCACAACATCCACCTTTCCCATTCCCACTTCCCAACCCCCTGCATCTCCCATCCTTACCCCTGCATCCACCTCATTTAGTCTTGCACTCGACACCATGCTCGAAGCTGCCACTCAGCTTAAACAGGAATATAAGTTATTGGAAGAAAATAACAAGGAGCTTTGCACCCTCTCAGCTACACTCCAAAAGCGTACCAATGCTTTGGAGTCCAGTCATACGGAGTCACAAAGCAAAATATCCGCCCTGGAACATGCAAATGCGCAACTCGAAGTGAGGCATATGGAAGAGAGCAAAGCCATGGAGGAACAGCTGCGAGATCAAATGGGCCGCAATGCAAGGCTTCAACGAAACATGGCCTTCCTACGACGACATGTGGCGGCAGCTCAAGAAGAAAACAGACGGCTTCAACAACAAAACCAAGAGAACCTCGAGGCTGCCATGGAGAACACCCCGGGAGCAGCCATAGACCCGGCTAAATTTCAAGCTGTTCCCTCAGAAAGCATACAACAAATCTTGGAAACTTATGCCAATCTTTTAGAAGCACATGATCAGCTTGCCGACCAGCTGAAGGACCTACAGAGACCCCAAGAGTCTACACCACACCAACGGGAACCTAAAGAGATGACCGACGCTGCTACTTCACCTGAACCTGAACATTCAACGACCAATGACGTACTGGAGTTACGGAAACAGATTGCAGAGTTAAAATTGAAGTTGATGCAGTACGAGCGACCTCCTTCCCCACCAGAGCAACCGTTAGAAGAAGAAGCAGTTACTATTCCAGTGGAGGAAGCATTCGACGACACCTACGAGCCTCAACCATTCCCAGGAGGACGCGTCACAGAAGAAGGTCAAGATACCTATGAGGAACCCCCATCGGCATGGATGAAACAGGTAGAGGAAATGGGGCAAACTCATCAGGAACGGATATCCACTCAGATGTTGGCAATGAAGGCCATTGAGGACACCATCCTTCACTCAGAGTACTTCATGCACATTGCCTCTAGACGCCTTATCACTAGCTCAGAATTACAATACAAGCCCTATTTTGTATTGTTGGCCGACTACAACGCAGAAATCAAAAGAATCACCAACAAGTGCCCAACATTTGCCACACAGTTCGAACCAGAAGATATACCAGAAGCGGCACGAAAAGGGGCCATATTCCAACCAACTTGGAGGCAGAAGTTACTCGAAACTTACCCAGAAATGCTTCGAACATGGGATCAGGCCCCCATGCATTTGAAGTACAATCCGTGTTTTGGGCCAGTGCAAAGACGAAGATCATGGAAAGCTTTTGCAATCAAGGTTCAGAATAACGCGAACTGTAAAGAATGGCTCAATTACCCCGCCATCGCCCCCCCAACCGGTACTCCCACAGTGTCATACATGATTGCAACCATCAGACATTGGATACCACGTCTCCACCCCATGCCAGATGTCGCTGCCCAGATGATGCTCAAGATCTTCGATATGATGCAGGTCGTACTCAAAACTTTTCGCAATGTATGCCGTATTCAACCTCCTATTCCCGGGTTTATTAATGGTAACTACGACCTGCTATATGATATGAGCACAACCCCGAGCATACGAGTGACTTACGCATGGCATGCACGCATAAGATATCTCCCTGCCTGCTACAAGCAAACATTCGACGATATGTTCACCACGGGGTTTTGGCAGGCACATTCAGAGGTATTCGCGCCACGGCCTACGCATTTACTCCATCTCTTCGCATGCGAGCAAACAATGCATTCCGAGCTTTACACGATGCCACAACCTGACATGCCTGGTACAGTTAATTGGGAGGCTTTGCAACGAGACCTGGTCAGAGGTTTAAAAATCAAAGAACAAGAATTGGCAACCGACCTCCTGCAGAAATACATTGATCAAACTGTGGAAAAGAGGTCTGTCAGAGGCGACAGACCCTAGGGGGGGGAGAGTGTTGACAGTATACGGGAAGAAGCAAGTACGGACACACATGCAGATCTAGCACTAAGGCAACCCTTTATTTTTTTCAAAACCCTTACATCATTTTTAAGTGATTCTCATCACTAAAAACCCTTGTAAATATCATTTCACCTTTTTGTAGCTCCATTTTGTACAAGCCGAGGAGTCCTCAAGCTTGGGGAGCCTTAGAAGTAGATGCCTGCCAATTTTCATAATTTTTAGATCTCGTTTGAGCCCTCAAATAAGCCCTGGAACCTAATTTTTAACTAGGCCGGACACTAGGTCTGGACAGGGCCAAAGCTAGTCAAAAACTATAAATAGAGCTAGAGAGCTCATTTTTGGGGCTAGCTTCTTGTAGTTTGAGCTTGTATGAGAACTTTCTTGCAATAGAAGTGATTCCATTGTCTTACTCTCTTTGTTCTTGCCGTGTGTGCGCGTGTGTGTGTATGTGTGTGCATGCTTGTGTGCTTCTCACTCACGCACTTGTGCCTCCACTTGCTCGTGGTCATCATACCATCCTCACGTCTTCCCGGATTGATATTAAAGGAGGTGCTACTCATCACTGAGCTACAGTCCTGCTCAAAAGTTAGCATGTGTCCTAGCAATTGATTAAGATCAGGAGTAAAGTGATCAAGTGACAACTCTATGGACAATATGAAAGGCTTCCACTTCTCATCTCCTCTCAGACCTGTAAGTATTTGTCTTACCAACTTTTCCTCTTCAATGTCTTCATCCACTGCTCCCATACTATCTGCAATATCCTTCATCCTTGCCACATAATCAGAAATTGATTATGAGCTCTTCTTCTTTAAGGTTGTGAACTCAGCCCATAGTGATGACTTCCTTGACTTGGTTGTATTTTGGAAATGCTCTTCCAAGGCATTCCAAACATCTATTGCACTTTCCAAACCTCTAATGTGAGGTAGCAGATAATCATTTACAGCCATGTAAATGATACTCCTTGCTTGAGCATCCTTTCTCATCCAAGTCTTCAAAATTGCAAGCTCCTCCCTAGTTGGAATACTAGGATCTGAAAATTCAGGCTTTTCTTCTTCTCCTGTAATGAATGCCATCAAATCTTTACTCATGAGGTGTGCCTCCATCCTCATGGACCAAGCCGGATAGTTCTCTCTATCTAGCTTATCAATCTGCAAGCTTTCTCCCATCTTTGACCTTCTGTATCTGCAATTACTATGGTTTATGAGAATAAAGTGTACCTTTGATATAAGCTTTGTCCTTCTTGATTCTTTTCGAACTCGTGCTTTGAACTTCTGCAGGTTATCTTCAATAATTTGTCCTTGTCCTCCTTTGATTTGGAAGAACTCCAATATCTGCACCAATCGGAACTTCAATTGTCTTTTCTTCTCTTGTATTACACCTTCAGCTCTGATACCACTGTTGGAGACCTCTTAATCTCCAAAGATTTGATCTATACTGACTTAAGAACACTTCTATGTCAGTTATAAGCCAAACTTTACACAAACATTGTTCTTCTTTACCAAAACTTCCATGAACTCTTCTCTGAGTAAAGAAATGTTTACTCCAGAAAGTCTGCTTCAGAAATTAACTTCTTTACTTGCACAAAACTCCAAATTTCTTCAAGTAAATGATGCACAAGTATTCGCAATACCTTTGCGCAATCATACAAATCATTAGTTCTCAAAACTAATCACCAAAAGTTCAATTTGATCATTAAGATCAAAAGTATGTCATAACTGTCTCTCAAAAGTAGCGCCTTCGACATAGTCAACTTCTTAAGTTGATTTCTCCCAATCTGAAACCCGTTTTGCTAAATGCTTTTAGCCATAGCTTCCTTATCTCCTAACTTAAATTTTAAGTGCTCACTCATCAAAAACTTTACAGTATACACTCAGATCTAAGCAAAACACTGAGACAGAAAAATGCGCTACTCTCACACTTCAGTTTTCACATTCCACATATGAATGTTCGTATTGATCATTCTCACAGTAGGAGAGGAATTAGATTCTGAAACTCTAGACATAGCTTCATTAGCTTCTCAATTAGATGTGTACAAAAGGAATTCTGATCCACATGATCAGACAGAGAGCACTCAGAGAAAAACCGGTCGCTATTTTTTGGGGGAAAACTCTCTACACATCTCTAACACATTTGTCATCTACAAATGACTCTCTCTCTCATTTCTTGTCATCATTAACTTATATATACATGACTTTAGACTCATCCCATATCTATGACATTGCTCCTTATCATCCTAAGGGTTTAGCTATACTCAATTTACAAGATTCTTCACTTATATGTACATATGTGTACAAGACATCAATCTGAAATCTTCTTCACTTTCACAAGTGTCTTCCTTTTCTTCATTCTGACCATAAGCTTTCTTCAAGATCTGTATAATCATCAATATGTGATTGGCTTGTTCCAACATTTGCTAGCCAAGAAACATTTCCACCAGGTGCACTGGCATTTTATTCCCATTTCAAAGCCATTTGTGTAGATAGAATCACCATCAAAGTCACAGTTTGTGAGCTAAAATTTCAGCATTCATTTTAGCTTTTGTCGAAGTAAAGGTTTTGTCAAATTCTTGTTCTTTAGTGAAATGGCAGCCAGCAATGACTTGTTTGGCATGCTTCAAGCTAAAGATAATCTTAATGGGACAAACTATCCAATGTGTTCTTACATGATGAAGCATGCTCTTGTTGCAAAAAAACTTTGGAACATAGTGGCGGATGTAGATCGAAGACTGGTAGGTTCTTCTACTTCATAGTCTACTATCAGAGATGGAGTTTCTTCTTCAAGTGCAGTGGTTTCTCCTTCTCCACCTACAAAGGAGCAGCTTAGATGGGATGGAAAAGATGCTCAAGCTCATGCATTGATTGTGCTTTCTGCAAAATGTCATATAGTTCCACACATTTGGTCATGTTCTACATCACAAAAGGCATGGGACACTTTTGTTTCTTTGTATTGATGGAGAGTGTTAATCTCCAAAAGAACAAATTAACCTTGAATTTAGATCACCTCTATATCAAGATTAACCTTAGACTCCACCAAATTTAGAGATCATTCACCAATTTATCAGAAAATTGATTATTCTGAAAAATTCAACTTCTTCAGAAAAGTCTGCTGCAGATTAATCACTCATTGACTAATCAATTCTGTAAAGTTTTTGACAAAACTTTGCACAACACTTCGCCTTGAGATTCCGCAACTTTACCAAGTTAAATTTCTCAAAATGATTGAGTACACTCTGAGAAATGTGTGAAACACTTTACCTATGTCTAAAACAGCTTCTCTGCAATGGCGACTTTGACACCTGCAACTTCTTAACACTGGTTCTCCAAAAGTAAATCCCATTTGATCAAGATCTTTTAGCCATAGATGGCTTACCTTCCAACTTAGATTTTGAGCCCTCACTTGTGTAAAACTTTACACTGTGGACTGAGCAATGACCAAATTTTCTTTGAAGATGAAATGTGCGCCAGTTCTGACGACTCTTAGAACATTTCCACATATGAATGTTCCTAAACAAAATTCTCTCAGCCTGATTGCAATTAACCTCTCAAATTCTAGCCATAGATAGATTAGCTATGGACTTAGATATGTGCAGAAGGATCTCTCAAAAGATTAAACACAGAAAGAGCAGACAGCAAAACATCGGGCGCAAGTTTTCTCGATTTCTTCAGAAAAATTACATCTAAGTGAGGATAGACAATTCACTCACTTTCCATGTGTCTAATGACACTCTCTACAACTTATTTCTCTCTTCCTATTCTCTATTCTTCTTCTGCTCTATTTGCCCGACATTTCCCAACATATTTATAGATGAATATATACAAGTGTATGACTAGACAAAAGTATAAGTCAGCTAATGTACATATGTGTACATATCTTTGGATTTTCTGAATATGTCCTTCCTTCAACCTTCTGAATTTATTCTCTTCTTGACTCCTTGACTTCATTTCTTCATAATCCTTCAATTGATGATTGTCATACACCAACAGCTCCCCCTCAATCATTAATTGAGATGCTTCTCTATCTTCTTGATTCCTGCCATATCCTTGAATCTTTGTAGTTTTGGTCCATCTAGACTTTTTGTCATCATATCTGCAACTTGATCTTTTGTGGGAGTGTGTATGACTTCAATCTCCTTCTCAATGACCTTCTCTCTCAGAAAATGATACTGTATTTCAATATGCTTAGTTCTAGCATGAAACACAGGATTAGCTGCCAAGTATAAAGAACTCATGTTGTCTCCACAAACAATAGGAGTACTTTGAACAATATCAAAAACTTTCATAAGTGTCTTTAGCCATATTACCTCCTTTGCAGCTTCCACCATACCTTTATATTCTGCCTCTGTAGATGACAAAGCAACTGTATGTTGCTTCTTAGAACACCATGAAATCAATTTGTCTCCTACATAACACAAGTATCCATGTGTTGATCTTCTATCATCCACATTACCTGCCCAATCTGCATCACTATATATCTTCACTCTTGTATCAGAAGTAAATCCATAGTACAACCCTTCTCTGAGTGTACCCTTGATGTACCTAAGTACTCTTTGTCCTGCAATCCAATGTTCCTTTCTAGGACAATGCATAAATTGTGAAAGCACACCAACTGCATATGACAAATCAGGCCTTGTTTATGTAGCATAAATCAAGCTACCAACCAAACTTTGATAGAGTTTCATATCTCTGAACTCTTCTCCTCCAAACCTAGACAATTTATGATTCACTTCCAAAGGTGTAGGTGCAACCCTGCAATCTTCCATTTTAAATTTGGTTAGCAAATTTTTAAGATACCTTTCTTGGGTCACATATACTCCATGTTGAGTATAAGAAATCTCCATTCCCAAGAAGAATGATAGGTTCCCCAAATCACTGATTTTGAACTCTTTCTCCATCTGCTTCTTGATCATTTGTATTCCTTTATCATCTGTTCCTGTAAGTATTATGTCATCAACATAAATACAAACATAAATGAAACCATCTTCACTTGCTTTGACTAGCAAGCTACTATCTGCCTTTGATGCTTGAAATCCAAGATCATTCAAGAATTTTACAAGCCTATAATTCCATGCCCTTGGGGCTTGCTTTAATCCATACAAAGCTCTCTTGAGCTTACACACATAATTTGGATTCACTTGATCTTTGAACCCATCTGGTTGCTCCATGTAAACTTCATCTGAAATATAACCATTCAAAAAAGCATTTTTAACATCTAATTGAGACAACTTCCAACCTTTGCAAGCAGCAATTGCAATGAGAGTTCTGATTGTTGTCATCTTTGCCACAGGACTATAAGTCTCATCATAGTCCACTCCATATGTCTGTGCATACCCTTTCACAACAAGTCTAGCTTTGTATCTAGACACACTTCCATCTGCAAATCTCTTTGTTTTGTAAACCCACTTACATCCAATAATTTTCTGGCTATTAGGTTTAGGAACCAGATCCCAAGTCTGATTCTCTATCAATGCATCATACTCCTCTTGCATGGCTTCTTCCCAATTTCTCTGGCCTTTGGCTTCATCATATGTAGATGGATCTTCATCTGCTTTTACCAAATAAGCATAATCTTTAGTAGTCAAGAATGAAGTGTCATAGCTATACCTTGTAGGTTGCCATTTGTGCCTAGATGACCTCCTAACTTCTGCACTTCTTGAAGTCTCTGGTTCATCACATTCCGGATCAAACCTTGGCCTCTCTTCTACTTCAACCTGTACTTCATTGTTCTCACTTTCATCAAGTAATTGAATCTTTGCTTTACCTTTTCTTTGTTCCACTACTTCTTCATCATCTGCATGTACATTATATTTACCTGCATACCAAGTATCTTGCTCATCAAATGTAACATCCTTAGATACAAGGAATTGCTTTGTGGATGGACTCCACAACCTGTATCCCATTTGCTTATCATCATAACCAATGAATACATACTTTTCTGCCTTAGGCTCCAACTTATGCCTCAATTGAGATGGCACATATGCATATGCCAAGCATCCAAATATTCTGCAATGATCCAAGGTAGGTTTCTTACCCCACCAAGCTTCATATGGTGTCATACCTTGCAAAGCTTTACAAGGCAATCTATTGACCAAATAAGTAGCTGTGTTTACAGCCTCTGCCCACAAATAATTTGGACAATTCTTCTCTTTCATCATGGACCTTGCAAACTCAACAAGAGTCCTATTTCTTCTTTCTGCTACCCCATTTTGTTGAGGAGAATACCTGCAAGTAACTTCTCTCTTTATACCTGCATTCCACAAATAATCATTGAACTCATTTGAAAAATACTCTCCCCCTCCATCTGACCTTAGTCTCTTCAATTTTTGACCTGTAATCCTTTCTACATATGTATGATAGTGTTTAAATGTATTAAACACTTCTGACTTTTCTTTAATCACATAAATTGTGATCCACCTGGTAGCATCATCAACATATATGACATAATATCTTGAACCATTTATACTAAAGTCCTTTGAAGGACCCCACACATCTGTATGCACCAATTCAAGTCTTTCTGAATACATAAACCCATGCTTGGAATAGGATTGCTTATGAGC
The DNA here is from genome assembly GCA_020310875.1 of Ceratopteris richardii. Taxonomy (NCBI): domain Eukaryota; kingdom Viridiplantae; phylum Streptophyta; class Polypodiopsida; order Polypodiales; family Pteridaceae; genus Ceratopteris; species Ceratopteris richardii. Next base: position 179,423,207 of record CM035414.1, read on the forward strand.
CTTACCTAATTGACATGCCTCACATCTGTATGTCATGTGTTGACCTGCAATGTTAGGCAATCCAAGCACTGAATCATTGTTAATCATTTCTTTAATACCTCTTTCATTAAAGTGTTCAAGTCTTTTGTGCCAAAGATCCAATTCTGACACCTTCTGCTCTCCATATGTGAACATAGCATGTCCAACATTTCCTTGTACCTTCAATGTGAAAAGCCTTCCTTCTTTCTTTCCTGTAACAACCTGTTTATACCCTTGACTAGGGTCTTCAACATAAACTCCATCATTGGTGAACCTTACCTCATATCCTTTTTCCACAATTTGACCTACACTGATCAAATTCTTTGGGATTGTGGGAACATAAAGAACCTTACTCAGAAGAGTGCTCCCATCCTTAGCTTTGACTGAACCAATTGACTTTACCTTATGCTTTGTATTATCACCTGTCTGAACTGTATGATTAATTGCATTATGATCTAGGTGAGTCATCAAAGCAATATTTCCACTTAAATGATTACTACATCCTGAATCAATGTAGAACACTCTCATGTCCTCATGTGAGGTTTCACATGTATTCATAATGAGAGTCGAGTCCTCCTTCTGATCTGATGTATAGTTGTAGTAGGTGTTATTATAGGATTGGTTTTGGAAGTTTCTTCCTCCACCTCTTCCAAAAGAATTCCTACCACCTCTACCTCTGAAGTTTCCTCTCTGAAATCTACCACCTCTTGCTCTTTGATTAAAGTTCTGATAATTACCATTGTTTTTATTATTATGCCAACAATCATGAGACAGATGATTGGTCTTACCACATATCCAACAAGCTCTTGCATTATCTTTGTTGTTTCTGCCTCTTCCTCTACTTCTGCCACTTCCTTTTCCTCTTATGAAATTTGCTTGGTTTGATGTACCTTCTTCTTCACCTGATTGTTGCTTCCCTTTGTTAGCTTTCTTCTTGTCTTTAGAGTACATTGCATGACCTGCACTCTTATCAACATCTCCTTTGATATCATTCTCAAAAGTTAGCATATGACCTAACAATTGATTCAAATCAGGAGTAAAGTGATCTAATGAAAGTTCTGTAGATAAAATGAAAGGCTTCCACTTCTCATCTCCTCTTAGCCCTGTGAGTATTTGTCTTACCAATTTGTCTTCTTCAATGTCTTCATCCACTGCACCTAGAGAATCTGCAATGTCCTTCATCTTTGTCACATAATCAGAGATTGATTGTGAGGCCTTCTTCTTGAAAGTAGTAAATTCTGCCCATAGTGAAGCCTTCCTTGATTTGGTTGTGTTTTGGAAATGCTCCTCCAAAGCATTCCAAATGTCACATGCACTTTCAAGTTCTCTAATGTGAGGAAGCAAATAGTCATTGACTGCCATGTAGATTATGCTCCTTGCTTGAGCATCCTTCTTCATCCAATTCTTTAGATCTGACAATTCTTCCCTAGTTGGAACACTAGGATCTCTGAATTTAGGCTTCTCTTCTTCACCTGTAATGTAGGCTATCAAATCTTTGCTCATAAGATGAGCTTCCATCCTCATAGACCATGCAGGATAGTTCTCTCTATCCAACTTTTCAATTTGGAGACTATCTTGTTGGAGACCTCTTAATCTCCAAAGGTTTGATCTATACTGACTTAAGAACACTTCTATGTCAGTTATAAATCAAACTTTACACAAACAATGTTCTTCTTTACCAAAACTTCAAGCAACACTTCTCTGAGTGAAGAAGTGTCTATTTCAGAAAGTCTGCTTCAGGAATCCACTTCATTACCTGCATAAAGTTTCAAATTTCTTCAAGCAAATGATGCACAAGTATTCGCAATACCTTTGCACAAACATGTCAATCATTAGTTCTCAAAACTAATCACCAAAAGTTTAATTTGATCATTAAGATCAAAGACATGTCAGAAAATGTCTCTTAGAAGTTGCGCCTTCGACATAGTCAACTTCTTAAGTTGATTTCTCCCAATCTGAAACCCGTTTTGCTAAATGCTTTTAGCCATAGCTTCCTTATCTTCCAACTTAAATTTTAAGTGCTCACTCATAAAAAACTTTACAGTATACACTCAGATCTGATCAAAATACTGAGACGAAAAAGTGCGCTACTCTCAGGCTTTAGTTCCCAAAGTTCACATATGAATGTTCCTAATGATCATTCTCACAGTAAGAGAGGAATTAGATTCTGAAACTCTAGACATAGCTTCATTAGCTCCTCAATTAGATGTGTACAAAAGGATTTCTGATCCACGTGATCAGACAGAGAGCACTCAGAGAAAAACCCGTCGCTACTTTCTGGGAAAAAACTCTCTACACATTTTTCTGAAGTTTGTCATCTACAAATGACTCTCTTACTTATTTCTTGTCCTCATTAACTTATATATACATGACTTTTGACTCATCCCGCGTCTATGACATTGCTACTAATCATCCTAAAGACTTAGCTATACTCAGCTTACAAGATTCTTCACTTATATGTACATATGTGTACAAGACATCATCCTGAAATCTTCTTCACTTTCATAAGTATCTTCCTTCACTTCATTCTGACTATAAGTCTTCTTCAAGATCTCTATAATCACCAATTTGTGATTGGCTTGTTCCAACACCTCCCCCTCAATCACTAATTGTGATTATTCCATTCTTCTTCACTCCTGCCATCTCCTTGAATCTCTGTAGCTTAGGTCCATCCAAGCTCTTTGTCATCATATCTGCCACTTGTTCTTTTGTTGGAGTGTACATCACTTCAATCTCTTTATCTAGTACCTTTTCCCTCAAGAAATGATACTGAATCTCTATATGCTTAGTCCTGGCATGAAAAACAGGGTTAGCTGCCAAATACAAAGAACTCATATTGTCTCCAAAAATTATTGGAGTACTATGATCAGTCTCAAAACTTTTCATTAAGGTCTTCAACCATATCACTTCCTTTGCAGCTTCTACCATTCCCTTATACTCAGCTTCTGTGGATGATAAAGCAACTGTATGTTGCTTCCTTGAACACCAAGAAACTAGCTTATCTCCAACATAACAGAGATACCCATGAGTAGACCTTCTATCATCTGAGTCACCTGCCCAATCTGCATCACTAAACACTTTGATTCTTGTGTCACAAGTGAAACCATAATACAAACCTTCACTTAGGGTTCCTTTAATATATCTGAGTACCCTTTGGGCTGCAATCCAATGAGTCTTCTTTGGACAATGCATGAATTGTGACAACACACCTACTGCATATGATAGATCTGGCCTTGTCAAGGTAGCATAGATTAAACTACCTACCAAACTCTGATATTTCTTCATGTCATTGAATTCTTCACCTCCATACCTGCTTAATTTATGATTTACCTCCAATGGTGTAGTTGAGGTCTTGCAATCTTCCATGTTAAACTTGACTAGAAGATTCTTCAAATATCTCTCTTGTGAAACATATACTCCATGTTGAGTATATACAATCTGCATTCCTAGAAAATAAGATAAGTTTCCCAAATCACTTATCTTAAACTCCTTCTCTATTTGGTTTTTGAGTTCATTGATTCCTTGAGCATCTGTTCCTGTAACAATAATATCATCAACATAAATGCACATGTAAATGTATCCATTTTCACTTGCCTTCACTAGCAAGCTACTATCTGCCTTTGATGCTTGAAATCCACATTCATTCAAGAACTTGACCAATCTATAATTCCAAGCTCTTGGGGCTTGCTTCAACCCATATAAAGCTCTCTTGAGCTTACACACATAGTCTGATCCAACTGATTCCATGAAGCCTTCTGGTTGCTCCATATATACTTCATCTGCAATGTATCCATTTAAAAATGCATTTTTCACATCCAATTGTGATAATTTCCATCCCTTGCAAGCAGCAATAGCAATCAATGTCCTAATTGTAGACATCTTAGCAACAGGACTAAAGGTTTCATCATAATCTACCCCATAAGTTTGGGCATAACCTTTGACCACAAGTCTAGCCTTATATCTAGACACCTTACCATCTGCAAACCTCTTTGTTTTATATACCCACTTACATCCAATGACCTTCTGATTCTTTGGTCTTGGTACTAATTCCCAAGTTTCATTTTCAAGTAGAGCATCATACTCTTCCTGCATTGCCTTCTCCCAATTCTGTTTACCTTTGGCTTCTTCATAAGTGGTTGGATCTTCTTCTGTCTTCACAATGTAGGCATAATCTTTTGTTGTTAGAAAAGATGTATCATAACTATACCTTATAGGTTCTTTCCTTTCTCTTGTAGATCTTCTGATTTCTGCACTTCTCGAAGTTTCAGCCTCATTTGATTCTGGATCAAATCTTGGCCCTTCTTCTACATGATCCTGCAATCTACTTCTAGAGTCAACTTCATCAACAATTTCTTCACACACTTTTACTTTTGCCTTTCCTTTTCTTTGTATTTCTTCAACACCTGTAAAATCATTTGGTGATCCTACATACCATGTATTTTGCTCATCAAATGTCACATCTTTGGTAACAAGAAATTGCTTTGTGGATGGATTCCACAACCTGTAACCCATCTGTCTATCATCATATCCAATAAACACATACTTCTCTGCTTTTGGTTCTAGCTTATGTCTTAATTGTGAAGGAACATAAGCATATACAATACATCCAAATACCTTACAATGATCAAGGGTAGGTTTCTTACCCCACCATGCTTCATAAGGGGTTCCTCCATCCAAAGCTTTGCAAGGCAACCTATTCACAAGGTATGTTGCAGTGTTAATGGCTTCTGCCCATAAGTAATTTGGACAATTCTTTTCCTTCATCATGGCTCTTGCAAACTCTACAAGAGTCCTATTCCTCCTTTCTGCTACTCCATTCTGTTGAGGAGAGTACCTGCAAGTTACTTCTCTTTTGATACCTGCATTCCACAAATAATCATCAAACTCTTTAGAGAAATACTCTCCCCCTCCATCTGATCTTAACCTCTTAAGCTTTTGCCCTATGATCCTTTCTGCATAGGCATGAAAATGTTTGAATGTCTTGAAAACTTCTGATTTATTCTTGATTACATACAAAGTAATCCACCTGGTTGCATCATCAACAAACAACACATAATATCTGGATCCATTTATGCTATAGTCCCTTGAGGGGCCCCATACATCTGTATGAACCAATTCAAGCATATTTGAATGCTTGTACCCTGATTTGTTATAAGAACTCTTATGTGCTTTACCTAATTGACAAGCTTCACACTTGTACACCATATGTTGCCCTTCAATATTTGGCAATCCAAGCACCACCTGATTCTTCGACATTTCCTTTATAGCTCTCATTGAAATGACCTAGCGTTTTATGCCATAGGTCTAATTCAGATACCTTTTGACTTCCATAGGTAAATAATGCATGTCCCACATTACCTTGGACTTTGAGAGTGAACAATCTTCCTTCCTTTTTACCTGCAATTATGTTTCTATATCCCTGATTTGGATCTTGTACATAAACACCATCATTTGTGAATCTTACCTCATATCCTTTCTCCACAATTTGCCCTACACTTATCAAATTTTTAGGAATAGTAGGAACATAATGTACCTTGCTCAGAAGTGTACTTCCACTCTTTGTCTTCACTGATCCAATGCTCTCCACTTTATGTTTGGTATTGTCACCTGTTTGAACTGTATGTCCATTCACCCTTGCTTCCATATCAGTCATCAAGGATAGATTCCCACTCAGATGATTGCTACACCCTGAGTCAATATAAAACACTCTTTGATCTTCTCCCATTGATTCATGAGTTGCATTCAAGATAAGAGTCATGTCATCCTTCTGATCTGATGCATAATTATAATAATTATTGTTGTAGGACTAAGATTGGAAGTTTCTTCCACCTCCTCTACCATATGATGTCCTACCACCTCTTCCTCTGAAGTTGCCTCTTTGGTTTCTGCCTCCTCTACCTCTTTGATTATAATTCTGATTATTGCCTCCACCATTTTGATTGTTATACCAACAATCATTTGCCAAATGATTTGTTCTGCCACAAATCCAACAAGCTTTAGCATTATCTTTGTTCTTACCTCCTCTTCCTTTACCTCTGAAATTCATCTTTCCCTTTGTGAAGTTAGCTTGATTTGAATTCCCTTCATCATCATTCGATTGCTTTCCCTTGCCATTCTTTTTCTTGTCCTTGGAGTACATAGCTTGACTTGTGCTTCTATCATTGTCTCCTTTAAGATCCTACTCAAAGGTTAGCATGTGACCTAGCAATTGATTAAGATCAGGAGTAAAGTGATCAAGTGACAACTCTATGGACAATATGAAGGGTTTCCACTTCTCATCTCCTCTCAAACCTGTAAGTATTTGTCTTACCAACTTTTCCTCTTCAATGTCTTCATCCACTGCTCCCAAGCTATCTGCAATATCCTTCATCCTTGCCACATAATCTGAAATTGATTGTGAGCTCTTCTTCTTGAAGGTTGTGAATTCAGCCCATAGTGAGGACTTCCTTGACTTAGTTGTATTTTGGAAATGCTCTTCCAAGGCATTCCAAACATCTGTAGCACTTTCCAAACCTCTAATGTGAGGTAGAAGGTAATCATTTACAGCCATGTAGATGATACTCCTTGCTTGAGCATCCTTTCTCATCCAAGTCTTCAACATTGCAAGCTCTTCCCTAGTAGGAATACTAGGATCTGCAAATTCAGGTTTTTCTTCATCTCCTGTAATAAATGCTATAAGGTCTTTGCTCATGAGGTGTGCTTCCATCCTCATGGACCATGCTGGATAGTTCTCCCTATCTAGCTTATCAATCTGCAAGCTTTCTCCCATCCTTGACTTTCTGTATCTGCAATTACTATGGTTTATGAGGAGAAAGTGTACCTTTGATATAGTCTTTGTCCTTCTTGATTCTTTCGAACTCGTGCTCTGAACTTCTGCAAGTTATCTTCAATAATTTGTCCTTGTCCTCCTTTCATTTGGAATATCTTCAATATCTGCACCAGTCGGAACTTCAATTGTCTTTTCTTCTCTTGTATTTCACCTTCAGCTCTGATACCACTGTTGGAGACCTCTTAATCTCCAAAGGTTTGATCTATACTGACTTAAGAACACTTCTATGTCAGTTATAAATCAAACTTTACACAAACAATGTTCTTCTTTACCAAAACTTCAAGCAACACTTCTCTGAGTGAAGAAGTGTCTATTTCAGAAAGTCTGCTTCAGGAATCCACTTCATTACCTGCATAAAGTTTCAAATTTCTTCAAGCAAATGATGCACAAGTATTCGCAATACCTTTGTGCAAACATGTCAATCATTAGTTCTCAAAACTAATCACCAAAAGTTTAATTTGATCATTAAGATCAAAGACATGTCAGAAAATGTCTCTCAAAAGTTGCGCCTTCGACATAGTCAACTTCTTAAGTTGATTTCTCCCAATCTGAAACCCATTTTGCTAAATGCTTTTAGCCATAGCTTCCTTATATTCCAACTTAAATTTTAAGTGCTCACTCATAAAAAACTTTACAGTATACACTCAGATCTGATCAAAATACTGAGACGAAAAAGTGCGCTACTCTCAGGCTTTAGTTCCCAAAGTTCACATATGAATGTTCCTAATGATCATTCTCACAGTAAGAGAGGAATTAGATTCTGAAACTCTAGACATAGCTTCATTAGCTCCTCAATTAGATGTGTACAAAAGGATTTCTGATCCACGTGATCAGACAGAGAGCACTCAGAGAAAAACCCGTCGCTACTTTCTGGGAAAAAACTCTCTACACATTTTTCTGAAGTTTGTCATCTACAAATGACTCTCTTACTTATTTCTTGTCCTCATTAACTTATATATACATGACTTTTGACTCATCCCGCGTCTATGACATTGCTACTAATCATCCTAAAGACTTAGCTATACTCAGCTTACAAGATTCTTCACTTATATGTACATATGTGTACAAGACATCATCCTGAAATCTTCTTCACTTTCATAAGTATCTTCCTTCACTTCATTCTGACCATAAGTCTTCTTCAAGATCTCTATAATCACCAATTTGTGATTGGCTTGTTCCAACATATCTCCCATCCTTGCTTCACCTGTAGTCTCAAAACTTTAGACTTTACAAGGAATAAATGTACCTTTACTTCGAGTCTTGCTTCTTCTGATCCTTCTGATGGCTTCAATGTGTCTACCTTCAAGTTTTCTTCAACCTTTATCCTTTTTCACCTTCAAGATGTAAAGATTTGTATTTCTGCAGTAGTCGGAGTCTTCTTCACTGCAATTTTGACACAACCTACTCTGATACCACTGATGGAGAGTGTTAATCTCCAAAAGAACAAATTAACCATGAATTTAGATCACCTCTATATCAAGATTAACCTTAGACTCCACCAAATTTAGAGATCATTCACCAATTTATCAGAAAATTCATTATTCTGAAAAATTCAACTTCTTCAGAAAAGTCTACTGCAGATTAATCACTCATTGACTAATCAATTCTGTAAAGTTTTTGACAAAACTTTGCACAACACTTTGCCTTGAGATTGCGCAACTTTACCAAGTTAAATTTCTCAAAATGATTGAGTACACACTGAGAAATGTGTGAAACACTTTACCTATGTCTGAAACAGCTTCTCTGCAATGACGACTTTGACACCTGCAACTTCTTAACACTGGTTCTCCAAAAGTAAATCCCGTTTGATCAAGATCTTTTAGCCATAGATGGCTTACCTTCCAACTTAGATTTTGAGCCCTCACTTGTGTAAAACTTTACACTGTGGACTGAGCAATGACCATTTCTTTGAAGATGAAATGTGCGCCAGTTCTGACGACTCTTAGAACATTTCCACATATGAATGTTCCTAAACAAAATTCTCTCAACCTGATTGCAATTAACCTCTCAAATTCTAGCCATAGATAGATTAGCTATGGACTTAGATATGTGCAAAAGGATCTCTCAAAAGATTAAACACAGAAAGAGCAGACAGCAAAACATCGGGCGCAAGTTTTCTCGATTTCTTCAGAAAAATTACATCTAAGTGAGGATAGACAATTCACTCACTTTCCATGTGTCTAATGACACTCTCTACAACTTATTTCTCTCTTCCTATTCTCTATTCTTCTTCTGCTCTATTTGCCCGACATTTCCCAACATATTTATAGATGAATATATACAAGTGTATGACTAGACAAAAGTATAAGTCAGCTAATGTACATATGTGTACATATCTTTGGATTTTCTGAATATGTCCTTCCTTCAACCTTCTGAATTTATTCTCTTCTTGACTCCTTGACTTCATTTCTTCATAATCCTTCAATTGATGATTGTCATACACCAACATGTATGCCATGCGTAATGAAGCACATGTCGCATAATTGAGGAAGCAACTTGAGGATGTATGTATGGTTGAAAATGAGTGGATGGATGTGTATGTGACATTCATCAAGGACTTCAAAGAGCAATCGAAAAACACAGATGAAATCTTTCTAGATGCCTCACTCATTTCTACATTGTTGAAAGGATTACCATAATCTTTTCAAAGCTTTGCTACTACACTTTGTTTGGTTGCAAAAGAAAATCCTAATATGTATGCATTTGATGAGGTTGTCTCTCTTCTTTTGCAAGAAGAGCAATCTAGATTGAATAGGATTGTTTTGATTGAGGGAATGCAAGCATTTGCTATCTCACAAAAGGGGAAAAGCAAGTATGGTTCAGCTTTGGGTTCATCAAAACCAAATCCTCAATCTTCCTCTTCCACTCATTCATCTAATGATGCTGATTTGAAAAAGAAGAAGAGATGCAAATATTGTCGAAAGGCTTGTCATACTATTGATGAGTGTAGAAAGCTTGCTAAGTGCAATGAAAAGAAGAAGGAATCCGGCATTTCTATTGTTGAAAATTAAGCAAATGCAAAGAATGATGAAGCCAACATGGCTTAAGATTTTTGGGCATGTGTTGTTACATGTCATTATGATGTGTCTTTTCATTCTAAATGTATGGTTGTGAGTGAGGCTGATTTGGATTGGTTCTTTGATAGTGGTGCTTCAAAGCACATGACTTCATGCAAAAGATTTTTTGCCTCTTTGAAAGATGCACCCAAAGGAGGACATGTGGTGTGTGCAAAAAATGCATCAAATCCTATCATTGGAGTAGGAGAAATTGAGCTTACGGCTGCAAATGGAAGGGTGATTCTCTTGAAAATTGCATTGTATGTACCCGGTATCAAGAACTTAATTTCATTTCTGTTGATTGCCAAAGTTGAAGTCCATGTACACTTTGTTGATGATAAGTTTATGGTTCATGATTCAACAATCGAGATATTATTGTGATGTTCAGTACATTATGTAATGGTTTGTATCGCATGGATACATATAAGAGGGCTACCTGAAATGCCATAGTTGCCCATACTTGTTCCATGGCTGAAATGGAGCTTTGGCATGCTCGTTTTGTTCACTTCAACTTGAATAGTTTGCTTTACCTGCAATAGAAGGACATGGTCATTGGTTTGCCAACACTTGAGTCCATTGAAAAGCATGCATGTGAAGGTTGCATTCTTGGAAAAATGCATCATGCTTCTTTTCTAGGGAAGCATGTATATTTTTTAACCTTCATTGATGATACTACTCACCATACATGGGTGTATCCTATCAAAGCAAAGAATCAGGTATTTTCTTGCTTCAAAGCATTTTTAGCTATGGTTGAAAATTTTTCTTCACAAATGCTTTTGACTCTATGCACAGATCGTGGTGGTGAATACATGTCACATGAGTTTAGTGCTTTTCTTCATTAAAGAGGTATTTCACACCAATGTACAGTGCCATATATACCTCAACAAAATGGTGTTGTTGAGCATAAGAGTAGAACTCTACTTGAAATGGCATGATGTATGGTTAAAGGAAAGCACCTTCCTAATAAGTTTTGGATGGAAGCAATCATGTGTGCAAACTATGTGTTGAATCACTACCCTACAAAAGCGTTAAGAGTCATCACTCCTTATGAGTCTTGGAATGGTCATAAGCCTATGGTTAGTCATATGCATGTGTTTTGTTGTTTGGCATATGCTCTTGTGACATCACAACAACATCACAGACTTGATGAATAGGCAAAAACTTATATTCGTTGGTTATTGAAAATTCAGTTTTCCCTCTACTTGAATGCAAAAAACTACAACATTTAGCTCACAAGATATGTTTGATACACTAATGCCTTTGTTCCAAAATGGTGTGTTTGACTATGGGCATGTAGACTAGCCAACTGAGGCTCAAAGGGGTAAAAAATGTTGGAGGATAAACACTCTTATGTGCACAAAAAAGCAAATGAACCCTCCTAGGATCCTGAAATTTTTCAGACATAGGTTCTGTATTTTCTGAGTTTCTCTGAGTATATGTAGAGACTGAAAATGAAACTTTGTAGGCATAAACTAGACGTTCAGAGCTTTCAAATGAGAGTAAAATCACTCCATTTGGATACTGATGATGCCTCAACCAGCTGCAACAAAACATATAACTTGATCTCTTCACAGAGTATGAGCTAACTGGATAGACACTATTCTGGACATTTCTCTGCACATGTGCAGGCACTGAACCTGAGACTTATACCAGACAAAGTAGAGCTTATAAGCTTTCCAACAAGACAAAAATCATTGCAAATGGATTCCGGATGAAGGAGAAACAACAATTACAAGACCGGGGGGTCTGCCAAAAACATCTAGATAGATAGAGTGTGTAAAAGTGAAATTTCTGCAAAATATGCAGAGAACAGCTAGTAGGGGGTGTGCTTAAGCACGAGAGTAGCTTGGGCACATATTTCCATGACTCTAAGTCATAATACAACTCATTAGAGGTTTTAAAGACCTCATACTAACCTCTTTATCCAATCAAAAGCATATACATGTCAAAAGTGAGGTCCAATCACATCAAGAGGTGAGCTAAATCTTCTCTAATCAAATTCTTTCCATTATGGGCATGATTTGATGCCTCCAACTCGTGGAAATCAGCCTCCTTTGATTGTGGATGATGTGGAAGGTTCAATTTGGGGCATGTTCCCACACTCTTGAGCTTGAAAAACTTTCAACACTCCCCCTCAAGCTCAAGTCTTTTCCTTTGTTGCTTCAGCCTATGTCTCTTATGTTGATAGCTTCCTTGAATCCTCCAAGCTTTGTACCTTCAAGAAACTTTGTCATCATGTCTGCAACCTGCATTTTAGTGTTCACATACCTTATATCTAGCTCTTTTGCCATCACCTTTTCTCTAACGAAGTGGTAATGAACCTCTATGTGCTTGCTCTTTGCATGAAACATGGGATTGTTAGCTAGATAGATGCTTGAAATGTTGTCTCCATAAAGAGGAAACTCCTGCACTTCCACTTCCAAGTCCTTAAGTAGCTTCTTAAGCCATAATAGCTCACATGTAGCCAATGCTAGACCTCTGTACTCAGCCTCTGTGGATGAAAGAGCAACAGTGGGTTGCTTCTTAGAGCTCCAAGAGATCACTTTTGTACCTATCATGAAAACATAACCCGATGTACTCCTTCGATCATCCTTGCTACCTGCCCAATCAGCATCACTATATCCTTTAACACTTAGATCAGCATCATATGAGTAAAATAGACCTTGGTTGATGGTGTGCTTGATGTAACGAAGCACCTTTCTTGCCGCCATAAGATGATCATGAGTAGGTGTATGCAAAAATTGAGAGAGAACACCTACTACATATGCAAGATCAGGTCTAGTGAATGTAGCATAAATTAATGAACCAATTATGCTTCTATATAGTGTAATATCTTGTATAGCCTCTCCTTGACCTGCAACCAACTTTGTATTGGGCTCCATGGGCTGAGAAAGTGGCTTACAACCACTCATACCAAACCTGTATAGCACATCCAACAAGTATTTTCTTTGAATCGAGAAGATGCCATTCTGTGCATAGATTACCTCTATTCCCAAGAAGTATTTTAGTGTTCCAAGATCAGATACCTTGAACTCCTTTCCTAACTTTGATTTGATATCTTTAATACCTGCAATATCACTTCCTGTGATGATCAAATCGTCCACATAGATGCATATATATACCGTCTTGTCTCCTTGCTTCTTCATGTAAAGTGATGGATCTGCAACACTTTCTTTGTATCCACAACTTGATAAATAATCCACTAACCTCTGATTCCAGGCCCTTGGGGCTTGCTTTAGTCCATATAGTGCTTTCCTTAGCTTGCAAACATGATTTGGGTACCTCATACTAGCAAATCCTTGAGGTTGGCTCATGTAGACTACTTCTTCAAGCTCTCCATTGAGGAAGGCATTCTTCACATCCAACTGATATAAGCTCCATTTTCTTGATGTGGCCACTGCAATCAAAGTCCTAATTGTTGGCATCTTGGCTACGGGGCTGAAAGTTTCATCATAATCTATCCTGTAGCTTTGGGAGAAGCCTTTCGCCACCAACCTTGCTTTGTACCTAGCAATGGAACCATCTGAATTTCTTTTAATTTTGTAAACCCACTTATTACCTATCACCTTCATGCCTTCTTGAGCTGGTACCAAGCTCCAAGTATGGTTCTCATCAAGTGCTTTGAGCTCTTCCGTCATTGCCTCTTGCCATTTGTTGACAGGATGCGGGAAGAAGCAAGTATGGACACACATGCAGATCTAGCACTGAGGCTACCCTTCATTTTTTTCAAAAACCCCAACATCATTCTAAAGTGATTCTCATCACTACAAACCCTTGTAAATATCTTTTCACCTGTTGGTAGCTCCATTTTGTACAAGCCGAGGAGTCCTCGAGCTTGGGGAGCCTTAGATGTAGTTGCCTGCCAATTTTCATAATTTTTAGATCTCGTTTGGGCCCTCAAATAAGCCCCGGAACCTAATTTTTAACTAGGCCGGACACTAGGTCTGAACAGGGCCAAAGTCAGTCAAAAACTATAAATAGAGCTAGAGAGCTCATTTTTGAGGTGGCTTCTTGTAGTTTGAGCTTGTATGAGAACTTTCTTGCAATAGAAGTGATTCCATTGTCTTACTCTCTTTGTTCTTACTGTGTGTGCGCGTGTGTGTGTATGTGTGTGCATGCTTGTGTGCTTCTCACTCACGCACTTGTGCTTCCACTTGCTCGTGGTCTTCATACCATCCTCATGTCTTCCCGGATTGACATTAAAGGAGGTGCTACTCATCACTGAGCTACACCAAATTTTGGCGCCGTTGCCGGGGATCGAGCTTTGAGGACGAGCGTGTGATGGTAAGACGTAGAGGGGACGCGTTGGAATGGTAAGTAGTAGGTAAATTTCTGATTTTTTCTCCATCTCCATCTCCATCTCCATCTCCACCTTCATCTCCTTCCCCACTATACATTCCCTCTTCCTTTCCATTCTCTTCATTTCTTGTGTGCGAGTTTGTGAGAGAGCGAGAGTGCCTTGTTGCTTTGTGTGTTTGTTTTGCATGTTTCTTGCAGGTACCAGCTCCATCATCATCTCCAGCAAGCTCAGCAGGTACGGAAATTTGTCCACACAGTTCCCGAGGCGTTGAGCTCGAGCTATCGCGACACTCCGAAAATCTCGACTTCTCACGATTCTGAGTGCACCACGGCATTGCGCAGGCCTAGAGCTCCTAGGAACCCTAGATAGAACAGGAAAATTCGCCATATCCTGAGCTATCGCGACACTCCAAGGTATCGCGACACCCCGTGAGGTATCGCGACACTCCGAGGTATCGCGACACTCCGAGGTATCGCGACACTCCGAGCTATCGCGACACCCCGTGAGGTATCGCAACACTCCGAGGTATCGCGACACTCCGAGGTATCGCGACACTCCGAGCTATCGCGACACTCCGAGCTATCGCGACACTCCGAGCTATCGCGACACTCCGAGGTATCGCGACACTCCGAGGTATCGCGACACTCCGAGCTATCGCAACACTCCGAGCTATCGCGACACTCCGAGCTATCGCGACACTCCGAGCTATCGCGACACTCCCCACCTATCGCGACACTCCGACCCGACCTATCGCGATACACGGCCATTAACGCATGAAAATTTAGGGTTAAGTTTTTGAGTGATTGGGAGGCTAGTTGAGCTTCATTTTTGGCACCTTGGTATAACTTTAGAACCTTGGAAGTGGGCAAAAGACCTAGAAACTAGAGAGGGATCTCTCGAACCCTGAGAGCCTGCTTTGACCCTTTAGTGCCTGAATGGTCATAACTTGACCATACGAACCCCGATTGATGAGATTTTGGTCTCGTTGGAAAGCTCGTTGAGAATCCTACGTGGACCTCGACTGGTTTTTGTAAGAATTATACGCGGAGTTTTAGAATATGCATTTGTGAGTTGACCTTTAGGTGGAACTAAGTGGTTCTCAGATTCAGGGGGTACAGTGAGCTACTCCAAGGGGGCAAAAATTATTGAAGTGTGTCTTTCAAATACCTGTGGCAATAAAGCTATACTAACTGGTGAGTTTTTGCAGGAACTTTGTGTGCACTCAAGGCAATCCAAAGCAAGCTAGCAAGGGTGAGTACCGGGCTTGGAAGAAGGCTTCCTGGGTTTGCATAGCTGTCGGGTCAACCAGCTGATTGAGGTTGGAAGATCTCATAACCCTCCTTTGTCAAATTCCTAGCCTAGGCTAAGTACGACTTAGGTGTGGTAATTAACTAGGGCAACGTTAGGCACGAATCAAGTCCAAGAGAATTAATCAACCAAGTGCAAGAAAATAAATAGGTCTTAAGTGCGAAAACACTAAGGGACAAAAAGGTAAACGGGAATCGATCACTCATCAAGTCCGGAAATTCACTTAAGTACCCCTGACGACGCAATTTCAGACAAGACCATAAACATAATATTCAACTAAAAAGAACAAAGTGATTGATGTAAAATCAACCTGCAACGAGAGCGTGCTTGGGTTCCAGGGGGTAAATAAATCAAGCATATGAACCTTAGATCAGGCAGACATTTAGGCCGAGACAGACGAAGCCTCAGATCTTCTGAAGCTAGTGTCAATCACACTGCCAGGTCTTGGGCCCAGCAGTTGAGTGATTACCCATACACTCCCAGATCAGAAACCAGTGATTCTGAAATGTCCTATCACATGGAGAGACCCGTAGGGAGTTCAGGGTTGGCTTACCTGGAAAAGCCAGAGGGGCCTTATAAGACTCAATTGGAATATATCAGGACGAATCGTCTAGGTGCTCGCATCTACGAAGACGGACTGAGAAGATCAGTGGTCCAGATTAAGAACCCCGACCAACCCCATGGAATAGACCACCCGGTAGTCAAGTTTGAGGATGGAGCATACCTAGATAAAGAGGGGACTATATATGTAGTCACCACTCTTCCCGATAGAACTGATGAGTTTGGAAATGTGATTGCGGAGACCGACATGGGAGATATAGAGCAAGGGAACTTAGAGAGAGAGCCAAGAACTCCCCGTGGTAAGTCTGTCTTGACCAGAATCATGACTCCTGAGTGGGTTCCACAAGATAATAAAAGCATAGATCTGCTTGTAAATCGGGAAACCGATGAGGCTTTTTGGAGATATAGAACTTCTCAACCTCAGGAGGTGAACACCCTCACAATCTACGAGTTTAAAGACCCTGATAGTCCAGGCCAAGTAACCTACCTAGACACTGCATCAGAAAGACTCTTCGTGGTCACTGAGCAGGGCAGACATGCCTACACTTGGAAGGGTGAATTTGTTTTTCCCCAACCAAGGTCTAATGTGTCCTTTGGTCATCAAGGAGCTGGGACCTCCCAAGCTCATGGCGCTCAAAGAGATAGAGGTAGAGACAAACCTGAGGTAAGTTTTGCCAACTCCCTGGGAAGAGAAAGAACGGGAACAGAAAGGAATAGAGTAGAACCTGAGAGACATAGAACCCCATGGAATCACCGGGACATTGATGATTTTCCTTTGCCAAGGCCGAGAGAACACACTAGGACCCTACGACCAACCCAACTTGTGAAGTCCATGAAGAATTATTTCGATGGCACGGGAGACCCTTATGACCATGTGGCAGAATTTCGACAAGTGTTGAAAGCTGAACAAGTGGAGGACCTATTCACGCAATATAATGCTTTCGGTCTAACCCTTAGGAACACTGCCCTTACGTGGTTCCAACCACTGAATGAGAGGCATTTCAGAAACATAGACCAACTCTTAGAGGCATTTATTGTTGAGTTTTCTAAGAGTGGAATCAGGCATAACACCTCCTCACTAATTCATAGCTTCAAACAAACACCTCAAGAGACGGTCAGACTAGCTGGAAGAAGATTTCGACAGTACCTGGAGAGATGCCCTATGCCGGAGTTACCCACACCAGCCAAACAGGTGGCCTTGTTCCTAGACGGGTTGTTGAGCACTAAGCTCAGGTCATATGTGTACCTAAAGGACCCTAGAACGATAGAGGAGTGCGTGCGCATATGCATAGACATTGAGGACAATCTAGGTGAGGAGCTAGGACTATCAAAAATCTATAAGGATTCTGATAGCGCTAGTACACAAACATCTGGTCAATCCGCATCCATCGAGGAACTTGCAGAGAAGGTAGCCCAAAAACTAGGCGTCTCTAGCAAGCAAATTCCAAGATTTGCCCCAGTTAAGCGGTGCTACAATTGTGGCGGTGAACATATGGCAAGTGTATGCCCCATTATGGCCCAACCACAGGCGAACCTTAGTGGCCAGTACTGCACCATAGAGCGCAAGTACACCAATCACACAGCACAAGACTGCCCATATAACAAACAAACTGTTAGGCAAAATTATCCTCAGCCATATCCACAACAGGGTAGATACCAGAATCAGTATCCATCACCACAATACAACAGACCGCAACAAACTTATCAGCCACCTTATCAAGGGCAGCAGAGACCTCAACCAGTCCTAGTGCAGCAACCCCCTACCCCAACCAATGTGATCCCAGTGAAGTATGCATCTACTGAAGAAAATCCAAACAGGGCCATAGTCCCAGTCACCCCATTGCTATCAGACAGTGACCCCAGTGACCATAGTTTTGACTCCGCACATATTGATAGCCCACAGGCTTACTACATGCAGTCACCCGAGCATAACGAGTCATACTACTATGAGGACCCAAGTGAAAATAGTGGGGAACCGGAGTATTCTAATGTCATGTACACAAACCCCAACTCTAGACCTCAACCTAGGTAGGTACGACCCCCATTTCCTAGAGGGCCATGTTTCAGATGTCAGGGAGATCACCTTGTACGTGATTGTCCACTACCTATCCCTACACTACCTCAGCCAGTAACCATTCAGGGCTTTTGTCAAGACTGCGGGAAAGAGCATCTCCTACGAGATTGCCCAAAAAACCCCAATAACATGCCTAAGATCACTCCTATCAATGTTGTGGGGTTAGTTGTAGACTCCATAGGAAGCGTGACTTCCACTGCACCTGTGCAGGTGATCACAAGAGCCCAGGCACTTCAACAACACCAAGGTGTTGGCCCCGAAAAGAGCCCCAAGGTGAGTGAAACAGAGAGCATACCCAAAAAGAGGACTAGCGCCTGGAAGGATAGTCGTGAAAGAATGAAGAGACAATGGGCAAAAAAGATAAACGAACTTGAAGAAAGCGTGAGAGAAACCAAGGCAAAAATCACAGAAATCACATCTCAACCACACTCCCACACATTTCCACCACTACCATCCCCATCACCCTCCATTTCTCCACCCTCTAACACACCCCTCGTAACCCACCCACCACCCCGAGTAGGGTCAGTATTAGCTGACCCCACTCCTGAAGGCTTGGACATGATGTTTAAAGCCTACCAGGCTCGACTTCAAGAAGGGCCAACAGCTGCAAACCTAGACAGGAGTTACCCTAGAGCCGACTTAGAGATTGAACGGATGAAGATGTGTATGAAAATGGTAGAACAAGCTCAAGCTATACTTGAGACTAGTCAAAAGTTCAGTCAGACGAACGCTGTCAAGCCGGATTTGCATTTCCAAGGCTTACTAGAAAGATTAGAGCAGTTGGTAAACAAATCACAAGTTTCTTTACCTCCACAGGCTCAACCAATTGTTGAAAGAGGAAGCGCACCACAAATGGTAGCTTATGTTCCTAATTCTACGGATGCTGGAATACCTCCTTCAATACAACAGTACTCTCCAGAGTTCTTGCGGGAAATACAAGAAGAGAAATGGGCCAAAGAGACGGGTGATTCCCCTCCTATTCCTGAGATTGATGATCTTCGTGATCAATTTCCCCAAGACATTCCCTCTATCTATGGGGATCAAGCAGAGCAACAAGAGGATGAGAGATTAGATTTTGAATCTAATTCTTTACAAGAGTTGCCTCATTTCACAGGCCCATGGGAATCTGAATCTCTCCAGATCAGAGCGCCCACGATATTGGTAAGAAATGAAGACTCAGTGATTCCCAGGAACACTGATGTTGTGAAAAACACTAAGGTTCAATGTCACCTCACTGTAGAGGAGCTGCTCAAGGCAAAACCGGAGCTCTGGAATCATGTGAAGGATCAGGTCCTAGAACTTGAATCCAATGCAACAAAAATAGGCTCTAAACAAAAAATACCCGAGGTACCTCTCGACAAGATAGGAGACATGAGCGAAGGTGAAGAAGGTAACACTTATCTTCCGATCACCTATCAAGGTTACACAACCAAAGCAATTGTGGATTCGGGTACGGGAGTTGCTATTGCAACTACCTCCTTGTGGAAACGATGGGGCAAACCCACCTTAAGACCAACGAGAATGAAACTTCAAATGGCGGATGGTCATTTTGAAAGACCTCTCGGATTGCTTGAAGGGATAACTCTAACCACTTGTGGTGTAGAGTTTGAACATACGTTCGCCATATGTGACTTTGAGAAGAATAATGTTTACGAGATGATCCTAGGAAGACCCTTCCTACGACAATTACAAATAGTACAAGATTGGGGAACCAACTCCTTGTACTTACAGCACCTAGGAGTCACCACCAAGGTCAATCTGAAGGATCACACCTTCAGAGATGTACCACCCCTACAGTGGAATCCTATCCACAAAGCGAAAGAAGATTCTATCTCCGTGCATTCTGGAAGTTCACATGAACCATCCTGGTTGCATGAAGATACTCACTTGTGGATGTGCAAGGTCGCGGAGGAAGAGGAAAAGCGCCGAAAAGCGAGAGAAGAAGGAGCTCCCCCAGGAGATAGACCAATAAATGACCCAGCCTATACACCAATGATATTTCCTGATGAGGAATTTGAGCCTCATGGTTGGGCAGAAATCTTAGCTACCATGGACATTGCAGTCAATGAGGAACAATGGACACCCCATTGTGACGAGGAGGGTTATGATATTTCAGTGTTCATGTGTCAGCCCTTGTTGGAAGAGTGTGATCCGAGTGAGTTCATAGGAGAAGAAGAGAATGACGATGATCTAGAATCCATTGTGATGGATACATACTTTGACTCAGAGGAACACTACTTAGAAGATTTAGGGGTGTTAACCCAAAAGGAAGAAGAACCCCTTGCGAGTATTAAAACGATAAGTTCAAAGAAAGGAAGTGAAGGAGGTCAAAAGAAAAAGAAAAGGAAAGTAGTGAGACAAGAAGAGGAAGAATCACTGTTTGAAGTACCAGAGAATTTCAAGAAATATGAAGTGGAAGATCGGAAAATTTTGGTACGAATGCCTAAGAGAGAGGCCATTATAGGAGAAGCATATGACAATAAAGAAAAGACCAAAAAAATTGTAGTGACCATTGAAGGGAACGAAGAACGATGTACGTACATAGGAGATGACCTAAGTGCAGAAGAAGAAGCAGAGCTCGTAGCTCTATTAAGGGAATATAGGGATGTGTTCGCATGGCATTATAGAGACTTGAAAGGAGTAGATCCAGAAATCTGCTCTCATACGATTCCAATGACCGCTGATGCTAAGCCCACCAAACAAAAACCCTACACATATAATGACAATTATGCGGCCAAAATAAAAGAGGAGATTGACAGGCTGATTGAAGCCGGATTCATCTATGAGATTGAGCATACTGAATGGGTGTCCCCTATCGTAGTGGTGCCCAAGAAGAATGGGAAATTGCGAGTGTGCATTAACCTTAAAAAAGTTAATGCCGCTACGATCCGAGATAGTTATCCTCTTCCAATCACCGAACATCTTTTGGAGCGTGTTGCAGGCAAGGAAGTTTACAGCTTCCTTGATGGATTTTCAGGTTACAACCAAGTAGCCATTGCCCCCGAAGATCAGCACAAAACGGCCTTTGCCACAGAATGGGGAATCTTTGCATTTCGTGTGATGCCATTTGGGCTCACCAATGCACCTGCAACATTCCAAAGACTCATGTGTCATGTCTTCAAAGAGTTCTTGCGAAAGAGCTTAGAAGTATACGTGGATGATTTATGCGCTCATTCTCAAGAAAGGAGTTACCACATCCCTGAGCTTAGGCAAATCTTCAACAAGTGTAGAGATTATCGAGTGTGTCTGAATCCAGAGAAGTGTGTGTTTATGGTACGCCAAGGTAAGATCTTAGGTCACATTGTTTCGAAGAATGGAATATCAACAGACGAAGACAAGGTGAGAGCAATAGCAGAGTTGGCCAGACCAAGAAATGTGAAAGAGGTACAAGCCTTTATGGGCCATTGTGGATATTACCGTAGATTTATCCACATGTATGCCATCATAGCTAAACCTCTTTACGGGCTGTTAACGAATTTTGAATGGAATGAGGAATGCGAGACTTCCTTCAATGAGCTGAAGAGACGTTTGTGCACAACACCAATATTGACTACTCCGGATTGGAGCAAACCCTTTCATGTTCATGTAGATGCCTCCAATCATGCAATAGGATGTGTGCTAGCACAACCCACAGGTGAAGGAAACCTAGATTTGCCGATAGCATATGCTAGTAGGCAATTAAATGCAGCTGAACGAAATTACACCACAACGGAGAGAGAAGGCTTAGGCATGATATATGCTGTGAAGAAGTTTAGACACTACCTATTGGCCAACAAGTTCAAGTTTTTCACTGATCATCAAGCGTTGCTATATTTGGTCAATAAACCTTGCAATACAGGCCGCTTAGTAAGATGGTTCCTCTTACTAATGGAATACGACTTTGAAGTGGTTGTCAGGAAAGGTAGAACCCATCTTAGGGCTGACCATCTTTCTCGCATCACTTCAGGAGAGCCACCGCAAGGAGTGTCTGATGAGTTGCCCGATGCTTATCTGTTCAATTTAGAAGTTGTTCCTAAATGGGCAAATAAGTTGGTACCAGTCCTAACCTTTGGGCCTGCAAATAAAAATGTTAAAACAAGCAAAGAGGAAATTGTAAAATCGCTAAAGTATCAAATATTGGCCGGAAGTATGTACAAGCAAGATACCGAGGGCGTATTAGCTTGTTGTGTCGAGGATGATGAACATGCTAGTTGGTTGCAACAAGCCCATGAGGGACTGCTAGGGAATCACTACTCTAAACAACGAACCTTGCAGAATCTAAAACGCTTAGGAGTGTATTGGCCTAGCATGGACAAAGAAATACAAGAATGGATCCAGAGCTGTCCAGGGTGCCAGGAGAGACCCCCAGTGGAGCATGCCACTCTTTATCATGTGTCATTAACCCCAGATTGGAGTGCTCCATTGGTTGAGTTCATGAGATCGGGAACATTGCCCAATCAGACGAGCCTTGCAAGAAAACGGAGCATGGAGCAAGAGGCTCAAGACTATGCCTTAGTAGGGGACAACCTATATCGAAGAGGCAAGGATGGTTACCTAAGACTGTGCGTACATGAATCAGACTACCTGAAAGTCTTAGAAACGGCACACAGCGGTGTTGCAGGTGGACACTTTGGGCCTGACAGAGTAATTAAGACCATTCTATTCTCAGGACTGTGGTGGCCCACTCTTCATATGGATGCACATACTTATGTGAAGAGTTGCGACACATGCCAACGTGCCCAATATCCGACAAGAAAAGATGAAATGCCCTTGAGGCCAATGATGGGAGGACGTGCATTTTCAAAGTGGGGTATAGACTTTGTAGGTCCCATCAGCCCCCCAGCTAGGAACTCCCATGCAGAATACATTATTGTAGCCACAGATTACCTTACAAAGTGGGTGGAAGTAAAAGCCACGACAAAGAATGATGCTCAAACGACGGCTAAATTCTTATTCGAAAATGTGTTCACTAGGTATGGGTTACCAATAGAGTTGGTTAGTGATAGAGGTACACACTTCTTGAATGAGGTCATTGAAAATCTCCTTCAAGAATTCATGGTGGTACATAAAAAGTCTGCACCTTATCACCCACAAGCTAACGGACAAGCCGAGAGCACGAATAAGATCCTGTGTAACGTATTGACGAAACTGGTCAATAATAAACGCTCTGATTGGGACAAACAACTTCACCATGCTGTTTGGGCATACCGAGTTGCCTACAAAACGGTACTCAATGCCACCCCATTTCAGATGGTCTTCGGACAGAATGCAGTGTTACCACTAGATTTCCTAATCCCAGCTTTAAGAGTAGCACAAGAGCATGAGTGGAATGGACATGAGTTGTCCTCTAGGATCTTAGATCTAGAGCGTTTAGGTGAGACGAGGCTACGAGCAGCTGCAGGTATCTATGCTGCAAAGAAACGGCAAAAGGCATACTTTGACGCCCATGTGAAGGATAAGGGCTTGAAAGCAGGAGATCTAGTGTTAGTCTACACATTGAAACAACACGCAAGGAAGCTAGAAAAGAGAGGCTACGGACCTATGATCATTAATAGGATCTCCACGAGTGGAGCAGTACAACTAGCCACATTAGAGGGGGACGTCCTCCCAAACTATATTAGCGGATGCAGAGTCAAGCTGTATCAAGAACCCCTCACGGAGGAAATGCTAAGTCGACTCAGTACTGCCAAAGAACGTAAAGAGGAGGAAAAACGAATTCGAGAAGAAGCACAGGCAGAGGCCTTAGAGCGTATCAGACGAATGAAGCTGAGGAGACAAGGAAGGGACCAGCCTATGACGGACACTCAAGAGTCTCCAAGCTATCACATGGCCATGTGTGAGGCTTCAGGTGGACGCACCCATAAGATAGTAGACCGACGACCTTTTGTGACCCTAGAAATAGGACAAAAGGACAACACAACAAGCGTGAGGGCTTTAATTGATTCAGGAGCAGCCACAAGTGCAGTTCGGCTTTCTTATTGCCAGCAGCTGCAGTTGGAGGTAAAACCCATAGAAGCATATCTGATAGGATTAGGAGGTGTTGAAACCCCTTGTATGGGAGAGGTGGATCTTCCCCTCTACATACAAGAGGTCCTCATGCCAGCAAAAGTGCTAGTGTGTGAAGACGAGGATCTGACCGAACCTCTTGTCTTAGGCCAAGACTGGATCTATGATCACGCAGTCAACCTCAACCTAAGAAGTGGACTTCTTCAGGCTTGGGTAGGCCAAAGTCGGCTCACGGTTGAATTAGAAAAGCAAGCGCTCAAACCAATAGAACAGGCACCAACTCCTGGTCCCTCCAGGAATCCACTCGAAGATAACCATGTTGTGCTTGTCCAGACTTCTATGGTGCAGAGGAATGGCAATCTTACTGAAGGTTCAGGAGCCAAGAAGGAGTTCCTAAATGAGTCCAAGAAGATGCTAAACGAACGGACCGAACATCACGCTACACGAAGGAGGCCGCTAATCAAGAGGCAGGAGCGCCAACCCGCGCAATATGGAGCATCTCATGGTGTGAAGCAGATCTGGATGCGCAAGGATGGAAAACCCACTGATCCAATAGCAGATTCTCAAAGAAACAAGAAACGAGCCTCACCATCAAGGAACAAAGTGAAGAAGCCCCCTAGGATAACCCCTAGGCGTACCATTTCTATTTGGGTTCCTAAGCGGTCAATGAAGGCCACCCCTAATGCTAGACAGATATGGGTGCCCAAGGCTAGCTTACAAGCCCAAATTACTTCACCTACAGACACGAGGAGGAAGCAGCTTTCACAAGCACTCTTGGCCAACAACGCAGAAAATGATAAGATACCTACACCTCTCACTGCCCCCACTCCCATCAACCCCAGGAATGTCTGGAAATGGGTACCCACAAGGTCCCACATACATCACACTCTCAGACCGAAATCTTCACCTGTCCTTAGCTCTAAGAGCTACGACTCCTGTATCAAAGTGTGGAGAATTAAACGGTGTACTAAACCCCCTGACCCTATTCTGTAAATCCGTCCACACTAACATAGAAGCATTCCGAGCCCATTGCATAACCAAAGTATGCATCTAGGATGGCACTGACCTTTAATCACCACTCACACATATCATAAACACCTCACCACTAATCACTGACCTCCGGGATTGTCGTGTTAGTATTGTGAAGGGAACACCATTACACCCTGTTTCCTATGCAACACTAATGTGCCTTTCGTCTTCCAGCAGATACACAACCTACTCTCATGGCAACAGTGGCAGGCACACGCTCTCAGGCAGGATCTGGGGCTCCTATCAATTGGGATGCCATGCCAGTGGAAGCTCCACCAACGGCTAGGCCTGAAGAATTCCTGAATGTGCAAAGGATTCCTATTCCAGATCCACCCAGTGGGCTAACCGAAAGAGTAAAAGGGCACTCCCATTGGTTCAATGAAATGCCAGGGGATTTGGGAGACGCAGATCACATCTGGGAGTCCAAGATGGAGTGTGGAGGGGTTTGGTGGACCTGCCAATTCTTTTCAAGAGAATTTGAGACCTTGCAAAATGCAGCTCCACTTCAAGAGATCTGGCAAAAGGCAGGACTTCAAACTTACTTCAGTGCAGCTCTACCAAAACCTGACTTCCTCAGGTGTTACTACTTGATTGCTACGTTGAAACCTACCGGGGATAAAGATCATTCAAGCACATTCTGGGTGCCCTCCTTATCTAATCTGGAGGAGATGAGGAAGTTTGAATTAAATGTGACATTAATCAGGGAAGCCCTCCAAATGTATGGCACTCATGTGCCTTCAGATCGCGACCCCTTGATACCAGAATCAATGAAAAGCAATAGAGTCAAGAAGCTTAAAGACATGTGCGCCCTCACCCCCAACATCGCCATACCCCTGCGGATGTGCCTCCAGCACTTCGCATTTCCAGCTCAGGACCGCTTCACTCAGCCGCACAAGAAGATATGGTACGGATTGTATTTAGCAGAGACCGGAAGCTTGCCCATTAAGATGCCGGTATGGATCTTAGATCAGGCGTATGAGGCAGGCAAGCGGGGGGTGAGGAAGCCCACTCTACATGGTTGCTGTGCATTGACTAGAATCATCTACAGATGTCTGGCATATGATGTGCCAGTTGCTCGAGCCCTAAAACATGCACACCTGGAGCTGTTCAAAGGGCGAAAGTCAGGGAGTCAGCCTGCAAAAAGAATGCGTGGATCCCTTTCACAAGTCCTGATCCCTCCAGCAACCACCGCCGAAGTCTCCATTAGAGAGGAAGCCCCGGTGGCACCAATCACAATCCATCTCCAGGAGTCTCAACCAAGAGAGGTGGTACAACCCACTCCTTCTGCCCCTCCGCTACCTACCGATGCGGAATTTCCAGCGATGGCCACCTTCACCGAGGACCCAAACTTTGATTTTGAAACATTTCTGCAGACGGCTCATCTATCAGACAGTGAAGGTTGCCCTGACAACGTCGATCCGGGGGCATCAACCCAAAGAGAACATGCACGAGGCAAGACAAGTAGTGAACAGGAGATAGGAGTGGCACCGCCTCCTCAAAGACTAAGCACACAAGCTCAGGAGCGATGGCCACCTTCACCGAGGACCCAAACTTTGATTTTGAAACATTTCAGCAGACGGCTCATCTATCAGACAGTGAAGGTTGCCCTGACAACGTCGATCCGGGGGCATCAACCCAAAGAGAACATGCACGAGGCGAGACAAGTAGTGAACAGGAGATAGGAGTGGCACCGCCTCCTCAAAGACTAAGCACACAAGCTCAGGAGAAGGCACCAAGAGATAACCCTGAAGAGAGTGAAGACAAAGCCCCTGCATATACGGCACAGCTCAAACGACTATACCAAACAATCAAGCAGGTACAATGGACATCTCACCATCCGCTGGATCACCCACCACCACTGTTCTCACAACACCATCACAGGTTATTACACTCACATCACCACTTCCACACACGGTAGGCACAACATCCACTTTTCCCATTCCCACTTCCCAACCCCCTGCATCTTCCACCTCATTTAGTCTTGCACTCGACACGATGCTTGAAGCTGCCACTCAGCTTAAGCAAGAATATACATTATTGGAAGAAAATAACAAAGGGCTTTGCACCCTCTCAGCAACACTCCAAGAGCGTGTCAATGCTTTGGAGTTCATTCATACGGAGTCACAAAGCAAGATCTCCGCCCTCAAACAGGAAAATGCGCAACTCAAAGCGAGACATATGGAAGAGAGCAAAGCCATGGAGGAACAGCTGCGCGATCAAATGGGCCGCAATGCACAGCTTCAACGAAACATGGCTTTGCTACGACGACATCTGGCAGCAGCGCAAGAAGAGAATAGACGGCTTCAACAACAAAACCAAGAGAACCTCGAGGCTGCCATGGAGAACACCCCGGGGGCACCCATAGACCCGGTCAAATTTCAAGCGGTCCCCTCAGAAAGCATACAACAAATATTGGAAACGTATGCCAATCTATTAGAAGCACATGATCAGCTTGCCGACCAGCTAAAGGACTTACAGAGACCCCAAGAGTCTACACCACACCGACAGGAACATAAAGAAATGACAGACGCTGCTACTTCAACCGAACCTGAACATTCAACGCCCAACGACGTGCTGGAGTTAAGGCAGCAGATCGCAGAATTAAAACTGAAGTTGATGCAGTACGAACGACCCCCTTCCCCACCAGAGCAACCGTCAGAAGAAGAAGCAGTTACCATCCCAGTGGAGGAAGCATTCGACGACGACTACGAGCCTCAACCACTTCCAGGAGGACGCGTAACAGAAGAAGGTCAAGATACCTATGAGGAACCCCCATCGGCATGGATGAAACAAGTAGAGGAGATGGGGAAAACTCATCAGGAGCGGATATCCACTCAGATGCTGGCAATGAAGGCCATTGAGGACACCATCCTTCACTCAGAATACTTCAGGCACCTCGCTCCTAGACGCCTTATCACTAGTTCAGAACTGCAATACAAGCCCTATTTTGTATTGTTGGCTGACTACAATGCAGAAATCAAACGAGTCACCAACAAGTGCCCAACATTTGCCACACAGTTCGAACCAGAAGACATACCAGAAGCGGCACGAAAAGGGGCCATATTCCAACCAACGTGGAGGCAAAAGTTACTCGAAACTTACCCAGAAATGCTTCGAACATGGGATCATGCCCCCATGCATTTGAAGTACAATCCGTGTTTTGGGCCAGTGCAAAGACGCAGATCATGGAAAGCTTTTGCCATCAAGGTTCAGAATAACGCAAACTGTAAAGAATGGCTCAACTACCCCGCTATCGCCCCCCCAACCGGTACTCCTACAGTGTCATATATGATTGCAACCATCAGACATTGGATACCACGCCTCCACCCTATGCCAGATGTCGCTGCACAGATGATGCTCAAGATCCTCGACATGATGCAGGTCGTACTCAAAACTTTTCGCAATGTATGCCGTATTCAACCTCCTATTCCAGGGTTTATTAATGGTAACTACGACCTGCTATATGATATGAGCACAACCCCGAGCATACGAGTGGCTTACGCATGGCATGCACGCATAAGATATCTCCCTGCCTGCTACAAGCAAACATTTGACGACATGTTCACCACGGGGTTTTGGGAAGCACATTCAGAGGTATTTGCACCACGGCCTACGCATCTACTCCATCTCTTTGCATGCGAGCAAACGATGCACTCCGAGCTTTACACGATGCCACAACCTGACATGCCTGGTACAGTGGATTGGGAGGCCTTGCAACGAGATCTAATCAGAGGGTTAAAAATCAAAGAACACGAATTGGCAACCGACCTCCTGCAAAAATACATTGATCAAACGGCAGA
Source organism: Ceratopteris richardii (assembly GCA_020310875.1). Lineage (NCBI taxonomy): Eukaryota > Viridiplantae > Streptophyta > Polypodiopsida > Polypodiales > Pteridaceae > Ceratopteris > Ceratopteris richardii. The sequence continues at coordinate 179,452,167 of CM035414.1, forward strand.
AAAGAGGTCTGTCAGAGGCGACAGACCCTAGGGGGGGGAGAGTGTTGACAGGATGCGGGAAGAAGCAAGTATGGACACACATGCAGATCTAGCACTGAGGCTACCCTTCATTTTTTTCAAAAACCCCAACATCATTCTAAAGTGATTCTCATCACTACAAACCCTTGTAAATATCTTTTCACCTGTTGGTAGCTCCATTTTGTACAAGCCGAGGATTCCTCGAGCTTGGGGAGCCTTAGATGTAGTTGCCTGCCAATTTTCATAATTTTTAGATCTCGTTTGGGCCCTCAAATAAGCCCCGGAACCTAATTTTTAACTAGGCCGGACACTAGGTCTGAACAGGGCCAAAGTCAGTCAAAAACTATAAATAGAGCTAGAGAGCTCATTTTTGAGGTGGCTTCTTGTAGTTTGAGCTTGTATGAGAACTTTCTTGCAATAGAAGTGATTCCATTGTCTTACTCTCTTTGTTCTTACTGTGTGTGCGCGTGTGTGTGTATGTGTGTGCATGCTTGTGTGCTTCTCACTCACGCACTTGTGCTTCCACTTGCTCGTGGTCTTCATACCATCCTCATGTCTTCCCGGATTGACATTAAAGGAGGTGCTACTCATCACTGAGCTACACCATTCCTTGCAATCCTTAGCTTCTTCATAACTAGTTGGTTCTTTGTCCTTGATTACCTGAGTCATGTATGCATAATGCTTTGCAATGAAATTATCATATGTTAACCTTTGTACTGGATATCTTACTCTTGAAGACCTTCTTTCACTTCCTTTTGGTGTGGTTGCCATCTTCTTTCTTTGTTTAGCCACTCCTGGAGTTTGAACTTCTTCTATCTCTTCATCTTCCAACATGCTCTCGTCCACATAGCTTCCTTCTTCAACTGAAATCTTCTCTTTGCCTTTGACTTTGCTTTCTTCAGAGCTGGTCTCTCTTTCCCTAAGCCTTCCACTCCATGGTGAGGGTGTCCTTGTGTTGCATGAGTTGCTTGGACCACTCAAATCCATGATTTCTTGAACTCTATCATCACTCTTCAAATCTGTCTCACCTATGTCTTCAACCTGCAATGGACTTGTGCATGCATACCAAGGCTTCAACTCATCAAAGACAACATCCCTACTTACCTTCAGCTCCTTGGTGATGGGATTATAGCATTTATACCCCTTTTGTTCCATAGAATATCCCAAAAAAATACACCTTTCAGATTTGGCATCTAACTTTGACCTCAACTCTTGAGGTACATGTACATAGCATATACAACCAAAGATTCTAAGATGTGAAATGCAAGGTTTTCTTCCACTCCATGCTTCCTCAGGGGTTAGATGATGTATACCTGATGTAGGACATCTATTCATGATGTATGTGGCTGTATATGTAGCCTCTCCCCAATAACAATGCGGCATATTCATTTCATTGAGCATACACCTTGCTACCTCTGCTATGTGTCTGTTCTTTCTCTCTGCTACCCCATTTTGTTGAGGGGTATACCTGCATGTAAAGTGTCTTTTGATGCCATTGACCTGCAAAAATTCAGAAAATTCATGGGAGAAGTACTCTCCCCCTCCATCGGATCTCAAAGTTTTGATAAACTTGCCAGATTCCTTCTCCACCTGTGCTTTGAATTTCTTGAAGTAGTGGAACACATCTGATTTGTTTCTAATGCAATACAACCACACTTTCCTTGAAAAGTCATCAATGAAGGTTACAAAATACCTATTTCCAGCAAGGGATGCTTCTCTTGTTGGACCCCAAACATCCGTGTGAATGAGGTCTAAAACATTTGCACTTACATAGGTACTCTTCTTGAAGGGCAGCCTTGATTGTTTTCCTTGTTGGCAAGCTACACAAATTTCATGCAACATTTTAGATGTAAAATTTGGTAGGCCTCTTACCAAGCTCCTCCTTTGCATGTCCTTGAGCTTTTGTAGGTTGATGTGACCTATTCGTTTATGCCATAGATCCAAATCTGCTATCCTCTTGTCTCCATATGTGACATACATTGAGTGGTGTGGCTGATTTATGTCCATTGTGAACATTCTCCCTTGCTTTTTTCCTTTTGCTATGAGCTTGAAACCTGCCCTTGGATCCTCAACAAAACATCCTCTTTCATTGAACCTAACTTGATAGCCTTTTTCTACCATTTGGCCTACGGAAATCAAGTTTTTGGTAATAGTAGGGACATGTAATACCTCTTATAAGCACTTTGCTCTTTGATTTCCTTCCAAACTGATATCTCCCACATGTTGAATGATATGCTCTGAGTTATCACCTGTTTCCACATGCCCTTGATGCTTTGGGACCTGCAAATTACTAAAAAACTCCTTTCGACATGACATATGATTGCTACATCCACTGTCTACATACCATACATCTTCACTAACTTGAGTTGTATCTTCACCATACCTCATGGCAAGTAAATAATCATTCCCTTGGCTGGATGATGTGTTTGCATAATTACCTTGCCCTCTATAATTGTTGTTGTTGTTGCTTTGATTCCCTTGTCTTTGAGCTCTATGATAGCATTCATTTGCAAAATGACCGGGCTTATCGCATACAAAGCATCCATTTGAAGTGGCTTGTCCTCTTCCACCAAATCTTGCACCTCTTCCTCTATTTGTGGCTCTTCCACCTCTTTGACCTGCATTTTCTTGTTGTCCTTGACCTCCTTGGTTGCTTTGATATCTTCCTCTTCCTCTTGAAGCACCTCGGTTGTGTCTTCCTCTTCCTCTACCTGCATACAACAATTGCCCTTGGCTATCCTTGGCGTTATGACCACCAAGGTGGATCTCCTCTGTCACCATGAGAGTGATTAGTTGATCAAAATCAGGAAGAGAGTCCCTTACATACACTGAAGTTGTGAAAGCCCTCCATTTTTCATCATCCCTAAGTCCATTTAGGGTGTGGGCGACAAGATCGTCATCATCTAGGGCACAACCGATTGACCCTAGTGCATCTGCAAGCTCTTTAACCTTTAATATGTAATCATTAGCACCTTGAGAGGGGCTTTTCCTAAGATTATTTAGCTCATTCTTGAGCTGAATTTTTCTAGCTTTTGTGGAGGTTGAATACAATCTCTCCAAGCACTCCCACACCTTCTTCGATGTATCCAAATCTTGAATATGCCCTACCATAGAGTTGCTAATATGCTGAGATAAAATGAAAATGACCCTTTTGTCCCTTTCATCCCACTCTCTTACTGCTCTTCTCTGATCATTGGTTGGATTTATCTCATCTATGTAGGGTTTTGGCTCTCCACCACTCACAAGTCCCCACAAACCTTTCCCCATCAAAAAATTGCTTATTCTAAATCGCCACGGTTGGTAGTTTCCTTTTTCGAGCTTCTCAATCTGAGCATTGAGATCAGCCATGGTGCCTCCTAACTCTTTTGAACCTCCCCCTTGATGCAATGAAGTTGAAAAGGATGGCTTTTACCTCAAAAAATAGAGCTACTCCTCTTGATGAAGCTTCATCTTTGATTTGATGATGTATTTGCTTCCCCTTGTTGTTGACGTGCCGGTTCTTTGCTTCCTTTCTTCAAACTTTGATGAAGTCTTTACTTCACTTCAGTAGCTCCTTCTTCTCTCTTTGATACTCCACTTATAGCTCTGATACCACTGTTGGAGGATAAACACTCCTATGTGCACAACAAAAGCAAATGAACCCTCCTAGGATCCTGAAATTTTTCAGACATAGGTTCTGTATTTTCTGAGTTTCTCTGAGTATATGCAGAGACTGAAAATGAAACTTTGCAAGCATAAACTAGACTTTAAGAGCTTTCAAATGAGAGTAACGTCACTCCATTTGGATACTGGATGATGCCTCAACCAGCTGCAACAAAACAGATAACTTGATCTCTTCACAGAGTATGAGCTAACTAGATAGACACTGTTCTGGACATTTCTCTGCACATGTGCAGGCACTGAACCTGAGACTTATACCAGAGAACGTAGAGCTTATAAGCTTTCCAACAAAACAAAAATCATTGCAAATGGATTCCGGATGAAGGAGAAACAACAATTACAAGACCGGGGGGTCTGCCAAAAACATCTAGATAGATAGAGTGTGTAAAAGTGAAATTTCTGCAAAATATGCAGAGAACAGCTAGTAGGGGGTGTGCTTAAGTAAGGGGGCAGCTTGGGCACATATTTCCACGACTCTAAGTCATAATACAACTCATTAAAGGTTTTAAAGACCTCATACTAACGTCTTTATCCAATCAAAAGCATATACATGTCAAAAGTGAGGTCCAATCACATCAAGAGGTGAGCTAAATCTTCTCTAATCAAATTCTTTCCATTATGGGCGTGATTTGATGCCTCCAACTCGTGGAAATCAGCCTCCTTTGATTGTGGATGATGTTGAAGGTTCAATTTGGGGCATGTTCCCACACTCTTGAGCTTGAAAAACTTTCAACAAAAAATTCTAGAAAAATAGAGCTGAAAAGGTAGAGAATTTCCAACCAAAAATGGCTGAAATTTTCAGCCGAAAAAAGTCAAAATTGCTGGAAATTTCTAGCCACGTATGGCTGAACATTTGCATCAAAATATGGCTGAAAATGAGCATGAAATTCAGCCCATGCATGATGTACATATTGATGATGTATTGCATAATGTATGCATGTCTATCAAGAGTGCACAAACTATGCCAAAGTGGCCGAAACAAACTTTGGAGGACAACAAACTGAGTGCACCTTTACTTGGTAGAACAAGATCAAGCTCTCACCATGCATCAAGTAATTTTGTGGATTGTTCTCTTATTGCAACAACATGTAATGAGGAGCCACTTTCTTTTGAAGATGTATGTGATGATCTAGAATGGATGAATGCTATGCAATCGGAAGTGGATTCCATACATAGGAATGGTACTTGGGAGTTATGTCAATTGCCAAAAGGAAATAATGCCATTGGTACAAAGTGGGTTTAAAGGATTCAAAGAAAGTTTGATGGTAGCATTGATCGCTACAAAGCTAGATTGTTTGCCAAAGGATATGCACAAAATATGGCATTGACTATGAGGAGACTTTTGCACCTACTTCACGCATGACTACCATTCATACCATGGTTGCATTGGCTGCCCATTGAGGTTGGAAAGTGCATAAGTTGGACATAAAGATAGCTTTCTTGAATGGTGATTTGCAAGAAGAGTTCTATGTGAAGCAACCTCCTGGATTTGTCATGAAAGCGCAAGAACATATGGTTTTTCACTTGCATAAAGCCTTGTATGGTCTCAATCAAGCTCCACATGCATGGTATGACAAAATCCATAAGCACTTAATTGCTCTTGGCTTCACATGTAGTCAAATTGAAAGCACACTCTATGTATGCAAAGATGGGGCTGATCATATAGTGCTTGTTCTTTATGTCGATGACATTGGGTCATGTGATGCAAAACTTGGCATTCTTATGTCTGATTTGCAGCATACTTTTGATATCACTTATCTTGGTCTTTTGAGCTACTATCTTGGCGTCTAGTTTGTATCCGGTGAGGGGGGAATTGTTATGCATCACATAAAGTATGTTGAAAAACTAATTCAGCATTTTGACTTTGAGGATTGCAAGAAATTTTCCACACCATTTGAGACAAGATTTAGATTCTCAATTGAGGATTCTAGTGATGCATTTGACACTTCTCTTTATCAACAAGATGTGGGATGTCTTATATATGCATGCAACACAAGGTCGGATATACACTATGCAGTTTCCTAGTTGAGTCAGTTCATGCATAGCCCTGGCACTAAGCATAGGCAAGCGGTAAATCGTGTTTTTAGATATCTCAGAGGCACTTTGAGCTTAGGTCTCTTTTATGGTAGAGATATTCAACCATGCTTTCATGCTTTCATAGATATTGATTGGGCTGGTTATTATGATACTCGCATGTCCACTATTGGTAATTGCTTTTTCCTTGGAGACTCATCCATATCTTGGTTGAGTAAGAAGCAATCTATAGTGGTCACATTGAGTTGTGAAGTTGAGTACTGGGTAGTTTTCACAGCTACAGGGGAGTGTATATGGCTGAGATGCCTATTGATCGATCTTTGCATGGAGATTGATGTTGCTATGCATATTCCCACTGATAGTCAAAGTGCATTGGTTGTTGCACAAAACCTAGTGTTTCATGCATAGACCAAACATATTAATGTTCACTATGTGAGAGAGCGCCTTCATGCAGGAGATATTGATTTGGTATATGTGCCTACACAAGATAATGTGGCTGACATATTCACCAAAGCTCTTCCAAGGGAAAAGTTTGAAGCTTTTTGCAAAGCTTTAGGCTTACTAACTTGTGGGAACTGATCTTTCACTCCCTATATGTTCACATCATTTTTACATTTATGTGTTCCTCAAGTAGCTTTGATGTGAACCTTTTCCCTATACATGGGCACTTTTTACTCTAGTGCTGGCTAAAGGTTTTTCCCCCATGTTACCACATACTTGATACTCTCATATGTGGTGGTACTTTGTACTTAGGGATATTATTCAACTATTACCTTAGTTCAGCTCATCTTCAATAGAGAGAGCTATTCCAACCATCTATCTTCTCCATGTGTCTTGCTACATTTGTGCTCCTTGTGTGTGCTTCTCGTGTGTCTCTCGCACTTCTACACACACCCAATAGTTCTTACTTCTAATGGATTTTGAATTGGAAGTAGTATTTAGGCAAGGTAAAACTCATATGAGGGGGGAGCCCATTGGAAAAATAATGGAAGAAATCAAATGGGAAGCCAAAGTTTATACAACATTGTATCATGATGTTGTTAAATTGCAATAGTTTGTGGCAGTACTAGAAGGTAAAGCCATGAGTTGGTTTAGCGAGTATGGTGTTGCACATTTTTCTAGTTATAATGGTTTAAGTGCAACATTTCTACAAATTTTTTGAAGAGAAAAGACCCCAACTAATATTCTCAAAAATCTTAGAGCAATTCAATAGAAGAATATGCTAGTAAAAGATTATGTGCAGGAGTTTTGGATTTTAGTAGATAGATTACATGGTAATGAAAGACCCACTAATGAGATGTTAATTGAATATTTTTTTGAAAGGATTAAGTAATGTGGTGGCTTGCATAGAAATTGTGAGTGCATTTAATGTTTTAGTGCTTGTTGTAGCTAGAGTGGAAAGAGATTTGTTAGAAGGAAGGGGACGTGTGGTAAATATGAGGATTCTAAATCAGAGGAAAAGTCCAAGACAACATTAGACTTAAGGTCATGACGAAATTGAGATAGGCTTAGATAGAAATCTAGAGGAGATACAAAGTAAGAAAAATCACAAAGCAAAAGGCAAACATACTAAGGAAGAGGATTTTATCACTAAATTAAAGAATTATGGGTATTTTGTGCTTCCACCAAAAGAGAAAACGTTTTGCAAAATTTGTGATAAGGAAGGGCATCAGATGGATGAATGTTGGTACAACCCAAAGAACAGAGGCCAATATTCGATGTATGAAACAAGAGGAAAATGATAAGTAGCAGCAAATCAAGTAGCTTTGATCAGAGGACAGAAGAATTTCAAAGATCAAGACTAGGAAGGCCTCCATGGCAAGAGTAGGAGAATCAAGAAGACAAAATGACACGAATAATGTTGTGTGTATATTGATTTGCTCCAAATCATTCGATAGGACCAAATTTTCCTTTACGGGTAAAGCATAGGAAAGAAAGAGGTGTTTTGATAAGTAGATATAATCAAGGAAACTAGCAAGCACAACCACAACAAAAAAATCAGCCAACAACTGAGGCTAATGTAATTGTAATCGAATTGTGTGACGAGAAGGAACAAGTTAAACAGGTGCCTATAATACAGGCACACAAAGAAAAAGACAAGATGAGAGAATGGGTTTGTGATTGCAATCAATGCTCAATAGTGGACAAGGTTGACATCTTGGTGATAATAAGATCTAAACAAAAGAGACCAATAGAATGGAAGGAGCAAAAAGGGATCAACGATCATGTGTAGAGACAAATTCAAAAGAATCAGGATAAGTAAGAAGTACCTGAGTTGGAAGATGGAAATTCGATTGTTTCCTCAATAAAAAGAAGACAACAACAAGATCAAGAATGATATAGAGAATGATTGTTTTGAGATACTCATTAATGCTCCTTTAAAATTCTCATTAGATTATTTATTAGCTTTGGTGCCATCATTTAAGAAAAGGGTATTGAAGAAACTTCAGGGGTAGCAAACCAAAGTAAGTGACATTCACAATGTGTTATCAACAATTAAGAATATTGATCATATAGATGTGGATTTTGTAGTACCTATTATAAAGGCCCAAAATCAGGATAGAACATTTGAAGAAGTATTATTGGATGGTGGATCATGTGTAACTATCTTATTAGAGAACATTTACAAAGAGATGAGTGCTAGAGAGTTAGCTCCAACTCCATTTCAAGTTAAAATGGCTGATCAAACAAGGGTAAAACCCTTAGGGATTTTGAAAACGCAAGAAATAGACGTGGCAGGAATGCATTTTTTGGTGAATCTTTTGGTAATGAGAATGTACGAATCAACATCTCCTTATGATATGTTGCTGGGTAGGCCTTGTACAAAACCCCAATCCTACGAATTTAAGTAGGATTGGGGTTTAAATGTGGTCGTGCTAACCAAAGGTAGAAGGAAGGTCACAATACCAATGCATGCAAGAAGGAAAATTTCTCTTACAGAAAAACCATTGGTTGCCCAAACAATTAGTCTAGCCAGGGAAGTTGAGGATGATGAAGAAGAGGACTTTTTGAAAGCTAATACAAAGTTTGTTCCAATATTCAAGGTAGATGTGGAAAGTGTTGGAGTAAATCACAAGCCTACACATTTGGCTTGAAAGATATCATGAAGACTTAACATACATGAAGAACCATAGGAACATATGCTAGTGGTTTATTACCACTTTACCTCATTGTAAAAGTCAAATTGACTTGGAATCTTTTGTAATCACCTACCTAAGTGATTCGTGGAAAAAAGTATCTCACTTGATTGAGAGAATATCTCCAAACCTTTAGGAGCTTGATCATAGGAAGCCAAGAATTTGAATTTGAATTCAAATTCTCATTCATTACATATAAAAAGTGATCAAGAAAAGTCGCGGTATGAGAGATCACTCTAGAGCTTCATTCTACTGTCATTGAGTGTGAGTGAGGACTACACCATAGCCTACACCTCTCTACACCATTAGGCAATGCTAGTCATGCCAATGGGATTGTACACAAGTGTTAATTTATAGATACATTTACATCATTCATCTCTGTGTTCTCTGCTAGTCCACTCAAAAGTCTGTCAACTTGTCAAGGGCATATCTCGGTCAATACTCCATCAATTTAAGTGATTCAAAGCTTGTTGGATTCAGCTCAAATTCACCTACATGGTGATAGAGTTTCTAGTGATTTAGTTCAGCCAATTCAGAGAAATCTGCGTCGAGGTGGTCACTGGTCTATTTCTGCTACAGTCCTAAAAAGTTGGGGGTATAGCTAATCTTGCTAAATTGATTTCTCTGAGCATAGTTTATCTTTTTACATCATTCGACTTGCAAATGGTAGCTTACTAAGCTAATTGAATACCCCTAGAAGGAATTTTATCAATTGCTACTCTGCTAGTCACACTGAGCAAAACAATCAGTAGGTGTCAAGACAAAAATAGAAGGTTTTCTTGAGTTTGTGACTTCCAAAGTTATCTGTTTTGATTCAATCATTGCATATTTCATTTCCAAAGGACATAGGCCATTTCTTGGTGTCATTGGAATGCTAAGGAAGTCTACTAATCAAGTCTGAAGCTAAAGAGGGCTGGTACAAAGCAGGTATAGCAGTATCTACTTAATCTCCTCGATCATCCATCCATCTTTCACAATAGTGGTATCAGAGCAAATAAGGTAAAATGGGAGATGGTTTTCCTTCATTCATTGATAAATTGGACAGGAACAACTATCAAGCTTGGTCTCTAAGGATGAAGACCTACTTACAAGGAAGGAGTCTCTATGGATACATCTCAAGAGATGAGGAATTGCCCTCATTCAAAGCAAGAGGATTGCCAACCAAGGAAGAACAAGAAAAGCTCAATACATGGTGTGCAAAAGATGCATTCGCAAGGTCTTATTTACTCAACTCTATATCTGACTTTCGTTTACCTCATATCAGAAATTGTAAGACTTCCCAAGAGACTTGGGAAACCTTGTCATCATATTTTTCCTCTAATACAAGGGCTAGGAAAAATCAGTTGTGGATTGAATTCACAACACTAAGGAAGCAACCTACCCAAGATGTTTCAGAATTTGTGACCAAGATCAAAGATGTTGTAGATCAGTTAGCAAGCATAGGAGAAGAAATTGAAGAAGAATAGATTGTGAGACAGGCAATCAATGGAATCAAGGCTGATGACAAGTGGGAAAGCTTCACCACTGCAATGGATCTCTACATGGACATGCACACCCCAGATCTTACAAATCTCATTGGACAACTATTTACACATGAAGCAAAGCTCACAAAGAATGGAGAAACATCCAAAGGTAACAATTCTTCTGCCCTATACACTGATAAGATGTCTAAGGATAAATGCAAGAGTAAGAAGGTAGAAGATGAAGGTTCTACCTCCCAAGCCAATTATGCAGGGAGAGGTAGCAGAGGAGGTAAGCAAGGTAGGGGGAGACCCTATAATTCATCAACATGTAACATTTGTGGTCTATCAAATCACACCACAGATGAGTGTTACAGGAATTACAAAAATCAGAGAGGAAGAGGCTACCAAAGAGGTGGATACTCACAGTCTAGAGGAAGGTTCAACCATCACCAAGGCCACAACAACAATTACAACAACAACTACAACAACAATTACAATGGAAACTACCAAGGAGGATTCAAAACTAGAAGGGACTACAACAACTACACAGAAGAGCAAGATGATTCTCTTCTGATCATGAACATGACTTCAAAGACAGGTACAAATGATGATCACTTATTTTATATTGATTCAGGGTGTTCAAATCATGTGGTTGGTAATGTGGTGATGGAGAGTGTTAATCTCCAAAAGAATAACCTACTCTTATGATTAGAGCACCTCTATACCAAGAGTAAGTCAAAATCTTCACCAAATTAGAGGTTCAATCTCCAAATTATCAAAAGTTGAAAAATTCTGTGAAGAAGATAAAACACAGAAAGTCTGCTGCACAATTTCTTCTCATTGACCTATCAAACATGTAAAGTTTTCTATGAAATTTTGTATGGAGTGTCGCCTAGAAGTTGCGCACCTAACTTCACAAGTTACCTATGTCTAAATCTGCACTTCTGAGAAGTCGATTTTGACACCCCTAACTTCTAACACATTGTTTAAACGATAATACCTCTATCCAACTTTTGGAAGAGTATTATCGGGTCCTCGGGTTCTTGGGAGTGGTAGGGGTCTGTTAGACAGAGGCCCTGTACTATTTTCCCAATCCTTTACACAATCGTAAGTACTCCCTCACGTCTTAACATAGTGAGTGATTCTGAATACTGACCACTCTTCGGCACGGTGAGTGTTAGAACGTTCAGACTGAATCTGCTATGGTAATAACGCAGTGGTCCTGCCGTGACTTATAACTACTAGAATACGCTCTTTTCAGTAATTAAATACTTCTCAATAAGACGATTCCATGTGACAGGTAAGCACACCGAACAAAGATACACAGATAACTCGGATTGGGATTACGCCAACTTATCGTATACTGACTCAATTCATAAACTTCTATCGCAATTGACATACAGATCTTTACCGACTTCTCAGTGAACGCACACTATTGTATCGGATCTGGTCACTTAACCGAAAAGATACTAAACGTAGATGATTAACTCTGAACTTACACAGTCCTTCGCAGGATGACAAACACACTATTTTGCGACAGAAAAGATCCAAAATCGTATATAACTGATCATCAAATAGACCCACAACACAAGACTACCGAATGGAAATCGGTTCAACCAAGAGAATCGTAGAATAGTTAAATACGAATAGAATGGAACAGAACTCAATGTACTCATCAATATCTCAAACATAGTCTTAAAATATAATGTTCGCAATCTCCCAAATTTATTCACTATAACAGAGAACAGAATAAATGCGCTACTTGCAATCTCCAAATACTTCAGTTCGCGATGTGATCAATCTTACTCACTACAGTGCTCAACAGAACAGAGACTCCGCTTCCAAAAAACTGCCGATCTTTACCGCTTTCCTTTATGTGCTTTTTATAAAAGTCTGTTACCGCGAATCCACTTTTTACGGCACCTGTCCGGGTTCATCCGTCCTGGTTCAGCGCCGCTCAATTAATTTCCACCTTCTAGGGGAGACATTGACTATTCCATTGACTAACACTGGCACGCACGGTGGACTCGAACCCGCAAGTGCAGTACTGTTGGTAATATCCTCTTGCCTGGACTAACCCACTGTTCTCTTTCTTTACATGCATCCAGAAAGGTTCTGGCTAAACGTTCATAATGCCAATATCCTGCTGGTGATTCAGCAAATATCTTTCAACCCCGAAAGTATCACTGTACTATCCTTCTCTTTTTCCTCAAACTCGTATAGCTGGTCTAGTTGCCTTTTCATGAAGTCCCGCTTTCTTATATGCTGGACCCACCCTCTTGATCATGTGCTTTAAGCGCTTCGTCTATGGAATCAAAGTACCCTCTGTGCTGTTGAATCCTCTTCTTCTTGAAAGTTTGTGCGTGTTTTTACCAACTTGGATATGTCTGTGCCATGCTTGTTGAAAATATCCATGTCTTCTGCAGAAGCCATATCCCATACAGTATCCTATCACCACCTGGCTGAAATATCTTTTTACAGTGTCTGCCGGTCCATGCCAGGATTTGACTCCCCAATCCGTTCTGATCACACTTGTTCTAGTGGCAGAACAAGTATAGCTAGCCATCTCCTGCGAAAAAGTGTCCAGCGATTTTGAATATGGCTATCCAACTGTTGTCTTAATAAATCTATGTCCACATTTGTCATCAATGTGGCATTTAGTTCTACACCCTCATCTTTTAATATCTGCTTTTTGAACTCCTGCAACACTTGTATTCTTGACTGCAAAAGTTCATTTTCGGCTTGCAGGTGAGCATTCAGGGTAGAAAAACTGGACATTTCGGTTTGAATTTGTGTTTGGATAGCTTGCTGCCACTGATTAAGGTCTTGGACATACTTTTTTGCGGTGATCAATTCGGCCGTAATATGCTGGCTGTTTTGCTGTAACACCTGTATTAACACATCTTTGTCATCTAATTCCTTTTGCATCTGTGTCATTACTGAGTTGGACTTAGTCATCGTTGCTAATAACAACTCATTCCTGTGCTGAATCGCTTGATCTTGTTGCCGTAAATATTGGGAAACCTCTTGGAGTTGGTTTTGCATTCTTGTAACAAAATCGGGTTGAGGGTCATCCGGTGGTTGCTCTGGACTGGCAGTGGGCACGTTGTCTGCCTTTTGTCTTCTAAGGGACAGCCGAAATGGCGTCCCTACTGTTTGGTTCTGTGTGCTGTTACCTGTGTGGAATAAAGATGCAGACGAGGTGGAGGGTTGGGCTTCTTCCTGAGGCTCTGTGTGGTGTTCGGGGTAAAAAGAGGGGGACCAGTGTAACTGTTTATCCTTTACAGATTGGGCAAAATTAAATATAGCAGCTAAATACACTGGTAAACGAGTGTATTTTTGGGACCTGCGTTTGTCCCCAACAAAAGACTGTTTGTGTAAATGATTGTACAACCAGTGAGCCCAACTCACTTTTCCTCCTTTCTCCGCTTGTACTAGAGGCGAAAAATTTTCTCTAGACATAAGATCAAATCTGACTATAAAGCAGAGCCTTTCTAAGTACCATTTAAATTGTTCACGGCGAGTATATGTGGCATTCTTCATCATAAAATAGCGTCTACGACCTTCGCCCTTACCAAATTCTTTTCTCAGGTCGTTATAAGAACATTTGGGAAAATTTGCCTCTTCATACAATGGTAATTGAAATACTGTCGAAACTAATTGTGGTGAAAATTGTACCTGATTTACAAGGAAACCTTTTGTTTGTCGCATAATGTGTAACTGATTCTCTGCATCTTCGTTACATGTCCACTGTTTCCAGGGTAACTTGGCAAACTGTAGGAGTCCGATCCTCCGTAACCAGTTCTCATTTCCCCTAGAATGGATGTCAAACTCTATTTTGAATTCTGTGGAAAATAATATGTTATTATGCAGACCCGGTGATGTTGCCAAAATTCTTGAGTCATCTTCGTCATCCTGTACTGTAGTATCTGTTGTAGTCACAACACGTTTCTGTGTAAGTGCGCGCTTCCTGAGTCGCCATCTTAGTATATTCGATTCAGACATGGTTGTAAGACTTGCCGAAAATAATGTGCTAGAAGTTTTGTTAATTAGCACAAGAGCTCGCAGAATACTATACAGAAAAATACTTTGCCGGGCATACGCATTTTATAAGCACTAGAACTTGAACTGCCGTTTGCTGGAATGATGATATTTCATTCGGACATGACACTTACGATTCTTACCGAAATTGCAGAATCAAAAATCATCATTCTGTAGATCGATGCGGGACTTGGAACGTCTTTTACATGTGCGAAAAGTATTATGCACAAAAAATCATGACTTTTAATAAAAATTATCAGTACAATACCGGATTTGTAGGCCCGAAATCTACGGTTCTGCTACGAGACCGTCTAAATACATACTTCTAGCTGATCGAAAGATACGGGCAATCTTTTTCTTAAGCGTTTCTAATACATTTTTCAGAGTGTCGGGTTCTAATAATTGGGCATCTGTCCGCACCGAACTGAGCACGATAGCTTCCGAAAGTAAATTTTCAGCCTCTGTTTGTAAGAATGCCTCCTGTAAATAAAATTCATTGGCCAATGCTGCATCTCTGGCCGTCTTCATATCTGTTACTTGTTGCTGCATTCGATGGATGTAATCATTTTGGTTGCGTACTTGATTGTCGAGCCTTTCTAACTGTTGGTTAAGGAACTGGATCGTTTTATGATATGCATCTCTTGCCCTTTTTGTATCTGCTAATCTTTTCTGCTTCTGAGGCTCTTCAACGAGATACTTATGCAGTATATTGTTAACTGTTGATAAACTGTCTTTTGTAGTATTCAACTCGAATTCTTTTTGCTTCAGTTCTCTTTGCTGGTTTTGGTTTTGTTGATCTTTTTGGGCCAACTGTAATCTAGTTTCTTCCAGTAAGTTGCCTAATGCTACTCTAACATCTTCTGCATCTTTGCAGTTCTGTGTTAACTTATTAATTTCTGCAGTGGCTTCTGTCAACACTTCTTTTTTATTGTTTATTGTTTCCAGAGCTTCATCCCGTTGTTTTGTTATGTCTTCTTGGTCACTGAGTCTTTCTTGCAGCTGCTTCACCTGTTCGTGTAGGGCCTGATTTTCTGCCTTTACTGTGTATAATTCTTCTTGAAGCGGAGTGATATCGGCTTCCATTAATTCTACTTTATGCTGCAACTCCTTGTAGATATTGTCTGTATCAGCTCTTATCTGAGCAGGTAATTGCTGGGAGAGGTTAATAAGAAAGTGTCCAATTGATGCTAATTCGGAAAATACCTGAACAGATTGTGTTTGTCGAAATTGTCGTGGTTGGGCAAACGTATCGGTGCATAATTGTTGAGAATTCGGTGGCGAGTAGTTAGGGGAAGATGATGATGTATCGTCGGGGTGGTCTAGGATGGGCTGTACTTCATTTTCCGGTGGTAAAATAGGACGAACTGCGTTAGAGCTTGTTACCTTATTTGTATCCTGTTGTTCATTCGCTGAGGTGCCGATATCTGTTGTTTCTGCTGCCTTCAGGAGCTTATCCAGTGCATCATTAGTAGGTTGTCGTTCATGGATTTGTTGGTTCTCTTGATGCTGTTGTTGACAGACTTTCTCAGTTGACATTGCTTCCGTTTCAGTTTGCTTCTGCGTTTGTTGGTGCTCAGATGCTAATGAATACACTGATGATTCCTGGTGCATAGACGTATTTGCATCATGGAACCTCTCTTCATCTTGATACTTGGCCTCTGTTTCTGCTTCCTTGTCTTGCTGATCAACTTCATTCCCTACTACCTTGTCTTGTTTACTGACTTCCCCTTCTTTATTTTCGTGTTGTTGTTTTGTGTCGTGTTGTACTTCTTGTTGTTGTTCGGCTTCCTTTTGTGTTGCTCCACCTGAATGCTGATCGACCTCCTGTTGTATTTCTTCGTCTTGTCCGACTGAACCTGCAATCTTACTTTCGGAAGAACTGATTCTGATTCGTTTACTTCTGAATAACTGATTAATCTCTTCTTCATCTTCTTCGTCTTCATCTAAAGGTTGCGCTGATTCTTCAATTTGTAGTACTGGTCCTCTTGGTGGTGGTTGTGCTTGCATTATAGTTGGAAACAGAAATGACAAAATGTGTGGAAGTCAAGACCTCGGGGTTTTGCCTTTGTTAACTTGCTTCATGATTGAGACGCACTCCTTATGAATACGTTGAAAGAAAAACGACGCGAAGTTAACAGGTTCTCGGGCAGCTATATCGATGGCAGAATAAAATGGACGAGAGATACCATAGGTTCGTTTCTGAAAATTGAGTATAGCAACTAGGAATTGTAATGCAGTTCTTTCGGGTTCTGGTCGGCAGAGAATGGCGTATTCATTAGATGAATAACGAGGGAACAATTCTGCCATTCGGGTTACAGAAATCATGGGGAGATTCTCGCGGCCTTATGGAGTCAAATGGTATACTTCAGCAAAAGCTTGGAATGTGATCACAGTTCTAGAAGGTAAGGAGAGGAAAACCCATTGTTTTTCGGTGGGAGATACTCGAGCGATAGCCGAAATGATCTGTGCGAAGAAGGGGTGAGCTTCTACTGAGTGCTGATGGAGAGTGTTAATCTCCAAAAGAACAACTTATTCTTGTGATTAGAGCACCTCTATACCAAGAATAAGTCAAAACCTTTCACACATTTAGAGGATCAACTTCTAATTATCAAAAGATGAACAAATCTGTGAAGAAGGTGATACACAGAAAAGTCTGCTGCACTATTTCCTTATATTGACTTATCAAACGTGTAAAGTTTTTGATGAAACTTTGTATGAATCATCTCCTAGAGATTGCGCAACTATTCCAAGTTGAATTACTCCAAAAGATTAAGTATAGCTTGAGAAATCAACTTCTCAAGTTACCTATGTCAGAAATTGTACTTCTGAGAAGTCGATTCAGACACCCCTAACTTCTTAACTTTGATTCTCACAATATCTAACCCGTTTTGCCAAATGCTTTTAGCCACGAGTAGATCACCTTCCAACTTAAAGATTAAGTGCTTGCTTGCACAAAACTTTAAACTATGGAGTGAGTACTGACCAAAAGATTAAACACGAAATTTGCGCCTGTTTCAGAGAACTGTAGACATTCAACACATATGAATGTTCCTATTCACAATTCTCCTAGCCTGTTTACAATTAGACTCTGAAATTCAGGTCACAGACTCATTACCTAACAACTTAGATATCCTCAAAAGGATTTCACAATTGATCAAACACAGAAGGAGCAGACACGAAAAGATCGGGCGCAATATTTCTTCATTAACTCAGAAGATTACAACTGAGTGATGAGAGCAAACACAAATTCACTTTCCACTATCTCATTGCTTCTATCTCCCTAATTCTTGACTTGTAACTATTGTCACATATGCTCTCATACATGCCCTGACTTTTCTCAAGGTATTTATAGATAATTTGTACATAATTCTTACTGAACAAAAGATCTAAGTCATCTATGACTATGCTAATGTACATATGTGTACAAGACAACATTCTGACTTCTTCTTAATTTTGCAAATGTCTTCCTTTGCTTCATTCTGACCATAAGCATTCTCCAAGATCTGTATAATCACCAATTTGTGATTGATTTGCTCCAACAGCTCCCCCTCAATCACTAATTGTGATTATTCCATTCTTCTTCACTCCTGCCATCTCCTTGAATCTCTGTAGCTTAGGTCCATCCAAGCTTTTTGTCATCATATCTGCCACTTGTTCTTTTGTTGAAGTGTACATCACTTCAATCTCTTTATCAAGTACCTTTTCCCTCAAGAAATGATACTGTATCTCTATATGCTTAGTCCAGGCATGAAAAACAGGATTAGCTGCCAAATACAAAGAACTCATATTGTCTCCAAAAATTATTGGAGTACTATGATCAGTCTCAAAACTTTTCATCAAGGTCTTCAACCATATGACTTCTTTTGCAGCTTCTACCATTCCCTTATACTCAGCTTCTGTGGATGATAAAGCAACTGTGTGTTGCTTCTTTGAACACCAAGATACTAGCTTATCTCCAACATAACATAGATATCCATGAGTAGACCTTCTATCATCTGAGTCACCTGCCCAATCTGCATCACTAAACACTTTGATTCTTGTGTCAGAAGCGAAACCATAATACAAACCTTCACTTAGGGTTCCCTTGATATATCTGAGTACCCTTTGGGCTGCAATCCAATGAGTCTTCTTTGGACAATGCATGAATTGTGACAACACACCTACTGCATATGATAGGTCTGGCCTTGTCAAGGTAGCATAGATTAGACTACCTACCAAACTCTGATATTTCTTCATGTCATTGAACTCTTCACCTCCATACCTACTTAATTTATGATTTACCTCCAATGGAGTGGTTGAGGTCTTGCAATCTTCCATGTTAAACTTGATCAAAAGATTCTTCAAGTATCTCTCTTGTGAAACATATACTCCATGTTGAGTATACACAATCTGCATTCCTAGAAAATAAGATAAGTTTCCCAAGTCACTTATCTTAAACTCCTCTATTTGCTTCTTGAGTTCATTGATTCCTTGAGCATCTGTTCCTGTAACAATAATATCATCAACATAAATGCACATGTAAATATATCCATTTTCACTTGCCTTCACTAGCAAGCTACTATCTGCCTTTGATGCTTGAAATCCACATTCATTCAAGAACTTGACCAATCTGTAATTCCAAGCTCTTGGGGCTTGCTTCAACCCATATAAAGCTCTCTTGAGCGTACACACATAATCTGATCCAATTGATTCCATGAAGCCTTCTGGTTGCTCCATATATACTTCATCTGCAATGTAACCATTAAGAAATGCATTCTTCACATCCAATTGTGATAATTTCCATCCTTTGCAAGCAGCAATAGCAATCAATGTCCTAATTGTAGACATTTTAGCAACAGGACTAAAGGTTTCATCATAATCTACCCCATAAGTTTGGGCATAACCTTTAACCACAAGTCTAGCCTTATATCTAGACACCTTACCATCTGCAAACCTCTTTGTTTTGTATACCCACTTGCATCCAATGACTTTCTGATTCTTTGATCTTGGTACTAATTCCCAAGTTTCATTTTCAAGTAGAGCATCATACTCTTCTTGCATTGCCTTCTCCCAATTCTGTTTACCTTTGGCTTCTTCATAAGTGGTTGGATCTTCTTCTGTTTTCACAATGTAAGCATAATCTCTTGTTGTTAGGAAAGATGTATCATAGCTATACCTTATAGGCTCTTTCCTTTCCCTTGTAGATCTTCTGATTTCTGCACTTCTTGATGTTTCAGCCTCATTTGATTCTGGATCAAATCTTGGCCCTTCTTCTACATGATCCTGCACTCTACATCTAGAGTCAACTTCATCAACAATTTCTTCACATACCTTTACCTTTGCCTTTCCTTTCCTTTGAATTTCTTCAACACCTGCATACTCATTTGGTGATCCTGTATACCACATGTTTTGCTCATCAAATGTTACATCTTTAGTAACAAGAAATTGCTTTGTGGATGGACTCCACAACCTGTAACCCATCTGTCTATCATCATATCCAATAAACACATACTTCTCTGCTTTTGGTTCTAGCTTATGTCTTAATTGTGAAGGAACATAAGCATATGCAATACATCCAAATACTTTGCAATGATCAAGACTAGGCTTCTTACCCCACCATGCTTCATAAGGGGTTCCTCCATTCAAGGCTTTGCAAGGCAACCTATTCACAAGATATGTTGCAGTGTTAATAGCTTCTGCCCATAAGTAATTTGGACAATTCTTTTCCTTCATCATGGCTCTTGCAAACTCTACAAGAGTCCTATTCCTCCTTTCTGCTACTCCATTTTGTTGAGGGGAGTACCTGCAAGTTACTTCTCTTTTGATACCTGCATTCCACAAATAATCATCAAACTCTTTTGAGAAATACTCTCCCCCTCCATCTGATCTTAACCTCTTTAGCTTTTGTCCTGTGATCCTTTCTGCATAAGCATGGAAATGTTTGAATGTCTTGAAGACTTCTGATTTGTCCTTGATTACATACAAAGTAATCCACCTGGTTGCATCATCAACAAACAACACATAATATCTGGATCCATTTATGCTATAGTCCCTTGAGGGTCCCCATACATCTGTATGAACCAATTCAAGCATATTTGAATACTTGTACCCTGATTTGTTATAAGAACCTTTATGTGCTTTACCTAATTGACAAGCTTCACACTTGTACACCATATGTTGCCCTTCAATGTTTGGCAATCCAAGCACCACCTGATTCTTTGACATCTCCTTTATAGCTCTCTCATTGAAATGACCTAGTCTCTTATGCCATAGGTCTAATTCAGATACCTTTTGACCTCCATAGGTAAACAATGCATGTCCTACATTACCTTGGACTTTGAGAGTGAACAATCTTCCCTCCTTTTTACCTGCAATTATGGTTCTATATCCCTGATTTGGATCTTGTACATAGACACCATCATTTGTGAATCTTACTTCATATCCTTTCTCCACAATTTGCCCTACACTTATCAAATTTTTAGGAATAGTAGGAACATAAAGTACCTTACTCAGAAGTGTACTTCCACTCTTTGTCTTCACTGATCCAATGCTCTCCACTTTATGTTTGGTATTATCACCTGTTTGAACTGTATGTCCATTCACCCTTGCTTCCATATCAGTCATCAAGGATAGGTTCCCACTCAGATGGTTACTGCACCCTGAGTCAATATAAAACACTCTTTGATCTTCTCCCATTGATTCATGAGTTGCATTCAAGATAAGAGTCATGTCATCCTTCTGATCTGATGCATAATTGTAATAATTATTGTTGTAGGACTGAGATTGGAAGTTTCTTCCACCTCCTCTTCCATATGATGTCCTACCTCCTCTTCCTCTGAAGTTGCCTCTTTGGTTTCTGCCTCCTCTACCTCTTTGACTATAATTCTGATTGTTGTATCCTCCACTTTGATTGTTATACCAACAATCATTTGCCAAATGATTTGTTCTGCCACAAATCCAACAAGCTTTAGCATTATCTTTGTTCTTACCTCCTCTTCCTTTACCTCTGAAATTTGTCTTCCCTTTTGTGAAGTTGGCTTGATTTGAGTTCCCTTCATCCTCATTTGATTGCTTTCCCTTGCCATTCTTTTTCTTGTCTTTGGAGTACATAGCTTGACTTGTACTTCTATCATTGTCTCCTTTAAGATCCTGCTCAAAGGTTAGCATGTGTCCTAGCAATTGATTAAGGTCAGGAGTAAAGTGATCAAGTGACAATTCTATGGACAATATAAAAGGCTTCCACTTCTCATCACCTCTTAGACCTGTAAGTATTTGTCTTACCAACTTTTCTTCTTCAATGTCTTCATCCACTGCTCCCAAGCTATCTGCAATATCTTTCATCCTTGCCACATAATCTGAAATTGATTGTGAGCTCTTCTTCTTGAAAGTTGTGAATTCAGCCCATAGTGAGGACTTCCTTGACTTAGTTGTATTTTGGAAATGCTCTTCCAAGGCATTCCAAACATCTGTAGCACTTTCTAAACCTCTGATGTGAGGTAGAAGGTAATCATTTACAGCCATGTAGATGATACTCCTTGCTTGAGCATCCTTTCTCATCCAAGTCTTCAACATTGCAAGTTCCTCCCTAGTAGGAATACTTGGATCTGCAAATTCTGGTTTTTCTTCATCTCCTGTAATAAATGATATAAGATCTTTGCTCATGAGGTGTGCTTCCATCCTCATGGACCATGCTGGATAGTTTTCCCTATCTAGCTTATCAATCTGCAAGCTTTCTCCCATCTTGTATCCACCTGTGTATTGAAATCTTCAACCTTTACAAACAATGTATGTACCTTTACTTCGAATTGAACTCCTTTTGCCTTTCTTGATGTCAATTTGTCTTCTCCTCGAGCTTTGACTCCAAGCTTTCACTTCTTGATCCTTCAAATGTTGAATCTCTTGAATCTGCAGCAGTCGGGATCCTTCTTTCTTCAAATTGATGTCTCCTGCTCTGATACCACTGATGGAGAGTGTTAATCTCCAAAAGAACAACTTATTCTTGTGATTAGAGCACCTCTATACCAAGAATAAGTCAAAACCTTTCACACATTTAGAGGATCAACTTCTAATTATCAAAAGATGAACAAATCTGTGAAGAAGGTGATACACAGAAAAGTCTGCTGCACTATTTCCTTATATTGACTTATCAAACGTGTAAAGTTTTTGATGAAACTTTGTATGAATCATCTCCTAGAGATTGCGCAACTATTCCAAGTTGAATTACTCCAAAAGATTAAGTATAGCTTGAGAAATCAACTTCTCAAGTTACCTATGTCAGAAACTGTACTTCTGAGAAGTCGATTCAGACACCCCTAACTTCTTAACTTTGATTCTCACAATATCTAACCTGTTTTGCCAAATGCTTTTAGCCACGAGTAGATCACCTTCCAACTTAAAGATTAAGTGCTTGCTTGCACAAAACTTTAAACTATGGAGTGAGTACTGACCAAAAGATTAAACACGAAATTTGCGCCTGTTTCAGAGAACTGTAGACATTCAACACATATGAATGTTCCTATTCACAATTCTCCTAGCCTGTTTACAATTAGACTCTGAAATTCAGGTCACAGACTCATTACCTAACAACTTAGATATCCTCAAAAGGATTTCACAATTGATCAAACACAGAAGGAGCAGACACGAAAAGATCGGGCGCAATATTTCTTCATTAACTCAGAAGATTACAACTGAGTGATGAGAGCAAACACAAATTCACTTTCCACTATCTCATTGCTTCTATCTCCCTAATTCTTGACTTGTAACTATTGTCACATATGCTCTCATACATGCCCCGACTTTTCTCAAGGTATTTATAGATAATTTGTACATAATTCTTACTGAACAAAAGATCTAAGTCATCTATGACTATGCTAATGTACATATGTGTACAAGACAACATTCTGACTTCTTCTTAATTTTGCAAATGTCTTCCTTTGCTTCATTCTGACCATAAGCATTCTCCAAGATCTGTATAATCACCAATTTGTGATTGATTTGCTCCAACAAGTGCCAGGGCAGCTCGGCGAAACTACCCAATCCTCGTACATGCAGGTAATTTCCTACTTCAGCAGGGATACCATCAGCAAAAGCTGTATATTTTGCTAGGGATTCCATTTCACACAGATACAAGACGCAAAACACAAGTATTCAGAAAATACAGCCTTGATCGCAAGATACTATATTATCTATCTGGCGAGATTAAGTGAGTTATATAAGAAATTTATACAAAGAATATTTTAAACGGTACTAATTACACAAAACGGGCAGTAATGTCTATATCTGGTGTGCATGCATGCAAAGAGAGAAAAAGGAGCGGGCGGCTTGACATAAATAGATATTAAAATACGGCGATTACACTTACTTTATTGATTACACCAAATTAAAACAAAAGGGAACTAAAAGACAAAAAAGAAAATTAAGAAATTGCGGTACCCTGTGTACCCTTGTTATTGCCGTGGTGACGTTACTTGATACGGCCGTAACTTAGAACCGTTTATCGCTTTTGGAAGTGGTTGTCCAGTCAATGTAGTCAATCGAAAAGTAGCCGGACCAACTTGTTCTGAAATCTTGAATCCTGCTGATCTAATGTCCTGAATTCTTGCAGGTGGTGCAATATACTTGCCTAGTTATTTCTTCAGTCACATGTTTGTTTGTTTTAATCCATTCCAAATCCTCTGAAAATCCACCAACTTTGTTTTCCAGTTGAAGGGTCATTGCGATCACTGCATCGAGGGTCATGGCTCCTACACATCTTATAATCATGATTTGCCTAAGTTGAGGAAGTAAGCCATTGATAAACCACTGTGTAATAACATCGTCTGGTAAATTAGCATGAGCCTGGGGTAACTGTCTTAAATGAGTTCTGAAAAGGGTAGCATACTCTTGTACAGTTTGATTTGGTTTCTGTCTGTTGTTCTGTAAATACTCAAAGATCTCTGCAGGATTCTTTTTCAGCCTGAATCGCTGCAGAAAAGCATCTCCTACTGCTTCATAAGTACCAAAATGATTAATATCATATTCAGTAAGCCATCTTGCTGCTTCATTCACAAGTGTAGATTGAAAAACAAATGCCTTGTATGCCGGATCCGGTGGATGATTGAGGACAGCATAACTGATTTCAAAGGTACGAACGTGAGCATCTGGATCATCTCCTGGAAATCCACTAAATTTTGTGTATGTTACTCCCGTTGGAGCCAATCTAGGTTGACCTAACTGTCGTTGCGGTTGTTCATTCATCGTAAATGTATTATACACTCCTTCTGTATTTCTGTTTTGAGTTTCTGAACTACCAGAATTTGTTTCACCAAATGGCACGCTTTCCGGTGCAACTAGCTTACTTACTATATTGCGAATTTCTGTTTCAAATAGTCTTCCTTCCTCCTTGATATCCAGAGTAGGAGGACTTGCTTCCAAATGTTGTAGTTGCGCTGAAGATCCAGCCGAAACTGCTGAATTGTCACCGGAAAACTGTGTTTTTCTTACCGAAATTCCACCGGAAGGATTCAAAATTGTTACTGGATACAGTGTAGATTCGCCTGTGTTAATTTCCTTCCATAAAGTGTTTTTAATCGTATCTGAATCTATTCCGAAAACTTTTAGACTAGATTCCAACTGCGCCTTGGTAGATTCCAAAACTGCTGTATTTTCGACAGTCTGCACCGTAGTGATACCAGACAGTTCTAGATGTACTACGTTCTACCGTAATCTCACCGGAATCAGTGTTATCGTTCGTCACTTTTTCGACAACTGGCTCAGGTCTAATTGTACTAGTACCTCCCAGAGTTGTTCTTAATACCCCTAACTGATGATTCTTGGGATACTTTTCACCTGATCGAGTAATCGGCATGTAGCATTTCCGTACTGATCATATAGTATTACGAGAAAAACAGTCTTGCAACAATCTGGTTCTGTTGCTACTGTCTATCCAACAAAATTTAATTCGAACAAAATACCAGGCAATCTTAATGCCACATCCCCAGCAGGATCGCCAATGTTTAAACGATAATACCTCTATCCAACTTTTGGAAGAGTATTATCCGGTCCTCGGGTTCTTGGGAGTGGTAGGGGTCTGTTAGACAGAGGCCATGTACTATTTTCCCAATCCTTTACACAATCGTAAGTACTCCCTCACGTCTTAACACAGTGAGTGATTCTGAATACTGACCACTCTTCGGCACGGTGAGTGTTAGAACGTTCAGACTGAATCTGCTATGGTAATAACGCAGTGGTCCTGCCGTGACTTATAACTACTAGAATACGCTCTTTTCAGTAATTAAATACTTCTCAATAAGACGATTCCATGTGACAGGTAAGCACACCGAACAAAGATACACATATAACTCGGATTGGGATTACGCCAACTTATCGTATACTGACTCAATTCATAAACTTCTATCGCAATTGACATACAGATCTTTATCGACTTCTCAGTGAACGTAGACTATTGTATCGGATCTGGTCACTTAACCGAAAAGATACTAAACGTAGATGATTAACTCTGAACTTACACAGTCCTTCGCAGGATGGCAAACACACTATTTTGCGACAGAAAAGATCCAAAATCGTATATAACTGATCATCAAATAGACCCACAACACAAGACTACCGAATGGAAATCGGTTCAACCAAGAGAATCGTAGAATAGTTAAATACGAATAGAATGGAACAGAACTCAATGTACTCATCAATATCTCAAACATAGTCTTAAAATATGATGTTCGCAATCTCCCAAATTTATTCACTATAACAGACAACAGAATAAATGCGCTACTTGCAATCTCCAAATACTTCAGTTCGCGATGTGATCAATCCTACTCACTACAGTGCTCAACAGAACAGAGACTCCTTCCGAAAAACTGCCGATCTTTACCGCTTTCCTTTATGTGCTTTTTATAAAAGTCTGTTACCGCGAATCCACTTTTTACGGCACCTGTCCGGGTTCATCCGTCCTGGTTCAGCGCCGCTCAATTAATTTCCACCTTCTAGGGGAGACATTGACTATTCCATTGACTAACACACATAGTTCTATCAATCTCGAACCCGTTTAAACAAATGCTTGTAGACACAGGCAGCTTACCTTCTAACTTAAAGATTAAGTGCTTGCTTGCACAAAACTTTAAACTGTGGAGTGAGAACTGACCAAAAATTCAAGATCGAAATTTGCGCTTGTTTCAGAGAACTGTGAACACTCATCACATATGAATGTTTCTATTAACAATTCTCCTAGCCTGTTTACAATTAGACTCTGAAACTCAAGTCATAGACTCATTAACTATGAACTTAGATATCCTCAAAAGGATTTCATAAATGATCTAACACAGATGGAGCAGACACAGAAACATCGGGCGCAATATTTCTTTGATTACTCAGAAAATTACAGTTGAGTGATGAGAGGAAAACTCAACTAACATTTCACATGTCTCATGACATCTAACTTCTCCTTTCTTGACTTCTATACTCAAGGTATTTATAGAGAAATTTGTACAAGTCTATGACTAATCAAAGATCTAAGTGAACTATAACTATACTAATGTACATATGTGTACATTCCTCATATCCTTTGAATGTATCTTTCTTCCAAGCTTCAAGAATTGAATCTTCCTTCATTCTTTAATCTTCCAAACATTCAATTGGTGATTGGTCTGCACCAACAGCTCCCCCTCAATCATCAATTGAGGTTTCTCTTATCTCCTTTATGCCTGCCATGTCTTTAAACTTCTGTAACTTTGGTCCATCCAAACTCTTTGTAAGCATATCAGCTATCTGATCCTTAGTTGAAGTATGTATGACTTCAATCTCCTTATCCATCACCTTCTCTCTTAGAAAGTGATACTGTATCTCAATGTGTTTGGTCTTGGCATGAAAAACAGGATTAGCAGCTAAATACAATGAACTCATGTTATCTCCATATATAATTGGTATCCCATGCACAATGTCAAAACTCTTCATCAAGGTCTTGAGCCAAATCACTTCCTTTGCAGCTTCAACCATGCCTTTATATTCAGCTTCTGTAGAAGACAAAGCAACTGTATGTTTCTTCTTGGAACACCATGAGATAAGTTTATCTCCCACATAACACATGTATCCATAAGTTGACCTTCTATCATCTGGATTACCTGCCCAATCTGCATCACTATAAATTTTGATATTTGTATCTGATGTAAACCCATAATACAAACCTTCATTGAGTGTACCCTTAATGTACCTCAACACTCTTTGTCCTGCAATCCAATGTTCTTTCCTTGGGCAATGCATGAATAGAGACAAAACCCCTACTGCATAAGATAAATCAGGTCTAGTTAAAGTAGCATAGATAAGACTACCAACCAAACTCTGATATTGTCTCATGTCCTTGAATTCTTCACCTCCAAATTTACTCAATTTGTGATTCACCTCCATTGGTGTAGGTGCTACCCTGCAATCATCCATTTTAAACTTGATTAACAGATTGAGGTCAGATGGAGGGAGAGAGTATTTCTCCAAAGAATTTAATGATTAATTGTGGAATGCATGTATAAAAGGAGAAGCAACACATGCAGGTACTCTCCTCAACAAAATGGAGTTGCAAAAAGCAGGAATAGAACACTTGTGGAATTTGCTAGATCTATGATGAAGGAAAAGAATCATCCTAATTCCTTGTGGGCAAAAGTTGTTAACACTACAACCTATCTTGTAAATATGTTACCTTTTAAAGCTTTGGATGGTATAACCCCTTATAAAGCATGGTGGAGTACAAAACCTACTTTTGATCATTGCAAAATATTTGGATGTTTGGCATATGCTTATGTTCCATATCAATTGAGACATAAGCTAGAACCCAAAGTAGAGAAGTATGTCTTCATAGGATATGATGATAAACAAATGGGCTACATGTTGTGGAGTCCATCTACAAAAGAATTTCTTATTTCCAAATATGTGACATTTGATGAAAAAAGTATATGGTGTACAGGTTCAAATAATGTTCATGCAAATTTTGAGAATTCATGAAGAGAGAGGAAAATCAAGGATGCAAGTATATGAAGATGAAAGTGATGATAAACATGGAGATGAAGATAAACCAAGATTTGATGCAGAGCATAGTGACATAGAGACTTCAAGAAGTGCAAAGATAAGAAGTTCATCAAGGGAGAGAAAACAACCTAAGGTAAAGAGAATTGCAAAAAAAGTAATGATGGAAGATCATGATGCTTTACTTGAGAATGATACTGTTGGAGCAAACCAATCACAAATTGGTGATTATACAGATCTTGGAAAATGCTTATGGTCAGAATGAAGCAAAGAAAGACACTTGTAAAGTGAAGAAGAATTCAGGGTGATGTCTTGTACACATATGTACATATAAGTGAAGAATCTTGTAAGCTAAGTATAGTTAAATCCTTAGGATGATAAGGAGTAGAGTCATAGACGCGAGATGAGTCTAAAGTCGTGTATATATAAGATAATTATGACAAGAAATGTATGAGAGAAAGTAATAGAGTCATTTTGTAGATGGCAATTTTCAGGAAGATGTGTAGAGAGTTTTTTCCCAGAAAATAGGGACGGGTTTTTCTCTGAGTGCTCTCTGTCTGATCATGTGGATCAGAAATCCTTTTGTACACATCTAATTGAGAAGCTAATGAAGCTATGTCTAGAGTTTCAGAATCTAATTCCTCTCCTACTGTGAGAATGATCATTAGGAACATTCATATGTAGAATGTGAGAACTGAAGCCTGAAAGTAGCGCACTTTTCCGTCTCAGTATTTTGATCAGATCTGAGTGTATACTGTAAAGTTTTTGATGAGTGAGCACTTAAAATTTAAGTTAGAAGATAAGGAAGCTATGGCTAAAAGCATTTAGCAAAACGGGTTTCAGATTGGGAGAAATCAAGTTAAGAAGTTGGCTATGTCGAAGGCGCAACTTCTGAGAGTCATTTTCTGACATGTATTTGATCTTAATGATCAAATTAAACTTTTGGTGATTAGTTTTGAGAACTAATGACTAGTATGATTGCGCAAAGGTATTGCTAATACTTGTGCATCATTTACTTGAAGAAATTTGAAGATTTGTGCAGGTAAAGAAGTTGATATCTGAAGCAGACTTTCTGAAGTTAACACTTCTTCACTCAGAGAAGTGTTGCTTGAAGTTTTGGTAAAGAAGAACATTATTTGTGTAAAGTTTGGTTTATAACTGACATAGAAGTGTTCTTAAGTCAGTATAGATCAAACCTTTGGAGATTAAGAGGTCTCCAACAGTGGTATCAGAGCTAAAGGTGAAGTACAAGAGAAGAAAAGATAATCGAAGTTCCGACTGGTGCAGATATTGAAGATCTTCCAAATCAAAGGAGGACAAGGACAAATTATTGAAGATAACTTGCAGAAGTTCATAGTACAAGTTCGAAAGAATCAAGAAGGACGAAGACTATATCAAAGGTACACTTTCTCCTCATAAACCATAGTAATTGCAGATACAGAAAGTCAAGGATGGGAGAAAGCTTGCAGATTGATAAGCTAGATAGGGAGAACTATCCAGCATGGTCCATGAGGATGGAAGCACACCTCATGAGCAAAGACCTTATAGCATTTATTACAGGAGATGAAGAAAAACCTGAATTTGCAGATCCTAGTATTCCTACTAGGGAAGAGCTTGCAATGTTGAAGACTTGGATGAGAAAGGATGCTCAAGCAAGGAGTATCATCTACATGGCTGTAAATGATTACCTTTTACCTCACATCAGAGGTTTGGAAAGTTCTACAGATGTTTGGAATGCCTTGGAAGAGCATTTCCAAAATACAACTAAGTCAAGGAAGTCCTCACTATGGGCTGAGTTTACAACCTTCAAGAAGAAGAGCTCACAATCAATTTCAGATTATGTGGCAAGGATGAAAGATATTGCAGATAGCTTGGGAGCAGTGGATGAAGATATTGAAGAAGAAAAGTTGGTAAGACAAATACTTACAGGTTTGAGAGGAGATGAGAAGTGGAAGCCTTTTATATTGTCCATAGAATTGTCACTTGATCACTTTACTCTTGATCTTAATCAATTGCTAGGAAACATGCTAACCTTTGAGCAGGATCTTAAAGGAGACAATGATAGAAGTACAAGTCAAGCTATGTACTCTAAGGATAAGAAAAAGAATGGCAAGGGAAAGCAGTCAAATGATGATGAAGGGAATTCAAATCAAGCTAACTTCACAAAAGGGAAGACAAATTTCAGAGGTAAAGGAAGAGGAGGTAAGAACAAAGATAATGCTAAAGCTTGTTGGATTTGTGGCAGAACAAATCATTTGGCAAATGATTGTTGGTATAACAATCAAAATGGAGGAAACAACAATCAGAATTATAGTCAAAGAGGTAGAGGAGGCAGAAACCAAAGAGGCAATTTCAGAGGAAGAGGAGGTAGGACATCATATGGTAGAGGAGGTGGAAGAAACTTCCAATCTCAGTCCTACAACAACAATTATTACAATTATGCATCAGATCAGAAGGATGACATGACTCTTATCTTGAATGCAACTCATGAATCAATGGGAGAAGATCAAAGAGTGTTTTATATTGACTCAGGGTGCAGCAACCATCTGAGTGGGAATCTATCCTTGATGACTGATATGGAAGCAAGGGTGAATGGACATACAGTTCAAACAGGTGATAATACCAAACATAAAGTGGAGAGCATTGGATCAGTGAAGACAAAGAGTGGAAGTACACTTCTGAGCAAGGTACTTTATGTTCCTACTATTCCTAAAAATCTGATAAGTGTAGGGCAAATTGTGGAGAAAGGATATGAGGTAAGATTCACAAATGATGGTGTTTATGTACAAGATCTAAATCAGGGATATAGAAACATAATTGCAGGAAAAAAGGAAGGAAGATTGTTCACTCTCAAAGTCCAAGGTAATGTGGGACATGCATTATTTACCTATGGAAGTCAAAAGGTATCTGAATTAGACCTATGGCATAAAAGGCTAGGTCATTTCAATGAGAGAGCTATAAAGGAGATGTCAAAGAATCAGGTGGTGCTTGGATTGCCAAATATTGAAGGGCAACATATGGTGTACAAGTGTGAAGCTTGTCAATTAGGTAAAGCACATAAGAGTTCTTATAACAAATCAGGGTACAAGTATTCAAATATGCTTGAATTGGTTCATACAGATGTATGGGGTCCCTCAAGGGACTATAGCATAAATGGATCCAGATATTATGTGTTGTTTGTTGATGATGCAACCAGGTGGATTACTTTGTATGTAATCAAGGATAAATCAGAAGTCTTCAAGACATTCAAACACTTTCATGCTTATGCAGAAAGGATCACAGGGCAAAAACTCAAGAGGTTGAGATCAGATGGAGGGGGAGAGTATTTCTCTAAAGAGTTTGATGATTACTTGTGGAATGCAGGTATCAAAAGAGAAGTAACTTGCAGGTACTCCCCTCAACAGAATGGAGTAGTAGAAAGGAGGAATAGGACTCTTGTAGAGTTTGCAAGAGCTATGATGAAGGAAAAGAATTGTCCAAATTACTTATGGGCAGAAGCCATTAACACTGCAACATATCTTGTGAATAGGTTGCCTTGCAAAGCTTTGGATGGAGGAACTCCTTATGAAGCATGGTGGGGTAAGAAGCCTAGTCTTGATCATTGTAAAGTATTTGGATGTATTGCATATGCTTATGTTCCTTCACAATTAAGACATAAGCTAGAACCAAAAGCAGAGAAGTATGTGTTTATTGGATATGATGATAGACAGATGGGTTACAGGTTGTGGAGTCCATCCACAAAGCAATTTCTTGTTACTAAAGATGTAACATTTGATGAGCAAAACACATGGTATACAGGATCAACAAATGATCTTGCAGGTGTTGAAGAAACACAAAGAAAAGGAAAGGCAAAGGTAAAAGTTTGTGAAGAAATTGTTGATGAAGTTGACTCTAGAGGTAGAGTGCAGGATCATGTAGAAGAAGGGCCAAGATTTGATCCAGAATCAAATGAGGCTGAAACTTCAAGAAGTGCAGAAATCAGAAGATCTACAAGGGAAAGGAAAGAACCTATAAGGTATAGTTATGATACATCTTTCCTAACAACAAAAGATTAAGCATACATTGTGAAAACAGAAGAAGATCCAACCACTTATGGAGAAGCCAAAGGTAAACAGAATTGGGAGAAGGCAATGCAAGAAGAGTATGATGCTCTACTTGAAAATGAAACTTGGGAATTAGTACCAAGACCAAAGAATCAGAAGGTCATTGGATGCAAGTGGGTATATAAAACAAAGAGGTTTGCAGATGGTAAGGTGTCTAGATATAAGGCTAGACTTGTGGTCAAAGGTTATGCCCAAACTTATGGGGTAGATTATGATGAAACTTTTAGTCCTGTTGCTAAGATGTCTACAATTAGGACATTGATTGCTATTGCTGCTTGCAAGGGATGGAAATTATCACAATTGGATGTGAAAAATGCATTTCTAAATGGATACATTGCAGATGAAGTATATATGGAGCAACCTGAAGGCTTCATGGAATCAATTGGATCAGATTATGTGTGTAAGCTCAAGAGAGCTTTATATGGGTTGAAGCAAGCCCCAAGAGCTTGGAATTACAGATTGGTCAAGTTCTTGAATGAATGTGGATTTCAAGCATCAAAGGCAGATAGTAGCTTGCTAGTGAAGGCAAGTGAAAATGGATACATTTACATGTGCATTTATGTTGATGATATTATTGTTACAGGAACAGATGCTCAAGGAATCAATGAACTCAAGAAGCAAATAGAGAAGGAGTTTAAGATAAGTGACTTGGGAAACTTATCTTATTTTCTAGGAATGCAGATTGTGTATACTCAACATGGAGTATATGTTTCACAAGAGAGATATTTGAAGAATCTCCTAATCAAGTTTAACATGGAAGATTGCAAGACCTCAACCACACCATTGGAGGTAAATCATAAATTAAGCAGGTATGGAGGTGAAGAATTCAATGACATGAAGAAATATCAGAGTTTGGTAGGTAGTTTAATCTATGCTACCTTGACAAGGCCAGATCTATCATATGCAATAGGTGTGTTGTCACAATTCATGCATTGTCCAAAGAAGACTCATTGGATTGCAGCCCAAAGGGTACTCAGATATATCAAAGGAACCCTAAGTGAAGGTTTGTATTATGGTTTCACTTCTGACACAAGAATCAAAGTGTTTAGTGATGCAGATTGGGCAGGTGACTCAGATGATAGAAGGTCTACTCATGGATATCTTTGTTATGTTGGAGATAAGCTAGTGTCTTGGTGTTCAAGGAAGCAACATACAGTTGCTTTATCATCCACAGAAGCTGAGTATAAGGGAATGGTAGAAGCTGCAAAAGAAGTCATATGGTTGAAGACTTTGATGAAAAGTTTTGAGACTGATCATAGTACTCCAATAATTTTTGGAGATAATATGAGTTCTTTGTATTTGGCAACTAACCCTGTTTTTCATGCCAGGACTAAGCATATAGAGATTCAGTATCATTTCTTGAGGGAAAAGGTACTTGATAAAGAGATTGAAGTGATGTACACTCCAACAAAAGAACAGGTGGCAGATATGATGACAAAAAGTTTGGATGGACCTAAGCTACAGAGATTTAAGGAGATGGCAGGAGTAAAGAAGAATGGAGTAATCACAATTAGTGATTGAGGGGGAGCTGTTGGAGCAAACCAATCACAAATTGGTGATTATACAGATCTTGGAAAATGCTTATGGTCAGAATGAAGCAAAGAAAGACACTTGTAAAGTGAAGAAGAATTCAGGGTGATGTCTTGTACACATATGTACATATAAGTGAAGAATCTTGTAAGCTAAGTATAGTTAAATCCTTAGGATGATAAGGAGTAGAGTCATAGACGTGAGATGAGTCTAAAGTCGTGTATATATAAGATAATTATGACAAGAAATGTATGAGAGAAAGTAATAGAGTCATTTTGTAGATGACAATTTTCAGGAAGATGTGTAGAGAGTTTTTTCCCAGAAAATAGGGACGGGTTTTTCTCTGAGTGCTCTCTGTCTGATCATGTGGATCAGAAATCCTTTTGTACACATCTAATTGAGAAGCTAATGAGGCTATGTCTAGAGTTTCAGAATCTAATTCCTCTCCTACTGTGAGAATGATCATTAGGAACATTCATATGTAGAATGTGAGAACTGAAGCCTGAAAGTAGCGCACTTTTCCGTCTCAGTATTTTGATCAGATCTGAGTGTATACTGTAAAGTTTTTGATGAGTGAGCACTTAAAATTTAAGTTAGAAGATAAGGAAGCTATGGCTAAAAGCATTTAGCAAAACGGGTTTCAGATTGGGAGAAATCAAGTTAAGAAGTTGGCTATGTCGAAGGCGCAACTTCTGAGAGTCATTTTCTGACATGTATTTGATCTTAATGATCAAATTAAACTTTTGGTGATTAGTTTTGAGAACTAATGACTAGTATGATTGCGCAAAGGTATTGCTAATACTTGTGCATCATTTACTTGAAGAAATTTGAAGATTTGTGCAGGTAAAGAAGTTGATATCTGAAGCAGACTTTCTGAAGTTAACACTTCTTCACTCAGAGAAGTGTTGCTTGAAGTTTTGGTAAAGAAGAACATTATTTGTGTAAAGTTTGGTTTATAACTGACATAGAAGTGTTCTTAAGTCAGTATAGATCAAACCTTTGGAGATTAAGAGGTCTCCAACAGATACATGGACTTGGTATCCAGAACAAGGAATCAAAAGGTAATTGGATATAGATGGGTATATAAAACAAAAAGATTTGGAGATGGAAAGGTTTCTAGATATAAAGCTAGACTACTACTCAAAGGATATGCTCAGACACAAGGTGTGGACTATGATGAAACTTATAGTAATGTGGCTAAAATGTCTACCATTAGAACATTGATGGCTATTGCATCTTACAAAGGATGAAAGCTATCATAATTAGATGTAAAAAATGATTTTCTAAATGGATATATTGCAGATGAAGTATACATGGAGCAACCTAAGGGCTTCAGAGATTCAAATGGACCAGATTGTGTGTGTAAGCTCAAAAGATCTTTGTATTCTTTGAAAAAATCCCCAAGGGCTTCGAATTACAGACTTGTAAAGCTCTTAAATGAACTTGGATATCAAGCTTCAAAGGTAGATAGTAGCTTGCTAGTGAAAGCAAGTGAAGATGGGTACATATACATTTGTATCTATCTTGATGATATTATACTTACAAGTACAAATACTCAAGGAATTCAAAAGCTCAAAAAGCAAATGGAGAAGGAGTTTAAGATAAGTGACTTGGAAATTTTTCTTATTTGTTAGGCATGGAAATTATTTACACTCAAAATGGAGTGTGTTACACAAAAAAGGTATTTGAAGAATCTTCTATTAAAACTCAACATGGATAATTGTAGAACTTCAACAACTCCAAAGGAGGTAAATCATAAGTTAAGCAAGAATGGAGGTGAAGAATTCAAAGATATGAAAATGTATCTGTTACATAAGAACAAGCTCTAAAGTACTTTTTTAGGTTTATGGATTTTAAGATTTATGATAAATAACATGTGGAGCCACTCACATCTCTAAATTTAGAGTAAAAAGTAGATAAAAGTAAGAAGGAAAGGAGAAATGTCTATTTTTAGACGAGGAAGGCACTTCTGTTGACAACCTCTAGATAAAAAGAGTGGTTCTCTTAGTGTACGTGGTTGAATTGAGAGATTCTTGTTGTCTTGCGAAGCTTTATAACTTGTACTATATGTACATCAGCTTTTCTACAATGTTTAATGATAAAACTCCATGCAAATAGGCGTTTTTTCAGATCTACATTCTTTTGTGTATCCGATGTCTCATCAGAGACATACCTCTCTTCAAACTCTCATATTTCACTCATTATGAGGTCTTCTTGAGTCGTTTGACTTGGATGAGTTTCCTTATCTCTCCTTATTTCTTTCTATATCAAAATTTCTCATAGATCTTTGAGTTTTCTATTGTTGTACACCATTTTTCAATTCAGAGAATACCTTGTTGTAGTATGCTTTCTCATTCCTTGATTTCAAACTATTCATTTGGCAGCTATATATGCCACCTTTTTGGACATTTTTTGTTTCTAAAACATGCTACTCATAGTCTAATTTTAAAATATATAAGTGGTTTTTTCTGGTGATTATTTTGCTACAGTCACCCATTTTTGTTTTCTTGAAAGTTGGCAGGAAAGTTTGATTTCTAAAGTTTGGTACTATTTGTTTGATCTTTTGAAGATCTTGGGAGGTCTCATCACTTTTTGCTGTGTACTTTGATGTTTACAACTTTGTAAACATAATAGTATCAAAGTTTGGTGGATAGTTTGAATATATACTACCTTGACAAAACTAGATATTTCCTATGCAATTGGTGTTCTATCGCAATTTATGCATTCTCCAAAGACAACTCATTGGATTGCAACACAAAGAGTGCGAAGATACATAAAAGGAAATTCTAATACATTTTTGTACTATGTTTTCATTTTTAACACTACAATTAAAGAGTTCAATGATGTTGATTGGGTAGGTAGTATAGTTGATAGAAGATCTACTCATGGATACTTATGCTACATTGGAGATAATCTAGTATCATGGTGTTCAAAGAAGCAACACATAATTGATTTATCATCCATAGAAGCTAATTATAAAGGAATGGTAGAATCATCAAAAGAAGTAATATGGATGAAGAATTTGATGAACACTCTTGGAGTTGAGCAAGGTGTTCCAATTATACATCGTGACAACATGAGCTCACCTTACTTGGCAACTAATCCTATTTTTCATGCCAAGACTAAACATATTGAGATTCAATATCATTTTTTGAGGGAAAAGTTACTTGATATAGAATTTTAACTCACATGTGATGGGATCTAATCCCTCATATTTGCACACTAGAAGTGAAATGAACCCAATACCTAGGTCCCTTCATACACCTTTTCTACTACCCTACAACAAAACTCTAATTCACCTGCCTTACACTGATCCAAATCACCTAAGATTTTAGCCACACTTATTGTAGTTAATAAGCTTTCCAACAAGCTATAGGAAACCCTCAAATGGATCTATATAAGCTACTCAATAACTCACTATAATACATACTATGCAAAGATATAAGATATGTAGAAATTAGGGTTATAGAGATACACCAATTTCTCTGCACACACACAATTAATTTCAAGAAGCCCTCTTAGGAAAAGTAAGAAGCATAAGCTACAAACTGCACTTTAAATCTCTTGAATTGGATATGCACACAAAGAGTTACAACTATTATAAGTAGACTGTGTCTATACCTACAAGATACTAGAGGGGTTGTGAGCTTGATAGCTCCTCCTAGATCCTATTATGTGCATGTAATGTCCTCATCTATGTTTTTCCTAACTTGTACTACTGCATTTCAGCTCTTTGAACCCCTTAGCAATCTCTCCTTGAGCCTCCTTGAGTATAAGTCTCTTAGTCTTCAATGACCTGCAAGATTTCCATGCATTTGGTGTCTCTTCACCTCCTTTAATAGCTTTTGGATGCCTCTCTTGGCTTTTCCACCACCTTAGGACTGCCTTGCCTGACCTTGCCCGACCTTGAGACCACCCTAAGTGATCTAATTAATGACTTTTTTCCACATTAAGGCCTTTTGACCCCCTTTTTCCACCTAGAGCTTGCATAGTTCACATTTTCAACACTCCCCCTCAAGATTAAGGTGATAGTGTCCATATCAAGTAAGCTCATAGCCTTTGAAAACTTTTTTAACTTGGTCACATCCAAGATTTTGGTGAATATATATGCATGATACCTAAAAGATGAACATTAATGTCCCCACTTGCAACCTTTTCCCTCACATAATGGTAATGCACCTCAATGTGCTTGCTCCTTGCATGATACATGGGATTGTTAGCAAGATGTAGGCTTGACATGTTATCTCCATAAACTAGAATTGGTCCAAGTTGTATAGCAAGATCTTTGAAGAGCTTCTTAATCCACATTGCTTCACATGTAGTGTAGGCTAAAGCTCTATATTCAGTCTCTGTTGAACTCAATGCAACTGTGGGTGCATCCATGAATTTGCTTTTGTAGATAGCATGAAAACATAGGCAGAAGTTGACCTTCTATCATCAACACTCCATGCCCAATCTGGATCACTATATGCTCTTACTCGAAGATCTTCATCATACTTGTATAGCAACCCATAAACTGTACTCTTCACATATCTTAACATTCTCTTTGCATGATTGAGATGTGTATCTAAAGATGCATGCATTATTGTAGCCTTCTATACTTTGAAATAGGAGATGATCTTTCATAATCATAAGTGTAAGAGTGATCATATGAGTGTACCTTAGATGTAGAAGTCTCGAGTCCACTAATTGTGATTGACTCTCGAGGTTGAATCTGCACATTAGAGTCTACATACTCTTGTTGATCCTCTTCATCCAACTTTGCCTTGCCCTTGTCTCCATACCATGATCTTGACTAATCAAACACAACATCTCTTGACACATATAGCTTTTTTGAGAGAGGGTTGTAGCACTTGTAGCCCTTTTTCTCATTTGAGAAGTCAATGAACACACATTTCTCACTCTTGGGTTCTAACTTTGTTCTCACTTCACTAGGAACATGAACAAAGCATACACATGCAAATACCTTGAGGTGCTCCATGGTTGGTTTCTTTCCATAATAGACCATGTAGAGTCAAGTTATGCACACCACCTATTGGCACCCTGTTTATCAAGTAAACAGTTGCATTCACAGCCTTATCTGAATAAGAGAATGATAACATACCTTCATTTATGAGACATCTAGCTATCTCAACCAAATTCCTATTCTTTGTGCAACACCATTTTGTTGAGGGGTGTGGCTGCATGTAAAGTGCCTCATTATGCCATTTTCCTACAAGTACTTTGTGAAATCGTTGGAGAAATAATCTCCCCCTCTTCAGTGTCTTGATGTGTGCATCACGTTCTTTCTCAACAAGGAACCTAAACTTTTGAAATCATGAAAGAGGTTGCCATAGGAGACATTTCCAAGAAGGATGGTCACTCACACATCCTATATGCTAGAAAAGCAAAGGTAGGAGTGGAAAGAAAGGGAAAGGAAGAAAAATCAAGTGGAAGTAGTCCAAGTAAGAAGATTTGGATTTAGAAGGAGATAGCAAGCCATCATCTTCAAGGAAGGTCAAGAATGGCAAAGGAAAGAACAACCCTCATCAAGGTAAAAATTGTGTTATATGTGGTAAGCATAATCATATTTCTTCAAATTGTTGGTTCAAGGATGACAAAGGCAAGAAGAAGAAGGAGCAAAGAAATTATGCTAACAACTCCAAGAAGGAGAATGAGAAGGAGATCCTCCTAGCCATGAGACATGGCTACACTAGTGATCCCAAGGACACAAAGTGGTACATAGACTATCTATGCTCTAATCACATGTCATGTATGGAGAAATCTTTTGTTCATATCTAGGTCCCAAGATCAAGAGGTTGTGTGGAGATAGGAGATAACATTGAACATCCTAGTACACATGTGGGAGATGTGAAGCTAGGTAAAGGTAAATCTATCAAGACGCTTAAAGATGTGCCCCATGTTCCATCTATTTCCAAGAACCTTATCTATGTAGGAGGTAGACAGAGGTATGCATGTTATATTTGATGCAAAAGGGTGCATGGTGAAGTAAGGAGGAAAGGTTATTGCCAAAGGAAGGAAAGACGGAAGAATGTTCACACAAGATGTTGCTCAAGAAGGTATGTTATGTGATGATTGGTAACAAAAGGATTGCAGAGATTGATCTTTGGCACAAGAAGATAGGACATATCAATATTCCCGAGTTAAGAAGCATGTGTAAAGCAAGTTTAGTGCAGGGACTACCGAGTCTTCAAGGCCAAGTTCTACATGAGTTTTGTGATGCTTGTGAGCTATGTAAGCAAGCAAGGAAGCCATTTCCAAAGAGTGAGTACACATCCTCTAAGCTCTTGGAGCTTATATAATCAGACGTATGAGGCCCTAGCTGAGAGGCTACATTGGGAGGAGCTAGGTACTTTGTCACTTTCATTGATGACCACTCAAGAAAGGTATGGATATATGTTATCAAGGAAGAATCAGAAGTTTTTTCATGCTTTCAAAAGTTTTTGCACTAAACCTCCATAAGATAATCTCTACTATAGACTCTTGACGCCAAACCTCCATGGTTGATAGTTTTCTTTGTCACGAAACTCCACTTTTTGACCTAGATCTACCATAATGAATGGGAAGTTAGGGTTACACTAAAATGTACCTCTTAGCCTTGATGTCCAAGCTTTTGTGTCAGACAAGTAGAGAATTCATTATCATGGATGAGATAGGTGTGTCAAGTGAAATCTATAGAATTAGAGCTTAGTCTAATCTACATTTCTCTCAAAATGATCATATATATTAAACTCAATAGTAATCCAAGCTATGGTAAAATTTTTATGTCCTAATTCCTTTCATAGAGTGTGTATGATTCATTGGAACATTCACATGTTAACTCTCTGAAGTGAAGACTCAAAAATGGCACATCTCATCGGTTAATGTTTTGCTCATATCTCAGTGATGCATGTAAAGTTTTTTGCGTTTAAGAATCAGAAATCTAAGTTGAGAGATAAGGGAGGATATTTCTAATAGCATTTTGTAAAATGCATTGTAGTCTAAGACAAATCTGTGTTAGAAGTTACCTATGTCAAAGTCACCATTTTTGGACAATAGTTTTCAGACATACTTTGATCTTAAGTGATTACTCTGAGTTTCAATCGGTATAATCAAGAGTCTATTGTACCTCAAGATTGCATAAGGATTATGAAAAGTTTCTTCTATAATCTGA
The DNA here is from genome assembly GCA_020310875.1 of Ceratopteris richardii. NCBI lineage: Eukaryota > Viridiplantae > Streptophyta > Polypodiopsida > Polypodiales > Pteridaceae > Ceratopteris > Ceratopteris richardii. Next base: position 179,493,292 of record CM035414.1, read on the forward strand.
AGTATTAAAATCCATGTCATTTGTAGGTAATGAAGTTGATTTCTGAGGCAAACTATTTGAAGAAGAATAGAGATTCAAAATTGAGGAAGGAAGTACATTTAATCTTTAAATTTCGAAAGCGTTGAAGTATTGATGTAAATTCTTGTCTATACTTGACATATAGGTGTTCTTAAGCCAAGTTAGATTTGACATTGGATAATTGAAAGTCTCCATCAATAGCAACCATCCTAGTCTAAGTCAGAAAAAGCATGTAAATTTGGTGGTGATGATCCCCCCTTGGAATAAAACAAAACAAGTACCTGAGCCCACTCAAGTAGCAAAAGATGTGCTTAACCACCTACCAATGCTTGACACATGCTCATCTGAGAGACAAAAAATTGAATATCATGCTGACTTATGCATAAGTAAATCAAGCATCCCATAGCCTGTTGATAGAGAACAACATCAAATGCATCTCAAGCATCATGAAAAGTCAATCGTAAACCTATTTCCATAGGAGTGGCAATAGGTTTGCAATATTTAAGGCCAAAAAGATACAATAATGTGTCAATATATTTTCTTTGATACAAAGCTATTCCTCCATCAACTTTCCCAAATATAGATGCAAATGCCCCAAACTTGACATCTCAAAAGAGGCATACAAATTACCCTTAAATTCAGCAATATGTTTCTAATTAGGACCAGTGAGTATCATTTCATTAACATACACAACAATGATCAAAAGTACATAATATGCATGCTTAACATATAAGGTTCTCTTAGTTAGACTATTCTCAAAACCATGTCCAATCAAGTAGGCATGTATCTTTTCATACCAAGCACGTGGTGCTTGCTTCAAACCATATAATTCAAAAATGGAGTTTTAATGTCCAATTGATGTACATTCCAACCATGATGAGTTTCATGGTTGGAATGTACATCAATTGGTGCACTTGATTGTCCACCTATAAAAAGAGGCAAAAAAGTCTCATATACATCTTTGGAGCTAATTGATGTCTCCTTTGTACATGAAAGTAATGCTTGAAGTGCATCTTCCAAAAAAACAAGATCATGGCTAACTAGAATGCATTTAGTCTATGGATGATTCATACAATAGCCTTTGTTTTTATAACTTTACCCAACAAAAGCAATCGATGGCGTGCAACCATGCTAAGCCTCATATGGAGTGTTAGATTGTAGTGCTTTTGTGGGACACTTGTTAAGTACATATACTACACACATAAGTACATATACTACACACATAACAACCTCAAGATAGAAGTTATGTGGTGAAGCCTTACTTTTGACCGTATACCTAGCAATCTCCATGAGAGAACTCTTCTTTCTTTTTGAAAATCCATTTTGTTGAGGTGTATGAAGCACTATACACGGATGTTTTATCCCACCCTGAGCCAAAAATGCATTAAAATTAGAAGACATGTATTCCTCCACCAATCAGAATAGAGGATGCCCAATTTACATGCTGATAGATTTTCTACCATAATCGAAAATTTTTTGAAGCACAAAAAAACTTTGGACTTTGCTTTCAATAGTCAAACCCATGCATGCCTTAAAAAATCATCAACAAAAGTCGAAGTAAAGATAGTTCCCAAAAGAAGGTATCTACATAGAACCATAGACATCACTATGAATAAGTAGAAATTTGTGTGCAAATCTAACTTAACCATCTTTAGGGAAGGAATAATGCTACATTTTGCCCGAAATACATCCTTCACAGACATGTTTACAAGGTGCCTCAAGTTTGGGTAGAGAGGACACCATATCAGATTTATGCATGCGTAGAAAACTAGCATAATTCAGATGGCCAAAGTGTGCATGCCAGAGGTTTGCATTTGAGATAGGCTCATAATCTTGAATTTCACATGTTGAATCATTCATAAATTTTGCATAGTCTATGAGCTTATATAGCCCGTAACATAAACTTCCAGAAGCAATAATGACATCATCATTTGAAAGATCATGACGTGTACACATGCCATCAACCAATTTGATGATCAAGCCAATCTTGGCTAATGTTGAAACTGACAAGGAATTTTCCTTCATCCCTGGCATATACAATGCATCGGACAATGTGAAATAACTACCATTAGCAGTAGTCAAAATGATCTTACCAACTCCTATTATAGGATATGAGGAGCTGTTTTTGCATGTGACAATATTCCTTGTACGGGTAGGCTCAAGCGAAATGAAGAAAGTGAACTATGAGGCAATATGTTTGGTTGCCCCACTATCAAAGTACCAAACATATGAGTCTACTATAGACATACACTGCTCATGAGAAGATGGGCCAGAACTGCATACAATACTTAACATCCATTGTTCATTCTGCATAAGATTAGCATACTCTGTTTTTGGTGTAGAGGCCTCTCCAACAACCATTCCTACATTTTTCTTCTTTTCCTCTTTTGTAGCCAATTTTGGAAAACTCTTTATGACATGATCATTTCCTTTACAATATTTGCAAAATTATTTTTTCTTTTCAGCTTTCTTCTCATCTTTGTCTTCCTTCTTTGATTGTGCAATATTATCAAATTTTTGCTTACTAATAGATGAGCTCCATTTACCCTTGCCCTTCTCACTAGCTAAGAAAGCTTGATCCACAACACACATAATATCCCTCTTCCGCCTGGATTGATCTTTGTGCAACAAAACAAATTCTAATTCCTCACGTATTAAGTCATTTGGATTGCCTTTTATCATCAATTGAATAGTAGAAGAAAAATCTTATATGAATCTAGAAGACCATTAAGAACACTTTGCACAAGTGAACTATCTAGTAAGACTTCATCAGCATAAATCAATTGTTCATTCAAATCTTTGATCTTTGTCAAAGAATCGTCCATAGAATCTCCTTCATCCATATGCTCACTCTCCAAATGTTTTTCGAGGTAAGAAAGACGAGCCTCATTTCTTGCCTGGTATAAAGTGGTAAGTGCATCCCAAGCATCCTTTGCTGTTTTGCAAGAGTTAATATGAGGGATAATGGTAAAATTGATAGAAAAGGCTATCAATGCATGTACATGAGCATCTCTACCATCCCAACAAAGTTGTTGTGCACTACGTGCAGCAAGAACCGTAGCACAAATAGAAATCTAAAGATCATCATCTTTAATTCCATCTAGGCCACCTTCAATAACTGTATTTGCACATGTAGTAGGGCATTTTTCACTACCCTGTAGAATATTCCATAGCCCTTTTTCCACCAATACATGACACATCATATATGCCTATAACAAGTAATTGGTACCTCAACAACCAAAATACAGAATACATCATCTCTTTCAACCATGGCCACTGACTAATTACACCGATACAAAAAAAATGATTGTATCTCAAAAAGTTGAACAAAACTATCCTGTCGAGCTCGACGAAACTTGTAGGAGACTTGGAGATACTTGTACTAGAAAACCAAAACTTGTATATATGTTTGGCACAAAAGCAAAAAATTTCCAAAAGAGCCATGTAGTCAAGAAGCTTAACCATGAAGTCAAGAAGCTTGACCATGTAGAAGGTTTGACCAACATGGTCTTGTCTTGTCTTGTCTTGCGCTAAAGAATACCATAAAGTAAAGGCCCACCCAGCGGAGGGAAGACCATTATGGTTGTAATAAAGTAAGTCTATGATCCAAGGGTCTAGCCGGTTCAGACAGATCTGAAATCGGACATCGTTTGGTCATCCGTGTGTATGACCAAAGATCTCGAGTTTAGACTTACTAGGAGGTCTTGTGCTCTTGTGAACAAGTGATCCACTTAGCTTAGTGGTTAAGTCTCAAGGATATGAAGGAGGAGGTCTTGGGTTCAATCCCCATGGGAGATATGGGGAGAGTATTTTTCCCAAAGAGATCTAGAGCCTTCTTAGAAGCATCCACTTGAGTTAACTCGAGTTAACTGGGACACTTGGCGCACATGTAGTTACATGGCTGACACTTGGATGGGTAGTATCCACCTGCCCAAGAAGGCAGTCCCCTGGAGAGAGCTATATATAGAGGCATTTGCTTGGGAGGAGAGTCATCTCTCAAGCATGTGGTGGTCGTAATCCTTGTTCTCTTGCATTGGTATCAGAGCTCAAAGTTGAGCTTCCATGGAGACCTTGATAGGCTCACCATCATCTTGAGCTTTCTTGGAAATCTGTTGAGACCTTTCATCATTCGATTTTCATACGTGGCGCATCTCTCTCCACCCGAGTCTGTAGCTTTGTATCTTCTTTGTTTACAGTCCTGAATTATTCTGAGTAGCAAAAGGCTCGTATTTATATCTGCCGTCAGCCCGCAGCGGAATCGAACTCACAACCTCTGATTAGGAGCGTTACAGCCTATCCACAAGCCCGAAGGTGCTCACGGAAAAAGATAGCGCGGCTGTTAAAGTGTTCTGAGTTTCGGCCTGAAGAAGGATCTCATCCAGGATGCAAAACAGAAAAGTCACCTCCACTGTGCGTGACGAGGGATTTGAACTCAGGTCTCTCGTTCAAGAGTATTCTCCTATCCAAGAAGATTGACGGTTGTTCATGATGTCCGGAGGATTTCTTATTTATGACATTACTGCTGTAGCAGACTAACGACCACAAAGCAAAACGAAAGTGCAGAAGTATACAGGTAAAAGGTGTTCCAGATTTGGCCAGTAACCGATTCGAACATGGCATCTCTCTGTCGTGAGAGAGTTATTATAATCATGAAGCCAGAAGCAACTGGTGAGTAAATACGTATGAACAAAAAATTTTATCTATACAGAGACTTCTTCACGGAGCAGAAGAGGAGTTCTTTTTCTGAGGCAAAAGAAGCTTATGTAGACGATATCTTCTGGAAATCGAACTCCCCACCTGCTTTTACAGCATTCGATGCCATATCCAAGAAACCATGCCTTCATCTAATATCATGGAATATGGATTCTATCTAAGATTAGGGCTGCGGAAGTTTCATTTTTCGAGTGTTATGGGAAATACAAAGTAGGGAGGCTTTAATTCCCGATCAAGATGTCCCTCGAGCTATGTGACAATGAGTCAAGAAGCTTCTATCCAGTCATATTCCATCGTCTTCTTTATCTTACACCCATTGAGAAGTGGGTGTGTCAACAAAAACCATGTAGCTGTGAGGACATGAGTCCATGGTGGATGTTGCATGCACTGAGTCTTCAAAAGTATGGAGACTGAAGCTAACCAAGAGGAAGAATCATTTTCTTTGGAGGACCAAGAGGACGAATCACTCTTCCAAAGGATCAAGGGAAGGACGTAGCTCTATGTGGAGCTAAGTATTTTCCAAGTTATGTTTTCATTTTGATATCTGTTTGCTCAAATGCTTTCATTTAGGATGCATTAATTAGGACTAACGGCATAGTCCAATTATGGTTATCTCAATATGAAAGCTAATTAGAGAACTAAACGGTATTGAAATGACACAAAAGTATACAAAGTACTTTTCAGTTTTTGGTATGCAGTTGAAATTTTTATTTCCATTCATGAAAAGATTATTTGTGCATAAAAGAATGTTTTGTGCACATCAAGTTCGCACTTGCTTGGGAAAGGTAGCTAATTCTCCAGTTCACGCACTTGAATAAATACCTTTTGCTAGAATAGCAAGCAAGTTGTTTTTGCATGGATGCTTGTTTGCATACCTAATAAGCTCAAGATTTGCTTAAGTTCATTACACTTGCATGAACTCACATGCATTTGCACCCAAGAATGGGCATTTGCATACATGAACATGCATTTGCATGCAAGTAGATGCATGAGCATACGCATGTTCTTTTGGTAAGTAGCTGAACATGTATACTTTCGTTTCTTTCTTTTTCTAACTGACTTAGCTAGGTGGAGAAAATAGAAAATTACCTAGTTGCAAGGATCTTGACCATCATGCAACTAAGTATCTAGTCTATTTGTTTTCCAAAAAGTGATACATAGGTACCACTTAGTAGGAGTCTTTTTGAGGAAAAGAAAGCAAGTTGAAAGTAAGTATTCATAGAGCTACTTTCCAACATGCATGCTTAGTCTAAGTTTGGGAAGAAACCTAGACATTCTTAGCAACTAAACGAGGATTTAGTTGTTTTTGGATGATCATGTTCATGCATCCAAGTAAGAAAGTTTCTGTTGAAACTTGTAATTTCTAGGAGATTTAATACTTTATTATTCATCAAATTGATGAAAATAAGTAGAAGTATTGAACTTCTAGAATCCTTGGAACTCTAGTGGTCATAGATGAGAGTTTCTAGAAATGCATCTCAAGGCATGATGCAAGGTCTTCAATCGACACGGAAACTTTTCAAGGAAATTTGCTTGATTCTATTTAAGCTAACTCAAGGCTTAAAAAAAAAATCAAGATAAATATTAATTGATCTTTAGGAATCAAGTAATTTCCTAAAGTCATGACAATTAATGAAATGATTTTCAAATTATTTTCATTTCTGAAACAGATATCTTAGGAAATCCCGATATTTCCTAAAGATAATTTAGGAAACAAGTTCTTTCCTAAAAGATTAGCTACAAGTGGTAAAGCCTTGAATCTTATAAAAATCAAGAATATCTTTTATAAGATTAAGTAATCAATTCCAAGCATTATTTGCTTGTGCAAAGTTTTCAAACATGGAGACTTTATTAAAGCACTTTTCTAAAGATAAGAAAAGTATGCTTGGTGGTCTTTAAGATAAGAAAAGCTTAAACAAGAGATCCAAGCCAAGTAATCTTTGGAAATTAAGCTATTTCCTAAAGATAAGCTAATGAAAGAGTCTAATTAACTATTTCATTAGTTAAATGAGAATGTCTTTTGGACAAGCAAAGCCTTAAGACTGGTCTTATCCAAAAGTCTAGAATTCCATTTGAAAATCTTTCCAATAAAGGAGAAGATTCCAAGATGAATCATTGGACCGGAAAGTAAAAGATTCCAAGATGAATCATCTGCTTCAAGTTATAGCTTAGTATTACTTGATTCCTTGGTAGGAATCAAAAAAGTTCTTGAAAGAAAAGTCTCCCCAGACGTGAGACTAGCATCTTCCAAGAAAAGTTTTATAGCAAGTAGTTCCCAGCAAACCCCTAGCCACCAGCTTTGGTATTTAAAGTCCAAATAAGTGATATAACCTAACGGTATATCAAAGATTCTTAGCTTTGGAATCTGAAAAGCATTAGAAAATGATTGGACTTAAGTTGAGGGAAAGATCTCTAAAAATCCTGCAGGTAAGCAAAGAAGCTTAAGATAGTTTAAGAGATCTTAAAAGATAAAGACTAGGTCTTTATTTTTGTCGCAAGTATCAACTAGACTTGATCAAACTTGGCAGAGATTGTCCAAGAACGTGCGATTAGAACTACCCTGTAGATTGCCCAAGTATTGGCAGTAAAAAATTCCGTTAGGAATTATTCACTCAAGTTCCATTTATTGAATGGAAAATTGTGAAAAAAGAGTAAGCTGTTCCAAGTGTGAACAGAATCAAGGAATTCCAAGCATGTAGTCTGCAAACCGTGCAAACGGTACTTAAGTCTGTGGAAGATAAAACGTAAATGTTTGCCTATCCTTAAAGGGATTTTGGTACAAATCCAGAAAGCATGAGCGGATGCTCAGACTTATGCAGTAGAGAGATTCCTGTAAAAAGTCTCGGCCGAGATAGGTATCTAAAGAAATAGTAAAGAAGGAATCTAAAGACAAGAAGTCAAAAGCTCTTGTCGCTACAAAATTGGTCAAGAATAACCAATTGAACTTGAATTTGAGAAATTCAAGAACTTGGAATTCTGATTGGATTTCATTTGAAAACCTTAGCAAAAAAGGATTGGAGATATTCTATTAAAGGTTTTCAAGTTCCCAAGGTTAAGTACAAGATCGTGAAACGATCATGTCCAGGGATTAAAACCTAGAATCTCAAGATAAAGATAGTGCCTGAGACTATGAAATTCTTGTCAAGAATTAAAGGTTCTCTATCAAGAGATGTTGTAGACTTTAGGATAAGAATCACCCACACATTAATGTGAATATAAAATAGGGTGGTATGGGACACCAGATTTTATACTCAGATTGATGTAGGAAAGATGGTATGGGACATCGGACCGTGGGATGATAATTATCTTTTAGTCCTAGTTTGGATTTTTGAAGTTAGGTTTCATCCTCAAGGGAATTAAGACTTCAAGGAAAGTTTAATTCGTAAAGGATGAAAGTAGTATCTTATGATACTTCAAGGTAACTTCAAGATCAAGGAAACTACAAATATGAAGTAAGTAACTTCCAAGATCTTCTCAAAACACTTCAAGCTTAAGTGTTATTGATCAGAAATATTTGATAAATTTCTGAAAGAAGTTGGACTTTGATTTTGAGTTTATCTTTTTAACTAAAGATTTAATTGACTAAGTCAAGCATCAAGTTCCTAGTGTAACTTGATAAATTCACTCTTCTGACTCAAAGAAATGCATAAGAATTGCATTACTAGTAAGGAGTCAAAAAGACTGAATTGGATTTGAATTTAGTCTCAAGTGAAGCATTATTTGAAAACGAAACTCATCGACAGAACCTCAGTGGGTCGACACACTGATGTTGGTTACCACACTAGTATCTTGTGGTTGGATGATGTTTTTTTATTTTCTTTGAATCTTTGTGAGAATCTAGCTTATTTCTCTTAAAGATAAAGACAATGCTTCAAAACCTTGTTGAAATAGATCTTTGAAAAGTTGAAGTCCTAAGTCATCTAGCCTTTGAATCATAACAAGTTCGAAGTTTGAATTGGTTGTACAAAGTTTTAGTTATTTCTTTCCGCTTTCCAAATCTTTTGGAATTGGCTCAGACATGGTATCTGATTCCTTTTGCAAAAGACCAGGGTTAGCCGGTTAGAAGAAAATAACTAACTTGAACATCCTAGATAGATGTTATGTACAAGAACCTTTTCAATCTTCAAAAGATGATAAGTCTAAGTGGACTTATTCATTTGAGTTAGCTTCAAGTTATAGCATAAATGATTTCCTAGAGTCCAGTATACTCTAGAATAAAGAAGTTAGGAATTGCTCATTTAGATTGACAATTCCCAAGAACTTTCAGTTAAAGCCTTTGAGAAAAGTGCCCTAAGTTGGACAAATTTCATTATGGATTTGTATTGGGTAAGTTATAGTATGGTTGACTCAAACAAAATGTTAACTTTCTCTTATAGTTTACATAGGATTTTTTCAACTCATTAGGACAAAGTAGTCCTCTAGTGGAGTGAAAAAATCAAGTAACTGTTGGATCAAAGTAAACCATTGTATAAACATCTAAGTTAGATGTTTGAGACAACCAAACTTCAAGTTCTCCTAAACAAATTCAAGTGAATCAAGAATTCTCAAAGTCTTTCGAGGGAAATGAATCCCACCTTCATTACTAAGTCCATGCACAAGTCATGCCCAGAAATGGACTAGTAATTTGAATCCACCTAATTCACATGTTTGTGCCTAGATCGCATATCCAGAAACTGTGAACTGGTGAGGGATGTGTTTAGATTCACCCTTATTATTCTTCACTAGTTTTTACTTTGTCCCGATCATCAAAGTGCAAACCCGGATAGTGTTTTGAATCATTTGGGCAGGGATGCCACCACAGAGATGAGACATGTTCTTCCAGTTCTAGAACATGACCATGTTCTTCCAGTTTTAGAACATGAGGCTCGGGGGTTGCCTACAGTATGTATATAGCTCTATTTTCGAGGACGAAAATCTTTTCCAAGGGGGGAAGAATGTAATAAAGTAAGTTTATGATCCAAGGGTCTAGCCGGTTCAGACAGATCTGAATTCGGACACCGTTTGGTCATCCGTGTGTATGACCAAAGATCTCGAGTTTAGACTTACTAGGAGATCTTGTGCTCTTGTGAACAAGTGATCCACTTAGCTTAGTGGTTAAGTCTCAAGGATGTGAAGGAGGAGGTCTTGGGTTCAATCCCCATGGGAGACATGGGGAGAGTATTTTGCCCAAAGAGATCTAGAGCCTTCTAGAAGCATCCACTTGAGTTAACTCGAGTTAACTGGGACACTTGGCGCACATGTAGTTACATGGCTGACACTTGGATGGGTAGTATCCACCTGCCCAAGAAGGCAGTCCCCTGGAGAGAGCTATATATAGAGGCATTTGCTTGGGAGGAGAGTCATCTCTCAAGCATGTGGTGGTCGTAATCCTTGTTCTCTTGCAATGGTCTTGCTTAAGCTATTACCATGTTGGTCTTGCTTAATATTACCATGAAGGAAATGCGCTAAAGAGCAAGCCATTATGGTAATATTAAGCAAAACCATGTAGTAAAGAAGCTTGACCATTCATTAAGGTTTGACCAACATGGTCTTTTCTTGTCTCGCTACAGCTAAACCGCTGTAGCTTAACCAACATGGTCTTCCCTCCTTAATGGTTTTCTTTAGCCCATGTAGTCAAGAAGCAAAACCATGTAGTCAAGAAGCAAAACCATGTAGTCAAGAAGGACCATGTTGGTCTTGTCTTGTCTTGTCTTGCTACAGCATTTCCCGTTTAGGTTTTTTTTCTTTAGCCCCAAACCCCGACTTTTATGATGCCGTAGATGAAGTGGCAACCTGCTTTGATACCAATTGTTGGAGTTTCTAGTTTGCGCAAGCACATGAATAGTACAAGGAAGAAGAAGAAGCTTGAAGCACAACACAACACTGAATGAATTAGCAAGTGAATGTATAAAGATAAGTGACCCTTTATGGTTAGAGGTGTATATACAAGTCGGGGGGAAAAAACCTCCTAAAGAGGGAAAAAAGTGCCCCACGGTCCTAAGTGTGTTCACACACATCACTACCGAAATATATCAACAATTTATGCATCATGCTACTCATGTTTCTTGTAAAAGTGTGAGAGTATTACATTGTCATGGAGTTGCTATTGTTGAATTAGCACCTAGGTTGAGGTTGGTGTGAGGTTTTACTCTCATATTTTAACAAGAAACATGAGTAGGCCCTCCTAGGCCCCTCTAGTTCACCCCTTTGAAAGCTAGTCAATTTGCATGTACCTATTTGACCTAGCATCTTAGATCCAAATCAATTAAGGTTTTTTCCACACATAGTAGACCTTCATATATTTAGAATGAGCAAAACTAACTATGCAAGGAGCTAGCTTATGATAGAGATAGAGGTTCACTAGAATCACTCCCAATAACTACTTTAGAAGACTTTTGCAAAGATACTTGGACCAAAAATAGTAAAGGATATAATCTTTCCAAGAAGATATAATATTTATCAAATGAAAATCTACATAGAGAGAAATATAGAAACAAATTAGGAAGTGTCTACCAAACTATCTTCCTACAAAGGGTATGAGCTTTGTAGCTCTTGTTATGACCTCCCCTTTGCTTGAATAGCTCTTTCCACTCCAGGGCTTGTTCCATAGGTTCTCGCTTTCACTCTACATCCTTGAATGGCCTTGTTTTTGCCATCTCCATGAAAATTAGTGTATACAAATCCTTATGACTCATCACCTATCCTTGTGTGACCCTTCATTCTTCATCTAGCTTGGCTTGTCTTTTGGCTTCTCATTTGACACGAATGGATAAGGATTCATGTTTTGTTTTCCATTGGAGTCTCATTTTGCTTTGGCAACACCCTTCTTTTTCTCTAAGGTTGATGAGCTTTCCCAATTCATAAAGGATCACAACATAACACAAAATGTATTGCCAAGTGAACGTACAAAGATAAGTGACCTATTAGGGTTATAGGTGTATATACAAGCCAAGGGAGAAAGCCTTCTAAAGAGGGAAAAAAGTGCCCCTATAGTCCTAAGTGTGTTCACACACCACTACCAAAATATATCAACAAATCGACCTTGGTAGTGATGCTGTGAAAAATGAGTTGGCACTCATGTATAAGGAGGTACCAAGCAATGTGCAAAGATATCAATTTACAAAAGGAAGGCATGTGCTTGGTATGAATAGATACATGCCTACTTGATTGCACACAATTTTGGGAACAATCCAACTGAGCGCACCTTATATGTTAAGCCTACAAATGATGTGCTTCTGATCATTGTTGCATATGTTGATGACATGCTACTCAGTGGTCCTAATGAGAATCATATTGCTGATTTTAAGGCTTATTTGCATGTCTCTTTTGAGATGTCAGATTTGGGGCATTTGCATCATTATTTGGGCATTCAGTTTATGCAAGTTGATGGTGGAATAGCTCTATGTCAAACAAAATATATTGACACGTTGTTGCAACATTTTGGCCTTGAAGATTGCAAACCTATCACCACTCCTATGGAAACATCTTTATGATTGAGTCTTCATGATGTTGGAGATGCACTTGATGTTATTCTCTATCAGTGGGCTATTGGATCCTTGATTTACTTATGCATAACTCAGCCTCATATTCAGTTTTCTATCTCTCATATGAGGATGTATATGCATTGCCTAAGTGTCAAACAGTGGTAGGCAGTTAAGCGCACCTTTCACTACTAGAGTGGTACCTAGTTACTTGGTGTGTACTTGGGTCACGAAGACTCAAGGACTTGTACCAATGAGACTATACCTCAATTGCCATACAAGTGCATATAGTGGGATCCTTTTCACACATTTAAATGTCAATCCTAAGGAGTGACTTGCCAAGTGTATGAAGACGTGTGCACACGTGATAGAAAATGAAGTGGTTTAGCTATTCACACATGAGAAAAGACTACTACTACCCACAGCTACTGAAATACTGAAAGTGTTGCCGCAAGCCTCTCTTCAGCAGTTTTGGTATTTTGAGGTTTTCTCCCAGCCCAGAACTCCGAACATAGGCAATAGGGTACTCGTTTCGAAGCTCTCGACGAGACAAATCCAACGGTGGTGGCTTCACTCAATTCTGACCACTCTGCTTCAAGTTATGGCAGAAACAGTGAATTACGGGAATCACAAACACCTGCGCCACAGCTTCTCCTAGCTTACGCACGCACTACAGCAGCTCAAAACAAGGGGGAAGGGGTAGACAACAGTCCTACACCTGCATTTCAAGCCTAACACACACATACAAGAGCAAAATGAAGATCGAAATCAGCAAGGAAGAGGCAAACTCGAAAATTCAGAAGTGCTCCTTCTTCACAATGACAAATCGTCCTTTACAATGAGTCACTTTTGACTTATATACTAGTGCCCTAAGTTTGGTCCTTTCACACAAGAGACCGGCACTTTATTCCTTAAAAGACTAATTTCCTACTATTGTACATGGGTAAATCACTAATCTTCTGCGGGGATGCACCTAGAGGACTCCTCTAGTGCATTTACAACGGAAAATATATACAAGAGTGGTTATGATACAAAAGTTGTGTGTCCAAATCGGAAAAATTTTGGGGCCCGTCCTTTTTCTCTGCTTTGTGCGCTCTTTAGCTCTGCAACACTCTCCCCCTCTTCGTCTCTGTCGTCCCTTGACAGACTTTGCTTCACGAACGCGTCCCGTGGGTAGTGTTGCCTGATTCTTGATCTTGCATTACGTTTTAGAGGCGCTTCAGTTTTTCTCCGCACGCTCCCCTTGGTCAGTATTGTCTGCAGTTAAACAGACATGCAGATTCGATGACCTTCTTGATTCAAGCTCTACAACTCGAGAGCCTGATGTAGTTGTCTTGCCTGTTGACTTGGGTTGCCACGCACGCCACCAGTGACTAGGAATGTGCTGTTCTTAGCAACCCTCTTAAACTTTTCAGCCTCTACCCCTTTGTAACTTTTGGTCCTCTGATTTGTCCTGGTTGTACACATCAGACCCTGTTGTATTGCTTTGAGGCTGTTTACTTCTTTTCCACCGTGCATGACCTGGATAATTTCTCTTTTTGCCTGATGCGTGCCCCTGCGGGGCTCTGTGCAGAGATTGGTAATGCGCCCCTGCGGGGCTTCCTGCAGAGATATATTCTTTTTCCTTTCTTAATGAATTGTTCTGGACTTTGATTTTCTTCTTCTTTTCTTTTTGCTTGATTGTCCCTCTACACGTCCCTCCTCCTGAACTCTGTCGTCCTCGACAGGCTTTTTGAGGCGACGCGTGTATGTTTGAATTGCGGTTTGCTCTCGTTGGTTCAGCAGATTGGCATGACATAGCATGAATTCCTTCCATTGCTTTGACTTCACTCCGTCTTCTGGCGCCTGTCTATGATCAGCAAAGAAACTTGTTTCATAGGCCACCAGCCTTGCATTTAGATTGGAAGTCATTTTTACAAAAATCTCTGAATCCATTTCAAAGAAGCCGGTAAAGAATGCTTCTTCGAAAGTCTGCATATATGTCGATGGCAAAAACATGAGACGAGAATAGTACGCCATAATAGTGAGTCGGCTCGGAATGGTCGATAAATCAAAAACAAGAGCTTCAGACCCTTGCGTAATGCCGATGAAATTCAAAAATGTATATTTAGCGTGCTGGAACACCTTCAACACTGTAATGAGCATGCTAAATATTTTGTTGGTCATCTTGACGGCTAAGTCCGGAACTGTAGCATACCTTGCAATCCAAAATTCCATTGTCTTCACCATATATTCTTCTGTAGGTAAGTAATTATGTGGCGGACTAGGTAGTAACGGATAATTTAGCCACTGATTATTGATATTGCCTTGACGCTGTCCTTCCCAAAATTGCGTCCAAGAGCGTCTGCGGGGTACAAGACAAAAAGATGGATTTACCTGAAGCGCATATGGTGATGCTTCCCACTGTACCCGCAATGTCGGATTCTTCTCCAAAATTTTCCTTCGCCAGATCGGATCCGCCTTCTCAAATTCCTCTTGAGTATACTTGAAAGTGTCATGCTGGAATTGAAGGTTGTGGTCCGGATCTTTGTTCGTGGTAGTCTTTATATACATCCGCGTCTGTTCTTTAAGTAGACCATATGGTACATTGAATGGCTTCAAAATTTGATCTAACTGTTTGTTGTCTATTCGAGCTTCTTTCATTATTTGTATTATTTGATCTTCAAAATCAGCAGTGAGCTGGGACACCAGTAGTGCCCTTTCTGGTCTGCTTAGTTCTGCAATGTCTCGTGTGTTAGGTTCTAATGGAACCTCCTTTTCCGCCCTTATTGGTGAATGATACAAGGGGGGAGAGAGAGGACGTACCTCTTCCTCCACAGTAGCCGTGGTTTCTGGAGGAACTACTGGTGTCCCCTGCTTTCCTGTTAGCTCGATCTGCTCCTGAAGCCGTTTGATGATATCATCTTTGTTCTTAAGCTCTTCTTCAGCCTTTGTGAGCTTTTCTTGATGTTTGATTAATTCCTGTGCGACTATGTGCATGTGATCTGTGTCTTCTTTGCACTGTCGGAAATAATCTTTCTCTTCTTTTTTCCATTTTTTGCGTAGAGCTGCAGTATCATTCATGTATCTTTGTTCCCATTCTACAATGGTCTCTTGCTCCTGTCTGAGCTGATCTGCCATCTTGGTCAACTTTTCTTCCATGTCTTTTATATCCTCATTGGATTTGTCAGTATCAGTCGGTGGTTGATCACTGAGGAGAGCTGTCATGAGCTCCTTATTCCTGTTCCGTAAGTGGTCGGCTTCTTCTATGCTCACCTTGAGCTGTGATTCGAGTACCTTGCTACGAGTCTGGATTCTTGTTTTCTCTTTTTTCGTCAGGTCTAGTTTCTTTGTGAGCTCCAAAACTTGTTCTTTTAGTTTTGCATTTTCCGTTTCTAATATTCTGTACTGGGTTTTGGTTGTCTTTATTTCTTTGTGTTTCTTCAAAACTTTAGCTTCCGCTTTAGATAATTTCTTAGCCAGATTCATACCTTCCTTTTGAAGCTCCTGCTTTTCGAGCATGGCTTGGTCGTAATCTTCATCAGCATCAAGCATCAACTGTTGAGTGTCTAGTGCAGTGCGAATCATATCCTGCACCACAGGCTTGAGCTGAGCTATGTCCACATTCAGCCATGTCTTTGGTATGTCTGGTGTTTCTCCTGTATGTACATCTTGTCCTTTTGCAACGTGGATCATTTCGTTATGTGGTTGTCGGACCTGTAGTTGTACTTGCAAATCTGCTTCATCTTCGACCACTTTACGAACCTTTGTGGCGCTCCCTTGAAACGTGACATCCAGTGGGGACGGTTCTGCCACAACCCTTAGTGGGGTGAAGGGTTCTTTGCCTTCTTGTTCTTCAGCCTGAGGCTTGTCCTCTGATATCATTGCATTCACCTCATCATCA
Source organism: Ceratopteris richardii (assembly GCA_020310875.1). NCBI lineage: Eukaryota > Viridiplantae > Streptophyta > Polypodiopsida > Polypodiales > Pteridaceae > Ceratopteris > Ceratopteris richardii. The sequence continues at coordinate 179,509,366 of CM035414.1, forward strand.
GATTTGTCCTCCTTTGTGTGGGTGATGGAGGCATCCTTCGGTTGAATGGGGTGTTGCCCTTCTTCTTTTGCCTTCTCTGTGGTTGTATTTTGGTCTACCAGCGGTGATTGACCTTTTGCCTTGTCGTCAGCTTGGGCTTCGCCATAGTTTACTTCATTTAATTCGGCCCACTAGCCATCATCCTTCGATTCACTTTGAATATCTACATCCAATAATGATGTAGTTTGCTTCTCTTGGTCATCGGATCCGGAACTTGAATTGTCTAGCCCAATTTCTCGATATCTATGTACCTTTGTGAGTTTGCCTTTTGGTCCTTTAGCTTTTGCGGACTGTTGATAATGATGACCCTGCACTGGCAAATTGATTTGTCCTTCCGTATATTTATGAGTCTCCTCCAGTGCTTGGGTTAATTCTTCTTCCGTAATCTTTCGGGGTCCTTGAGTGGTGGTTGTAGGCAGTACATGTACTCTCTTTGTTTTTGGTGCTTCTTCTTCTGCTTGTAGGACTTCTCGAGGTCGTTTTGTACCTCGCATCGTGCCTCTCATCCGGGGTTGCGAACTTGTTTCTGCTTCTTCTACTTGCTTGCTCCCTTTCTTTTGTTTCGGTACAGTAGCTGCTTTGACAAAATGAGCCAACTCCATTGAAGATGGCATCTCCTTCAAGTACTCACGCATGCCCAATGCGTGGTAAATCATAATTGTAAGGGCAGTGGTCCCGTTAAGGAATTTTTTATTTTCCCATTTCTTCTTTGCCTCGAACAATCTTTCTTGCACATAGGGTGTAAGATTTACCTGGTTTCCGATCTGTTTTATGGCATGAGACAATAATTGCACAATGATCTTTTGAGGGGCCGTGTATCTGTTCATACTAGGGAAGCAAAAATGTTGATGAATCAACCTAACTTCTTCTTCGATGTCCACCCTATTTATGTCGACGAAAGTTCTTGTTTTTGCTCCACGACTTTCTTCCTTGACCGTGTTGACACCATCCTTTTCCCATCCAAACGCTTCTTTAATTAATTCATGGGAAAATTGAATGACTACCCATTCTCCATTCTTATCCATTACATTGGCTTCTGGCACCAATGGACCATGTAGTGCCGGCCGTAGAGTGTTCATGACCTGTGTACAGCGTTGGAAGTCCGGCTTATAGATAGGTAGCTCGAAATATTTATGAATTCCTGCTTTCTTCATGATATCGATCGTGGATGGCATTCCATGTAAAACTTTGAAGTCCTGGGACATGATCGGAAAATGATGCTCTGTGTCCATAATATTTATGTTGGCCAGGAAAAGATATTCCTCCACTGGTTGCTCATCTCTGAACCAATGGCCTTTTGCTTTCGTCAGACAGTGGGGAGGAAATTCTTGGACCTCCTCTTGGATTGTAGCTTCAGAGTCTTCAGAAGCCATCTGCACTTACAAGGAAAAGTGCATTAGCTTAAAAAAACTTTCATGAGACCATACAGTGTATTGTTGTGATTATGGTAGCGCGTCACTCCGTTCCCCATTATTGCAAGAGTAGGATTTCTTACCGCCTCTTTTTATATATTTTTTTCTGAAAGAAGACAATCGTTAGTATAGCCGAAGCATAGTTTATGTACATAGTATGTCCATTCTTATCCGGGTAAAGCTAAGATCTAGTCTCACTTGGAGATCGTGCACCACTAGTTTGATAATGTACATCCTATGCCGAATGCGTGGCCTTGTAATGTGGCCCTATCATGCATACTTTAGATCTCGACCACTCCATATGTGTGCAATTGGAAGCCGTTGGCGTATGCATGTTGTCCCGTTTGTCTTTCGGCCTCTAGATTTGCTTCGTTGTGTTGGGCTTCGTTGTATGTTGCCCACGTCTACTAGATGTGGCTCTTTTCTCCTTGTTGTAAGTCTGCTTCATATGATCTATGACTCTTGTCACTTCTCGGGCTGCCTTTATAGACTCTTTCTTCCTCCAGTAACTCTTTATTCGTGGTTGTTTAGCCTGTGGATTGCATTGGTCCTTCTTGTTTTGGGGATCATCCTTTTGGTTGATTTGCCTTGGGATGCAGGACTTCGGAACCCAAATTTGCGATCGATCTTGTTGAGCAGCTATGACTGTCTTGGGAATACATAATGTAGTAATTTGTTGATGATTTTGCTGTTCAGACGGAGTGGGTTTTTGCTTAGCTCGTTGGTTCTGATGTCCGTTGTGCTTTTGTCTTCGTAGATATTCCTTCACTTGATCTTTCTTTATCCACACTTGGTTAGAATATGGAATAGGGTATATTTTTATGGTGACAGGTTTTGAATTACTCTGAGGCATAGTCTCTTTGATGCCAGGTGTTTCAGTTAGGTCGATGTCAGTTTGAGCGATACTCTCAAGATTTGCTAGACTAGAACAAGGTGTGCAAGCAGAATTCAATGTGTCTTCACATATATTGCTAGATGAAGGTGTATTTATAGTGCTAGAGATCATGCATTCAGGGCTTTGTTCATTAGATTGAACTGTTTGCTCCATGCTCACAGATTTTAATGGTCGCTCATCTAGCAGACTGAATACTTCGCGATGTCCTATTCTGGCTGAGATATACCCTAATGCCAATTGAATGGTTACCTCGTATTCGTAAATCCAGTCTTGACCTAGCACAACCTCTTCAAGTAAATCTTGGTCATGACATACTAATAGCTTTTGTTCCATGGTATTGTTACCAAGATGCAACGGTAAGGTAATCTCTCCTATGCACTGAGTAATTGTTCCTCCTATTCCTATCAATCGGGCCATTGATGGGCGTATTGTCTCTTTGAGTTTTTGGGTCAAAGAAAACTTAATGCAACTTACAGCGGCACCTGTGTCAATAAGAGCATTTACCAAGTGATACTCCGTTTTTCTGGCTCCCAAATTTAGGTAGGGTTGTGTTCTTTGCGATCCCAGATTTTGAGTGGCTCTATAATTAGCCATCGGAATGAGTTCTTCTCCTTGACGGTATCTTTCATCTCGCTCTCTCATCCACTCTTTTCGTTTCTTTATCCTTTCCAATGCTTCTTGTCTTGCTTCTTCCCGTATTCTTTCCTCTTCTACGCGTCTATTCTTACCTTTGAGTAATCGAGACAAAGCTTCTTCTGTTAATGGCTCTAGGTATTTTTTTACTCTACACCCACTGATGTAGTTTGGTAACACGTCTCCATCTAAGGTTGCTAAGCTGATGGCTCCACCTGTAGATATACGATTAATGATTAATGGGCCATATCCTCTCTTTTGCAATTTCTTAGCATGTTGTTTCAAAGTGTATACCAAAACTAAATCTCCTTCCTTCAATTGTTTGTCCTTGATATGCGCATCGAAATAGGCTTTTTGTCGTCTTTTAGCAGCATAAATACCCGCTACTGCTTGTAACCTAGTTTCATGAAGTTTTTCTATTTGGTCCAATTGTGCTGATAATTCGTGTCCGGTCCACTCATAAGTAGTTGCAACTCTAAGAGTGGGAATCAAGAAATCAATTGGCAAAATAGCGTTTTGTCCATATACTAAGTTAAAAGGAGTAGTGCCTATTGCAGTTTTATAGGCTACTCGGAATGCCCATAAAGCATGGTGTAACTGCTTATCCCAATCTGATCTACCGTTGTTAACGATTTTGGTGAGAACAGTACACAAGATTTTATTTGAACTCTCTGCTTGTCCATTTGCTTGTGGGTGATAAGGGGCCGATTTCTTATGAATTACTAAGAATTCATTCAATAAGGCTTCTATCACTTCATTAACAAAGTGCGTACCTCTATCACTCACAATCTCTATAGGTAGTCCAAATCTAGTGAAGACGTTCTCGAAGAGAAACTTGGCTGTAGTTCTTGCGTCATTTTTCTTTGTTGCTTTTGCTTCAACCCATTTGGTCAGGTAATCTGTGGCTACAATTATGTATTCGGCATGTGAACCTTTTGCTGGTGGGCTAATAGGTCCTATAAAGTCTATTCCCCATTTCGTGAAAGCTCTAGCACTCATCATGGGTCTAAGTGGCATCTCATCTCTTCTTATAGGATACTTCGTACGTTGACAAGTATCACACCGCTGCACATATGTTATGGCGTCTTGATGCAGAGTTGGCCACCACATTCCAGCGAAGAGGATCATTTTAGCTGTTTTGTCTGCAGAGAAGTGTCCTCCTGCAGCTCCTGTATGGGCCATTTCTAAGACAGAGAGATATTCATTTTCATGAATGCACATTCTTAGTTGGTTATCTTTCCCGCGTTTAAAGAGTTGTTTTCCTATGATGGCATAATCCTTACTCTGTTCTTCAAGAGCACGTTTCCTTGCTAAGGTAGCTCCGTCAGGGTACTCTCGAGTTTTCAAGAACTTTACTAGAGGCATGCTCCACCTTGGTGCTATTGTAGAATAGCATAATGTAGAGTTCTCGTCTGGGATTTGTTCTTGACAGGTTTGACAGGTTGACACATAGTTATGTGCATCTCGTTGCATGGTTGGCCAATATATGCCAAATCTCTTGAGTGTTTGCCATGTTCCATTTGCATTCAAATGAGTGTTCCATTGATTTATGTGTGCTTTCTGAAGCCACATTTCTTGTTCCTCTTCTTCTACACATCTCATCAGCAATCCGCTTGAATCCTGGTGGTACAAACTTCCCGCAATGATGTGAAGGTTTTTGGTCCTCCAGAGATCTTGCGTTTGGTTTGGTGTGATCCCATCTTTAGGTCCATGTGTAAGTATCGGGATCAATTTTTCTGCCCACTGAGGACATACTTCCAGGTTAAAAAGATAAGTATCAGGCAGATCATCAGGAACTCCTATGGGTGGTTCTCCATGGGTCATACGAGATAAGTGGTCTGCTCTGATGTGGGTATTTCCTTTCTTGACTATTACCTCAAAATCAAATTCCATTAGCAATAAAAACCATCGTACTAGTCGTCCTGTATTACAAGGCTTATTGACTAAGTACAATAGGGCTTGATGATCAATGAAGAATTTGAATTTGTTTGCCAGTAAGTAATGTCTGAATTTCTTGACTGCGTATACCATCCCTAGGCCTTCTCTCTCTGTAGTAGTATAATTGCGTTCCGCTTGATTTAACTGTCTACTGGCATAGGCTATCGGGTGGTCTAATTTTCCTGTGTCAGTTGGTTGAGCTAAGATGCAACCAATGGCAAACTTGGAAGCATCAACATGGATGTGAAACGGCTTATTCCAGTTGGGGACTCGAAGAATGGGTGCTGAACTCAATCGATTCTTTAACTCATTAAAGGCTTTTTCACATTCTTCGGTCCAATTAAATAGAGTCAATAATGCATAAAGAGGTCTAGCAATTATGGCGTACATATGTATGAATCTTCGATAGTAACCACAATGTCCCATAAATGCTTGAACTTCTTTAGCAGTTTTAGGTCTTGGTAAATCCAAAATTACTTTAATTTTGTCTTCATCTGTGGAAATTCCATTCTTAGAAATAATATGTCCTAAGATTTTCCCTTGTCGCACCATGAAGACACATTTTTCAGGATTGAGGCATACTCGATATTGTCGACATTTAGCAAAAATCTTTTCAAGTTCAGGGATGTGCTCTGATCGTATAGCTGAATATGTACAAAGATCATCCACGTATACCTCCATACTTTTTCTCAGAAATTCCTTGAACACATGACACATCAATCTTTGGAATGTAGCTGGGGCATTCGTTAAACCAAAAGGCATGACTCTAAAGGCGTATACTCCCCATTCAGTTGCAAATGCAGTCTTATGTTGGTCCTCAGGAGCAATGGCTACCTGATTATACCCTGAAAAGCCATCCAGAAAGCTATAAACTTCCTTCCCTGCTACCCTTTCCAAGAGATGATCAGTGATTGGTAAGGGATAGCTATCCCTTATGGTTGCGGCGTTCACTTTCTTCAAATTGATGCACACTCTTAACTTCCCATTTTTCTTTGGTACAACCACCAAGGGTGACACCCATTCCGTGTGCTCAATTTCGTAGATGAATCCAGCATCTAATAACTTATCTATTTCCTCTTTTATCTTGGCTGAATACACATCATTATAGGTATATGGTCTCTGTTTCGAAGGTTTGGCTTCTGATGTCATGGGGATTCTATGCGCACATATAGATGGATCTACTCCTTTTAAGTCCTTATAAGTCCAAGCAAAGACATCCCGATATTCTCTTATGAGTCGAATTAACTCTTGTTCTTCTTCTAATGAGACATCCTGTCCTATGAAGGTACATCGTTCCTCTCCTCCTTCCATAGTTACAACTATTTTCTTGGTTTGTTCCTTATTATCATATGCTATTCCAGGTTGTGCTTCTCTTTTATGCATTTGAATAGCAATTTTCCTCTCTTCCACTTCATATTTTTTAAAATGGGCTGGTACCTCAAATTGGTCTTGAAGTTTGTTTTCTTCATCTTCTAATTCCCTTTCAACTTCTAATTCCCCTTTTTGTGTGGGTTCTTCATATTTTTCATTGGCCGTGATCTCTATGTTGGTGGTACCAATCCCTAGATCTATGGGTTCTGGTTCCATTTCAATGCTCTCGTAGTCCTCCTTCCAGTATTTCTCGATCACTTCTCCTTCTTTTGCCTCCTGAAGGACTACCATATACAGACTAACATCATAACCCTCCTCATCGATACATTCGTTCATGGTCACAACTTCTTCGTTTACACAGACATCGAGGGTAGCTAAGATCTCCATCCAACCGTGAGGTTCGAATTCTTCATCCGGAAATACTTGTGGCATATAAGCTGGATCTTGTACAGATCTCACTATTCCTTGTTTCTGCTGCCATCCTTTTATTCTCTCCTCTTCCTTCTTTGCAGCTTGACATATCCATAGATGAGTATCCTCGTTCATCCAGGATTGATCACTAGAACCTGCACTATGAACAGATTGATCATCTTCCTCTTTATGGATTTGATTCCATTGTAGAGGTGGCACATCTTGATAAGTGTATGTATGTAGGTTTATCCTAGTGGTGGTTCCTGCGTGTTGTAGGTATACAGCATCTTTTCCCCAATCTTGTACGACCTTTAGCTGTCTCATGAAAGGCCTTCCCAAGATCATTTCATAATTGCTTGGCCTTTCGAAATGACAAATTGCTAAAGTATGTTCAAATTCCACTCCACACGTGGTGAAGACTACTCGTTCCAACAATCCTAAGGGTCTCTCCGTATGTCCATCCGCCATTTGTATTTTCATACGTGTTGGTCTTAGTGCTGGTTGTCCCCATTTCTCCCAAATTTCTTTGGTAGCAATGCCGACACCAGCTCCTGAATCTAGTATGGCTTTGGTAGTGTAACCCCTATAGGTGATTGGAAGACAGGTATTTCCTTCATCTCCTTCGCTAAAGTCTCCTACTTTATCCACTGGAATTCTCACTGTTTTTACTTCGTCAGCTATCTCTTTCTTTTCCTCCTTGACTTCCCATTGATTGATCAATTTCTCTTTTAAGTGTGGTTTTACCTTTAACAGTTCTTCGAATGTTAGGGTACATGGGATTTTCACCTCTCTAAGACATTGTATGATCTCAGATGTTTGAACTGATGGGTTCGTTTCCCGTCTCGCTATTGATGGAATGCGATACAATTCCGAGTTGTGCTCGTACTCCCCTGTGTAGTTGGGTAGTTCCTTTACATCTTCCTTGTCACTTGCATCCATCGGAAAAATTTCTTCTGAATTTAGTTCAGGTATTGAACCCTCTATTTCGTTTTCTGCTTCTAATTCTTCAAAGGGCGGTTCCATTCCTTCTACCTTTTTCCACTTGTCCTCTTGGACTCGTGCCCATAGATCCTTAGTCCAGTCTCCTTCTACTTCGGGGACCATGGATCCTTCCTTTCTCTCAACACCATGTTCTTCATTTTGTGGTCTATATACTTCAGGCTTTTCCTGAGCGTTTAGGCACCCTTGGAATTTTTCTTCAGAAATTCGGGTATTTGGTAGAGGCGATGCAGGTTTTTCTAAGGTTTGTTGCGCAATCTCTATCAACTTCTTGCGTATTTCTAACCTTTCTTTCTCTAAGTCGCCCCTCGGATATTCTCTATCATGTTGCTCTATGGTAGGTCCTGCTTTTATTCTCGCCTTGTATGCCTGAATCCACATGGCTAATTCTTCAGGCATTGGGTCTGTTAATACTGATCCTACCTCCTCCCTTTTCCTCTCATTTCTATTTTCTTCTTCCACTTGCGGTTCCTTCGTTGGTTTCTGTTTACTCTTTTCATTTTCTTTCCTTTGTAATAACTTTTTTTCTTTTATTCTATCTCTCCGGTTCTCTGGGATCTTTTACTGGCGATACTTTTCTCTGGTTCTTCGGAGTCTTCTACTCTGTGAGGGGTGGGTATATTCCCCTCTTTGTCGCTTTGATTACTCTCGTCTGTTTTATCAGGGTTCTCTCTAGCCTTGGCTCTTGTTATGGCCTTTAAAGGTACTGTGTACTCTTTGTCGCTCCCTGATGATTCAATCACTTCTATCACATTAATCTGCACGTTAGATGTGACTTTGTTGGGATTCTTAGGACAATCTCTGAAAAGATGTTCCTTACCACAATCGCTACAGTAGCCTTCCCAAATTCGTTGTGGTGGTGGTGGGTTTGGTAATGTACATTCTCTAATATAGTGGTCACCTCCACATCTGTAGCATGGTCCTCTGGGTACAAGCTGTCTATTCAGTGGTCGAGGTGATATGGTTGCTCTAGGAGCTGTGTACATTAAGGATACGTAATCCTGCTCATAACTGTATGAACCATCTGGTATTTCCGTGCCATAAGCATAAGGTTCATGTAGTTGTCCATATTCCATTATTGAGCTCTCATAACTAGAGTATGCTCCTTGACTAGGGTCATAAAATGAGTCATATGGGTCATTACTAGTCAAAGGTGTGGCTGGCACTATAGCTCTCTCTAGGTTTTCTTCTGGTTGTGCGATTTTGACTGGGACAACGTTCTGAGGGTGGGGCGGTTGTTGTCCTAGTACAGGCTGTGGTTGCGTATATCCCTGATGTGCGTATGGTCGTGGTATGGGTGCCTGTGGCTGATATGAGGGATATCTAAAGACTTCACCTCGCTGTTGATTTTGCGGGTATCCATATGGTCTCACATAATGCTGGGTGGGTCTGGTTTGCCTATTGTAAGGGCAGTTCTCGGTGCTATGGTTTGTATATCTCTGCTCTATGCTGCAATATTGTAGAGGTCCGGGGACAGAGGGTCTATGAGGAGCATAGGCAGGTGGTGGGACTACTCCCCTAGTACACAAATGGGAAGGATGATCTCCTCCGCACTGCATACATCTTCTAAGCATAGGCAGCCTCATGGGATTAGTGGGATAATTCCTCTGTCCTTGGACGTTCAGCTTTTTTGCTAACAAGTCGGCAATTTCCTGCACGTTGTTTTTGGGGTTTGATGTGCTACTTGTTGACTCTTCGCTTTTCAAACTACCTTGGGGTATTTTCAAGTCTTCTGCGAGGTTATCTTCTAGGTCTATACATTCCTTCATACACTCTTGCAAGGTTTGAACTCTCTTTACGTACACTAATGACCTCAAGGTTCCGTTCAACAATCCTTCTAAGAACAATGATACCATTTTGTTTTGCGTCGGTCTCTCTTCTACGGGGCATCTATCCACATACTGCTTGAATCTCCTTGCTGCCAATCTTACTGACTCGGTAGGGACTTGTTTGAAGCTATGGATTAATGACGAAGAATTGTTTTTAATTCCCGATTTGGTAAATTCTTCAATCATTTCTTGATATACCTGCTCCATGTTCTGAAAGGTATTTGGGTCCAATGGCTGAAACCAAGCCAAAGCTGTGTCTGACAAGGTAAGACCAAAGGACTCATACTGAATCAGAAAGTCATCTACCTGCTCGGCTCTAACTACTTGTTTAAATTCTGCTATGTGATTATAGGGTTCACTAGAGCCATCATAGTGATTTCTCATGCACTTGGCAACTTGGATCGGCCTTAGTCTCCTTCCTGCTTCAGGTTGTCTAGGCATCACTGGGAAAATTGGTCTCCCTATTGGTATGCCTGGTCCTCTCACTACCTGTGGTCTGACTGGAGCATGAACTCCATGTCTAGGGTCAATAGTTGGTTGTGGCCGGTAGTTAGGGTTAATGGCAGGCATTGCAAATTGCACATGTGGTCTGACGGGGATCTGGGTTTGTTGTGTTTCCTGTGTTTGTCCCGACTGTTGATATGAATCATTCTGAGATGTTCCAAGTGGATTCCGTGAAGTAGTGGCCTGGTCCCTAGGGGGGAACACTCGGATGTTCTGATATTTCAACTCAGCTCTCTCTAATTCTGTTATTGGCCAATATCTTCTGTGATTTTTATCCAAATACATGATGATGGTGGGGAACTCAGGATCCTGTAACTCATAGATGGTAACTGGATTAGGAGCAGCTTCCCATATCGAGGAATGGGCTCTGAGCAGGTGCTCCATCCCGTTGATTAAATATACATCTATTAGAGTATCATCCTCGGGAATTAGGTCTCCTCTCCAAATTTTAGTAATTGTAGATCTCCCTCTAGGAGTAGTTACTTGCTCTTCGTTTCCACCGCCATTTAAGCTTGAAGCATTATTTTCCTCACCATGCTCATTAATGATTTCCGGGTGTTCTGTGACCATGTATTAAATATCTTGTTTGTCCATGTACAGTCCTCCTACGTACTTGACTGCTGGTCTAGGCACTATGTAAGCCTCTGAAGCCTTCCTCAGTCTGGCCACCGATCTGTTTAGACCATCCAAATAGATAGGGATCTCATTGTGGTTGGTGTTCACATACTCCAAGGAAGTTCTGTATTCTCCCTCGATGATTGACATCATGCCAATCATGGGCACTGTGTTTTGCATATCCTCTGAAGCCATGGGAATTTCTCCTTCTGACTCACTAGAGGTCTCAGAATAGTGTGAACGGCTACTTGGCTCGGCTACACTCCCTATAGAAGAAATCACACTTCTTCGGCTTCCTAAGGTTCTTCCGGATCTCAGGTTCATTCACTCTCCGCAACCTCTCTTTATGCTTCTTAGATTCCCCTTGGGTAGCTCACTCAATGACTCAACTAGTCTGCCAGAAGACAGGTTTAATCTGGGCGATACCACCTCCTGGCGATACCACACTCGACGATACTGCACTGACCGCGATACGATACCAGACACCCAGACGATACGATATCAATCTGGTGTCGCGATACTGCCCTGATGAACAGGCGATACGATACCTTGGTGGTGTCGCGATACCAGAATCTCAAGGGACGATACGATCTCACAAGGACTGACGATACGATACCAGAGGTCTCAGGCGATACGATCTCACCGAGATAAGTGCGATCGCGATACCAATCTTGGCGACACGATACCACTACGGTGTCGCGATACCAAGATATGTGACCAGCGATACGACACTTGGGGAGGGCGCGATCGCGATACCCAAGTAGTGTCGCGATACCAAAGTAGTGTCGCGATACCACAGTATCAAGCGATACGATACCACCCGGTAAAGTGAGGTCGCGATACTAAACCTTAGGCGATACGACACCACAACAGTGTCGCGATACCAAGTATTAGTACCGGACGATACGATACCAGAGATCGAGCGCGATCGCGATACCGACTCAGTGTCGCGATACCGAAATCGTGTCGCGATACCAAGGCAGATATCCAACGATACGACACTTCTGGCGAGTGTCGCGATACAAGGGAATTTTGGTATCGCGATACCAAAACTCAACCGATCGCGATACTCAAGCCAAAAGATCTCCAAACTTAAAAATTTTTGTGCCCCCTTGCACCTCTCATCCTTCTCCTCACTCCCAAGCCTCTGTCTCTCACCAAACACACAATTAATCAAAGATTTTCCCCCCCGCGATACTGCGCATTCTTTTTAATCATTTGTTGTGCAAGTTAAAGAGTTTTTTGGTTTTGAATCTTAAAGGGATCTCACCTTGGGTCTACCTAGGTTGCTTCTGGAGTTCTTGCACACGCTTTGAGGCTCTATTCTGCACGATACCACTCAGACGATACCAGTCGCTGTCGCAGACGATACCAGTGAGCAGTGAAGTGTCAAATGAGCAATTTTTTTTTGTTTTTATACTTTTTTTTGACAGAACTTAAAATTTTGGGATTTTTGGTGATTTTCTGAGAATTTTGGCCTACTCCTACTCCTCTTCTCCTCACTTCTCCTCTCTTTCTATCCTAACCCTAACTCCTCCTTCTCTTCCCTCCTCCTAAACCTAAACCTAAAACTTATCACACACACCTCGAAGATGAGAAGTGACAAGTGCTGAAATGGTGGACTACTTGCCAATGGACAAATTTGCGTCTACAAGTACGATTCGATCACACTCACTCTATAACTATCACGAAGGCACCTTGGTAGAGTGACTCCCCGGCAACGGCGCCAAAAACGTGTGTACTTGGGTCACGAAGACTCAAGGACTTGTACCAATGAGACTATACCTCAATTGCCATACAAGTGCATATAGTGGGATCCTTTTCACACATTTAAATGTCAATCCTAAGGAGTGACTTGCCAAGTGTATGAAGACGTGTGCACACGTGATAGAAAATGAAGTGGTTTAGCTATTCACACATGAGAAAAGACTACTACTATCCACACCTACTGAAATACTGAAAGTGTTGCCGCAAGCCTCTCTTCAGCAGTTTTGGTATTTTGAGGTTTTCTCCCAGCCCAGAACTCCGAACATAGGCAATAGGGTACTCGTTTCAAAGCTCTCGACGAGACGAATCCAACGGTGGTGGTTTCACTCAATTCTGACCACTCTGCTTCAAGTTATGGCAGAAACAGTGAATTACGGGAATCACAAACACCTGCGCCACAGCTTCTCCTAGCTTACGCACGCACTACAGCAGCTCAAAACAAGGGGGAAGGGGTAGACAACAGTCCTACACCTGCATTTCAAGCTTAACACACACATACAAGAGCAAAATGAAGATCGAAATCAGCAAGGAAGAGGCAAACTCGAAAATTCATAAGTGCTCCTTCTTCACAATGACAAATCGTCCTTTACAATGAGTCACTTTTGACTTATATACTAGTGCCCTAAGTTTGGTCCTTTCACACAAGAGACCGGCACTTTATTCCCTAAAAGACTAATTTCCTACTATTGTACATGGGTAAATCACTAATCTTCTACGGGGATGCACCTAGAGGACTCCTCTAGTGCATTTACAACGGAAAATATATACAAGAGTGGTTATGATACAAAAGTTGTGTGTCCAAATCGGAAAAATTTTGGGGCCCGTCCTTTTTCTCTGCTTTGTGCGCTCTTTAGCTCTGCAACACTTGGATTCTTTTATCCTAAGGGGGGATCACTATCGCCTTGTTTACATGCTTTTTCTGACTCTAACTAGGCAAGTTGCTATGACACTCATGTTTCCATTTGTGGTTTTTGCTTCATGCTTAGTAGCTCATGCATATCTTGGTTGAGCAAGAAGTAGCCTACCATCGCCACTTATAGTTGTGAGGTTGAGCATAGGGAAGATTTCATAGTGACTGTTGAGTGTGTGTGGCTTAGATGCCTTTTGGTTTATCTGAGTGTTGGGTAGTCTTCTTCCACCACCATCTTCACTGACAGCTAGAGCACATTGGAATTTGTGAGGAACTTTTTGTTCCATGCTCGCACAAAGCACCTTGAGGTGCATTATCATTATGTCAGGGAGAGGTTCTCTACTAGGTAGATTGGTTTGGCATATGTGCTCACATAGGATAATATTGCAAATCTTTTCACAAAGGCTTTGTCTCGAGAGACATTTGAAGCTTTTTGCAAAATTTGGGCTTACTTCCTTTTGTGGATCGATCTCTTTCCACATATCTTCGCACTTCCTTATACATGAGTGCCAGCTCCTTGTTCACGACATCACTTCCAGGTTGTTTGTTGATATATTTTAGTAGTGATGTGTGTGAACACACTTAGGACCACTGAGGCACTTTCTTCCCTCATTTGGAGGTTTTTTCCCCTGGCTTATATATATATATATATATATATATATATATATATATATATATATATATATATATATATATATATATATATATATATATATATATATATATATATATATATATATATATATATATATATATATATATATATATATATATATATATATATATATATATATATATATATATATATATATATATATATATATATATATATATATATATATATATATGCATGTAAACCTAATGGGTCACTTATCTTTGTACATTCACTTGGTAATACATTCAGTATTGTGTGTTATGCTCCAAGCTTCTTCTTCTTCTTCTTCCTTGTATTTTTCAGGTGCTTTTGCAAACCTCAAAATCCAACAATATTCCTAGATTGAGCTATTGCCTTGCAATCTGCCATGCCATATTTGTAGATCATATCTAGGAGGTACTTCCTTTAGCTTAGGTAAATACCTTCACTTTCATGTAGAACTTCAGTGCCCAAGAGATACTTTATCTCACCCAAATCAGATACCTTGATTTCTCTTACAAGCCTCCTCTTTATGTATTTGATGTTTGCGTGATCATTCCTTATAATAATGAGGCCATCTACCTATATGCAAATGAATAGTAGTATATCTTCAACCTTCTTTAAGTATAGGGATGGATCTGCATATTTTGGAGAGCACCCACACTTGTTCAAATAATCCATCAACCTCTTATTATATGACCTTGGGAATTTCATAAGACCATGCAAGTCCTTGTTTAACGTGCATACATAATGTATGTGATGTGGATCCTCATAGCCATATACACTTCCTCTTCAACTCACCATTAGTAAAGCATTCTTGATGTCCAATTGGTAGATTGGCCATCCTTTAGCTGCACATAGGCTATTAAAGTCCTAACGGTAGTCTTGTTGGCAACAATTCTGAAGGTTTCATCATAATCTATACCTTGACTCTGAGTGAAGCCCTTTGCCACCAATCTATCCTTCTGTCCAGTTAGGGTTCCATCTGAGTTCCTTTTCACTTTCCATACACATTTGTTTTTTACTATCCTCATGCCTTCCTTCTTGGTTACTAATCCTCAAGTGTGGTTTTCCTTTAGTGCATTGATTTCATCATCCATTGCAGCCCTCTATTTTGGTTTCTTCTTAGCTTCCTCATAGGTAGTTGGCTCCTCATCTACAACAACATGCATCATGTATGCAAAATGCTTTGCCATGAAAGAGACATAACTTAAGCTTTCAATGGGGGTCTTCTTTTTGGTTGATCTCCTTCCATTACCCTTTGGGTGCTACTTCTTGAGCCTTTTGAACTTTACCATAGGTGTAACCGCCTCTTCTAGGTCATGTCTTCACCTTGGTCACTAGGTTCATCTAGCTTATAGACTGCCTCATTGGTATTCTTGTATCCTGAAGTAGGGAATGGATGGTAAGATTTTCCTTCATCATGGAGTCCATGGGCATGTCCCTTTGATGGTGATGCCTTTGGTCCACTCAATGTGATGGAATCTTGAGGTTTAACCTGCAAATGCTAATGTGCATGGTCATCATAATCATCTTCAAGCATTTTCCCCTTATCCTTGTCTACATGTCATGGCCTTGTCTCATCAAACACCAAGCCCCTTGGC
Organism: Ceratopteris richardii; assembly: GCA_020310875.1. Lineage (NCBI taxonomy): Eukaryota > Viridiplantae > Streptophyta > Polypodiopsida > Polypodiales > Pteridaceae > Ceratopteris > Ceratopteris richardii. The sequence goes on from CM035414.1 coordinate 179,524,927, forward strand.
ACATGCAGCTTCTTGTTCAGAGGATTATAGCACTTGTACCCTTTCTGTTATGTGGAATATCCAATAAAGAAACATTTCTTAGATTTACACTCAAGTTTGGTCCTTACCTCTTTGACATAGCATACATGCCCAAATAGCTTCAAGTGTTCTAGCCATGGTTTCCTCCCATAATAAGAGTCATAAGGTGTGAGATCATACATTACACTTGTGGAAACCCTATTCATAAGATATTTTGATGTTTTTACAACCTCTTCCCAACAAGAGAATGGTAATTTACCTTCATTTATCATGCATCTAGCTATCTCCACAATGTGCCTATTCTTCATGTTTACCATTCCATTTCTTTGAGGGGTGTACCTACATGTGAACTGCATTTTTATGTCATGATCCTGCAACTACTTTGTAAATTTCTTAGATTCTCCCCCTCCATGCATCCTTACGTTTTTCACTTGATTACATGTTTCCTTATCAACTTCATTCTTGAACATTTGAAACATGGAGAACACATTTGATTTCTCTTTAGTGATATAGATGCATACCTTTCTTGAGAAGTCATTTGTAGTCTTTGGGTCCTTTTGGGTCAACCTCATGTGCTTCTTCATCTCCAAACACAATAGGTAAGAGTCCTTTTCTCATAAGATAGTTGGATACTCCGAATCTCCATGGTTGATAGTTATCTTTGTACAAAACTTCAACCTTTTGTCCCAAATCTACCATATCTATGATAATAATTATGAAAGATATATTTTTGTGAAGTTTGATGAGTCCTTGGTCCTTTGTTCTTTGTGAAAAGCTCCTAAATAATTCTATGTAGATCTCAGCTCTGATCTAATAACAATTATGATATTTTACTCTCGTATTTTTACAAGAAACATGAATAGACCCTTCTATGTTCCTCTAGTTCATTGCCTTTTACAGATAATCAATATGTTTGTACCTATTTGACTGATCACCTCATATCCATATCACCTAAGATTTTTTCCACACACAATAGACTTATGTAGATGTAGAATAAGCTATTAGTCACTCCAATTCGAATGGTTTAAGTCAAGCAATCATACTATACAAAACATAATATGTAGGTAGCTAGCTTATGATAGAAATAGAGGCTTGCTAGAATCACTCCTAGTAACTATTGGAGAATAATTTTATACAGGTATTTCAACAAGAAAAGTAGAAAAGATGATTTTCCATAATATATAATATGTATCATAAAGAAAAATGTACAAAAGAAATAGGTAGTGTCTGCCAAATACTCTTCCCACAAGGGGTATGAGCTTTTTAGCTCTTTGTATGACCTCTTGTCTGGTTGGACAAGTCTTGGCACTCCTTGGATTTGCTTCACACGTTTTTCCCTTCACTCTACATGCTTGAATGGCCTTGGTTTTCACCTTATCCATGAAAATGATTCTATATAGATCTCATTGTGACTCTTCACCTTCCCTTGTGTGACCCTTGGCTCTTTATCTAGTCTTGGCTTATCTTTTGGATTTTTTTTTGACATGAATGGATAAGGATTCATGTTTTATTGTCCGTTGGATTCTCCTTTAGCTTTATATCTAAGGTTGGTGAGCTTTCCCAATTCATAATTTCAACAATTGGTATTGTTGCTGATAGTTTTGTTGTGGCCTATAGTAGGGATGTTGTTGGTACTAGTTTTTATACCTATATGGTTGTTGATATGGTTGTTGATAGTATTATATAATTGATTGTTTTTTGTAAGGGAAATATTGTGACATGTGCTTGGTTTAATTCCTCTCTATGGTACAATAATAAAATCCTGGAACTAATGCATAATGGTTTTGCATGGGGAAAGCATTTGATATGTGATTACCACTATATGTATAGCAATGCTTGATAGTAGTGACTTTTTGATTCTACCTATTTTGCAAGTTTCCTCCTAACTTTTGTGCAACTAACTCTAGTGATTCATCAACTAAAGTTTTGATGTTATGTTAGTGGAGCATTTTAAACCTTTATAGAGCTTTGAAAAATCTAGCTCCTCTCCCTAGGTTGTCTTCTATTTCTATGCACATTCCCACACCTTGGTCTAAGGTATTTGGATCTTTAGGTATAGATATCATCAAAATTTTCCACCCAAGAGGCCATCTAAAAACAAGGATACGTTTTTTTGCCTAAGTAGGTAGTTTTGGGACTGGATATCTCTATGTGTATTGCTTGAATATTTGTCCCACTAGCCTTACTGCCTCTCGTTGCATACAGTTATGGGTCAAGGATGAAAGCGTTGTGCATGATTCCCCTCTTGAAGAACTCAATGATGAAAGCTTCCATCAACTATGAGATATTTCAGTACTTTCCTCCATGGTTGAAACCATGCTAGGTTTGTACCCTTCAAGATTAACCCAAAACCCTCATATTGAGTGAACAATTCATCTAGTTGCTTTGCTCTCAATACTTGTTTAAATTTAGGCACTTGATCATAAGGATCGCATATTCCATCAAAGTAATTCTTCATGCTCTTAACTACCTACAAGGGTCTCAATGTTCTCCAAGTGCTCTCATTGTCTAGGTAGAGGTAAATCATAATCCTATATGTGTAATCTATGCCCTCTAGTTTTCTCTCTATTTGGTCTACTTGTGCCTTGATCTGATCTACCTCTCCCTAGGATATGCATGAATCTTACCTTTGGGGCTTCTCTAGTCTTCTCTCTCTGTACTCTTGAGGAGTTAGCACAGCCTGCACTAGCTTGCTTATGTGAATTTGAAGGTTTATGCAAACAAAAAACTATTTGGCTTTTCTGTAGATGATTCTGCTTAGTATTGTTTGAGACTAAGTATATACATTCTAAATCATGACTTATATAGGTTGCTTTTCCTTGATTATGTGGGTCTAAACTCATACACAAGAAACTCATTAGTATCGGGCTTGTCCAATCTGAATTTCCAAAAAGCCTCCTTTGTAGCTTAATTCACCTAAAGCTCTATGGTTGCACTGTCATGAGGTATTTTCTTCATGGATACTATTCTTGTTAACATATATTTCTTCCTATGAGTGGTTACCTCCTCCTAATCATCCTCCTCAGAATCTTTAACTTTTGACTCGAGAAGAACATTCCCAAAGTCATCAGTTCTATCAGGGTGACTAGTAACAACATACATAGTTCCTTGCTTGTCTATATAGGAGCCATTCTCAAACTTCACTACAGGATGATTTAACCCATAATATTGCTTTGGATTTCTTCATAGATGTGAGCACCTAATCGCTTAGTTTGGACATATTCCAATTGTCTTTTATAGGGCCTTTCTAGAATCTTTAGATAAGTTGCCCTATTGCTAGGTGTAGTTCTCTCCATGCTATAAGAACTGTTTGTCTCACTCATCTCTTGTCTCTCACTAGATGGATGATTAACTAATTGCTCACACCAGGACCTAGCTGCATGGTTGACACTAGCTTCAAATGATCTTAGGCTTTATCGATCCACTTTGCTAAGGTGTTTTCTAATCTAAGGTTCATGTATTTAACCCAATTTCCTTTTTTTTAATCTTTTTTAACAATCACGCTCTAATGGTTGTCCAAGTATCAGTCACTTATTGGCTTATTCACTTTAATAGAATCTTGTCTTGATGTGATGTTGTTAATAATACTTGCGTTAATTGACTTGAATGTTGAACCGTCCTAGTATGTTCCTTCACCCTTAGTGTTTTTTCATGCTTATCAATTAGTTATCAATCTTGAATTTGCTTCATTTAGGGTTTCTTAGACCTGGAGGATTCCTATTTTAACTGTGATTCCTAATTCTAGAACTATGCATAGCCTATGCAATTGAAAAAGGGAGTTTAAAGCTTTCCAACCTCAAGTCGTTTGTTTGATGCTCCCTCTTGCCCAAGATGATTTCCCAAGCCTTGCTTTTGATACTTGGATCCCTTGTGAGAACCCCAAACACACTCACTCTTACTTGATTGTCCTGCAAAATCACTAAAATACCATTCATGTTGACCAAAATTTCACCAAAAATTAAACCCTAATGTTTGTTAAACATGGGGCGTGTTGCTATACAGGGGGTCTATCACAATAGGCTCATCTATTGCAATGGACATGGCCTATCATGATAGGGCACTCCATCATGATAGAGGGTATTTATCACGATAGAAAGGGTCTATCATGTTTCGGTATGTAACAATAGAGGGTCTCTATCTTGATAGACGAGAGTCTATTGCAATAGTCCTCTCATGCAACAAGCAGATCTGTCGTGATACACCATTGCCTATCAAAAATTTGGCTTGTCATAAAAATTGGTCTATCGCAATAGAGGGGCCTCGTCGTAGTTTGGTCCCTCACATTTTTCCCTATAGTGATAGAGGGTTGTCTATCACGATAGATAGGCCTTGTTGTGATAGAGAGGGTCTAACATGAGAGAGGGTGGTATGTCTGGTCTTCTGCCTATCACAATAGACATATTTGCGATATAGTGATCTATCATGATAGATGGGTGGTTTGTCACAATAGATGATGTCCATCAGGGGTCGATCTATCGTGATAGGCTGATCTGTCAGGATAGAAAAGGGTATATCGCATGATGAAAAGTCTTTGGTATATCATGATAGAGCCAAAATCTTGCTCGATTTTTTATGCACCTATGTCATTAGGATGGCGTTGAGGAGCTCTCAATCATGGCATAGATGCAAACTCAAAACATCAACTTTTTTGGTCGATCATGATAGATCAAGTGGGTCGGCACAATTCCTAAAAGCATGTGTCATACCTATGTAGGCTTCTAGAGATGATGGTGGAACGGAATCTACAAGAAAACAACAAGAAGCACAAAAAACATAGTAGAACTTCTCTCTCTCTCTCTCTCAAGCACGCAAATGAGAAAATATGGAGGGGGTGTGTAGATATCCCTAAAACTAAGTTTTTTGGTGGAGATGGAGGTGAGTGGCTACGGTGGATGAACATAATGGAGATGAAGATGGAGATGAAAATGATGAAGAAATTAACAAAATGCAATAAAAATTTACCCTTCGACTTTGATACTCTATGTTCTTACCATCATACTCTCGTTCTTGACTTATGCTCCCTAGCAATAGACCAAATTTGGTGTCACTCTAGACAAGGATGAGTGCCACATCAAGGATTTTCACCTCCTAATTATCAATCCATAGAGACATGAGAGTGATGACGATTGAAAATGATTTATGTGAGTGAAGGTAAAGGTGAGAATCACACAAGATGCACACATAGAGACACACACAAAAGGTAGAGACAAAGGGTTTGAGCAATGGAAGTATATTGATCTCAATTACAAAATATCTCTTTCCTTGAAAGTCCAAAAAAAGTCCAAAAAGATTTGTAACCTCCAATCTAACCTCTCAAATGAGCTCTGTAGGTTTCTTTTATAGTTTTTCTACTAGCTTTGGCTGGTTTCAAACACAATGTCTTGCATAGTTAAAAAATAGGTTCTAAAGATAATTTTGGAGACCTAATGAGCTCCAAAAAAGATAAAATTTGGTATGTAGATTCTACTTAAAGCTCAAAGGGATCCTTAGCTTGCACAAAATGGATCATCTGGTTAGGAAACTGGGTTTTGTATGTACAAGTCTAGTGATGAAAAAACTATTTTGAGTTGTGAAAATATGAATCATTACCACTTACGTCCACACACACTGTTCTTGCCATGTTTAACATACTTTGGCACCTTTTGTGCCTACCCCCTCTAGCTTGGCCTTGGCCTTGTAGGCTGACACACATGCATTGATAGCTTTGTATGCCAAATGTGCCATTATCTCACATATTCACTCTTACAAAATAACCAAAGATGCTTTGGATTCTCTTGCCACACTATACTAGGAAAGAAATGCAACTTGCATTGCGAACATTCAAAAATAGTTGGAGGGTGATCTTATGAACAAATAATTGGACACTTTTCCAACAAAGATCAAAGATTTGAAAGAGAAATTGATTTTTGTAGATAAAATCTTGCCAAATAGTTCACTTGTGTAGACTGTTCTTAATAGTCTTATGCATTCTTATCAACGTTTTGTTTTTATTCTTATTTTATAATGAAAGGAAATCAAACACCTAATCCGTAAGGACTTAATCTCTATTTTGTTGCGTCAATATCAATCTAGGCAGAACATGTCACTCTTAGGTAATTAAAAGGGCAAAGGTAAATTTTTCGCATCTAATTGTAAGGAGAAATTTGCTAGTGTTGCATATTCAAAAACAGAAGATAACGATTACAAGAAAACAAAAAGTGGAAAAACTTTTACAAGTACTATAAGGCAAATGATCATTTCATTAAAAGTTGTCCTAAATTGGTTGCAAAAGAGACAAAGAAAAAAGAGGCTAGAATAGTTTTTGCAAAGGCCTTTACTCCTAAAATTTGACTCTTCTAGTCTTGTTCAAAATGAAGAATGGGCATTTACCACTCATTGCAATTATAATTCATCTTCTCATGAACAATGTTTATTAGCAATGTCCTAAGATGATTGGTATTTTGACAATGGTGTGACCAAACATACTACCTCACATTGTAGTTTCTTCACTTCACTTGAGCCTACTCCTATAAGGAATACTATCATATATGCTAAAAACTTTGTACTAAATTCTAATACTACAAGCCAATAAACTACTCAAACAAACTATCTAGCAAGACCACCATGGCAAGAGAGTGCACATCTCCTGTGCATGTCCTTGGGTTTGACCAATTGTCCACGCAAGTATCCCTCATGTGGACACTTTCCCAAGAGTGATCGCATGCCTTCTAATTTCCCAAGGTCTATCACATGCCTTATAATTTCCCAAGTTCTATCACATGCCTTCTAAATCAAATGAGGATTCTTCTCTCACATACATGTTGAAAATTATGGAACATGTGCAAGCTCCAATTGTGAGGCTTGACACATTCTCATCTCTCATTTATTACCTCTTCATGATTTATGTATTTCTTGTAAGCCCAAAATGAAGGTATACCCTAAAAATATAAAGGGAACACTCATAGCCTTAGAGTAGAGTGTTGAATTAAAAAGAGCATTTGTATTTATGGCTTGGATAAAAGCCAAAATATATTTAGAGACATGGAATACTCCAAAAAGTCGTGACCTTATCCATATGAAGTGATATGAAGCATCAAAAGCCACCCAAGGAAATGGAAAGGCAAAGGACATGAAGTGAAAGGTCAAGAGGTGGCTGATGTAAAGGGTAAGAAAAATCCACATTGTTTGTGGTGGTAAGTTCCAAGCATAAATCATGTGAATGTATTGTCAAAGGATGAGGCTAGTAAGACCACCAAAAGAGAGTGGCAAGCCAAATGTAAAGGCAAGTAAGACCATTCCAAGAGGAGTGGCAAGCCTATGGCAAGTGAGACCATTCCAAGAGGAGTGGCAAGCCAATGTGAGGGAAAGTAAGACCACCTAAAAAAGTGGCAAGCCTATGGCAAGTAAGACCATTCAAAGAGGAATGGAAAGCCTATGTAAGGGAAAGTAAGACCATCCCAAGGGGCATGGCAACCCTTGTTAGGTGCAAGAGGCACCATTGATCACATTCACTTTTTTTTGTGCTTTTTTGTAGGTGTTGAAGAAAGCTTGGAAGATGTGGAAGCTAAAAATGCTTCACATGAAGGGGACTCATAAAAGAGTTCATATATGATCAGCCCATTGTTGCTTTTCCAGGCCTTAAATCAGCCATGAAGAATGGAGTAAAGATTATGGAGCAAGGGGGAGTTAGCTTGCAGGATTGGAAGATCCAAAGAAGTCCAAAGAAGAGGAAAGTACCCAAAAGAAGTAGGTACACTCAAAGAAAGAGTATGAGCAGCCATCAAGGTAAATCAAAGGACTAGAAGGAGCAACCAACATGGAAGGAGTTAGAAGGCAAGGAGCAGCCATGATGCAAAAGAAATGATGAAGACAAGTAGAAAAAGGAAGCATGACAACCATGATGACATAAAAAAGGAGATGCAAAGAGTGCACCCAATGACAAAGATGATCCAAAGACAGAGGAGGATCAAAGAGAAGCATGCAAAGAAGAGAGAGGCCATGAAGCCATGAAGTCATGAAGTTACAAAGAGAGGACAACAAAGAATAAGAGAGTGAAGCAACAATGATATGTACATCTAAGGTGATCTTGTTCATTTCATAAATGTTTGTATGAAGAATGTCTTATGCTAGGGAGCAAAGAAGACTCTTGCAAAGAGCCAAAGAAGCAAGTGAGAAGCTGAAGAAAAGCCAAAGAAGCTTGGAAGCAAAGAAGGAAGATCACCAACTACCAAATGAAGAGATACAAGGGCAAAAGAAGCAAAGACAAAGAGGAGAAGAATTCAAGAGTAGCATGAACTCCCAATTGTAGCTTGAGGGGGAGTGTTGAAAATTATGGAACATGTGCAAGCTCCAATTTGTGAGGCTTGACACATACTCACCTCTCATTTATTACCTCTTCATGATTTATGTATTTCTTGTAAGCCCAAAATGAGGGTATACCCTAAAAATATAAAGGGAACACTCATAACCTTAGAGTAGAGTGTTGAATTAAAAAGAGCATTTGTATTTATGGCTTGGATAAAAGCCAAATATATTTAGAGACATGGAATACTCCAAAAAGTCGTGACCTTATCCATATGAAGTGATATGAAGCATCAGAAGCCACCCAAGGAAATGGAAAGGCAAAGGACATGAAGTGAAAGGTCAAGAGGTGAGAGAAGATGCAAGGGTAGGTGAAAAGTCCCATGCCCATACCTCTATATAGAGAGACCATTTGAACATGAAACTTTGTGGAGATGACAGGGAGATGGTGTAGAAGCATATGCTGGTCATTTTCTCACCAATGGATATCAGAAGGTACCTCATTTGGATGCTACAAGGCACAAAGGTATTCCAACCGCATATCTTTTCTATACACAGCCACCTTGTGAAGGTGATATCTCTCTATGTACTTATCCAATTAATGCATATGATATCTTGTTGGAAAGCTTATCTTGTACACTATCTATATCTCAAATATCTCTTTCAGATGATCTCCAGTAGTGATAAGAACCATTTCTAGTTTTTTGCATAACCTGAGGTGATAGGTAGTCTAACTTTGTGCAGTGGGTTGCCTAGTCAAATGAACTCCGAATGGAGTGTTCTATAGCTTTTTAGAAATCTATAAGTGTCTACTACGTGTGGACCAATTTGCAGAACCATTGGATCTGTGAGGTGTGATGGAATCAGGTTTTAGTAAGCATGTGTCTTACAGGGAAGATTCTAGAAGAGGTTCTCTAACTTCCGCTGTGTGTATTGTTGGAGCAAAAAATCTACAAATCCACGGCACATCAAAACACATTTGCATATTACTCTAGACTCAACAATGGTTCATCTCATCAATTTTTTGCCCATATGGCTTTAGTGCCATGAAGTACACATATGACCCATCGCATATAAAAAATGAAGAAAAATAAATAAATCTCTTCGCACTAGACAATTTGCATAGTCATTCCTTAAATCAAGGACATCATATAGTTGCACGATGATAGACGGATATTACCCACAAATCAAGGAAATAAACTTATGTCTCTTTTTAGAAAGAAGCTCACTCGCGGTCAATTCTGCCGCTGGACATCACTGTATATAAACCATTATACTTCCATGAAAATTTGGGGCGATTCTGTTATACTGTATATGCTTATGTTGACCCCCTGCTGTCTATCTTCTCCTCTTTGTTCTATTTGACTGTTATGTTCTTACGTCAACCCCCTGCTGTGTATCTTCTCATCTCTGTGAAATTCGATCTCTGTCTACTATGTACGGCAACTCATCCTAGCCTATGGAGAGTATGCTTATACATTTTATTGTTGAGATTCACACATATCAGTGTTCGCGCATAAATTTATGATCATCATGTGATATACTCGGTTGTTAGAATGTGTAAAACTAGAAGCGCTAATTCATATCCAGCCTGTCGCATACCATCGTTTGTTATGATCATCATGTGATGTGTACAGTTGTCATAATGTGTATAAGTAGAAGTGCTATCTCACAGCAAGCACTGTCTCATGCCATCATATGATTAATGTTATGCTATGTTATGCCATACGACAGCGCTGATCATATGAAACAATGAGGTTTTAAGGATTCAATTCACTTGACAGTTGCGCATCTCTATACTCATGAGAGAATATTTATTATACAAGGTTTTATCTATGCTAACGTACACAACAACGTGGTATACATGATGTATGTATCTTCATTACTAGAAGATAGATCTATGATCATCTCCTAATGATTGATGGGATTTGAAACCATCCGCAAGTCTGTGTACTTTAGTGCCAAGCATGCATGTGTCATTTTCCCTTTTATCTGAGTATGAACTCTGATCTATGAAAACGTGATCATATGAGGTCACGAGAACCTGATCACTATGATCATGTCAACAGGAAGATGATACTGTCGATGCCGATCACTATGCTACTGAAAGCTGATCGCTGAAGTTTTGATGAAGTATCAACTACAAATGACATACAGGCGGGATATACTGTGTGCGAGCTACAGAGGATGAAGTATCGATTACAAATGACATACCTCCAGGATATACTCTGTGCGAGCTGCAGAGATGAATTCATTTGCTTATTCTCAGTTGACATTGAATTCATTTGCTTATTCTTAGTTGACAGAATGTGAATTCAAATATAATATGCAAGTTGTACATTGCTATTCTCCTTAAGGGAGTAATACGTTTTTCGGCTCCATCTATTCTGCAAATCACGTTAAGTTCATCAAGTTATGAAGTGTATTTACATTGAAGATGTTCACATGCTATTATGTATCATGAGTACAATTTACAAGCTTGCTCTTGCGCATGTTTCACATACATTTTATTGAAGGTCACTTGGATCCAAATCAAATGGGATCATGCCTTTTTAACCTGTGTGCAATTCTTGAAGCAAATTCATAGTGTAATTTCCTATACACGTTTCCGCATTAGAGTGTATTTTCACTCACTCACATGTATTGGAGTGGAATTTCTCCACAATACACCCCAAGGTGGCACTTAGAGAAGCTTCTCCCAAGATTAAGGTTTACACACCCTTAGGCTAAATCAAGCCTAAGGTTCACAACCATTCAATTGGGAGCTCATATGAATAAATTCCCCATGTGTTAAAACCAAGGTTCAAGCACATTCCAAGGGTAATTCAATGGCTGGCAAATAGACATTATATTCTAACTTTTATAAACAATATAATATTCATCCTTTTTAACACATGAATTATACAACATTATTCCCCCCCTTAAAGCATTTTGTCCTTGAAAATGAGTAGGAGTAGCATATGTGGAGTATTCCCTTGTGCACTGTGATCTATAATCTGAGCATTCTAATCTTGTTCAAAGTGAAGAATGACTCATCTTCTCATGAATAATGTATGTCTATAGTAAACTCGAGTGTTTGATATTTTGATAGTTTCCAACCAAACATATTACCTCCTAGTATAATTTCTTTAGTTCACTTGAGCCTACCCCTATAAGGAATATTGTCAGATGCATTAACAACTCTTATCTTGTAATGGGAGTTGGTAAGATCATTCTGACTACTGCTGATGGTGGTTCTTTCACATTGTCAAATGCTTTATATGTGCGACAAATCACTAAAATCTATTTTCAGTTTTAGGATTAGCCAAGATTGTCTTGGTTATCAAATTTGTTGATGATAGATATACATTTCATAATCTCTCGTGGTGATGTTACTATTGTTTTTGGAATTTGATTTCATGGTATGTATAAGCTCATTGACTATGCAAAATCTATGAATGATTCAACATGTGTAGTTCAAGATTCTCAGGTTGTCTCATATGCAATGTTTTGGCATGCACGCTTTGATCATTTGAATTTTGCTAGTTTGCTTCACCTGCACAAAACAAAAATGGTATCCTCTCTACCCAAACCTGAGGCACCTTGTAAAGATGTCTTTGAAGGCTTTATTTTGGGAAAAGTATAGCATTCCTCCTTCCCAAAAGATAGTTCAGTTCAAGCTACTCATAAATTTCAAGTTGTTCATAGTGATGTATGTGATCCTTGTTGGTGCATTTTACCCAAGCCTACATGCTTGATATATTTGATATCATCCTCATTTGTAAGTCACATGAGTAGTCATGTGAACACCTCTTGTAAAAGAGTTCATTTTTATCTCTTGTAATTGAAAAAAGAAAAAGGAAAAGGATGGCTTACCTCATGCATGATGTAAAAGCAATTTTGTGGCTCTAACTTCCCAAACTCACGACTTTTTGAGCTGCGGGAGTATCTCATAACTTTGGGGATCACTTTTAGGTGGAGCCATTCGAATTCGAATTCAAAACTCCCTCCAAGAATAGCTATAAAAGGAGCAACAAGGAAGAGGCAATTAGCAAGCCTTGTACGTGACCATTTCATGTCATTTTGTAGAGATTGAAGAGCTTACTCCATAGCTCTATCATTCTACTCCCATTGTGCAAAGTTTCATTTCCAATGTGGTTGTAATCATATGTGAATCTATACATTTATTATCATCTACTCCTCTGTTTTGTTCTCTGCTATACTCACTCAGAGCAGTACCTTCAGAAGGTCATATCTCACGTTTTACTGATCCGTTTTCAGTTATTTAACATGCTTTGGATAGCTCTTACTGTCTTGTTTCTGCATAGAAAGTTTCAAGGTCATTGGATTTATAGGTTTGGAGATATCCGCATTTTACTGCTCATGGGTCTATCTCTACAGAGCCCCGAGAATGGTGGGCATGTTCCAAAAATTGATGAAACTTGTTCTCAGTGCTCAGTCCATCATTTGAAGTGTTTTAACTTGGTTTGGGAAGCTTGCTAAATCTATTTGCTATGCCCAAAAGGAATTTTTCTAATTCCTACAAGGTTGAGAGCACTGTTCATTTTTTCCAGCAGGTGTATGTCCAAAAATAGCAAGCTTTGAGAGCTAGTCATTTCGCAACTAGTCTGTCTTGACTTAAACTTTCAGGATACATGTTCCGAAGTACTTGGCTGATATTTTGGTGGATATAGGAATCTTAAAGGGTCTACTAATCAACTCTGAAGTCTTAGTTGGTTGGTGTGAAGCTGTTTGTAGCAGCACCTACTCATCTTTGGATTGCATCCTCCATCTCTCTTCATAGTGGTATTAGAGCATAGTCAAGCAACATGGGAGATGGATTTCCATCAACAATTGACAAATTGGATCGAAACAACGACCCATCATGGTCTCTAAGGATGAAGGCTTACCTTCAAGGGAGGAATCTATATGGATTCATATCTGGAGATGAAGCAATGCCAACCATGAGGAACAAAGGGCAACCATCACATGAAGAAGTGGAAGGACTTTCGAATTGGTGTTCGATGGATGCACTTGCAAGGTCTTGTCGGAACAATCCAATCACAAATTGATGATTATATAGATCTTGAAGAAAGCTTATGGTCAGAATGAAGCAAAGGAAGACACTTGTGAAAGTGAAGAAGATTTCAGATTGATGTCTTGTACACATATGTACATATAAGTGAAGAATCTTGTAAACTGAGTATAGCTAAACCCTTAGGATGATAAGCAGCAATTTCATAGATACGGGATGAGTCTAAAGTCATGTATATATAAGTTAATGATGACAAGAAATGAGTGAGAGAGTCATTTGTAGATGAAAAATGTGTTAGAGATGTGTAGAGAGTTTTTTCCCAGAAAATAGCGACGGGTTTTTCTCTGAGTGCTCTCTGTCTGATCATGTGGATCAGAATTCCTTTTGTACACATCTAATTGAGAAGCTAATGAAGCTATGTCTAGAGTTTCAGAATCTAATTCCTCTCCTACTGTGAGAATGATCAATAGGAACATTCATATGTGGAATGTGAAAACTGAAGTCTGAGAGTAGCGCATTTTTCCGTCTCAGTGTTTTGCTTAGATCTGAGTGTATACTGTAAAGTTTTTTATGATGAGCACTTAAAATTTAAGTTAGGAGATAAGGAAGCTATGGCTAAAAGCATTTAGCAAAACGGGTTTCAGATTGGGAGAAATCAACTTAAGAAGTTGACTATGTCGAAGGCCCTACTTCTGAGAGACAGTTATGACATACTTTTGATCTTAATGATCAAATTAAACTTTTGATGATTAGTTTTGAGAACTAATGATTAGTATGATTGCGCAAAGGTATTGCGAATACTTGTGCATCATTTACTTGAAGAAATTTGGAGTTTTGTGCAGGTAAAGAAGTTAATTTCTGAAGCAGACTTTCTGGAGTAAACATTTCTTTACTCAGAGAAGAGTTGATGGAAGTTTTGGTAAAGAAGAACAATGTTTGTGTAAAGTTTGGTTTATAACTGACATAGAAGTGTTCTTAAGTCAGTATAGATCAAATCTTTGGAGATTAAGAGGTCTCCAACAGTGGTATCAGAGTTGAAGGTGTAATACAAGAGAGGAAAAGACAATTGAAGTTCCGATTGGTGCAGATATTGGAGTTCTTCCAAATCAAAGGAGGACAAGGACAAATTATTGAAGATAACCTGCAGAAGTTCAAAGCACGAGTTCGAAAAGAATCAAGAAGGACAAAGCTTATATCAAAGGTACACTTTATCCTCATAAACCATAGTAATTTCACATACAGAAAGTCAAAGATGGGAGAAAGCTTGCAGATTGATAAGCCAGATAGAGAGAACTATCCGGCTTGGTCCATGAGGATGGAGGCACACCTCATGAGTAAAGATTTGATGGCATTCATTACAGGAGAAGAAGAAAAGCCTGAATTTTCAGATCCTAGTATTCCAACTAGGGAGGAGCTTGCAATTTTGAAGACTTGGATGAGAAAGGATGCTCAAGCAAGGAGTATCATTTACATGGCTGTAAATGATTATCTTTTACCTCACATTAGAGGATTGGAGAGTGCAACAGACTTTTGGAATGCTTTGGAAGAGCATTTCCAAAATACAACCAAGTCAAGGAAGTCATCACTATGGGCTGAGTTCATAACCTTCAAGAAGAAGAGCTCACAATCAATTTCTGATTATGTGGCAAGGATGAAGGATATTGCAGATAGTTTGGGAGCAGTGGATGAAGACATTGAAGAGGAAAAGTTGGTAAGACAAATACTTACAGGTCTGAGAGGAGATGAGAAGTGGAAGCCTTTCATATTGTCCATAGAGTTGTCACTTGATCACTTTACTCCTGATCTTAATCAATTGCTAGGACACATGCTAACTTTTGAGCAGGACCTTAAAGGAGACAATGATAGAAGTGCAAGTCAAGCTATGTACTCCAAGGACAAGAAAAAGAATGGCAAAGGAAAGCAATCGACTGAGGATGAAGGGACTTCAAATCAAGCTAACTTCACAAAAGGAAAGATGAATTTCAGAGGTAAAGGAAGAGGAGGTAAGAACAAAGATAATGCTAAAGCTTGTTGGATTTGTGGCAGAACAAATCATTTGGCAAATGATTGTTGGTATAACAATCAAAATGGTGGAAGCAATAATCAGAATTTTAATCAAAGAGGTAGAGGAGGTAGAAACCAAAGAGGCAATTTCAGAGGAAGAGGTTGTAGGACATCATATGGTAGAGGAGGTGGAAGAAACTTCCAATCTCAGTCCTACAACAACAATTATTATAATTATGCATCAGATCAGAAGGATGATATGACTCTTATCTTGAATGCAACTCATGAATCAATGGGAGAAGATCAAAGAGTGTTTTATATTGACTCAGGGTGTAGCAACCATCTGAGTGGGAATCTATCCTTGATGACTGATATGGAAGCAAGGGTGAATGGACATACAGTTCAAACAGGAGATAATACCAAACATAAAGTGGAGAGCATTGGATCATTAAAGACAAAGAGTGGAAGTACACTTCTGAGCAAGGTACTTTATGTTCCTACTATTCCTAAAAATTTGATAAGTGTAGGGCAAATTGTGGAGAAAGGATATGAGGTAAGATTCACAAATGATGGTGTTTATGTGCAAGATCCAAATCAGGGATATAGAAATATAATTGCAGGAAAAAAGGAAGGAAGATTATTCACTCTCAAAGTCCAAGGTAATGTGGGACATGCATTATTTACCTATGGAAATCAAAAGGTATCTGAATTAGACCTATGGCATAAAAGGCTAGGTCATTTCAATGAGAGAGCTATAAAGGAAATGTCAAAGAATCAGGTGGTGCTTGGATTGTCAAATGTTGAAGGGCAACATATGGTGTACAAGTGTGAAGCTTGTCAATTAGGTAAAGCACATAAAGGTTCTTACAACAAATCAGGGTACAAGCATTCAAATATGCTTGAATTGGTTCATACAGATGTATGGGGTCCCTCAAGGGACTATAGCATAAATGGATCCAGATATTATGTGTTGTTTGTTGATGATGCAACCAGGTGGATTACTTTATATGTAATCAAGGATAAATCAGAAGTTTTCAAGACATTCAAACATTTTCATGCTTATGCAGAAAGGATCACAGGGCAAAAGCTCAAGAGGTTAAGATCAGATGGAGGGGGAGAGTATTTCTCTAAAGAGTTTGATGATTATTTGTGGAATGCAGGTATCAAAAGAGAAGTAACTTGCAGGTACTCCCCTCAACAGAATGGAGTAGCAGAAAGGAGAAATAGAACTCTTGTAGAATTTGCAAGAGCCATGATGAAGGAAAAGAATTGTCCAAATTACTTATGGGTAGAAGCCATTAACACTGCAACATATCTTGTGAATAGGTTACCTTGTAAAGCTTTGGATGGAGGAACCCCTTATGAAGCATGGTGGGGTAAGAAACCTACTCTTGATCATTGTAAAGTATTTGGATGTATTGCATATGCTTATGTTCCTTCACAATTAAGACATAAGCTAGAACCAAAAGCAGAGAAGTATGTGTTTATTGGATATGATGATAGACAGATGGGTTACAGGTTGTGGAGTCCATCCACAAAGCAATTTCTTGTTACCAAAGATGTGACATTTGATGAACAAAATACATGGTATACAGGATCAACAAATGATTTTGCAGGTGTTGAAGAGATACAAAGAAAAGGAAAGGCAAAAGTAAAAGTGTATGAAGAAAGTATTGATGATGTTGATTCTAGAAGTAGATTGCAGGATTATGTAGAAGAAGGGCCAAGATTTGATCCAGAATCAAATGAGGCTGAAACTTCGAGAAGTGCAGAAATCAGAAGGTCTACAAGGGAAAGGAAAGAACCTATAAGGTATAGTTATGATACATCTTTCCTAACAACAAAAGATTATGCTTACACTGTAAAGACAGAAGAAGATCCAATCACTTATGAAGAAGCCAAAGGTAAACAGAATTGGGAGAATGCAATGCAGGAAGAGTATGATGCTCTACTTGAAAATGAAACTTGGGAATTAGTACCAAGACCAAAGAATCAGAAAGTCATTGGATGTAAGTGGGTATATAAAACAAAGAGGTTTGCAGATGGTAAGGTGTCTAGATACAAGGCTAGACTTGTGGTCAAAGGTTATGCCCAAACTTATGGGGTAGATTATGATGAAACCTTTAGTCCTGTTGCTAAAATGTCTACAATTAGAACATTGATTGCTATTGCTGCTTGTAAGGGATGGAAATTATCACAATTGGATGTGAAAAATGCATTTTTAAATGGATAAATTGCAGATGAAGTATACATGGAGCAACCAGAAGGTTTTATGAATTCAATTGGATCAGATTATGTGTGTAAGCTCAAGAGAGCTTTATATGGGTTGAAGCAGGCCCCAAGAGCTTGGAATTACAGATTGGTCAAGTTCTTGAATGAATGTGGATTTCAAGCATCAAAGGCAGATAGTAGTTTGCTAGTGAAGGCAAGTGAAAATGGATACATTTACATGTGCATTTATGTTGATGATATTATTGTTACAGGAACAGATGCTCAAGGAATCAATGAACTCAAAAGGCAAATAGAGAAGGAGTTTAAGATAAGTGATTTGGGAAACTTATCTTATTTTCTAGGAATGCAGATTGTGTATACTCAACATGGAGTATATGTTTCACAAGAGAGATACTTGAAGAATCTTCTAGTCAAGTTTAACATGGAAGATTGCAAGACTTCAACTACACCATTGGAGGTAAATCCTAAATTAAGCAGGTATGGAGGTGAAGAAATATCAGAGTTTGGTAGGTAGTTTAATCTATGCTACCTTGACAAGACCAGATTTATCATATGCAGTAGGTGTGTTGTCACAATTTATGCATTGTCCAAAGAAGACTCATTGGATTGCAGCCCAAAGGGTACTCAGATATATCAAAGGAACCCTAAGTGAAGGTTTGTACTATGGTTTCACTTCTGACACAAGAATCAAAGTGTTTAGTGATGCAAATTGGGCAGGTGACTCAGATGATAGAAGGTCTACTCATGGGTATCTCTGTTATGTTGGAGATAAGCTAGTTTCTTGGTGTTCAAAGAAGCAACATACAGTTGCTTTATCATCCACAGAAGCTGAGTATAAAGGAATGGTAGAAGCTGCAAAAGAAGTGATATGGTTGAAGACCTTGATGAAAAGTTTTGAGACTGATCATAGTACTCCAATTATTTTTGGAGACAATATGAGTTCTTTGTATTTGGCAGCTAATCCTGTTTTTCATGCCAGGACTAAGCATATAGAGATTTAGTATCATTTCTTGAGGGAAAAGGTACTTGATAAAGAGATTGAAGTGATGTATACTCCAACGAAAGAACAAGTGGCAGATATGATGACAAAGAGCTTGGATGGACCTAAGCTACAAAGATTCAAGGAGATGGCAGGAGTGAAGAAGAATGGAATAATCACAATTAGTGATTGAGGGGGAGCTGTTGGAACAAGCCAATCACAAATTGATGATTATACAGATCTTGAAGAAAGCTTATGGTCAGAATGAAGCAAAGGAAGACACTTGTGAAAGTGAAGAAGATTTCAGATTGATGTCTTGTACACATATGTACATATAAGTGAAGAATCTTGTAAACTGAGTATAGCTAAACCCTTAAGATGATAAGCAGCAATTTCATAGATACGGGATGAGTCTAAAGTCATGTATATATAAGTTAATGATGACAAGAAATGAGTGAGAGAGTCATTTGTAGATGAAAAATGTGTTAGAGATGTGTAGAGAGTTTTTTCCCAGAAAATAGCGACGGGTTTTTCTCTGAGTGCTCTCTGTCTGATCATGTGGATCAGAATTCCTTTTGTACACATCTAATTGAGAAGCTAATGAAGCTATGTCTAGAGTTTCAGAATCTAATTCCTCTCCTACTGTGAGAATGATCAATAGGAACATTCATATGTGGAATGTGAAAACTGAAGTCTGAGAGTAGCGCATTTTTCCGTCTCAGTGTTTTGCTTAGATCTGAGTGTATACTGTAAAGTTCTTTATGAGTGAGCACTTAAAATTTAAGTTAGGAGATAAGGAAGCTATGGCTAAAAGCATTTAGCAAAACGGGTTTCAGATTGGGAGAAATCAACTTAAGAAGTTGACTATGTCGAAGGCGCTACTTCTGAGAGACAGTTATGACATACTTTTGATCTTAATGATCAAATTAAACTTTTGATGATTAGTTTTGAGAACTAATGATTAGTATGATTGCGCAAAGGTATTGCAAATACTTGTGCATCATTTACTTGAAGAAATTTGGAGTTTTGTGCAGGTAAAGAAGTTAATTTCTGAAGCAGACTTTCTGGAGTAAACATTTCTTTACTCAGAGAAGAGTTGATGGAAGTTTTGGTAAAGAAGAACAATGTTTGTGTAAAGTTTGGTTTATAACTGACATAGAAGTGTTCTTAAGTCAGTATAGATCAAATCTTTGGAGATTAAGAGGTCTCCAACATGTCTTATATTCTAAACTCAATCTTTGATTTTCTTTTACCTCATGTCAAGGGATGCAAGACATCAAGAGAGACCTGGAATGCACTTGCCTCTTTCTTCTCTTCCAACACTCGAGCAAGGAAGAACCAATTGTGGATGGAGTTCACAACAATGAAGAAAAGCCCGAAGCAAAATGTGACTGATTATGTCACAAAGATGAAGGAGATTTCCGACCAACTTGGAAGCATTGGAGAGGTAATTGAATAGGAGCAAATCATAAGACAAATCATGAATGGAACCAAAGCACACGACAAGTGGGAGTCATTCACAACAGCCATGGATTTATACATTCACAACAGCCATGGATTTATACATGGATATGCATGTACCCGACCTCAACACACTCATGGGCCAACTCTTCACTCATGAAGCAAAGATTAGCAAAGGTGGTGAGTCCTCAAGAGGTAATCAAACTTCTGCCTTATATTCTGATAAAGCTAAGGTCAAGGACAAGTCAAAGAATAGGAAGAATGAAGATGAAGGAAGCTCTTTCCAAGCAAATTTTGCAGGTAGAGGAAGAGCTCGAGGAAGAGACAGAGGTGGAAAGCAAGGCAGGGGGAGATTCCAATCATCTCAACCTTGCAACACATGTGGCTTATCTAACCATACTATTGAAGAATGTTTCAGGAACCTGAGGAAATCAAGAGGAAGAGGATTCAATAGAGGTGGCTATGGATCAAATAGAGGCAGATACAATGGAGGCTACAACAACAACAACTACTACAACAACAACAACAACAACTATCAAAGTGGCCATAGAGGAAGAAGAGATTACAATAACTATGCAGAGGACCAAAGTCAAGCAGATTCATTATTGATTATGAATCTATCAGCGAAGAAGGGTAAGGATGATGATCACATGTTTTACATTGATTCGGCATGCTCGAACCATGTAGCAGGAAATGTGGCTTTACTTTCTGATTTGGAAGATCCTCATAACAAGCATGAAGTGCAGACAGGAGATGACACAAAGCACTCAGTGGAGAAGATAGGTAATGTGAAGACATCATATGGGAATATGAACCTCTTAAGCAAAGTCTTGTATGTCACTACAATTACCAAAAATTTAATAAGTGTTGGACAGATTGTTGAAAAAGGATTGTAGGTTAGATTCAATCGATTTGGAGCATATGTTGAAGACCCAAGGCAAGGCTTTTGAAGGATTGCCAAAGGAGAAAAGACAGGAAGGCTTTTCACTTTTGAAGTGGAAGATACAAAGAACATAGCTTTGTTTAGCTATGGATCTCAAACTCTAACAGAGTTGGAGATATGGCACAAAAGGCTTGCTCACATTGGTGAGAGGACACTCAAACAGATTTGTAGGGACCAAAGTGTACTTGGTTTGCATAATATCACAAGGCAACACATGATTTATAAGTGTGAAGCTTGTCAACTTGGCAAGGCTCATAGACAACCTTTCAATAAGAAAGGATATATGTATCAAAATCCTTTAGATCTAGTGCACACGAATGTGTGGGGTCCGAGTAAGGAGCCATCTATATCAGGCTCAAGATATTATGTGTCTTTCATAGATGATTGTAGCAGGTGGACCATTCTATTTTTCATGAAGCTCAAGGATGAAGTGTTTAATTGCTTTAAGAAGTATATTGCTCTTGTTGAAAACCAAATAGGTAGGTCTTTGAAAAGACTCAGATCAGATGGTGGAGGAGAATACTTCTCTTCTGAATTTGATGCCTTCTTGCATGAAAGAGGCATTAAAAGGGAAGTTACTACAAGGTATACACCCGAACTCAATGGTGTAGTAGAGAGGAGGAACAAATCTATTGTCGAAGCTGCAAGGTCCATGCTCAACGAAAAGGGATTGCCAAACTACCTATGGGCAGAGGCTGTGTCTACAGCCACATATCTCATAAATAGACTTCCATCTAAGTCACTAGATGGAACCACTCCATATGAAGTATGGAATGGAAGAAGACCTAGTCTAGAGCATTGTAAAATCTTTGGATGCTTAGCCTATGCTCACATTCCTTCTCAAGTAAGAGGGAAATAGGATCCCAAGGTAGAGAAGTGCATATTTATTGGTTATGACCAAAACCAAAAAGGATATAGATTGTACAATCCAACCAATAAAGGATTTTCTGTGAGTAGAGATGTAATTTTTGATGAAAACAAATCATGGTTTGATGATGACAGGAAAGTGAAGCTGCCATATGACTTGGATGAAGATTTTCCATCACTTCAACCAAAGGAGCCAAAGCAGATTGAAGAAAGCGATTCAAAGATTGACCTAGAAGACTTGGAAAGACTAAAGCTATGGAAGAACAAAGGTAAAGCAAAGATGCAGGATGCTACATATGGACCCGAGAGCTCACATCAACCACTTAGAAGGTCTTCAAGGGAGAAGAAGAAACTAGAGAGGTTTGGTTATGATACTTCTTTGGTCACCAAGCACTCAATCTACATTGCAAAGGATTCAGCCAATGAAGAACCTACCACATTCGAAGAAGCACAAAGCAAGAAAGCTTGGAGAGATGCAATGGATGAAGAAATGGAAGCCTTAAAGGAGAATGACACTTGGGAGCTTGTACCTAACAAGCCATCTATGAAGGTAATTGGATCTCGATGGATATACAAAATCAAGAGGAATCCAGATGGAAGTATAAATAGACACAAAGCAAGGTTAGTTGCTAAAGGGTTTGCTCAAACCCATGGTATTGATTATGAGGAGACTTTCTCTCCTGTTGCAAAAATGCCTACAATTAGGGTTCTCATTAGTCTTGCTGCATCTAGAAATTGGAATCTCTGTCAACTTGATGTAAAGAATGCTTTCTTGAATGGATGGATTTCTGAGGAAGTGTATATGGCACAACCTCCTGGATATGAGGATGCACATCATCCTAACTATGTATGCAAACTAAAGAAAGCTTTGTATGGATTGAAGCAAGCTCCAAGAGCTTGGAATTTCATATTGGTGACTTATTTGCAGGACCAAGGATTCAAAGCTAGCAAGGCGGATACCTCTTTGTTCATAAAGAGGAATGGATCTGAAGTGATCTATTTATGTGTGTATGTTGATGATATTATTATCACAGGCAATGATCTTGAAGGAATCAAACAGGTAAAGAGTCAAATGAAGGAGGAGTTCAAAATAAGTGACCTCGGACCACTCACTTATTTTCTTGGATTGGAGTTGATCTACACAGATTCAGGTATATACATCACACAAAGGAAGTATGTGCATGACATGCTCGTCAAGTTCAAGATGGAAAATACCAAGTGTGCAAATACACCTATGGAGCAAAATCATAAGCTTAGTGCTTATGAAGGAGAGCCAATTGAAGACATCACAAGCTATCAAAGCTTGGTTGGAAGTTTGAACTATGCAACACTCACAAGGGTGGATATATGCTATAGTGTTAGCATATTGAGTCAATTTATGCATAAGCCGAGAAGACCACATATGGAAGCGGCCAAGAGAGTCCTCAAGTACCTAAAGGGGACCATGAATGAAGGTTTGTTCTATTCATATACTTCAGATATTGAGCTAAAGGTCTACTCAGATGCAGATTGGGCCGGATCTAAAGATGATAGAAGAAGCACATCAGGGTATATATCATTTGCAGGTTCAAAAATCATTTCTTGGTCATCGAAGAAGCAACCAACCGTGGCATTATCTTCTACTGAAGCCGAATATAGAGGTTTGGCTAATGCAACTCAAGAAATCATGTGGTTAAAGTCTTTGTACACAGATCTTGGACTTCATTCTTCAACACCTCACATTTTTGGTGACAACACAAGCTCACTACATCTAGCAGCTAATCCGGTATACCATGCTGGAACCAAGCATATTGAAGTCCACTACTATTACGTAAGGGAGAAGCTAATGAGCAAGGATATTCAACTATCCTATGTCTCTACAGATATGCAATGTGCCGACATATTGACTAAAGCTCTTGATGGTACAAAATTAAGTAGATTCAAGTTGATGATTAGCTTGCACGAAATCAAGGACAATTGAAGACTTATTTGGAGGCCAAGCATGTTAGGCTTGAGGGGGAGCTGTTGGTGCATTTTACCCAAGCCTACATGCTTGATATATTTGATATCATCCTCATTTGTAAGTCACATGAGTAGTCATGTGAACACCTCTTGCAAAAGAGTTCATTTTTATCTCTTGTAATTGAAAAAAGAAAAAGGAAAAGGATGGCTTACCTCATGCATGATGTAAAAGAAATTTCATGGCTCTAACTACCAAAACCCACGACTTTTTGAGCTGAGGGAATATCTCCTAACTTTGGGGATCACTTTTAGGTGGAGCCATTCGAATTTGAATTCAAAACTCCCTCCAAGAATAGCTATAAAAGGAGCAAGAAGGAAGAGGCGATTAGCAAGCCTTGTACGTGACCACTTCATGTCATTTTGTAGAGATTGAAGAGCTTACTCCATAGCTCTATCATTCTACTCCCATTGTGCAAAGATTCATTGCCAATGTGGTTGTAATCATATGTGAATCTATACATTTATTATCATCTACTCCTCTGTTTTGTTCTCTGCTATACTCACTCAGAGTAGTACCTTCAGAAGGTCATATCTCAAGTTTTACTGATCCATTGTCAGTGATGTAATGGGCGTTGGACAGCTCTTACTGTCTAGTTTTTGCATATAAAGTTTCAAGGTCATTGGATTTATAGTTTTGGAGATATCTGCATTTTACTGCTCACTGGTCTATCTCTGCAGAGCCCCGAGAATGGTGGGCATGTTCCAGAAATTGATGAAACTTGTTCTCAGTGCTCAGTCCATCATTTGAAGTCTATTTGCTATTCCCAAAAGTAATTTTTCTAATTCTTACAAGGTTGAGAGCACTGTTCATTTTTTCCAGCAGGTGTATGTCCAAAAATAGCAAGTTTTGAGAGCTAGTCATTTCGCAACTAGTCTGTCTTGACTTAAACTTTTGGGATACATGTTCCAAAGTACTTGGCTGATATTTTGGTGGATTTAGGAAGCTTAAAGGGTCTACTAATCAACTCTGAAGTCTCAGTTGGCTGGTGTGAAGCTGGTTGTAGCAGCACCTACTCATCTTTGGATTGCATCCTCCATTCTCTTCTGAGTCCTATGCAGACAAATTAATTTTGGAACTACCTTTACTTCATGACTTTTATTGATGACTTCTCCAGGCATGCATGGGTGTATCCATTCAAAGAAAAACTCAAAGTTTCTATGTGCTTTAAATAAATAGTTCCTAATTATGGCTAAAAATCTGTTAGCATGTCAATTGGGAACCTTTCCTTATGATAAAGGGGGGAATACATGTCTTCTTATTTTAATGCATTTCTAGTTGAGCATGGGATAAAACATCAATGTAAAGCATCATATACATCTCAAAAAAATGGAGTTTTTGAAATAAAGAACAGGTCTCTCATGGAAATGGTGAGCTATATGATCAAAAGGAAGGCTTCAACACATAGCTTCTAACTTGAGGTTGTTATGTGAGCTTAATAGGTGTCCCACCAACGCATTGCAATCAATCAATCCATATAAGGCCTAACATTCTTACAAGCCATCTGTTGCTCATCTACATGTATTTTCTTGTCAGCCATATGCATTAGTGCCTCAAAAAGTTGGATGATAAAGTAGTGAAATGCATTTTTCTTGGTTACAATTTTGAAATCAGAGACTATCATTTGTATCATCCATAGACAAAATGCATTTTGGTTATCCATGATGTTGTTTGTGTGAAAGATGCAATTCAGCCATTACTTTCATGTACCAAGGATACTTCAATTAGCTCTAAAGATATGTATGACACTTTGCTTTCTCTTTTTACATGTGGAAATTCAAGTGTTGGTCCAAATGAGAGGCTTGTATATATGTCAATAACTCTAATTGGTTATTTATCTTCTATATAGTCACTTAATAATACACTATGTGGTTTGCTTCAAGCTTCTTTTTTGTATCCTTGTGTTGGTAAAAATTTTGCATCAAAATCCTTTAATCTTTATCACAATATTTTACCTTTCCTAGATATTTGGATGCAAAATCAACATCGTGTTATTATGAATATCCCTAGCTTGATACTTAAAGATGATATAATTCATGACTTTTACAATTCATTCCTTTACTAGGACCCAACTTTAAATAGTAAATAGTACTCCATTAACTACATGCGTCCCTTCAATGTAAATTATACAATGTGAGGTTCTACCTTCAGTACATCCAATGCTCATGTACAGTTCAAAGATATGGTCCCTAAATAACTTTGAAACAATAAAAGGAAAAAAATTTAAGAGGGACATGTAGCAAGCTCCATGCGTATCATATATGGGTAGATTTTGGATGTTGAAAATAGGAAACCATAATTTTTGAAATAGTATGCCTACTTTGTATTCCACTTGCACTCATGTAATCCATATATGGCCATGGAAATGAGTATCAACATAAACTAATATAGTGCATTTAAATGAATATGCACTAAGTAAAGCCAAAAATTTAGGAACCCCTACTGCATCAATATACTACATACACCCAAAAATTAAATGAAATTCCACGATAGAAAAGTATAGATATAAATGCTAAAATCTCAAAAACATCTATGTAGCTCTTTCACCAAACCATTTCTACTTCAGTCAATACTTTGATAGTAACCACATATACAACACAACTTAACAATATAACTATCTTGTATTGATTTTCAACTACTTTAAATATTATGAATCCATTAAAAGTAGTAAACAACATTGTAGCACATTGTGAAGTGGAAAACAATGAGATGAGTAAGATGTAAAACTCAAAGAAAATAATGAAACAAGAGACTTTTTTTAGTTTGATAATACCTTGCAAGACAAAACCAAAAGAACTAAGCATGAGGATGGCTTTCCAAGATTTTAATTTTTATAGAGTTATCTTGCCAATAAATAAATACAGAGCAACGTGAGTCAAATTATGTATAGTTTTAATCATACTAAGCAACTTAAAAGAGAGTTCTAATTTTTATTACAAAAAAGAATCGAGTCAATTGTTGCTTATTTGAAACTAGTAAAGTGATTTGTGAGAGAATCGTTTTGCTTAAGGATCTTGGCTTGTATTTGTAATTGAAGTGATATTGAACCATCTAAACAATACCTATCCAAAAAACAATAATATTAAGTATAGCCTTAAGTCCCATTCTTTAAAACCATTCAATCATCCAGATCAAGTAGTGTTCCATAAATTGAGATTGATGTATATTGAATACAACCCATATCCATTTTTAATCATCAACAAGTTGAAACATGAAACCATTATTGACAAGTTGATTTTTTAGCATATCCTTGTTTGGAAACAAATCATAATATGATTATTAAACATGTACTATTTATCCATAGAGTAGAGTGCCATCCTGGTCTTCTAGAGATGTAAAGAAATATGCATGATGGCAACTAACCAATGTGAAGTGAGAGACCATGAAGTAGTAATTGGCTGAGGTCTCGAGACGTTGGTTTTTGAAATCAAATCATGGTTATGAATTTAGGATCATTCATGTTTCTTATTAGTACAACGCATAAGAAACTCGCTAGATTGCAAAGAATTGCATAGTTGCAACATAACCAAGTCTATTGAAACTAGATTCAATTGAATTGATCATAATTGCAAAAACTTTCACCAAGGGAATCTATGCACATTGTGCTCTATAGAGTTGGGTACAAAAAGCTAAGATTTTGGATAGTGTTGTTCCACCTTTATAGAGTATGGAGATCACTTTCATGGTACAAACTACCTCCATTCCTTAAGTGATTCAATGCATTGAGATATCTTGTCAGATAGCATAAAGTCAAGAGTTAGATATAGTTATGACTATGTATGTATGTATGTATGTATGTATGTATGTATGTATGTATGTATGTATGTATGTATGTATGTATGTATGTATGTATGTATGTATGTATGTATGTATGTATGTATGTGTGTGTGTATGTATGCATGTATGTATGTATCTATGTATGTATGTATGTTTGTATGCATGTATGTATGTATGTATGTACGTATGTACGTATGTACGTATGTACGTATGTACGTATGTACGTATGTACGTATGTACGTATGTACGTATGTATGTATGTATGTATGTATGTATGTATGTATGTATGTATGTATGTATGTATGTATGTACGTACGTATGTATGTATGTATGTATGTATGTACGTACGTATGTATGTATGTATGTATGTATGTATGTACGTATGTATGTATGTATGTATGTATGTATGTATGTATGTATGTATGTTTACATGAGAAACATCTAGAATAATCTGGTATGGACTATTCACTTGTATGATGAAAGATACAAGTCATTGTATTGATAAAATCATAATACTATAGTATCTTGAACACTACAATCCAATTCCTTATAGTTTGGCATTTTGCTATACATATATTAAATCCTCCTTTGAAAGGTGTCACAAGCTCCAAGTCTTTTCAAGATGAAGAGAAGGCATTAACATATCTACTACCAACCAACCCAAACAATAAAGTTAGTAAGAATGAACTTATTGAGAGGAATGAAAGGCATAACTAACATGCTCAATTGTTATCTCAACCACACATCGATACGTCTATAAGCTCGATAAATAGACATGTCAAATTGAAATATGTTGCAATTGCATAACCATGTTATCGTAATTTACTTGAAATTAGGGAAACCAAATATTTCTAGAATAACAAGTACGAACAAAAGGGTAATTTTTGGGATTTCAATCCGACAATGTGGGTATTATGATTTTCTTCACATATATATATATATATATATATATATATATATATATATATATATATATATAATTTCAGCAAAATCATAGGCTTATAGGGTTTTCATTTGAAAACATAAATGAGGGTTTTGATTTGAAAAACATAAACGACCTAAAATTAGATTGGGTAAGGTGTTTCCTAAGTGCCATAAAGAATCGTTGTGATAAGGATGGATAATTTTTAAAGTCAATCTAGAACTTTTTGGGATTCTTAGTATTTATTCACTAACATCCTAGTTATAAGCAACCTTCTATGCTTAATGTTTATCAATTTTTTGCATGAATATGTTATGCTAAGGGTTTTGTCAAAAGGAAACCTAATGAAAACTCTAACTATTTATATATGGGTAGCTATATATGTTGGAGTTAGACATCTACGGAAGCACGTGAACAGCACAAGGAAGAAGAGGGCTTGGAGCACAACACAATACTAAATGTAGTACCACTAGATTGTACAAAGATAAGTAACCCGTTAGGGCTATATGCATATATACAAGCCAGAAGAAAAAAACCCTCCTAAAAAGGGAAAAAAGTGCCCCAATAGTCCTAGTGTGTTCACACACATCACTACCTAAATATATCGACAAATCCCCCCTGGGAGTGATGCGGTGAACAAGGAGATGGCACTCATGTATAAGGAAGTGAAAAGCAATGTGGAATCAGTTGCAAAAACTGATAATAGATTTTTCTTGTTCCCTGGCACTAATAAAGCATCTGAAAAAGTGAAAGAACTATCATCAACAGTAGTCAAAATGATCTTACCAACTCCCATGAAAGGATAAGAAGAGTTGTTGGCACATGTGACAGTATTCCCTGTAGGGGCAGGCTCGAGTGACATGAAGAAATTGCACCACGAGGTAATATGTTTGGTTGCCCAACTATCAAAGTAACAAACATCTGAGACTACTACAGACATACATTGTTCAGGAGAAGATGGGTCAAAACTGCAAACAATAGTAAACACCCATTCTTCATTCTACATTTCTAGCCCAAAAACTTGTAAATAGAGAAAGGCTCATTGTGGAACCCTTCCTACATGTACATTTTAAAAAATACCACTATAAGAAGTATACAATCATGTTGTCATATTCCTTCTTAGCATAGTCATAAAGGTTTTCATATTATTCCATGATTCTAAAGAATGCAAATTGGCTTTATTGGGAGAATTAAAATTCTATGAAAACAATTGAGTAGAACACGATAGATTTCTTGTATAGACAATCCACCTAGATCTCTTCTCCAAAAGAATAACACATCAATCAGCTCATATCGTATACTCGAGCATATAAATTGCTTCAAGAAGTCACAAGAAAATAGTAATGTCACAATAACAAACATTTATCTCCCATGAATCTTAGCATATAGTAGAAAAAACATCATCTAAGTATGTTGGATAATCATAGGAATACCATCTTAACACTATTATGTTTCAAAAATTCCCAAATTTATCAAGATGTTTAACACTCAAACCAAGCATATTTGTATTTCAAAATGACAATTCATGTTCCTCGAAAGAGGACATAGACATGCAGATGTAGGGGAGTAAAGAAAGACATTCCAGGTAGAAACCCTATGTTTAAAGGAAACAATCATATACCCACCACACCGCAGTAGAGCAAAGAAGCCATATATCTACCAAAGGCATGGCACAAAACCCACAAACGACAAAACTCAATAGTAATTGAAAGTGTGATTATCATAGCGTAGACTTGCGTCCAACTAAAAATGACAATTGCTGCAAGCTATTTTCATAGATAGGTCAAATATGCTATCATCTATAATGTGCCCATAGAACATCTTTTGATGGTTGTAATAAGAAAAACTATGGGTTAGTATAGTAACAATATAGGAGTTAACCTTTAGTACTTGTAGATATTTGATTATATGCAATCAAATTTAAAACCCAAAACAACCATTTGAGTTGAATCATTATTGTCCATGACCTAAATTTATTAAGAACACTTTTTAAAATTTTATTCCAAAAAGATGACATTACACAAAAGCTATATATAAACAAGCCATAAGTCAATCCAAATAGCTTTAGACTCATCTAGTACCAAAGCAATATCGTTTACAAAAATTCACTACCTAGTTTTTCCAAACAATATCTTGAATTACCAATCATTCCTAGCCACACATCAAAGTAGAAACATCAAATATTCTTGAATGTATTGTAGGATATATGTGTGGGCACATAAATAGACCAATTTGGCTAGATGATTCAAGGGATTAATTCACACATCAAGGAATTAATTAAAATGTGTCAATGCAAGCACATGTCTACACAATTAACCGCTAATAAGTAAATTGAGAAAGTTCATACATGCATATATGTTTGTCTCCATAACCATTTTTCAACAAAGGGGAGGGTAAGGAGTTTATATGCATAGGAAGGTACAAACAATTAAAACTAGATTGGTATGTATGCAAAACATGCATGTATGTGTAGTACGTATGTATGTACGTATATGTAAATATATGAAGGCCAAATATACATTTACCTATGTATAGATCTATGAACTCGTGTATACATAATAAAAACCCCTCCAAGTTGGGTATTGTAAAGCTTTCCAATAACGAGCAAAGAAAAGAGAAGAAGAAGGAAAAGTGCCCATGGCACCGGATCAAACAGCATGCACTCTACTCTTAGTTCTTTGAGTGAGAAAACATCCAATGTTTTCAAGAAAAGTTGGATCGATCTATATTATCATCTTCACATTCTCCTTAATTTTGATTGCACTAACTCGAGCATATGTTCTCCTCGTTTTAGTTTTCAAATAGAAGGGGTAATAGTTAAGATATCAAGGTCTACAATGTTAAACTAAAAGAATTATATACATACACTAAGTACTTGTACAATTTTAAACTAAAAAATTTATATACATACAATGTTAAACTAAAAAATTATCAATACGTGGCCAATGGACAAAGCATGTCTTTCTTCCTTATCTCAAGATATCATGATACAAACAGATTTTGCATGTACAACGAAAGCACGGTTTCTGCAAATGCCAATGTATGTGATCCCTGTGGATTTTCCTTACGCTACTACTATAGTGCCTTTAAACTTCTCCTTCACAATGACCAGTGATCAAGTGCCCTTTTATGATTGTTACAGAGATCAAAAGCCTGCTTCCTTTTGCTTGGTTCTTTGAGTTCAATGGATATGATTCAGATGTGACCAATATTCAGATGTGACCAATATGCTCAAATGGCACAATGGAAATAGCCTACTCAAAATCCCGAACATCAAAGATACGGCTAACCTCCAGACCAGCCTCAACAAGAAGTGGTGCTTGTCTTGGACGCGGCTTCGGTGGGACATGAAATTCATGGGTATCTGGCACCCCCTTATAGAGATTAAGAAGTCTGTTCTCTTATGGCAAATTCTTCATCGAGGAATTTGGACCAACCATAAGGCTAGCAAACTTTGTGGGATCCCTCCTTGATGCAAACGCTGCCACCGTGCTATCGAAGATGTCCCACACATCTTCCTTACTTGCCCCAACTCCTACAGAATCTGGCAGACGGTTGGGATGAAACTCAGACTTCAACAACAGCTTAGCTGGAAACAAGTCCTTTTGGGAGAAGCGATCGGCTGCTCTGCGACACTCTGGAACGCCATCAGAGGGGAAGTCCTGTGGAAAATTTGGCGGGAGAGGTGTGCCCTCAACTTCGGCGATCCCCCCAGGGAGTGGTCGATTGAGAAATCACTATTCCTCCTCGGCAAAAGGATTGTTAACAGTAAGAAATCCCCCCCCTTCAGGCACCATCAAGTCCTCCGTTTGATCAACAACAAGCTCAAACCCAAGTGGGCCCCGCATGAGGGCGATGAGAGGGTGATTAACCTTCTCTGTAACGCAACCTAGGATTCAATCAAGCTTCCCCTGCTTTGTGGGATTTGGGGGGTCCCGTGGGCACTAGTCCCCTTCTTTTGTACCTTTGCTTCTTAATTTAATTCAAGTCCGGGAGAGTAGGCTATTGCCGAACTTCCTCTATATTAAAAAATATTTGAAACCATTTTTTCTCTTCAAGCTCTTCAATTCACAGAAGTACATTTGCAATTAATATGTTCCACTCATTTTACAAACGAGTTATGAACCAAGCATGTCATATCCATCCTTGAAAAAGTCCAACCTAGGAGCTCATGCAAATACAACTGTCATGTACGTTATTACAGGAAAAACCTCTTCCTTGGTAAATTCTGGTCTAACAGACTCAAATCAAAGCAAGGCTGAGAGCGAGTTGCTTCAAAAGATAAGCTTTCCTCTGCTGTCTCGTTTCCTTCTTTCATTTATCAAGTGTGATCTCCATTAGCCATCCAACGCTTTTACATAATAATTGCTCCAGTTCTACCTTTCTTGCTCCCAGCACTGTGATATTGATTCAAACTAAAGTGATGACTCAACAATCCTATAGCAATATGGCAGCACTTATTCTAGATTCAGAATAATAATGTCCTTGAGAATGACCATACAAAAAAGCAGCATGCACAAGAAAGACAACCGATCATTATAGAGATGAATTTGCAATTTGTAGAATGCACAAGAAAGACAACTGATCATTATAGTGATGAATTTGCCAATCGCATACAAAGAATCCGCCATGTTTCTTATTTTGATAAATAGATAAAGAAGATCATCCGCTTTTCCTATTTCCACATTTCAAGTTTTCTATGTTACAATGAATCCACCACAGAAAGAAAAAGAGAAAAAAGAACACAATGCTCTAAATGCTACACTTAATTTTACAGGGACTTCGCTGTGTTTGTTAGTTGGGATGCAATTTCAAAATTTTCACAATTAACTTCGAAGCATGGATGCTAGTATATCATCTATTGTCAAAGATAATAAAAGTAAAAAGTGTTAGAATAGTAATCTCTAACAGAAAGATTTTTCTCTAACTGTTGGATTCCGTTCTTGCTTTGACTGCTCAAATTACTTGGCACTTTAAGTAACTCAAACTTCAACCTTTTCAGGTATGCTTGCTAGTCTCAGCAAAGCAGGTAACTGAGTTCCAATGTCCAAGTCCCTTCGAGAAGAATCGTCACTTGGAGCATTCCTTCTACTTTGATTGATGAACTTGCTACTCCCCAATTTTGATAACTGTAATGATGCATCCCTCATTCTCGGCCTATCATAAGAGTTCGTACTCACACATTGCTTCGCAAGATTGGCCATGGCAGCAAGCTCTGGTAGGTTGCATTGGCCATAAATCCTTTCATCCAAAATTTCCTCCCATCCCTCTTCACCCTCAACGCTCAGCAAAGCCTGTGAAGACAGGCACAGATAGATGTAACTGTTCCATATGTTGTCTGACTCGTTACTTATTGCATAATCAAATGTAATTTCTTACCAAGCTCACGTAGTCCATAAGCCCCTTCTGGGGACTACGTGCTGTCACCAACTCAAACAACAGAACTCCAAAGCTATACACATCACTCTTGAGGGTATATTTGCTTGTGGAGATGTATTCAGGATCAAGATAGCCAAAGGTCCCTTTTATGCCTGCATTGACTTGTCCAGCACTGACCGCCTTTGAAAGGCCAAAATCTGAAACCTAAACCAATAAATATTGAATTGTTTATTTGCAAGTGTTTTGGAAATCTTAATATTGCACTCAATGGTAAAAAAATTAACACCTTAGACATGATTAGAAACTCCAATACAGTCAAAGAGAATCCACCAGCTTCATGATTAGAAACCCAACATGATTCAAACGGAGGAGCAAAAAGCAAAACAAACAACAAATATCCCATTAAATTTTGGCAAATCTTAGAACTTAAAAACACAAAAAAAACATTAGGTAATTCTTCTTTTTAGTTTTTCAAAACTTCTCATTGCATACTTTTTCACTGCTTAAACAAAAAATTGCATGTATACATAATGTTGGAGTTTGAAGACGAGTGAAGCACACACACAGCACAAGGAAGAAGAAGCTTGGAGCACAACACTGAGTGTATTACTAAGTGAATGTGCAAAAGATTAGTAGCCCGTAAGGGTTATAGACATACATACAAGCTTTTTTCTCCCCCCCCAGGGGAGGGGCTAGGGGGGGGGCTCCTAAAGAGAAAACAAAAAGCACCTTGATGGTCCTAAGTGTGTTCATACACATCATGATTATAGAAACCTAATAAAACATCAAGAATTAAAGAAAACCTGAATATATGCAGCTACTTACAAGATTCAGCAAGCACACACTTCAATGGGTGTAGGAGAAGAGGAAAGCAGCAAATCACCAAGAAAATCAGTAAATCTTACCTCCAAACAGCTAGAAGGCCTCTCCAAGACCTAGATCACACTCGAGAATGCTCACGTTTGAGTGTTAGATCTCATAGAAGTGACCCCAGAAGACCCCTTTTAAGATTTGAATTCCTTCACAAATTTCTTTACTAAAAACCAGCTTTTTTGCACCCCATTAATGTGCTTTTCGTGAATTTGTACAAAATTAACGGGCTTTGAAGCTTAAGAAAAACTAAGTTTTAAAGATCTCTTAGAAAATGATACGATACACCTAAGATATGGTGCTTTTCTTGAAGTGGAGAATGAGCACTAGAAGATACTACATTTCATTTACAAAAAGCTCAAAGCTTAGAATTAGGGTTCAAGTTTTAATGCCCTAAACAATCTCTAATAGTCGAGTGCTATATATCATTGAATAGCTCTTGATGAGATCTATAAGACTATGTGAGAATATTTTGACCATTTTTTAAAATTAGGGTTTGCTAGAAATTAAGGTTTGAAATCTTGAATGTGACAGTGTTCTTCCAACAATCCCCCCCTCAATATCATATTCACATAAGGTTTAACAATATACATAACTTATGATGTTTGTCTCTGGATAATGCTTTAGTAAAGATATCTTTCACATTCTCACTTACAGAAACATATATAAGCTCAATGTAACTCTTAGATATCTATTCACAAATACAATCATAATATACTTCAATATGTTTAATCCTTGTGTTAAATGTTGAACGCTTCGTTCTAACTATTAGAAGGGCGTTTAACTGACTCTTGGGGGGGTTCTTCGGAGTGGTACGAGTCTGTTATACAGAGGCCTTGTACTTAGCTCTCAAAGGTACTGTTCACCCTCAGTACTGTGATAATGCTGAGAATTCTATCGAATTGCCGTACTTAGAATTTACCATCACAGTCTTAGCTCAACCAAACGTACCAAATGCACTAAGATGCCATATTGCATCTACGCATAAACTTACTCGAATCACCAGAAACAAGAGTATTCGATCAACTTCACAGAACGGGTTTCAACGATCAAACAAACCGTAACGCAGAGAATTTGAGAGTTCAAAACACAGTACTGGAAACTCAGTACTCAACTTAGCAGATCCTTACTGCACTTAACTTTGCTACAGGCAGACAGATTCCAATGTTTACAACAACACAGTGTAAATCCGAATATCAGAACACTAACACAGTTGCTTGGATTTTGCCAATTCTTGACAAAATTGTTCAAGAAGTTGTAATACACAGTGGGTGAGCTCAATCCAACAGAGATGCATAAACAACTTACTCAGACAACAGTAATGGAACTCGCAACCTCAACGGAGTTCACTAGGTAACAAATACAAATACACACGGTACCGTTAGTCTACGTAGAAGATCGCCAAGATACTATGAGTACTCCAATCGTTACACAGTAATATTCAGACCGATAGTATAGTTATCTCCTCAACGTTATGAAATTTATCAACAGAACCAAGATCGTCGGCAGACAACAAGAATGATAGACAAAACCAGATACGAACAAGAATGTAGAACACAGAGGTTATGCAAAAATGAACACTACCTCAACACTCAGACAGACAACCAGACGAACAATCACATCGCCCCCCTTGAGCACTTCTTTTCATTGCTTTATATAGAAAGTACAAATAGGTGCGTAACCACCTTTTGTGCATGTTCTTCCAAGTTTTCCGTTACATCTGTCCCAATCCGACGGCCGACTAACACTGGCATGTCCGATGGACTCAAACCCGCAAGTTGTACAAAATTATTGTTCGTCTATTATTCCTTCTAAATACATATTCCTAGCTAATCGGAAAGTACGGGCTATTTTTTTCTTGAGAGTTTCTACTATCTGTTTTAGAGTTTCCGGCTCTACTAGTTGTGCATCTATTCTAACAGAGCTTAGAGCTATGGCTTCAATGAGCAAAATCTCGGCCTGTGTTTGCAAAAAGGCCTCCTGTAGGTAGAACTCGTTGGATAGGGTTGCATCTCTTGAGACCTTCATTTCTTCCAGTTGCTTCTGCATATTGATTACTCTGTCCTTTTGATTTTCAATCTGATTTTCTCTTCGTTCAATCTCTTGGTTTTGGGACTGTATAGTTCTGGAGTAGGCGTTGCGTTCTCTTTTTAGATCTGTTATCAGCTTCTGTGTCTGAGCTTCTTGTGTTAGCTTTCGCTGTAAAAATGTTGTTTACCTGATCGAAATTTAGCTTAAATCTTTGGAGTTCCTCAGTGGTTCTCATCGCCAGCTCGTGTTGCTCTTGTCCTTTTTGTACCACTTCGTCCAGTGTTTGTATTGTTTCTTCCAGCAAATTTCCTAATGCAACTCTGGCATCCTCCTTATCCTGCAGGTCTAGCTTTAATTGACTAACTTCTACCTGTGTTTCGGTTAATAACTTGTCTTTTTCGGTGAGCTCTGCCAGTGCTGTATCTCTCTGATTGATCAACATTTCCTGTTCGGTGAGTTTGGCCTGTAGTTCCTTCAATTGATCTTGCAGGGATTGGTTTTCGGCTTTGGCAATTAGTAATTCTTCTTGTAGGGGGCTGATGTCAGCTTCTAGCATGTCAACTTTATGTTGTAGCTCGTTGCGGATACTGTCTGTGGCGGCTTTCATGTGGATGGGCAGTTGCTGAGATAAATTGATAAGAACTTGGTCCATATTGGCCAGTTCGGACAGTATTGGAATGGAAGGAAGGGGTAGTTGGGGTTGTGGTTGGGAAGTGGATGCGTTGAGGAGCTGTTGGGAGTTTGGTGGAGAGTAGTTGAGGGAGGAGGATGAGGATTCGGCTGTTTCGGCAGGGTGAATGGGCTGGATGGGGATGATGGGTGGTTCCGGTGGGGGAGTGGGAGTTACGGTTTGAGTTGTTACTTGATTTATGTTTTGTTGTTCTTGCTCCGCAAATGTGGATTCCACTACCTTAAGTAGTTTGTCCAGTGCGTCTTTAGCAGCTTGTTCTTCCTCTGTTTGTTGTTCTCCTTCAGACTGCTTATTTGATGTTTCTTCGGTCGATGTTGTTTCAGCTTCAATACGAGTTTCTTGTTGTTGCTCCTAGGAAGATTGCATAGAGGATTCATTTTGCATGGAGGTTGTGCTGTCGTGGAATGTTTTTTCATCCTGTTTATCATCTTCTTTGTTGTCGTCCTTGTTTCCTTCAGCAGAGCCTTGTGCTTCACTCTCAGAAGAGCTAATTCTGATCCTTTTTCTGCGAAAAAGCTAGTTGAGTTCCTCATCTTCTTCTTCGTCGTCCCAAAACTGTACTGATTCTTCGTGTCGCAGAACTGGTCCTTGCGGTGGTGATTGCGCTGCGAGTATGGTCGGAAAAAGGAATGAGATGATATGGGGCAATCTGGATCTCGACGTACCTCCTTTGTTTACCTGTTTCATGATGGTGACGCATTCTTTGTGGATTCTGTGGAAGAAGTAAGACGCGAAGTTTACTGGTTCTCGGTTGCTAGATCTATGGCTGAGTAGAATGGACGGGAGATGCCGTAAGTATGCTTTTGGAGGTTGAGGATGGCTACTAGGAATTGAAGGGCGGATCATTCTGGTTCTGGTCGACATAAGATTGCGTATTCGTTGGATGAGTATCTAGGGAATAACTGGTTCATGGTGGCTAATGGCGAATTCGGGCCATTCTCTCGGACTTGCGAAGGGAGTCGATACGACTCAGCGAAAGTTTGGAAGGTTATTACGGTTCAGGATGGAAGGGAGGTGATCGGCCATCTTTGATCGGTGGCAGAAGTGTTGGCGATGGCGGAGATGATTTGGGCGAAGAATGGGTGGGACTCCACTGAAGGCCAAGGCAGTTCAGCGAAGTTTGCCAACCCACGTTTGCGCAGGTACTCCCCTACGTCGGTAGGGAGCCCGTCACGGAAAGGGGCGTAATTAGCCAAGGCTTCCATGGCACACACGAAGACACAACACACAGGTACATAGAGCACAGGGAAAACACAGAGCACAATCACACAAACACAATAGCATTTTTTCGGCGAACTGGGGAAGGTTAAGTAGATGCTTTGCCGGGGAGAGCAATGAAGGATGATTAATCGTCGCGGGGTATTGAAATGATAATTTTTTTAACTACGGTGTGCATGCGTGAGTAGCTGGCAAGGGCAGGGCGGCTGTGGACATAAATAGGTTTCAAAACGCGGATATTTACAGACTTGTATTATTAAACTCGCACAAAAAGAAAAGAAAAGAAAAGAAAAGTGAACTCCAAAAAATGCGGCCAACCGCAAAATGTTTTAATGCGGGTTCGCTGTGTGTTGATACGTCCGCAACTAGGAACCGTTGATGACATTCGGAAGAGGGTTTCCGATCAACGTAATCAACCAAAAAGTTGCTGGGCCCACTTGTTCTGAAATCCGGTAAGGGCCATACCACCGTAATTTGAATTTACCAGCAGACCGATTCGACTTTGCATTATAAAAA
This sequence comes from Ceratopteris richardii, assembly GCA_020310875.1. NCBI lineage: Eukaryota > Viridiplantae > Streptophyta > Polypodiopsida > Polypodiales > Pteridaceae > Ceratopteris > Ceratopteris richardii. The sequence goes on from CM035414.1 coordinate 179,564,128, forward strand.
AGGACAAGTTGTCCCACCGTAAAAACTGGAGTTTTCAAGTGTCGATCATGCGTCCGAGCCTGTCTTAGTTGTACTTCCTGCATAGTTAGAAAGTTGTGCAATCGTTGTTCGTCTAACTCTCTGAGTGTATCCAACCGAAATGATAGTGAGTCTTCCGGTAGCAGTTTCTGAGCGATTGCTACTCGTAAACTTGGTATAACTATCTCCATTGGTGCTATTGCTTCTAATCCATAAGCTAGTTTGAAAGGTGTTAATCCAGTTGTTACCTTGTATGTAGTCCGATATGCCCATAACACTACAGGTAGCAGTTGATCCCATCTTTCCGGTGCTTCTAAAATGAGTTTTCGGAGCATATTCAGTAGAGATTTGTTTGTACTCTCAGCCAGGCCATTTGCACGAGGATAATAAGGAGAACTAAACTTATGTGTGACCTGGAACGACTGTGTAAGTGCCTTCATTAAATTGTTGATAAAATGAGTGCCTTGATCTGTAACAAGTTCCAGTGGTAAGCCAAAACGTGGAAAGACATCGGTTAGCTGACACTTTGCTACCGCAATAGCTGTAGCAGACCGTAAAGCCCAGGCTTCTGCCCATCTGGTTGCATAGTCTGTACAGGTCAGTATGTAACGATTGTTACTGAAGACTGCTGGAGGTGTAATCGGACCGATAAAATCTAGACCCCACTTCTAGAAAGGTTCTAATGGTAAGATGGGTTGCAGAGGGAAAAGATGACGTTGCAAGGGGTGTCCAGATCTTTGACAAGTATCACATTGTTGGACAAAATGTGATATATCTCGGTACATAGTTAGCCACCAGAGACCACTTTGCAGAATTTTCCGGTGTGTTAAGTCTGTAGCAAAATGGCCACCGAAAGGAATTGAGTGAGCCAAAGTAATAACTGAGATAACTTCATGTGGTGGAATACATCGAAGTAAAATTCCGGTATAATCCACGTAGTATAAGTCTCCAGCAATCAACCGAAATCGGTGACTGAAAACTGCAATTTTCCTGCGTAGTGCCGTAGAAATCTGAGATGGGAGGCAGCCATCAGTGAGAAATGTAGATGGTATAGGTGGGTCTGTAATTTCATCATTCGTTGGTTCAGAGACATAAATCGCTGGACTTGTGTCATCTATGCCTACCGGAGCTTCACCGGAATCTAAGCGGGAGAGGAAATCTGCTAAGGCATGTGAACTGCCTGGCCGATGAATGACTTCGTAGTCAAATTCTTGCAAAAGTAGAACCCATCGTGCTAATCATCCACCTAGATGCTGTTGCCGAACTAGATAGACAAGTGCAGCATGATCTACATGAAAAGTAAATTTACGGCCCAACAAGTAATTTTTGAATTTCTTGACAGAATATACTAAACCTAAACATTCTCTTTCTGTTACAGAGTAATTCTTCTCAGCAGGGGCTAATCTTCGACTTGCATAGTACACTGGTTTGAACTACTTATCAATTTGTTGCATCAAAACGCTTCCTATTGCTATATCTGAAGCATCAACAAATACATGAAATGTGCGATCCAAGTCCGGAGGCTGTAAGATGGGAACTTGTGTTAATAAACTCTTTAAACGATCAAATGCTATCTGACATTCCAGAGTCCACTCAAATTGTTGAGGAGTCTTGGTGATTAGCTTGTTCAAAGGTATTGTCAAATGAGCAAGCCACCGTAGGTGTCGACCATGCCATCTTACTTGGCCATGAAGCGCATAACTTCCTTCGGTGTAGTGGGCACCGGAGCTTCTAATACTGTCATGATCTTGTCTATATCTACTCGTATACCTTGTGCAGATACGATGTGGCCAAGTAGCTTGCCACATGAAACCGCAAACACGGATTTGTTTGGGTTTAAACAGAGTCTGTATTCTCTACATTTTTCAAAGCATCATCGTAAATGGAACAGGTGTGCTATCATCTTACCGAAAATTGAAAAATCGTCGAGGTACACTTGCATAAACGAAGTAAGATAAGGAGAAAATATTTCCTGCATACACCTTTGGAATGGTGATAATGATCGATCATAGAATCGGGTTCCGGTTGTACTGTAGCTGTCGCCGGAATGCAAGAAGGCACAGGACTGAACTGTTGTTGAAATTGTTGTCGAACTCCCGGTACTAGTGCAAGTAATTGGCCCAAAGGAAGAGTGATGGATGCTTTAGATAAAATTTCCCAGGCCTTTTGTGATTGGATTGTTTCCATAGATTCTGAAGATATGCGCCTACTGAAGATGATGTGTCTACCGCTGATGAGGTGCCTGCTGCTGCTGATGTACCTGCTGCTCATGATGTGCCTACTGCTGAATTGGAATCCTGTAGTTGTATTCCTTCTTCGGTTAACGGAGTCTGGGTTACCGGAATAGGATCTGGGAAGACTAGAGGTTCTGCGGTGGTCCATTGACTAGCCTTGTTGTACATCCTTTGTTGTTCACGTATGCCTGGTTCAAATAATTCTGCTGCAGGCTGCAGTTGTTTACCAGAGCGGGTCTGAATTATTGCAGCTTGTGTTTCCACTGGTGTAATTTGCACCATATTAGCCATTGGGTTTTGTCGTTCCTTCTTCCTCTGATCATATTCAGCTACATCCTTACAGAATCTTCTAATGTGACCAAATTCACTATTGAAATGACAGCGCGGTGGTGGCAGATTGGGATTTTCCGGTGGTGGTCCGGTCTGCCAACGGTTTGCATTATAGTTGTTATTTCTCTGTCCTCTGTAATTTCGATATCTTTGTTGCTGGTTGTTTCTCATTTGCGGAGGCACATAGTGATTGGCTGGCTCCCTTGGTTCCTGTATAATAGCATTGACAGTTGCGGTTCCCTGCACTTTGGCATTGTGTGCGCAGTTTTTGGTGGTGTGTCCAGCAGTGTTGCAGATAGCACAGAATAACTGATTAAGTGCACAAGTGGCACTAGTATGGCCTGAATTCTTGCATGTGATGCAGTATACTTGTCTGGTCATATCTTTGGTGACATTTCTGTTTGTTTTTAACCACTCCAGATCTTCTGTAAATCCTCCAACCTTGTTTTCCAGTTGCAGAGCCATTGCGATTATTGCATCTAGCATCATAGCTCCTACACAGCATATGATCATAATGTGTTTAAGTTGTGGAGTCAAGCCATTGATGAACCACTGGGTGATAACGTCGTCTGGTAGGTTGGCATGTGCTGGTGGTAACTGCCTCAAGTGAGTCCTGAATAGAGTAGCGTATTCCTGTACTGTTTGATTTACCTTCTGTCTCTTGTTTTGCAGATAGTCAAAAATTTCGGCTGGATTCCTTTAGCCTAAATCTCTACAAAAAGGCATATCGTACTGCTTCATAGGTGCCGAAGTGATTAATATCATATTCTATAAGCCATCTAGCTGCTTCATTGACCAATGTAGATTGGAAGACAATAGCTTTATATGCCGGATCCGGTGGATGGTTGAGAACTGCGTAGCTTATCTCGAATGTGCATACGTGAGCATCCGGATCATCTCTTGGGAATCCACCAAATTGAGTGTACATCACTCCTGTCGGAGTCGGCATTGGTGGGCATACTTGTTGCTGCTCCTGTTGTTGTTGTTGCCCATTCATGGCGAGTGTATTGTGACTATCTTCTGTATCTGGGGGTTGAATATCTGAACTATTGGAATATGTATAGTCGGACGGTGCACTTTCCGGTGTGATGATTTTGCTCAGTATGCTTCGAATCTCGGTTTCGAACAACTTTCCTTCCTTCTTGATGTCAAGTGTAGGGGAACTTACTCCAAAAAGCGATGGCTGGACTGAAGATTCACCAAAAAATGGTAAACCGTTGCCGAAAAACTGTGATTCTGTTACCGAAATATCATTGGAATGTGCCGAATTTATGCCAAAATAAGGTGTTTTTTCGCCTTCGCCAATTTCTTTGGCTAACGTGTTTCTAGTCGTAAACAAATTTGAATCTTTATCTAAGATTGTTAAACTAGCTTCAGACTGCGTCTTGGTAGATTCTGGAGTTACTATATCTTCGACAGACTATGCCGAAATAGTACCGGAATGTACCAGAGGCGTAACACGTTCCACCGGAATATGACCGGAATCATTTCTGACGTTCTTGACTTTCTTGACAACTGGGTCAGACCTAGTTGTACTTCTTCCTCCTAAAGTCATCTTTAGTAAATTAAGTACTCCAGTTTGACGGTTCTTGGGATACGTTTCACCGGATCGAGTAACCGGCATGTATCATCTTTTGTACTAATCGCGTAGTATCTTTATCGATAAAATTTTATAATCACGTTTCCACAATAAGTTTGCAACAATCTGGTTCTGTTGCTACTTTCGATTCGAACGGTAATCTTGATGTTCGATTCCGACAGACGAATGACGATCTTGATGCCACTTTCCCACATATAACACTTTCGTTAGGTAAATGGCAATCTTGATGCCACCTTCCCACAGATAACACTTTCGTCAGGTAAATGGCAATCTTGATGCCACCTTCCCACAGATAACACTTTCGTCAGGTAAATGGCAATCTTGATGCCACCTTCCCACAGATAACACTTTCGTTAGGTAAATGGCAATCTTGATGCCACCTTCCCACAGACGGCACCAAGTGTTAAATGTTGAACGCTTCGTTCTAACTATTAGAAGGGTGTTTAACCGACTCTTGGGGGGGTTCTTGGGAGTGGTAGGGGTTTGTTATACAGAGGCCTTGTACTTAGTTCCCAAAGGTACTGTTCACCCTCAGTACTGTGATAATGCTGAGAATTCTATCGAATTGCCGTACTTAGAATTTACCGTCACAGTCTTAGCTCAACCAAACATACCAAATACACTAAGATGCCATATTGCATCTACGCATAAACTTACTGGAATCACCAGAAACAAGAGTATTCGATCAACTTCACAGAACGGGTTTCAACGATCAAACAACACCGTAACGCAGAGAATTTGAGAGTTCAACACACAGTATTGGAAACTCAGTACTCAACTTAGCAGATCCTTACTGCACTTAACTTTGCCACAGGCAGACAGATTCCAATGTTTACAACAACACAGTGTAAATCCGAATATCAGAACACTAACACAGTTGCTCGGATTTCACCAATTCTTGACAAAATTGTTCAAGAAGTCGTAATACACAGTGCGTGAGCTCAATCCAACAGAGATGCATAAACAACTTACTCAGACAACAGTAATGGAACTCGCAACCTCAACAGAGTTCACTAGGTAACAAATACAGATACACACAGTACCATTAGTCTACGTAGAAGATCGCCAAGATACTCTGAGTACTCCAATCGTTACACAGTAATATTCAGACTGATAGTATAATTATCTCCTGAACGTTATGAAATTTATCAACAGAACCAAGATCGTCGGCAGACAACAAGAACGATAGACAAAACCAGATACGAACAAGAATGTAGAACACAGAGGTTATGCAAAAACGAACACTACCTCAACACTCAGACAGACAACCAGACAAACAGTCTGGTGATAACACGACAATAGGCCAAAATCACATCGCCCCCCTTGAGCACTTCTTCTCATTGCTTTATATAGAAAGTACAAATAGGTGCGTAACCACCTTTCGTGCGTGTTCTGCCAAGTTTTCCATTACATCTGTCCCAATCGGACGGCCGACTAACACTTGCATGATGAACAAGATTCTTTGTGCTCTTTGACTATACGAATATATTTGCAGAGAAAAATGATCACAAACATCAAGATAACTTAGAATTTTCTTGAAACCATAATTCTCAAGTGTAGCTATAAAGGTAGCCCTATACTTTGTTTCACTTGAATTTAGTTGTTGTTGGTTTTTTTCTAAAATGCGGAGAAATAAGGCATTCCCCGGCATAAAAACAATATTCACTTGTACTTCTTCTTGTGTCAATATCACCTCACCAAATCAGAATCTACAAATCAGCGAAGTATAAAATGTGGTGTCTTAGAAAGAACCATAGCATAGTTCATAATTCCTGTCATATATCTAAAATTTCTATTAACTGCTGTCCAACGATTTTAATACTTTAACGTCCATAAGTGTTTGCATGGGTTTAGAATCTAACGTATCAAACCTTTCTAGAAGTTTCTCAATATACTTTTGTTGTGTCATATAGATACAATCATTCTTGAATATGAATTCAATGCTAAGATGATAATGTAAAATCCAAGATTATTAACGTCAAAAGCTTTCGAAAACTCTGACTTAAAAAACTTAAGATCTAAATCTTTGGGACCTATCATAATCATATCATCAACATGAATAATGATTATGATCAAAACATTTGTCTTTGACTTAACATAGTGTAGGAGAAGCTTTTGAGTTTATAAAACAAATGGATAAAATATGTAAATGTATCCTTTCATGCCAAGTACTTGGCGCTTGCTTCAAACCATAAACAACTATAATAAGTTTGCATTATAGATATTCTTTACCTTGTTTTTCGAAACCCTCTGGTTATTTAATATACATCATTCAGAAGTAGAAGCAAATGTTCATCATAGTCAACACTTTTCTCTTGTGCATAATCTTTAGCAACTAACTATGCTTTACGCCCATCAATCATACCATCGGTTTTTCTTTTGATCCTGAAGATCCAGTTCACGCCAATAGCTTTGCTATCGTTTGGTAACTCGCAAAGCTTCCATGTTTCATCCTTATGAGTAGAATCAATCTTCTCTTGCATTGTTGTCTCCCATACAAGACTATGTAACGCATCTTTAATACTAGCATGTTCATTCTCAACTCAGGTAGGTGTAAGAATATTATGAATTTCAAAAGCTATTTCATACTTTACCTAATCTGCATGATCTTTATGACTTCTTTTCCTTCCTTTGAATGATTCAATGCCACTATCTTGCATGGTTTGCAAAAACCACTTTTCAAGTTTCTTGAAAATTGATACTCTCTCTCTTTTCTCTAGAGTTCTTGAAGATTCTCCAATTTCTTGAAATGCTTCTTCTTCTATAGGTTGAGGAGGAATGGAAGATGGTGTAGACTATGATGATGGCATATAAAATTCAGCTAATGTACATGTGGTAACAACTTTCTCTTTACCTTTATCTTTATAAACTTCTGTAGAGGTTTGGGAAGGTTGATGACCCCTCCTATATGGCTGAACAAAACAAACATACCAAAGAGAGTTCTTACACATCTGATAGTACCCAACTTATTTCACATGATTTACTTGCACTTGTTCCTTCTCTCTGCTCCTCGATTGCACAAACTCGTAGTTTTCTACCCAAACCTCTTCAAGATGAGAGGAAGAAACGTATCCTTGATTTGTGACATATCTATTCATTATATTTGTTGGAGCTTTTCGATGGAAAAAACACATAGATTTGAAGACAAAGAGAAGACAAAAGAAATCCAATCTTTGATTTCTTTAACAAAATTGTATCCACAATTCTTTTTCAAGTTCATCCTATATGGAAGATATAGTGATATTTCTTGAGAAGATGGTGGAGAAGTTCTATTTACAAATTGATCAAAAGCTAGTACAATTTGAACAATAATTTCAAGTTCTTCAATGTTCAATCTAACTTGAACATCAGTGACAAAAAAATCTTCATCAAGTTCACAAGATAGTTTTTCATGGCTATATATCAATAGAAAGCTCTTGATGGTACTTTCAAAATATGCAACAAAAAAAATTTGCCCATCTTTGAAGTCTTGACCATTTCTAAAAATTAGGGTTTGCTGAAAGTTAGGGTTTGGACCCCTTAATATTGCATTGCTTTCCAATGTACTTCAATACACATTGAAGTATCTTCTAGTGAAAAGATTCATTCCACATCACAAGTTTGTGAGGAGGAGAAAACAGAAGTTCTTGGACTTTTGAGGTGATTTGCACTTCTTCCATCCCGAAATAGGATTAACAGGAGAATTGTTAGGTTTCAAGAATTTTGGCTTCTCATTGAAATTCTAATTTGTACATATTTTTAGAATTCTTTACATCAATCATTGTCCATATTCATGAACATTTTGATTGGATTAGGTATGGTCAAAATGTCAAACCAAGTCAAATTAAGTCTTTGACATGGTCAAAACTCATCAAAAACAAAAAGAGTTTGCATAAGGAGTTACTCACATATTCTTGAAGTACTCAAAGAGAGCTTTCCAACCATATAAAAGACTTATCCATGGGGAACTATTTCCCTCCAAAAGTCAAACCCTGATTTCTGGTCAAAAGATCTTAAAAAATCAAAATCACTTATACACGTGTATGGCTAGGATTAAAAGCTGAAAAATCAAAAGATCTAAGGGCCAAGATTATATGCACTTAACTTTTAGACGCTTTCACTAAATTTGACATGAGCCACATCATCAATACCACAAGGCAGTTTTTGCACTAAATAAACCTTGAAAGAAACTTTTGTGTGGCTGATATTTTCGAAGGCTGCTTGCCTATATAAACTTAAGACTCATGGCATGTTAGATCGTCAATTATCAATGCTTGGAGGTGCTCACTCTTGCTTGGAAGCTTGGAGGTGGAGGAGCAGCTTCTCCTTGGAGGTGGTGGAGAATTGGAGCATGTGACTTTTTTCATTTACTTTGTGTATTCTCTTAACTCTATGTGTGTATGTTCTCTCATGTGTCCTATTATTTCTCTATCTCGGATAATATGCAGCCTTCACTTTTTTACCTGCCAAGAAAAAAAATAAATAAATCTCTGTTTTTTCCTTTGACAAGCAGATGAAGATCGTAATAAAGTGACTTCTTAATTGAATTATTTCAGTAACACTTCATAAAGTCAAATGCTTTAAGGTTCAGCCTTCTCTATACATTGAGCTGACATTAGTTGTAAGACAAAGCTTGGCATACAACACATGAAGCGGCTAGTCTCTGGATAAACATGCACAGTTCTCTCAATTTCACAGCCTGACCATGAACATGATCATGTCATATAAAAATTTATAGGCCATTCTTTCTAAAGGTCAAACTTCTAACCCATAACACTTTTCAAATTAGCTAGAAAAGGCACACAGGTACACATCAAGCTTACAATCAGTAAAGATCCACCACCAGATAACAGAATATATCACAACATCAACAAAGACGGCTACAGATAGACACCAAGAGTTTTGTACCCCAAGTCAGTACTACACTTGACTTCACCATGCATGGCTTTGACAAAGGGCTGTTGTGAGATCTCTACTTATGTTGTCAGGCTAGACTTATACTAGCATACTAGCGATCCAAGCAAAATACAAAAGCCATCCATCATGATTATCGTTCATACTATAATGACATGCACGAAATGGTGCAGCCAACAACACTATTATAAGGCAATGACTCAATACTTACAGTACCTTTAATAACTTTATGAATAACTAAGAAGTTGATAATATGTGTGATTTGCACCATCTAAACAAATTCTTAAACCATATGCATGTCCTACAAATATATGTTAATATAAAGATATGTATATTTGCGCTTCCATACTACTTTGTGGACAGTGAAAAATGGGCTCAGAAACAACATAATAGAGAGAGAGAGAGAAAGATGCCATGGAAGGAAATCAAGATTGTTGAGCCCATCAAAGTCAAATTCATCAAAAGTCAAGCTAGTCAAAGTCAAAGTGGTCAAAGTCAAGTTGATCAAGATGCATAGATAGTGCATAACAGTTTATTCACAATGGTTATGGATTATAGAAAGTGGAATGAAGGTTAAAAATTGTCTTTCTATAAGGTTTTCAAGGGTTTTAATGTGTTTGGAAGGTTCAACTCAACTCTCTCTTAAGTATACATATTGAAGAAATGAAGGCAAAGTGAAGGCATGTGAAGAGGAGGAGGTACGCAAAAGTGTATGTATGGCCCCTCCATTTAAAATTTCATTTTTCTCTTAAAGTCACAACAAGACAAAATAGAGAGTCATTGGCTCTACACACTTTTAGACATTCTTAGGACATCAAAGTGAGCACCAAGATATGGCTATCAGTTAGGAATGGCATACGTAAGTGAATACACACACAAGGAATGGACTTTATTATTCTTGGAGTTAGACTAAGCAAGTGAGAGCATAGTCTACACTAGGTGAGAAGAGCAAGAGACATTGAATCAGAGTGTGATGCAAAGAAACAAGTGTGAGACAAAGTGCGCAAGAAGTGTGATCTAATGTGCAAAAAAGGAGTGCAGAGAACCACTAAGCAAGGCAATCAAGGTGGCACAAGGTACCATTGAAGAGGTGTGCGCATCAAGAGCTGTCCCTCCCTCCTACCCTATTGGAAGCTTGAGTGCAAGGTGTGCACAAGAGCAAACTCTTGGAGAAGGTGGAGGTCTGGAGTAGAGAAGGTCGGCGGCATCAAGAGCTTTGGGTATCTTGTAACCTTGTGTGAGCAACTCTGATTTTTGTATAAAAATTGAACCATTCATTAGGCAAAAAAGGGAACCCTGCATGGGTCTTGTAAGGATTCCTAATTTTTAGGGATTAAAGTGGCTAATCAAGTGTGTTAAGAGGTTGGGAAATACCACTAGTGGTATTGTCAGGTGAAATAAAGAATAAAAAAGACATATGCTCAAAGAGAGGAATCGTGTGCATTTCTAACCATTGGATTTTTGGATTGTACGGTCATGATGAAATTGAAAAGCATGGGAACTAGAAGACAACACAAGCGCATAGTCTCTGGCAATAAACGACAAAATAGCTGCAGCCACGCGAAGAGAGAGAGTAAAATTTCGCAAGCTTCGCCTAATCTCCACCATGCGATCACATTTCCAATGGATGGTTGAGATTGAAACCCAACCCACTGTCACTAGAAGACAAAATAGCTGTAGACTCTGTCACTAAAGGACAAAAATTCAAAAAATCGTGGGTATGAGAGAGAAGGGCGTTCGAGATGCGCGTTGTCGTCGAGTTGGACAAAAGGAGGGGAAAGTAGGATAAAATTACTCAAAGTGTAAACAAAGTTCCTTCAAAGAAATTTATACCTCACTTAATAAGCCATTTACAGTTAAGTATGAGAGAGGTATTTCTCTTGGGTCAACCTAAGGTCTTGCTTGTACTCCATCGGACACGAAAAATGTAGAAGTTTCTCTGCCAATGTAATCCTCAAACACGTGATGAATGCAATGTATGTCAAGAGGTATTGATGATCCTCTGTGGTGACATGAGGCATCAAAGTCCACAGTCAGTCTCGACTCAGTGGGCTGCTGCCTATCCGCTTCCTGAAGTTCTTTCTAGGAACCCCTTGAGTCAATGCTGACGATTCTCCTCCGGTACTCCCCACCTCTACAACCGTAGGACATTGTGACCTGCTATTAGGTGCTCCAGTCTGTTTACTTGGCTGATCTGCTGGATGCTCAAATAAATGATGTGGCAGGGCCCCCGGAACAAAACGTGCCTTTGCAGCATCGCTCAAGAGAGGGCCTGATATCTGCTTCCACTCAGAAAAAACTTGCAGAGAAATCCGACAAATTGGACATGTGTGATGCTGACGGAGCCATAAGTCGATGCAAATAACATGGAATGAATGGCCACACTCTGGTAGAATCCGTAGAATCTCTTTCTCCTTGTAATCGTTTAAACAGATTGTGCACCTTCTCAAAAAGCATGTTCAAATTAGAATGCACTCTCACTCGTCTCTAAGGCGCATGATTAAAATCTGGATAGTGAGCGATCGTGCTTTCTAGAAAACTGACTGCTTCATAGATTCACAGTATTTTCTGATTCTGTACAGAACCTACCACAATGCTTTCCTTTATCATATAACTAAAATCTAGAAAATAAGCAACCATGCTTTCTAGAAACGTAACTGATTGCTTCATCGATAGACAATATAAAGACGTAAAATATGTACAGGTGCATTTGTCAAGTCACATAAGCCTAGCTCATGAAGTGCATTGCAGTGACAACACAAATTCATATGGCAGCGTGTAATTCGCCAGACAATGTACAAATTTGTCATCCAACAGCCATGGGCTGGAGAACATGCATAGTACATCTTTTCGTGTTTACTAAAAGGCTGGGAGGAAAAAATAAAAAACCCTCTTACAAGTTATCCTCGTTGGATGAAAATAAATGCTGGTTGAATTTGATAGTCGGAAACCAACTTACAACGGATGGTTCAACACCTTGTATGCTCCGTTCCACCTTTCTCAGTTGCAGTTGAACAACCTGCATGCTTTCGGGGCTTCCTAACATCTCAGAAGCAAGATTTGAGCTCTTGATCATCTGGCAGTGACTCAAGAGTTTTACTACACCGAATTCTGGTTCTTCATGACTGCTTTCCTCTCATTTAGAGCAATATATGAACTATTTCCAGAACTTGAGCTTATCTACAATCCTGCGAATCTTTTCATCTGACTCTGCACGGTTTCGTTTAAGACCCAATTGATGCTCACGTTTTCTACAAGCTTTGTATGCATCAAATTGACTTTGACATCGACTTTTGTCAGAGTTGGCCTGTTCAAGACATTTCAGAGATGTCGCGTAATACGAGGCACACATGGAGTCAGCAAGCCTCTGACAACCAGATTTTGCCGCGGGATACTCGAAAGGAGTTTCCTCTTCTGTCTGTGCCCCGTTAACCGGTGCCGGATGACTCACGCCACGCTGAAAATTAAAAGGGCGTCTGCTCCTTCACAAAATCGAACCCCTGTCTCGATCGATGGCCTGTGTTTTTTCCTTTCGACGTCCAAAAAAACTTCCTTCACGTGCCAATCCTCTCTTTTCTCGCTCATTCTTTTTAAGCAATTGAGAAAGCATAGACTGCGTGATCTCCTTCGCATCTGCCACTAATGATTGAATGACAGGGAGGTTGGAATGCCCTCGTTGCCAGCTTGGAGACGAAGGATTCTAAATCAAGAGCTTCATCATAATTGCCGTTCCGCACACACGTGTCCATTAGCTGAGGTATCTCCAGCAAATCTAAAATAATGCTATGGTTGGTAAGAAGCATCTGGTTCCTTATGCAACCTGTCCAAAACATTACGAAGACGTCTCAGCAAATCAATGAGAAATCCTGGACAATCTTCATTGCATGCATATATTTATTTCCGAGTCTTGATTCTTGATCACGACGATGTCCACCCCAACGTATGCATCATCTAGATGCATCAACCTCCACATGACTTTAAACAGATGCGTCATATTTGATTCTCGTGCTTCAATTTCAGATCGCGACCACATCCACCCCCTCTGAACCTGTACATCCTCCGGATGTACCACCATCGATCTCGGTATCTGCAAGTCTTCAAGAATCCAAATGTGAGTGAAATCAAGTGCGCGGGTTAAAACAAATGTGCCTATGCACGGCCATGTAATGAGCCCTACATATGCATACTCTAAGTGCATAAAAAACAGCATGGTGCAAATAAGGGAGGTATTAAGAATTCGGTGTTGAGGATGTACACTCAAATTGAACTCACATTTTCATCATGGATATACAATTCAATACAAGTGCAATCACTCGTGCAACTATGGGTTTTAACCAAAATATCACTCGTGTTCTTTACATTTCATTTATGCATGTTTTAGGTGCATGAAGAGAAACAAAATGGTGTGAAAAATCGAGGGTTTTATGGTATCTAAACAACGCTCACATCACTCACAACTCTACTCTCTTACAAATGCAATCACTCTCCCTTACTCAGAACTATTCTCTCTTATCACTCAAAACTTGCTTTATTATTTTTTAATGATATTTACCTATCTAATTGTGCAGATGGACGTGGATCTACGGAATTTCAAACACGTGTTTCTATATATTTTTACATGCATATTTGGCATGCAATGCATCTCAAAGATGGTGCAAAGAAAAGATCAGGGTTAAAGCATGATAGCTAATGAAAAAGATTTTCACGGCTTTGTTCTTGAGTCATCATCTCCGTTGGCTTCGCTTGATCATTCCTGCACTCATAGAAACTAAACAAATCATGAGAAAGATCACATCAAAATGACATTATATACATATGCAGTTCATGAAAGAACTTCAAAAACCATTTGCAATAAAACATAAGCATGCAGCTCGAAATTGGTTGCCTCTATACAATCTCTCAAAACTCTAGATCTTCGATCAGCTCCACATCAATACCTGTTCTCAAAACTGTATAAGAGAAATTAGTAGCATCACATTCAAGAATCACATATTAAAAAACTTCATTCATTTGAACATTAAAATACCTATTTAAATTATTTTGACTTCAAACCACTCATCCAACATGCATTCATTTCCATAGGTGTTCCCACTTTAATTTCTTGCATTTTTAGTTTTATTTGGTTTCTTCTATCTATCTTAAGATTAAAGCAAAAAACACAAGTTATATACATTTTTATTTACAAATTTCCTTTTGGTATTATTAATTCTCATTTATTAGGGTTTTTCCAAAGTAACATGGGGACGCGTCCCCGGGTCCTAGGGACGCCGGGACGCCGTCCCCCATCATAAATCAGCTGGGACGCCTTAAGGGGACGGGGGACGTCCCGGAAAGCTTCCTCAAAACATGGATCCGTCCCGGGAACGCGTCCCGGGGACGGGGGACGGTGACAGGAGCAGTTGGGGACGGTGCCGATCGGCGGGCAGTTTTGGAGGGATTTTTTTTCAAACTTAAAATTCAAAATTTGAGTTCACTTTTTGGCGAGTTATTTTGGCGCCTATTTGGAGGACTTCTAGAGTGTTCTTAGGCCCCATACACAAAGATAAATACCCCCCCATTTCAGCTCTTTATGCCACAAGCTCACTCACACTCTTAGAGCTTTCATTGCAAGCATCTTGAGTGTGTGAAGGCTTGAGTCATCTTCATCCCTTGCATAGTCAAGGGCTGATCTCTATCTACTCTTAGTATTCTCCTCTCCTAGAGTCCTATGGCTTCTTCATCGCGAACAAGTGGGTCAAACACCAAGAGGAGGCATGCTACAAGCAAATGGACATGGTGGGAAGAGGTGGAATCTCCCGTATCAGCCGGAGAAGGTGGTGGTGCAAGACCATGGAGTTGCAAGCTATGTGGCTACAAGAGAACCGGTGGAGCAAACAAGGTGCGTGCACACTTACTTCATGAGCGTGGACATGAAGTAAGATTTTGTTCGGCAATCACTTCGGAGAAGAAGCAAGAATTACTCAACAAACTTGCTATTAGTGATGCTCAAGCTCATGCTCGTCGTGCTTCACAAGCTCCTATCGACCCGGCATCATTTGTGAGGTCTTCTATGCCATCCTCTTCAAGAGCATCATCATCATCGGCTCCGGTTCGTGCTCCTACTCCTACTCCTACATCTACTTCCACTCCTCATCCTACTCCTAGTTCTTCCACACCATCGGGAATGCCCTATGTACGTCAATCACGGCAACAAACACTCCATGAGAATTGGAATCCCATATTGAAGGAGGAGGTGGACACTGCAGTGGCACGGTTTTTTTACCATGACCACATAGCTTTCAATGCAGCTCGGTAAGAATTGAATCTTCATTCCATTTCAATATTTGCCATTTGGTGATTTATTGTTCGAACTTCAGAAGTTCACTTATTTGTTTAACTTTTTCCATAGATCACCATATTTCAAAGATATGGTAAAGAAGATTGGTGAATATGGTGCACACTATGTGCCTCCATCTTCCGAGAGCTTGCGCACCACTTTATTGGAGAAAGAGAAGAAGCTTGTGGAAGCCGCGTGCGAGACCATTAAAAAATCATGGGAAAGGAATGGAGTATCATTGCTTGTGGATGGATGGAGCGATGTCCAACGACGCTCTATCCATGGAGTGGTGGCTTATTCTCGTGGAGAGATGTACTTTATCTCATCACATGATGCATCCGAGACAGGAAAATCAGCTGATGTACTTGCTTCAGAGTGGGCAAGTGCCATAGAGATTGTGGGACCATCAAATGTGGTTTGCATTGTAGCAGATGGGGAGCCTGCAAATAGAGCTGCAGGTGCAGTTATTGAAAATATGTATCCTCACATCATTGTTTGTTTTTGCATGGCTCATTGTTTGAATAATATTCTCAAAGACATTGGGAATTTAGATTGGATCTTGCCTGCAATCAATGAGGCAAATTCATTGGTTAGCTTCATCAACAACCATACTCGTGTGAAGAATGAGTTTAGCAAGAGATCTACTCTTGCTTTGCTCAAGTACTCAGACACAAGGTTTGCATATAATTTCACTATGTTACACCGAGTAGTAAAATGTAGTGGTGTCTTGAGAGGGCTTTTATTGAGTGATGAATTCGCGAGGATGCCAGAAGCTTCTACTTCAGCAGGAAAGCAATTTAGAAGATTAGCTGATGATGCAGCATGGTGGGAAAACATTTCTCACATCGTGGATATTGTTCATCCACTTGTGCACTTATTGAAAATTGTGGATTCCATGGAGCAATGTATTGGTAAAGTGTATGAAGCTATGGATCGCACAATTGAAGCACTAAAAACATTGGTGAATGATAATGATAGGTATGAAGAACTTTCAGCTATTTGTGTTAGCAGATGGGATACATACTACTCTCCACTTCACGCAGCAGCATACATGTTGGATCCAGAATTTCAAGATAAAAAGCAATATGCAGATCCAGAGGTAGCTAATGGATGGAGGAAAATATTAGAGAGATTTGTCCCGGATAGTGCAGCTAGGCGACTTATCAGAGATCAATTATCCAAATATAGAACAGGGAAAGATGCTTCATATGCATGTGCAGATGCCCAAGAGGATAGGCTACGTGTTGGTGCTGCCCTATGGTGGGAGGATTTTGGTTCTGATGGTCCAGAGCTTCAACAATTGGCCATTCGGATACTTAGCGAGGCTTGCACCACGAGTTGCCTTGAGCAACTATGGAGTGTGTATGGACATGTAGCCTCTAAGAAGAGGAACAGGCTTGGTGTGCAGCGTGCTAGTGATCTTGTGTTTGTCAGTGCAAATTTGAGGATGCTTCGACGGACGCAATGCATGGAGGGAGATCTTTTCAGAGAATGGGAGGTAGAGCAGGGATCGGACCAAGTGGTAAATGAAGAACATGAAGATGCAGCAACCACTGATTGTGTTGCAGAAAATGAGTCTGTCACTGTGACTCCCCACTTGGATTCTCCATAGTCATCACATTTATGTTGTAGCCTGCTACCTTTTACATTTCTTATTTATGTTCCCATCATATGTAGTCTTTTTGGCATTTGTCCATCGATCGTATGATATAAGATCTTTTTATCTCATGACGTAACATCTTTTTGATATGATGATGATGTAGAATCTATTTTTTGACATGATGAAATACATGAGACTTGTCACTTATCACTTGTAACTTTGTAAGTTTCAACTCTTGGAGTACCATTTAACTACTAACTTTGAACGTTCAAGTTTCAAGTGTCAACGACTCAACGTGCTCATCGTTTATACTTAAAAAACACTTTTTTTCTATGTTTTTCTTATTATTGGTCATTTCACATGTTGAGGAATTGTTTGTACATAAGTTTCATTTCATTATTTTGAAAAAATCAGCGTTTTTTTGGTGCCGTCCCGGGGACCCGTCCCCGGGACACCCTAGGCTCCGTCCCCGTCCCGGGGACACCACCGTCCCCGGGACCCGTCCCCGTCCCCTGGTGACTTTGGGTTTTTCCCTTCAGACCCATCTCCCTTGATATATGGTCACCAAAGAAACTGTGCTTCTTAACAAGCCACCTTTGGATCGCATCAATCCGTGAATTATTTTTAAAAAGATTAGATTTGTGGACAAGCCATTTCATTTGCTCGTCCATTCCTTGTAGGCTCGACTGGCATACATAGCTTTTAGAAAATTCAAACATCCATGTTTCAATCGTTTGGGCATAGTCTCCTTTATTCATGATCCTCTCATGTGAGGTTACTCTTGATGAGTCAAACACACATGAATATAGAGTGTTAATTTTTAATATGCTTAAATCATTTTTAAAAATTCCGTGCAAGCATGGAATTTGATTCATTTCATGCTTGGGATCATTTGAGGAAATATCTTCAATTGCATCATTTCGAATATGTTCTTCATCTTCATCGAAATAAACGTATTGATTAGATTCATTCAATTCCTTCATCAAGTAGAAGTGAGCATCATGCTCAGATGATATTACATAATCATTTTTATCTTCCAATCTATCATGATTCCTTTCTACTTGAGTCCTATTAATTATGGTATCTGCTTCTTGTTCTAGTCTTTCCAGGAACTCTTCATCATTGTCTTTGTTATGTTCTCAGAATATTTCTCCCTCAATGTGAATGGAATCCATATCCTCATATTCAAGAAAATCTTGATCTTCAATTTCTTTATCCAAAATATCATCACAGGATTCTACGTCCATCTCCATCAATTCTTTCTCGTTCTCTTCAGAGGATGTACTTATTCCACCTTCTTCAAGCATTGATTCTTCAATCACTGATTCTTGCTCAAGAATCTCATCATGTATGAGAATCTCAACATACGCATCCAAATCAACTTGAGCTTCATCGTTGCAATCGTTTGACTCAATAGTTTTACATTGGATATTCTTCAATGCTATACACGCATCTGATTTATCATATGTCACAATAAACATTTCATCTGCCACTTTATGCTCAATTTCTTCAACGTGTGGACTCAACTCAACATGATTATTTTTGACATACATATCAGTATTTAGAGAAATGATCAATGGTATTTTCCCATCCTCCTCATGTTCATTCATATTTCTCTCTTCATGGAATGTGGCATCATTTACATACATATCATTATTTTGAACTCCATCCAACTTATCCTCTTTTTTATGTGTAGGATCTTTGTCCAATGTGACATCACTCAAAAGAATATCAGTATCTTGATCTTGATCTAGACTATCGGTAGGATTAGGATCGTGCTTATCACCATCGCCATACACATCACTATCTAGAGGACTTATCATTTGTACATCCTCTAGATTAGCATCATACTCATCTTCGTCATCACACATTTCAACCTCTAGAGGACTCATTATTTGCATGTCCTCCTTCATATAAATAAGTTCGTTTTCTTGCATCTCTGTATGCATGTATAATGTGGATTCCTGCATATCCATTTTCTTACCCATCGGATCTTTTATTGACAGGTCCTTAGATTCAACATCATGTTCCATGGGAGTTCCTTCAAGTAATTCAGACATTAGATCAGAAGTTCTATCCGAATCTTGTGTTAGAAGGGAATCATCACCATCAAGTGACATCCAATCATACTCCACATCTTGCCCGATGTCATCATGTAAGGATGCATCTCGAGCTCGATCTTCAGACATATTTATTAGGTTCTCTATTTGTATCTCATCTTTTATCTCCATTTGGTCACCTATGAGCCTTCTAGATATCTCTATCTCTTTGTTTGCATCTTGATATGTTTCTTGATTTGTTTGATTATCTTTTATTCGATGTGAGGAATTTATCGGAGTAGAGAAAGCTTCATCTTGATTTCTTGTTGGGGTTTGTTGGTTTTTGTTTTGTTTAATGTTTGTTGTTTGTTTGGTTTGATGTTGGTTTAGTTTGATTTGATTTTGATTAGCTTCCACTTGCTCTTTTGATCCTCCCATCTTCGGGCTTTGTCCACTTATGGCACCTAAAGATATAATCATTGTAAAGAAGTCTAGGGGCTCTTGGCACCTTGTAACCTTTGAGGTTACATCGATCGTACTTTTAGAAGTTTCTTCATATTTCCCATCATCACTATGGATATTAAGCCCATGCATATCTACTTCATGCCCAAATGGGGTCTCTACAACCTCATGGACTTGAACATTATCCACGATTGGTAAAATGCTTGGAACATGGTTATAATTTTCCTCTGTTTGAAGATCTGTTCTCCAATCATTTAGAAATTTCTCTATTGTTTGTTGTTTCTTTACGTATTTCATCACAGCTTCATGGACGAGCATCCAATCCTCTGTGAGTCCTGAGTCGGAGTCTATATCTTGTAGAAGTGGAATTAACTCCTCTCGGGCATTAACATCGATTGTTCGAAGAAACAACGAAACCCTTTCATGACTTATGCACCTATTATCGTGCTCAGAAAGATCATCATATTGTCGCTCAAACTCTTCTTTGATCTCAAGAATTGGTTGGTCTTTGGGCATATGAACCCACCTCAGGAAAGATCTACGAGTTACTTTATCAAGATCCTCTAGCATAAACTGCTTGAGGAGTGTCGCTTTGTATTGGGACCATGTCGTTTGATTTATTCGCATTATTTGGTCTCGCATGTCGTATCCCGACACATAGATAAAGTTTTCACATAATTCTTTTTCCGTCATCAGACTTAATCCGACACCTAGATATTTGGCCTCGAGTTCATATTCTTTGCAGAACTTGGAGACATTCTTTCCATTGAAAAAGCCACACCGATTGACTATACGTTCATGAAGTGATTGGATGGCTTTTTGACGCCTATCTTCTTATTGAAATCGTAGGAATTGAGCTAGGATTTCTTCCATTTTGATTATGCTAATCTTTGTGGCTCTATAATTCACTCACCCCCTCCTTTCACGTCGGGTTCACCAGGTATGTCGTCGAGTTGGACAAAAGGAGGGGAAAGTAGGATAAAATTACTCAAAGTGTAAACAAAGTTCCTTCAAAGAAATTTATACCTCACTTAATAAGCCATTTACAGTTAAGTATGAGAGAGGTATTTCTCTTGGGTCAACCTAAGGTCTTGCTTGTACTCCATCGGACACGAAAAATGTAGAAGTTTCTCTGCCAATGTAATCCTCAAACACGTGATGAATGCAATGTATGTCAAGAGGTATTGATGATCCTCTGTGGTGACATGAGGCATCAAAGTCCACAGTCAGTCTCGACTCAGTGGGCTGCTGCCTATCCGCTTCCTGAAGTTCATTTCTAGGAACCCCTTGAGTCAATGCTGACGATTCTCCTCCGGTACTCCCCACCTCTACAACCGTAGGACATTGTGACCTGCTATTAGGTGCTCCAGTCTGTTTACTTGGCTGATCTGCTGGATGCTCAAATAAATGATGTGGCAGGGCCCCCGGAAAAAAACGTGCCTTTGCAGCATCGCTCAAGAGAGGGCCTGATATCTGCTTCCACTCAGAAAAAACTTGCAGAGAAATCCGACAAATTGGACATGTGTGATGCTGACGGAGCCATAAGTCGATGCAAATAACATGGAATGAATGGCCACACTCTGGTAGAATCCGTAGAATCTCTTTCTCCTTGTAATCGTTTAAACAGATTGTGCACCTTCTCAAAAAGCATGTTCAAATTAGAATGCACTCTCACTCGTCTCTAAGGCGCATGATTAAAATCTGGATAGTGAGCGATCGTGCTTTCTAGAAAACTGACTGCTTCATAGATTCACAGTATTTTCTGATTCTGTACAGAACCTACCACAATGCTTTCCTTTATCATATAACTAAAATCTAGAAAATAAGCAACCATGCTTTCTAGAAACGTAACTGATTGCTTCATCGATAGACAATATAAAGACGTAAAATATGTACAGGTGCATTTGTCAAGTCACATAAGCCTAGCTCATGAAGTGCATTGCAGTGACAACACAAATTCATATGGCAGCGTGTAATTCGCCAGACAATGTACAAATTTGTCATCCAACAGCCATGGGCTGGAGAACATGCATAGTACATCTTTTCGTGTTTACTAAAAGGCTGGGAGGAAAAAATAAAAAACCCTCTTACAAGTTATCCTCGTTGGATGAAAATAAATGCTGGTTGAATTTGATAGTCGGAAACCAACTTACAACGGATGGTTCAACACCTTGTATGCTCCGTTCCACCTTTCTCAGTTGCAGTTGAACAACCTGCATGCTTTCGGGGCTTCCTAACATCTCAGAAGCAAGATTTGAGCTCTTGATCATCTGGCAGTGACTCAAGAGTTTTACTACACCGAATTCTGGTTCTTCATGACTGCTTTCCTCTCATTTAGAGCAATATATGAACTATTTCCAGAACTTGAGCTTATCTACAATCCTGCGAATCTTTTCATCTGACTCTGCACGGTTTCGTTTAAGACCCAATTGATGCTCACGTTTTCTACAAGCTTTGTATGCATCAAATTGACTTTGACATCGACTTTTGTCAGAGTTGGCCTGTTCAAGACATTTCAGAGATGTCGCGTAATACGAGGCACACATGGAGTCAGCAAGCCTCTGATAACCAGATTTTGCCGCGGGATACTCGAAAGGAGTTTCCTCTTCTGTCTGTGCCCCGTTAACCGGTGCCGGATGACTCACGCCACGCTGAAAATTAAAAGGGCGTCTGCTCCTTCACAAAATCGAACCCCTGTCTCGATCGATGGCCTGTGTTTTTTCCTTTCGACGTCCAAAAAAACTTCCTTCACGTGCCAATCCTCTCTTTTCTCGCTCATTCTTTTTAAGCAATTGAGAAAGCATAGACTGCGTGATCTCCTTCGCATCTGCCACTAATGATTGAATGACAGGGAGGTTGGAATGCCCTCGTTGCCAGCTTGGAGACGAAGGATTCTAAATCAAGAGCTTCATCATAATTGCCGTTCCGCACACACGTGTCCATTAGCTGAGGTATCTCCAGCAAATCTAAAATAATGCTATGGTTGGTAAGAAGCATCTGGTTCCTTATGCAACCTGTCCAAAACATTACGAAGACGTCTCAGCAAATCAATGAGAAATCCTGGACAATCTTCATTGCATGCATATATTTATTTCCGAGTCTTGATTCTTGATCACGACGATGTCCACCCCAACGTATGCATCATCTAGATGCATCAACCTCCACATGACTTTAAACAGATGCGTCATATTTGATTCTCGTGCTTCAATTTCAGATCGCGACCACAGCGTAGCTTTTCTTCCGTTCGATCTTGTGTAGAATGGATGGTATGGATTGAGGAGGAAGTGATCCATATAAAGATCAAATATCATCCATTGATTTGTTTCAAGATCTAATGGCCCAAAATGAAGGCGCCTTTTTTTCTTTTGGGAGCAACCCCATCCATTAGATGTAAGCAACATCTAAGGGCTATAATTTAAAGTGGCCCATTTCTTTAGAACTAATCATGGCCATTGAATCTTGAAGGCATCCAAGGGTTGAGTTTGAATCCCATGTATTTCAAAAACCACCCAGAGAACAAAACCACGAATTTTAGGATGTTTGTGTGGTTTTGACTGGCCCAAACCAAGGGAAGCCTATGCCTAACCTATGTGATTAAGGTACTAGACTGTGTCCACCACCCTTTTCTCATTGGTCCATCACTAATCACTCCTTGAGCCAAAAGGCCCATGCAGGGTTCACTTTTTTCCCTAATGTGGTACATAAGTAAATAAATAATAGGCAATCTAATCTTGTAGTTCTGCAAATACTCCAAAGTAGCTATTTATAGTTTTGGAAGCTCAAGCTAATTTACTGGAAGTTAGGAAAGCAGATGCCAAATAACACATCAAAAAATTCCTAAATTTACAGGACTCACCCGAGCTCGCATGGAACCATCCAATAAAATGTTTGCGGATTTGATGTCCCTATGAATTATTGGAGGTACTGCCTGATGCAGATGTGAATGGGAATCAATTGAACAACGAGAAAGCAATCACAAGATTTGCTAGCACAAACCATACAAGCAAGGATTCAAGCGTAGTTAGCATACCCCTGCAAAACATGAGCATTTACAGGGAATTTTGGCATACCCCTTCATGGAGATACTCAATTCCTCTGGCAACATCTTGAGCTATTTGCACTCTCAGGTCCCAAGATAGATGCTCAGTATTGTTACATGCACAGGTGGAATTATGCAAATCAATTCTGATGGTTGCAATCTGGAAATTACTTTAAAAGAAGAGTCAAACTGATACCATATAAAAGCTCTGCCAAACTGCCATTACTCATGTACTCATACACAAAAATCCTCTGCTCCTTCTCTGCACAATAACCCATAAGGTTGACCAAATTTCTATGGTGAAGCCTTCCCAGCAATGCCACCTGTCAATGGGAAGATCAACTGTGTGTATCATTGATATCACTTCTAGCTCACAAGTTTTTTCATATGACTCAGCATTCATAATATTTAATGATTGGTAACCGAAGCATAGGTCTTTCACTGCATGTTAAAACATAATCTTTAGGTCACGAGTGTAATTTGTGCTAAATAATCACTCATCCAGTGTGAAGATGTGAAATATGATAATTATCTTTCCCTTTACAATAGGTCCTCCATGCTACACATTGACCAGAGGCACAAGGATATATGATCGTATATATAGTGAAAATATCATGGAAAAACAAGAAGCACAACATCACAGAATAAACCGGTTAGATACTTAAGGTACCTCACATACGACCTCTTCATACAGATGTGCAAAATACATGACATGAATGTTTCTTACCTCTGTTAAGAACTCACGCTCCCCTTGCTTTGATTTTGATGAAAGCACCTTGATTGCAAAAGTGCCTCCATGAGGCATTGTGGCTTTGAAAACCAGACCAAAGGCCCCTTCTCCTAACTTTGATGTGAAGTTATTTGTTGCTTTCTGGAGATCCCTGTAATATTCAAACAAAACATTAACTATATATAAAAAATAAAATAAACAATAAGTAGAGCACTGTGGAGACTCCCCCCTCATCCTTAACATCACACCCTCATTTCTTTTCCTCTGCCTACCCTTGGTCTTTGGCACCTCCATTTTTTTCCTTCCCCTTCCCTCATTTCCTCTCTCCCTTCGACCCTCATCCATTCCCCCTCACCACACTTCTCCCTCAATCCCTCTCCATTCCATCCCCACTTTTTTGCTGCCCTTCTTCACTCAATCTCTATCAAACACATACACTCAATCACACATGAGTGCTCAGTACCCAACAAAATATTTGCAAACATCCATACTTGAAAGGGTAACTCGGCAATCCAGAATTCGTAAGAACTGAACTCTTTTCACTTGCTCCAAACGAGGATGAGAACAGTCCCTGGTCTTTATTAGGAGGTGGTGAATCGCACTCTGTAGTGTCTGAAAGAGCCTGACTTGCATCAACAGCATTCACACGGATGGGGAGAGACATGCCTCTCTGGTCACTAATGCTTCGAATCCCATCCTCTTTCCTTGATATGCTGAAGCACCAACGTAGACAAAAGCAGATCCCAAGAAAAGAAATGGCTCCGAGGGTAACACTAATCAAGTCCATTTCTACAAATGTGATTGAAACTGCAAAAGGATTATAAGATGAATTCTCTCTCTCTCTCTCTCTCTCGGATGATCATGATTGGCCCCATACTAGCCAAATTATATGGGGCAGTGTTAGAGACAGAGTTGAGCACCCTTGCCGAGAGGAAGGGCATCAGGGCTCAAGGACAGGCAGGTTTCAGACGAGATTACTCTACCATTGACCACATCTTCACTCTAAGATGCCTGATCGACCAGGCAAGAGTGAGGAAGAGGAGATTATACTGCTGCTTTGTGGACTTCCGCAAAGCCTTCCACACAGTTCCCAGGGAGAGACTCTTCAGATGCCTATTTGATATCCGTGCTCCATATGAGATGATATGGGGGATCTATGCCTTATATGAGAGAATATCTGGTAGAGTTAGATGTCCAAAAGGCTTATCTCACTCACTTGCTAGCACCATCGGAGTGAAGCAAGGATGCCCTCTTTCACCCACCCTCTTTGGTCTATACATTGATGAGATAGTGGACTTCATACGACAGCAGGGAGGGGAGGGAGTTGAGGTACGAGGGACCATTGTTCATATTCTTTTATACGCTGACAATATTGTGCTGGTTTTAGAGTTTGCTGAAGGTCTACAGCACCACCTACGTGGCCTAGACGACTTCTGCATACATAGAGGGCTATCTGTGAACCTTGGCTCAACCCCGACTTTATCTGCTTACAAGAGATTAAAATCGACGCAGAGGATCTCCAAAAACGACTTAAACGCATTTCTCCAAACCACCTTTGGCTCTCCACTTCGCACCCTAGGGGCGCGGGCGGCGCTACAATTGGTATTAGTCACTCCTGGTCCAGCAGGTTGACCTCGACTTGTGAAGATCAAAACCATCGTTGGATTACTGCCTCTTTCGGGCTCCCTAAACAATTCACCGTGGTCTCACTTTATGCCCCTAATGGTGAGACGGATAGAATAAACACTTGGACTTTGCTCGACTCCCTCTCACACAATGTTTTGCTCTGTGGGGACTTCAACATGGTTGAATTTCCTGAGGACCGTTGGAACAACAAGGGGAAAATTATTGACGGTCAGGAGAAAGAGATATGGGATAAAATCAAGCTTCATCTCGACTCGGTCGAGGTAAAAGATATGAAGGGGTTCTCATGGTCTAACCTCCAACTGGGGGACTCTCTGAGGAAAGCAAGACTTGATAGATGTTACATCGACCAAAACACCATCCTCCAGTGGGGTATTCCTTCGATTTCCCAACACATGGACCTGACTATCTCGGACCACTACCCGATTACTCTTTCTTTCAAACCAATTTCCACGCTCCGGAAAGCTCCTTGGTTCCACGCTTGTCAGACGTCATTTTCACTCCCCTCTGTCCACCGAGAAATTTCCGTAGTTTGGACGGAGGCCTTTGCCTACTGTAATGAACCGGCTAAGTGCTGGAGAAGCGCGGTGGAAAGGACTCGTCAAATTCTGATTAGGACTCATCAGGCCATAAGAGATATCAAGAGAAAAGGTATAATGGAGACTCTCACAACTTGAAGAAGAAGTGAACAAAGGTAACTTGCAATGCCAGCAAGGTCCTCTGAAAATCAGGGGAAGACTAAGATTTGAGGAGGAGATTCAAAGGAAAAATCTTCAGATATTCTTCAAAGACTGGTGGGCGGGGAAGGCGGACAAACCGTCGAAAGAGATGTGTAACATCCTCAAAAAGAAACAAGTTAGGGAATCCATCCCCTTCTTGGTTGATAACAATGGGATCGAATGTAGCACGGAAGTCGAGAACAGATCTATCATCGTCAAGCACTTTACCCATCTCCTCGGAATCTCGACTCCTCTTTCCCCACACAGGCGAGACCGCATGGCTACCATCTCAAGGGTAGCTCATTCTAGAATCCCTCAGAACATGAGCTCTCTTCTAGAAGCTAACATTTCTGAGAACAAAATTATCGAGGTTATTGATGCCCTTCCAAATGGAAAAAGTCCAGGTCCTGATGGCCTCACCAATGAGTTTTTCAAGTCCTTCAAGCATGTGTTGGCCACCCCACTACGTTTGGTGTGGCTCGAGGCTCTGTCCTTCGGTGCCCTTCCTGAGTGTCTTAATAATGGCGTCATCAAGTTAATTCACAAAATGGGAGATAAGAACAAAATTGAAAATTGGCGGCCGATTACCATGCTCCAAACTGGATACAAGATAATTGCCAAAGTTATTGCCAACAGAATCTCTTGTCATTTAAAGTCATGGCTTTGTGAGGACCAAAAAGGTTTTGTCAAAGGTAGATCTATACTTGAAGCAATTATCGATATTTGGGAAGGCCTTACATTTGCTGAGGAATCTGCACAAGATCTGGTATTCATTAAGATCGACTTCGACAAAGCATATGACAGATTGGAATGGGACTTTATTCTCCAATCACTGAAAGACCTTGGATGCAACCAAAATTTCACAAAAATGGTTTCTACTCTTCTCGGAAACGCTTCAACTAGAATAAATATAAATGGTAAGCTCTCTGAGCCCATACGTTTAAAAAGATCTATTAGGCAAGGCTGCCCTCTCGCTCCTCTACTCTTCGCTATGGCCTCGAACGGCCTCAGTCGCCTATTAAAGCATCACATCAACTCTGGCAATCTCATGGGTCTTTCCCTACCTCTAAATCATGGCCAAATGATTGCTAGACTCTTTGCCGATGATATGAATGCCTTTGTGCATAACGATATGAACAACATTGAGGTGTTATGGAGTTGCCTTGACACCTTTTGTGTGGCATCAAGCTCAAAAATCAACCATGCTAAAACTGCTTTCAGACCAATCCGCGGACCCCCACCCCAATTGTTGTTAGATCAGGGGTGTCAAGTTATCCCTAGAGGTCAAGTCTTCCGTCTCCTCGGCATCCCGATGGGCTTCGACATCACAATGGACCAACGATGGAACTGGGTGCTGGCCAAGCTGGATAGCAAACTAAATTATTGGAAAGGTATGCAAGTCAACTTGGCAGGGCGTGCTATGGTTGACACATTTATGCTTTCAACGACTATTTACTTTATCTCGTGTTGGAGACCGAAGGAGAAAGATTTGGCCAAAGTGGAAAGAATATGTAGAAACTTCCTCTGGATTGGGGACCCCAACAGGAGGGGGATCCCCAAAATCAATTGGGAAACTTGCACTAGCTCGAAAGACTCAGGGGGCTTAGGTATTCTGGATATCGTGGATTTGGCTGACAAGCTGGCAGTTAAGTGGTTTATCAAGGCCTGGAGCAATAGTGAGTCCTCTTGGGCTAAATTGATATTCAGAAACTTGAAAGACCTTACCTTTGTTGGCCACCCTGGCTGGAAGGACTTAGGGATTCTCACACTTTTGTTCTCCCCCCTTCCGGTGTCCCCTAAAGACTCTAGCCTCGTGTGTTCTTTTTGGAAGAGTTGGAATAAGGCCAAACAACTCATCAGAATATGTGATGAGTGGAAGTGGGCGGCTGGGATAAGACAAAATGACTCTATCTGGTTTCCGATCAATGGCATTAGAGGAGTGGAGCCTTGGAACCTCCAAACTGCAAAGCGGTTATGGAACAAGGGGTTCAAACAGTGGAAACAGCTCTGGAAACAAGAGACCAACCAATGGATTAGGTTCGAAGACTTAGACCCGAGATATAGAGTTACCCTTGAGGAATGGATTCTTCTTCAAGGCAGATGTTTGGCGTGGGACCGCTCAACTTCTCGCCTTCTCTCCGGACAGGATCTTCCTTGCCTTGAGGGCCTCAAATGGAGCAATGGTAAGAGAATATCCAGAATACCCAACTTCAAAGAGAACTTAGATGTTCATCACATCCTCAACAAGAGGTGGTGCCTTTCTTGGACCAAACTTCGATGGGAACTAAAGTTCATGTCTATTTGGCACCCCCTAATTGAGACCAAAAAGTATGTTCTCATGTGGCAGATCTTGCAGAAGGGAATCTGGTCCAATTCAAGGGCAAATAAAATATGTGGTGTGCCACCATGGTGCAAATGTTGCCATCGATGCATCGAAGATTTAGCTCACCTGTTCTTCGATTGCCCCAAGTCCTGTATTATCTGGCATCACGTGACACAGGTTTTGAGAGTCACACACCAAATCAATTGGCAACAAGTGCTGTTGGGTGAGGCGATCGGTTGTTCTTCGAGGCTGTGGAATGCCATCAGGGGTGAGACTCTTTGGAAGATTTGGAGGGAGAGATGTGCTGTCAATTTTGACCAAACTCCTAAGGAATGGTCGATCGAGAAATCATTGTTTCTTCTAGGTAAAAGAATCTCCCGAGATAAGAGATCTCCACCGTTTAGACATCATTGTATTTATCTCCTCGAAAACAAAAAGTTGAAACCCAAATGGGTCCCACATGAGGGTGATGATAGATTTATCCACCTCATTTGTAATGCCCTCTAGCTTGCCACACTCGTCCCCTGCATTGTGGGATTTGGGGGGTCCCATGGGCACTAGTCCCACTCAATTGTAACTTTTCTTCTTTACTTTAAATAAAGTCCGAGAGAATAGGCTAAGGCCGAACTTCCTTTTATTAAAAAAAAAAGATCTCTACCACCTTAGAAAGACCTTGCCCGTTCCTCAACCTTACAGTGTTCATTTTGGAAAACAGAGGTGCAATTCATTGCCAGATTTGGTGTGCACTGGTCCGAAGATACAAAAGTCAACCGCCTTTTGGCTTTTAGGGGATACACCAATTTCTAGCAAATATGTGAATCCTCATTTAGGTTGGGTGACATAAGTGCAGCAACATCAGAGCTTGCTCATCCAAAATATGAGTTGATAGAAAAAAAAATTGTACTTAATTATGCTTTCTTTCGGAATGGCATAGAAAAAGCTCGTGCCATGACCACGATTGCACAACGTCCTCCAAAATCTCTTTTATTATGTGTGGAAGTAGGCATATGCTTGTTATGTATTCATCCACTCTCTCAAGTAATACGTGTGGGCCTAGATGATGGCATCTTTATGGATCATGGAATGCACGCTTGAATGGGTTAGATATACATAAAAGAGGAGTTAGTTTGTCATCTGGATTCTGTTCTCTCGTCCACTATCATCGTGTAGTACTTGAAAGGAGTCATTTATAAGTTTCATTGTAGCTATACTTAGCTTTGTGTGTGTGTGAGAGAGAGAGAGAGTGACTGTCCATATGTCATCATGTAGTACTTGAAAGGAGTTATTTATAAGTTTCATTGTAGCTATACTTAGCTTTGTGTGTGTGTGTGTGTGTGTGAGTGTGTTATTGAGTGTGTGGAGTAGAGGCTCACTCTTACCATGAAGTTATGATTTCAAATATATTCATAAATTAAAAAAAGAAAAGGGAAAGAAAGACTTATTTGGTAGAGTGGTTGTGTAGGCTTTTTCAAGCACACATTCAAGACGACAACATCAAACCTAACGGAAGTTGAGACTGATTTTGTCTCTTATATCTCATGTAGAGAGAAAATGGGAGGTGTCTTCTACACGTTTCGATTATGGCATACTATTAAGATTGGTGATCCAAACCTATTTGGATTGGTGATTGAGAGAGAAAAGACATCAAAGAAATTCTCTCTCGTTTCTTCACATAATTTTGAGGAGCTCCAATAGGTGCATCGAAGGCAATGATAAGAGAGAAGAGACTTCGAGACAATTGCATTTTGCCCTTTATTCATAGAACTTGGAGATGTTTGAGAAAAGCATTCTTCATAGCTTGAATTAATGCAACGTACAATAATGAAGGGCATAGCACCCATGGAACCCTCAAATTCCATACAAGTTTGATATCTTTTGGTAGTGATGTGTGTGAATGCACTTAGGACCGTCAGGGGCACTTTTTCTCTCTTTCGGAGGTTTCTTTCCCCGGTTTGTATATATGCCTATAACCTTAACGGGTCATTTATCTTTGTACATTCACTTTGTAACACAATCTATATTGCATTGTGTTCCAAGCTTCTTCTTCTTCTTCCTTTTGTTGTTTGTGTGCTTTCACGGACCTCAAACTCCAACGATTGGTATGAGCATAGGTTGTTGCTTCATCTAGGCATCATCGACACCCCTCCATTCATAGTCTCAAAATCACACAAAAATTGGTGATTTATGGATTGATCTCTTCTTCCTTGTACATGAGCGCTAGCTCCTTGCTCAATGCATCACTCCTTCGTGGGATTTGTTGATATATTTTGATAGTGATATGTGTGAACACACTTAGGACTATTTGGGCACTTTTCCCTCTTTAGGAAGTTTTTCCCCCGACTCGTATATCTGCCTTTATACATTCAATTGGTAATACATTACATATTGTGTTGTGCTCCAAGATTCTCCTTCTTCCTTATGTTGTTAGTGTGCTTCTATAGACCTCAAACTCCAACCTCAGCAAGGGTTGAATGCTTAGCACCTATTAGGAATGACAAAGTCGAAAGGTCCACTAAGACAAACAATCCAAGAATTTGTAAGTATAATCATCATCAACATTAGTAAGTATGTTGGCATCAAACATTTGGAGGCCAATGGGTGAAGGAGCGTTGGGTATGTTAATACCTTGGATGCGACCATATCTAATAGATTTAAGAATCCTGAAGGGTTGGGAAATTAACCATTCATGGAAACTCTAGAGTGAACATTCCCAAGAGAATATGCATAAACCTGATAAACCTTTTGTGAGCCCCAATTTCATTAAGTTATTAAAGGATAAAGTCTCATTATGTTGTAAAAAACTAACCTTTTGTGAGCCCCAATTTCATTAAGTTATTAAAGGATAAAGTCTCGTTATGTTGTAAAAAACTAAGAGCATTAGGATGACCATGTGCTTGAGACATGACTGTCCTTCCAACCTTGTGCTCAATATATAGCTACTCAAATCAACAAGGACCACAAATAAACTAGATTTCATATGTGCTTGTGCGATATCCACCACTCCTTTAGTACCTTTCACTAGAGTCCACTAGTGTTCAATGTACTCACCACTCAAGTTAAGTCTCTCCAAAATCTATTTAACTCACATTAACTCGAGATCGAAGACTCATGCCAACTCCCTCTCCATGCTCCCCATGGGGTTGAACCCAAGACCTCATCCTTCCCATCCTTGAGACTTAACCACTGGGCTAAGTAGGTCACTTGTTTTAGAGAGCACATGAACTTATGCCTAAGTCTATTCTCGAGATCTTTGGCCATACATACAAGTCATCAAATGGTGTTCACTTTCATATTTGTATGAAGAAATTGGACACTCCTATCATAGACTTTACTTTATAACATTATTCCCACCTTCAAAATGACTTTTTTCCTAAAAAAATAAAGCTATATATAATAACTATAGGCATACCCCTAAGCCTCATGTTCTTACCTAATTCTAGAATTTTTGGAAAGAAGTAAGGAAGTACCAAAACTTTGTATAACCAATTCAAACTTTGAAAATGCTTAAACCTGATGTGAGTCAAATGCTATGTGACTCAAGGATATAATTTTTCAAGTATCTATTTTGACAAGATAATGAAGCATTTTCTCTATGTTTAAGAGAAATAGACTAGATTCTCAAAAAGATTCTTGGACTAAAGCTAACATCATCATCCAACCACAAGATATTGGTCTGGTAACAAAACATCAGTGTGTTGACTCACCGAGGTTCTATTGATGATATATTTACTTAAAACACTAATGCTTCACTTGAGACTAAGTTAATCCTTCCTTTATGAGATCTCTTTATGACTTCCTTTTTTGGAATGCAGTTCTTATGCATTACTTTGAGTGACAAGATTGACTTTATAGAATTACAGTGAAACTTGGTATTGCACTTAGTCTATCTAATATTTCTTGAAGGGTTCCTTAGACTTTGAACCCTAACTTGATCCAGAACTTTAATTGAGTGAAGTTTTATAGACTTCACTTCTGATCCGGATGTGAGAGTAAAAAAAACTCCTTCATTTCTTTATCCTTTCATCTCGTGGTTTAAGTACATGACACACTCTACAACATACTTTACACCACACACTCTGCCACTTCCATGAATATCATTGTACTAGGATACACTCTACTACTTCCATGACTATCACTCTATCACTCTATGACACACTCTAATACTTTAATGAATATCACTCTACACGACACACTCCAGTACTTCCATGAATATCACTGTACTACGGCACACTCTACAGGACACACTCTACTACTTCCGTCAATATCATTGTACTGCGACACACTCTACGCAACACACTCTACTACTTCCATGAATATCACTGTACTATACTATGACACTACTACTACTTCCATGAATATCAATGTACTACTTCGTGACTGTCACTCTAATACTTCCATGTTCAAAACCCTCCTCTATGTTCTCTCAACGGCTAGGGTTTTCGACCAGGTTCACACGACGGGCGGGTTCGAGCGGATGGTAGGAGAGAGAAGACAGTGGGCACGAAGATATTTAAGGGTTTCAGAACAACGGGTGCAGAGATGAGGGTTTCAAAATAGACAACGCAGAGAGTATATATATATATATAGAGAGAGAGAGAGAAAGAATACCATCGAGTGCCTGTTGCCATTATGCCACGTAATGCGAAATCTCCTAACGTTCAAAGGCTACATAAGCTATGATTTCAGCTTCTATTTTGTATCATCTCTGGAGTTCGATGCAAGTATTTGGCTTTGTGCTATTTTGGGATCAGAGACTTTCCTTCAATTTACCTTCAATTTAGGAAAGAAGGTGTAGATAGAGGGATGAGCATACCATAATGTGTTGACTTCTAAAGCTTCCATTCTGATTTGGCCATCCTTTCAACTTCACATGAACTTCGATCACCGAGCAAACTATCTCAATTTCTTTATTTTGTTTGCATTAAAAATTTACAAAACTATACACTATGCATACTTGTACCCTTCATATGGATAAAATTTGGCTTTAAAATCATTATATGCATGAAGATAATGTTGAATGAACTTTTGTCAAGTTCAAGAACCTTTATCGCCCATTGCCATCTTAAAAGGGTGGTAAGACCTTTTCTATACTCATATTTTTACCCCATCTTCTCTTATGACAGAAGACCAAGAATAAGGCTATCCCCAGGACAAAGCTATTGTATGAAGAAAGGACATCGCTCCAAGCAATCAAGAGGACTCTATCAATTCAAGATACGTGAAGAAGATCCCATCAATGGATACAAGGGGACAACAACACAATGGTGGAAAATACAAATGGATCATTAGCACTACCTACCCCATGTTGTATACCCTTTATATGCATAGGGATCGAATATGTTCCTAGACCCCTAAAACAACTTGGTATCCATTGAAAACACCCATACTCATGGGGAGTTGGTGGTATGGGACATCGATCCCTTGGAGGTGGGTGCCCGCTTGATCGCAAGCTCCTAGGCTCCGAGGTGAGCCCGTCTTGGCTCTCTACGACTGGGAGGTGAGTCTGATGTCTACCCTTCTTTTCTTTGCGAATATGGCTTGTGTCTTGATGTGTCCAATAGGGAGGATGCTAGAGGATTTAGGATTTCATGCAAAGAGGGAGATGGCAAACACAAACATTGAGGGCTTATTGATCCCTTACCAGACGTGCATGAATTGTAACCTTATATAATCATACGATGTCCCTATATGTAGGAAATCTTCAATAGAAAAAGCTCAAACCACTCACATCTATAGAGGAATAATTCCAACTTTAATTGTGGTGGCTGATCTGAGTATTCAAAGTTGAAGTATCCTTCCAAAAGTAGAAAGTTTTGTGAACTAGTCAAAGTTCAAATCTATCCGTTTTGTACCAAGTGATTCTCCTTGATGCTTCAAAGTACTAGTTGAGTTTTAGTGCACTAATCACAAGCATATGAGGTCTATTTGATATATCCAAAGAGTTAGGGCATGTCCTATGTTGTTTTGTTGGACCAACTTCATCATCTTTCGATTCAAAGTTTTCACCTCTCCAAGCTTCTCCAACTTCTTTCAAATGTATCGCTATATGTGGATCCAAGTTGGATATCATTGTATCCCATATCTTATTTTAGTGCACTAATCACAAGCATATGAGGTCTATTTGATATATCCAAAGAGCTAGGGTAGGTCCTATGCTATTTTGTTGGACCAACTTCATCATCTTGCAATTCAAAGTTTCCACCTCTCCAAGCTTCTCTGACTTCTTGAAAATGTATCCCTATATGTGGATCCAAATTGGATATCATTGTATCCCATATCCTCTTATCTTCCCTTTGCATCATAGATACTATGTATTTATGTGAATTGGGATGCTAGGGAATTTTCAACTTCTTGACTAGAGCATAGTTTATAAAGTTATGTGTGGCAGAGTCATCTATCATGACCCTCACCCTCGTCTTATAAACACTACCATGAAGTTCAACTAGGTCATATGGTCCAAACTGAGGTAGCCACCATGTTTGCGTCAAACAACAGGTTTGGTTTGTATCCTCACGCATCACTTCCACCTCCTTGAAGTTAGAACTGTCACGTCTTGGAAGACTCTACACTAGGTGGACCACTTTTTTGCCATTATCGAGGTCGATACTAGTCCCTACTCCTCCCTTCTTTTTCCAAACACTCTGTTTTTTCCCATAACTACTTTCTTCTTAAACTTAATTGTACTAACAGGTTTGTGGGGTTGATCTATCTCCATAGGAGTTTCTTGAGGATGGCTATGGTCCTCATAGATCTGAGCATATTTGATCACCTCGTCAAAGGTCTTAGGTGTGTTTCTTCTGATCTCTCTCTTAATGGCCTTATCTAATCCCCTGACATCAATAAGTCATTACCTCCAGAATATAACAAAGCTTTGTAAGTCTTCCATAAGAAGTGGTGCGGTGGCAAAGTGGCATGACGCACATGCCTCTCATAACACCCACCACGGTTCAAATTCCGTTCTAAGCACCATTGGAAGTGCGAAGTAAATCAACGGACATTGCTTTTGAAAACACGTGAATGGCCTACAATTACGATAGAGCTTTTGTATGGAATGCCATTTTTGGCGATCGTTTTTTAATATTTATTCATGGCAATAGCTTTTGTTTTAGTTGCTTTTCATAAGACACAAAACTATATAAGACCAACCTTGGTTCATATCAAGTCATCATCTCAAGCTTCAAGGCTCTAGCATTGGAGGTCAAGATCTCTACAAGGAGGTCTACACTCTTGGAGGAGATCTTAAACCTGATTTGGTGTAGCTCAGTGATGAGTAGCACCTCCTTTAATGTCAATCCGGGAAGACGTGAGGATGGTATGAAGACCTCGAGCAAGTGGTGGCACAAGTGCGTGAGTGAGAAGCACACCAACATGCACACACATACACACACACGCGCACACACGGCAAGACAAAGAGCAAGAATCAATGGAGTTCTTAGATTACTTTCAAAAAGCTCTTACAAGTCCGTTTCAATTACAAGCTAACCCCAAAAATGAGCTCTGTAGCTCTTTTTATAGTTTTTGACTAGGTTTTGGCCCTGTCCAGACCTAGTGTCCGGCCTAGTTAAAAATTAGGTTCCAGGGCCAATTTGAGGGCTTAAACGGAATCTAAAAAATACGAAAATTGATATGTAGGTACTTCTAAGGCTCCTCAAGCTGAAGGACTCCTTGGCTTGCACAAAATGGAGCTACAAAAATATGAAATGGTATTTACAATGATTGTTAGTGATAAGAATCACTGTTAAAAGATGTTGATTTGGAAGAAATTTGAAGGGCCTATCTGCCAGATTTGCCTCGACTGCTTTGTCTACTTACTCCTTCACCTTGTTCTGGCTCTCTCCGCTGGCTTCCTTGTCTAGTCGGTCCTTGGGTGCCCATACTGCTCTCAACACCCCCCCCTCTCTCGCGTCTGTCGTCCCTGACAGACCCTTGTTGCTGGGAGTGTTGGATGTAATATTCCACAACCTGAGTGGCAAGCTGATGTTCTTGTATGCGTAGTCCTCTGGCCAAATCTATCATCATATGATCCCAATCAAGTGGTCCTGGAATGTCCGGATGTGGCAGACGTAACTGATCTGCATGGATCGCTTGTTCTACTGCGAATAGGTGTAGCAAATGTGTGGGTCTGGGAATGAAAATTTCCGAATGATATTCCCAGAATCCCGTAGAGAACATTTCCTCAAATGTCTGCTTGAAGCATGCGGGTAAGTACTTTATTCGTGCATGCCAAGCAAAGATTATAGTGACCGAGGGGGTCTGGCTCATGTCGTAGACTAAATCCTTGTTACCTTGAGAGAATCCAGGGGCAGAGATGTATGGAGCTTGTACATTCCGGAAAGTTTTGAAGACAATGGTCATGAGCTCGAATATCTTCATACACATTTTTGCCGCTATGTCGGGTACATTATTTAGACGTGTAGACCAGTGCCGAATTGTTGATATCATGTAGGCTACGGTTGGGGTCCCTCGAGGTGGAGCAAAATAAGGGTAGTTAACCCAAGCCGAGCACTCTTTATTGTTGCGTACCTTGATTGCAAATGCTTGCCAGGATCTGCGACGTACCACTGGACAATAGCAAGGATTATACTTGATATATAGTGGCATGGTTGCCCAGGTACTCATCATCTCTGGGTAATCGGTGAGTAGACGTGCATGCCAATTAGGTTGGAAGATCGAGCCAGCACGTGCATCTGTCGGTAAATCCCCTATCTCAAATTGAGTGGCGAATGTGGGCTCCTTCCCTGTATGTCTTTTGACTTCTGCATTATAATCATGTAGTAAGACAAAATAAGGCATGTATTGCGACTCTGATGTTGTTATTAACCGTTGATGGGATAAATTTTGAAAGTAGGAAGACCGAAGGACAGTTTCTTCCAGATTTGTGAGAGATTGCATTTGCACGGCCACACGATCATCATGTGTCTTACCCACTTTCTCGACCCTTTTGACCCAATCTGGAACTTGAATTTCTAACGTGTCTTGTCCTTCGACCACCAGGCGTCGGCATAGGCTCGTATGGCTCTTCATAGCTGTCATCGACGGGGATTTCCACTACTGTTTCAGGTTCTGGTTCTTCAATGGGCGAGGGTGGCCTTTCATATGGGAGGAGGCATGCTTGGAGTTCTGCCACCTGTTTCCGGAGGGTCTCTACTTCTTCTGTAGAGTGTTGCAAGATTGCCGGCTCCTGTTGAGCTATGGGGACACTGGCTATCTGTTTCTTTAGATCTGCACATTCGGTCTCTAGTTTTTCATATGACTCCAAGAAATTTGCATGCTCCTCAAGTAAGATGCGAATGTCTTCCGATGGGACTGCTCTATATCTGGTAGGGCTAATGGTTGCTCCTACGGTTCCTTCCATAGCCGCTTCAAAGTTGTCTTGGTTTTGTTGTTGAAGTCGTTTGTTCTCTTCTAGTGCTGCGGCCATATGCTTTCTTAATAGCCCAATGTTGCGCCTGAGTGTAGCGTTAGAGATCATTTGCGCTTGAAGCACTGTTTCTAGTTCCTTGACTGCTTGGTCATCCACTGTTGATGCCTTTGATTCCAGTTCGGAGTGTGCCTGCTGTAAGGTGGTATGCTCGGTTAGGAGCGTTTGGTAGTCAGCTTCAAGAGTGTTGACCCTAGCTTGCAGACGTTGAGATTCTGCCTGGAGGGCCGTAGTGTGTTCTTCCAATTGATGGTACTCTTGTTGTAGTTGATGTGCACACTGAAGTAAGGTGTTGAACGTGCTATTTACATTATGAGATGCAAGGGGAAAAGTTTGAAGTGCAGGGGAGGTGGGATTGGGTAGGGGTGTAGTGAATGTTGTGTGTGCCAATGATGTGAGTGGTGAGGTGGGGGACAATGGAGGGGAAGATGGTGGAATCGTGGGGAGAGGTGCTGTGGTTGGTGAAATGTCCATTGGGTCAGACACGGTGGTGTGTACAGGGGCTACCATGTAGGTGGGTATGGTAGGTGAAGTGAGTGTGGTGTTCGTGTAAATTGATGTCGTTGCGAACATCGAAGAAATGTGCCTCGGAAACATTGGAGAGCGGATGAATTGCTCCACAAAGGGCGGGTATTGGGGTGGCGCGGTTCGGTTGAAAGAGGTGTAGGGGCCAGATGGGAAGTGAGGGTCATGGAATGGAGGTACCCGTATTGGGGGATAGGTCGGGAAACACAGGGTGCCTTCTGTGGGTGCTGGGTTTCCAACTACACTTGGAATTATGGGATGGCCAGTCATGGGTTCAGAGGATAGACGGGACGAAGTGTACAAGGGATTGGTGACGAAGGAGAAGAGGGTGTCTTGTGAGGTGGGTTCTCGAAATGAAAATGATTTGAATGAGGATGGGTTATAAGTGAAGGTAGAGGTGATGGCTGTCGTTTCTTCCATAGTGGGAGGTGGTGGTGGGGGTGGAGAAGGTGGTGATGGAGGATGCTGGGGTGAGATGGGTGATGTCTGAACGAAGGTTTCGGCAGAGAGGTCAGTGGTGGTTGTGGGGGTGGTTGTTGTCTCAATGGGTACTTCATGTTCTGTGACGGGTATCTTGATAGTCTTACCTGCTCGTGGTAACGTGTCCACTCTGCGTTTGTCATACCTTACGGACTGGCGGACTGCGGTGTGGACAGCCTCCGGAACTCCTAAAGAGTCTGACACTAATTTGAGGGTGTCAATGAAGTGTTGGTCCACCCCTTCATCTGATAGCATTTCTCACATCAAAGCTTGACCTGATACCAGAGAGAGTTGATGCCTTTCTTGTACTACTTTGATAGTGTCGTATAGCCTTCGTAGTTGAGCTGTATATGCTGGTGCACCTACAAGTTCTGGCACTTCTTGTTTCCCCTCTTGGTGCTCTTGATCATAATCCTCCTCATCATCCTCCTGTTCTTCATCTCCGTCATCCTCTGCATCCACTTCAACAGGTGTGACAGGTGCTTGGGAGGTTGTGGCCTGCGTTTGCACGTTTTCCGCTTGTTGTGCCTCTTCTGCCTCCAACTCTACATCTTGTAATAGTTGTTCGAAATCTTCATTAGTGAGTTCTTCCAAAGGTGCACCACTAGGAAATTCAAGATCGGTTGGAATGGGAGGGAATATCAAGGTGGAACCATCGGTGCTACGTCTTGGAAGTCGGAGTGTGAATGGTCGGACTCTTCGGGGTGGAGGGGTGACGTCTGGTGTTAGGGTGGCTCCACGTGGTTGAGCACATGGGACTTGGACAGTGCCTCACATCTTCTTAGAAGGGGGTCCAGTGGATGTCCTGCCTCTAAACTGCTCTACCCGATTCCACATTAGGGCCCGTTGGATCGGAATGTCATAAGCCAAACACCTATAAATGATTCTTGTCAGAGCACAGCAACCATATAAAACCTGTTTCCGCGGCCATCGTTTGTGAGCTAGGTGTATCTGATCAATTATCCAGTGGGGTAAGTTGATGGTGAGGCTCTGTGTCTCTACCAGATACAAGCTAAACCAAATCTTTTTGGGCGGCATGGTGAATCTATCTTGTGCCGGGAAAGCAAAATGTTGCATGCACATGCGAAGGTGTATTGCAATATTAGGCGTCATGGACACCATGTCCTTGAGTTTGGTGAGACTTCGATTCTTCATGTAATCCGGTACTAGGGTTTCCTTCTCTGTAGGAATATGCATTCCGCGCATATCTAGAGCCTCTCTCACCAAATTGTTTGATAGCCTGAACCTCTTGAGCTCATTCCCCTTTGTCAGAGATGGAATCACAAATGAGCTTGCACCTTTTGGGTTCTGGTTTGGAGTCAAGGTGTTGATGAGATAGTAGCATCGCATGAAGTCAGGTTTTGGGAGTCGTGCACTGAAATAGGCACTCAATCCTGCCTTTTCCCATATCGGACGTAGACCTTCTGCATTTTGTAATTTCTCAAATTCTCTTGTAAAGAAATGGTATCTGCCTTGCTTCCCATTGAAGTCCAACTCTGATTCCCATAGGTACGTTCCTTCACCCAAGGGTCCTGCCACCTCGGTAAACCAATGGGAAGTCTTTCCCACGGGCATGGTGTGGCCACGCGGAGGGTCCGCAATAGGTATGATTTTGACGGCCTGCAATTCTTCTGGTCTTTCAATTGTCTCAGGCAAAACGGGTAAACTGTCTAAGTCCACCACTTGCGGGCTTGTTTCTGTGTGCGAGCTAGTTCCTGCTGCCTTAGCCATGTTGAAAACTTCGCAGCTGGTTCTGTGAGAATATATGAATAAACGTTAACATTGCAATGGACACAAAAATGACATGGTGTCCCTTGTTACAACATTAACTTAAAGTTCGGGAGTGGTTAGGGGTTAGTAGGTGCTCAGTGCTAGTGTGTGTAGTTAGGAATTGGGTAGACCTACGAGCTAAGCGGAATGATGTGAAGTGAGAGTGAAGCGGTTAGTAGGTGGTCATGGATTTACAATTGGGTCCGGGGGTTTGTTACAAGTCTTGGGCTGCCAAATGCAGTGGATGGGTTTTGTTCTTGGTTCCGTAAAGACTCTCGAGAGCTTTATAGGCGTGTCAGCTTGGAAGTGAGGCCTTTTAGGGACCCATTTACAAGTGATTCTATTCGTGCTCATGGGCCTTGGTGTTGAAAATGAGTGGATGTAGGCTGTGCGAGTGAATGGATCATGCTGTGTAGGGTGTGTTCTTGGTGTAGCTATTTGAGCCCGCAACAAGCCTTAGGCACCCAAATTTGTCTTGATTGTGGGCTGGCCTTCATCAACTTCTTGGGCACCCAAATAGACTTCACGTTAGCAGATGAGCTTCTGACAGACTTCTTATTATTATCGGGTTGTTGGTCACTAATAAGAGGCTTTGCCCGTGTGGTTGGCTTAAGTGCAACCGGGTGTTCGCCTTTCCGCACCCACACTTGTTTCCCTTGCTGAGACGTTTTGCTGCGCAGGTACTTTTGATTTCCAACATAGGTAGTACTCTGCTTCTTCTTCCGTTGAGCCACCTTTGGTTGCCACCTCCCTCTGCTTGTTCCTGCGACTTCACACATTGCCACATGATATCCTTGATCTGCATAGTCATTTGTTCTAGGCTGATCTCGGCCTTGCCTTCGCAATTTCATCCTCCGTATGCGCTCTAGGGCTTCTGCTTGAGCTTCTTCTCGAATTCACTTTTCTTCCTCTTTGCGTTTCTTAGCAGTGTTAAGTCGGCTGAGCATTTCCTCCGTGAGGGGTTCCTGATACAACTTGACTCTGCATCCGCTAATATAGTTTGGGAGAACATCACCCTCTAACGTGGCTAGTTGTACTGCTCCACTCTGGAGATCCTATTGATGATCATAGGTCCGTAGCCTCTCTTTTCTAGCTTCCTCGCGTGTTGTTTCAGTGTATAGACTAAGACTAGATCTCCTACTTTCAAGCCTTTATCCTTCACATGGGCATCGAAGTATGCCTTCTGTCTCTTCTTGGCTGCATATATTCCTGCAGCGGCTCTCAGTCTTGTTTCCCCTAATCGTTCAAGGTCAAAGATCCTAGAGGAGAGCTCATGACCTGTCCATTTGTGTTCTTGTGCTACTTTCAACGTAGGTATTAAGAAGTCCAAGGGTAGCACTGCGTTTTTTGGCCAATTACCATCTGAAAGGGGGTGGCTTGGAGTACCGTTTTGTAGGCGACTCGGTATGCCCAAACAGCATGGTGCAGCTGTTTGTCCCAATCAGAGCGTTTAGTGTTCACTAATTTTGTCAGTACATTGCATAAGATCTTATTAGTGCTCTCAGCTTGTCCATTAGCTTGAGGGTGATAGGGGGCAGACTTCTTATGAACTACCAAGAATTCTTGGAGTAGATTTTCAATCACTTCCTTCAAGAAGTGAGTGCCTCTATCACTTACAAGCTCTATAGGTAGCCCATATCTTGTGAATACATTCTCAAACAAGAATTTAGCAGTTGTTTGAGCATCGTTCTTCGTCGTGGCTTTTACCTCTACCCACTTAGTTAGATAGTCTGTTGCAACAATGATATATTCCGCATGGGAACTCTTAGCTGGGGGATTAATAGGACCTACGAAGTCTATTCCCCACTTAGAGAATGCACGTCCACCCATCATAGGTTTCAGTGGCATCTCATCTTTACGTATAGGATACTGAGTTCGCTGACAGACAACACACCGTTTCACATAGGTATGTGCATCCATGTGAAGGGTCGGCCACCAGAAGCCCGCAAATAGTATTGCCTTGATCACCCGATCTGGTCCAAAGTGTCCTCCTGCTACACCTTGGTGAGCAGTTTCCAAGATCTTAAGATATTCACTTTCATGGATACATAGCCTCAGGTAACCATCTTTACCACGCTTATATAGATTATCACCAATGAGTGAGTAATCCAGAGCTTCTTGTTCTAAAATCCTTTTCCTAGCCAGAGTCATGTCTGGAGGACATGCTTTCGTCCTCAGGAAGGATACTAGTGGTTCACTCCAATCTGGCACAATGGATACTTGATAAAGAGTGGCGTGTTCCACAGGTGGTTTAGTGCAACAGATTGGGCATTCCTTGCACAACTTTTGGACATCCGCTTCCATAGTTGGCCAATGCACTCCGAATCTCTTCAGAGTCTGTAAAGTTCGTTGCTTTGAGTAGTGTTGCTCTAATGCACCGACATGTGCTAATTGCAACCATTTATTGTACTCATCCTCTTCCACACAACAAGCTAAGATTCCTTGATATGTGTGCTTGTACATGCTTCCTGCCATGATGTGGTACTTTTGGGCTTTAACAACCTCCCTATCCCGTGTGTTTACTACTGGATGGTTAGGCCCGTATGTCAATACTACACCAATGGCTTAGCCCACTGCGGCACCACTTCCAAATTAAACAAGTAAGCGTCAGGAAGGTCATCTGACACTCCTTGTGGGGCTTCTCCCGATGTGAGCCTAGAGAGGTGATCTGCTCTCAAATGAGTCCTCCCTTTCCTTACCACAACCTCAAAATCATATTCCATTAGCAAGAGAAACCATCTCACTAATCTTCCTGTATTGCACGGCTTGTTTACGAGGTATAGCAATGCTTGATGATCAGTAAAAAATTTAAACTTATTTGCAAGCAAATAGTGTCTAAATTTCTTAACTGCATATACCATGCCTAATCCTTCTCGCTCTGTAGTGGTGTAATTCCGTTCAGCTGCATTCAACTGTCTACTGGCATAGGCAATTGGAAGATCCATATTACCTTCACCAGTAGGTTGAGCAAGTACGCACCCAATGGCATAATTGGATGCATCAACATGAACATGGAATGGTTTATTCCAATCTGGTGTGGTCAAGATTGGTGCTGAACATAATCTTTGTTTAAGCTCCTGGAAGGAATTCTCACATTCATCCGTCCACTCAAAGTTAGTCAGAAGTCCGTACATTCATCAGTAGATATGCCATTCTTTGACACTATGTGTCCTAGAATCTTGCCTTGCCTGACCATGAAAACACATTTTTCTGGGTTCAGGCAAACTTGATATTCTCTACATTTGTCA
The DNA here is from genome assembly GCA_020310875.1 of Ceratopteris richardii. NCBI lineage: Eukaryota > Viridiplantae > Streptophyta > Polypodiopsida > Polypodiales > Pteridaceae > Ceratopteris > Ceratopteris richardii. The sequence goes on from CM035414.1 coordinate 179,608,519, forward strand.
AAGATTTGTCTGAGCTCAGGGATATGGGTTTGTCTAATGTTGGAATGAGCACAAAGATCATGAACATAGACCTCTAAACTCTTCCTCAGGAACTCCTTAAACACATGGCACATCAGCCTCTGGAAGGTCGCTGGTGCATTGGTAAGCCCAAATGGCATGACTCTAAAGGCAAAAATGCCCCATTATGTGGCAAAGGCTGTCTTATGCTGATCCTCTGGAGCTATGGCTACTTGATTGTAACCCGAAAATCCATCAAGGAAGCTGTACACTTCCTTGCCTGCCACTCTTTCTAAGAGATGTTCTGTGATGGGAAGCGGATAGTTATCTCGAATTGTGGCTGCATTAACCTTCTTCAAGTTAATGCATACATGCAGCTTGCCATTCTTCTTGGGCACCACTATGATGGGAGATACCCATTCAGTGTGCTCAATTTCATAGATAAATCCAGCTTCGACCAGTCTATCTATCTCTTCTTTGATCTTAGCAGCGTAATTATCGTTATAGGTATAAGGCTTTTGCTTAGAGGGTTTGGCATCTAAGGTCATGGGAATGGTGTGTGAGCATATGTCCGGGTCTACACCCTTCAAATCCTTGTAACTCCAAGCGAATACATCTCTGTATTCTCTTAGCAAGGCAATTAACGCATGCTCTTCTTCCTCTGTTAGGTCATGACCTATGTACGTACATCTCTCCTCTCCTTCTTCTAGGGCCACTACTATTTTCTTGGTAGTTTCTTTGTTATCATAGGCCTCTCCTACTTGTGCCTCTTGTTTAGGCATTCTTATCATGATTCTCCTGTCGTCTATCTTATACTTCTTAAAATTTTCTGGGACCTCAAACAAAGATTCCTCCTCTTCTGGTGAGACTTCCCTCTTCTTTCGTTTCTTCCCTTCTTCCTTTGGGGTCACATGTGTGGCTAATCTTACATCATTTGTAAGCTCTCCATGCCTCTGGGGTTGAAATTCTACTTCGTGGAAGTATTCTTCATCTGATGCAAAAGGTGGGTCCATAATGATTGACTCTAGATCGGAGTCACTTGCATCCTCAAATGCATCAGGGCTAGGTTCGCATTCTTCTAGAACTGCCTCTCCCATGATTGGCTCTATGGAGAAGACTGAAATGTCATAGCCATCCTCATCACAGTGGGGTGTCCATTGTTCCTCATTGATGGCTACGTTCATTGTTGCTAAGATTTCTGCCCAGCCATGGGGTTCAAATTCCTCGTCAGGAAAGACTACAGGTGCATAGGCTGGGTCTTGGATTGGTCTATGGGTTTCTTCTGCACCTACCTCTCTGGCTTTTTCTCTCTTCTCTTCGTCTACTGCTACTTTGCACATCCATAAGTGGGTGTCTTCATGCATCCATGAGGATCCTGACCCTATGGAATGCACCGATTCTGTATCATCTTTGGCTCTATGGATGGGATTCCATTGGATAGGAGGGACATCTCTATGAGAGTAATCCTTGAGATTGACTTTGGTCGTAACACCTAAGTGTTGCAGGTACAAGGAGTTGGTTCCCCAGTCCTGTACTACTTGCAACTGTCGCATAAATGGTCTTCCCAAAATCATCTCATAGGCATGATTTTTGCTAAAGTCACATATGGCAAAGGTATGCTCAAACTCGACACCACAAGTGGTGAGAGTTATTCCTTCTAGCAATCCTAAGGGTCTCTCTATGTGGCCATCGGCCATTTGCAATTTCATCCTCGTGGGCCTGAGTGCCGGCTTGCCCCAACGCTTCCATAGGGAAGTGGTGGCAATTGCAACTCCTGCACCTGAGTCCAAAATTGCCTTGGTGGTGTACTCCTGGTAGGTGATGGAAAGATAGGTGTTCCCTTCTTCGCCTTCACACATATCTCCTATCTTGTCCAATGGAATTTCTGGCACCGTCCTATGGGATCCTACTTGGGAACGAGGTTTGGCTATTTCTGGTAGTTGTTTGGCAACATGTTTCCATAATTCAGGTCTAACCTTGAGTAGCTCTTCTAACTTGAGATTGCACTGCACGTTAGTGTTCTTCACTACCTCTGTGTTCCTAGGTATGACTGAGTCCTCATTTCGTACCATGACCGTGGGTGCTCTCATACAAGTAGACTTAGCTTCCCATGGGCCTATGAAGTGGGGTAGCTCTTGTATGGAATTAGACTCAAAGTCCAATCTCTCGTGAGACTGAGTACTCTCATGTTCCCCGTAAATAGATGGGATGTCTTGTGGGAATTGGTCGTGTGCATCATCCACAAGTTCAAAGGGAGGGGCGACTTCACTTTCGTTATCCCATTTGTCTTCTTGAATCTCTCGTAGGAAGTCTGGTGCAAACCGATTCATAGAAGAAGAAGTGTCTGGCTTCGTAGAATTAGGCACATAAGCAACTTGGGAAGGAGGGTTTATTCTATTGTTGGCTCTTTCCTTGCTCTCATAGATGTTTGGAGCACACGCTTCCTGGGAAGGATTACCTTTTCTATTACTTTTCCGAACAGGCTCATATGCTCCCTGAGAAGGAATGTAGGCCACCTGTGGAGGTACGTAAGCTTTCGAGGGAGGCTCATCTACCTTTTGGGGGGAAAGATAAGCTTCTTGAGGAGGCACATGGGCTTCCTGAAGAGGCTGGCTTATCCGTTCTCTTGCCCCTTCCTTTCTTTGAGGGGCAGGTTCCTTTTCTGATTGTGCAATCAGCTTCTCTATTCTTTCTAACAGTCCATCAAAGTGCAACTGTGTCTTTGCTGAACTAGAGATGTTAAATAGGCGACTGGCCTCAAACATGGTCTGAGCCAATTCCACCATTTTGGCACAAATTTTGGTTCGTTCAAGCTCTAGCTCGGCTCTAGGGTAGCATTTTTCATGATCGGTTATGGTTGGCCCTTCTTGGATTCTGGCCTGATAAGCTTTGAGCATCATGTTTAGGTCCTCGGGAGTGGGATCAGCTAATACTGATCCTGCTTGGGGTGGTGGGTGGGTTACGTGGGGTGTATTAGAGGGTGGAGGGATGGAGGGTGATGGGGATGGTAGCGGTGGGATTGTGTGAGAGTGCGGTTGGGATGTGATCTCTATGATTTTGGCCTTGGTTTCTCGTAGACTTTCCTCAAGTTCACTCATCTTCTTTGCCCATTGCCTTTTCATACGTTCACGGCTATCTCTCCAAGCTCTAGTCCTTTTCTTGGTTATGCCCTCAGTTTCACTAGCTGTTGGGCTCTTTTCCTGGTCTACCCCTTGGTTTTGCTGCAATGCTTGAGCTCTAGTGACTACCTGTACGGGAGCAGTGGAAGTGACACTTCCTGTGGAATCTACCACTAACCCAATAACGTTGATAGGCGTGATTTTTGGCATATTATTAGGATTCTTAGGGCAATCTCGTAAGAGATGCTCTTTTCCACAATCTTGGCAAAAGTCTTGGATCGTCACGGACTGAGTTTGTGTAGCTGGAGGTAAGGGACAATCACGAATGAAGTGATCTCCCTGACATCGGTAGCATGGTCCTCTAGGAAATGGTGGTCATACCTACCTAGGTTGGGGTCTAGGGTTGGGGTTTGCATACATGACGTTTGTATAATCTGACTCCCAACTAGGTTCATTTGGCTCTTCGTTGTAATAGGACTCACTATGTTCTGGAGACTGCATGTAGTACGCCTGGGGACTATCAACATGTATAGAATCAAAGCTATGGTCACTCCGGTCGCTTTCAGAAATCAAGGGTGTTACAGGGACTATAGCTCTATTCAGGTTTTCTTCTGCAACAACATACTTTACCGGAATCACATTAGCTGGGGCAGGTGGTTGTTGAGCTAACACTGGCTGAGGCCTTTGTTGGCTTTGGTAGGGTTGCTGATAAGGTTGTTGTGGCCTGCCATATGGCTGTGGAGGGTACGGGTACCCTGCTGAGGGTATGGTTGAGGGTATGGTTGCCTAACAGCCTGCTTATTGTAGGGGCAGTCTTGCGCGGTGTGATTTGTGTACCTCCGTTCTATGGTGCAGTGCTGGCTACTAGGATTTACTTGGGGCTGAGCCATAATGGGACACACGTTTGCCATATGGTCACCACCGCATGTATAGCACCTCTTCGCTGGGGTAAACCTCGGAATTTGTTTGCTAGAGACGCCTAGTTTTTGGGCCACTTTCTTTGCGAGTTCCTCAATTGATGTGGATTGTGTGGAAGAGTGACTAGATGCACTATCTGAATCTTTGTAGATTTTGGAAAGCTCTAGTTCTTCCCCTAGGTTATCCTCAATGTCAATGCACATGCGTACACACTCTTCTATAGTCCTAGGGTCCTTCATATATGTTGGTGCAAACAAGCCTTAACACTTGGCATTGTTGTGTGCCTTTGAAGACCCAACATGAAGCTTGGACTATTGAACCCTTGGAAAGCATAAAAGATTGAACCCTTGGATGATACATTCACAAGAGTCAATAATCATGTGAACCTAGTCTTATTGATTCTTACTTTTATCTCATGTAAAAGTCCATGTGACTTTATCAACATTGTAATCATACCTACTAGACTAGAGTCGTGGAAAAGTTAGATGATTTTAGTTGAGGGAATATCTCCCTAAGTCTAGTGGAGAGAATCAAGGGAGCTTTAATTTGAATTCAAATTCAAATTCATTCAAAACTCCTATAAAAATCAATGTAAAAGTCGCGGGTATAGTAACACTCTTCCCGAGGCTAATCCAAGCATATTTGTGAGAGTGTGAGAGCTACTACCTAGCCTACACCTCTGAGTACCATTGGGCATCATTCTACATGCCAATGGGAATGTACATTTGATAGTATCAATACATATACTCATAGTTTTTACTCTGTGTTTTCTCTGAGTGACTACCTCCAAGTCTGTCAACTTCAACAGAGCATATCTCAAGATCTACTGAACCAAATTTGATGATCCAGGGCTCATTGGAACCAGCTCAAAGCATTCTACAACACTACAAAGTTTCAAGTCAATCTATTCAGCCAATTGGGAGAAATCGCTGTCGAAGTGATCACTGGTATATTTCTGTGTGATTCCTAAAAAGTCGGGGGTGTCCCTGAGTTTGCTAAACATCATGCTCAGTGTATAGTTTATCATTTGGAGTGATTTAACTTGCTAATGTTAGCTTGTTAAGTTAATTTAATACTCCCAGAAGGAATTAGATCAATTGTAAGTGTGCTGGACACACTGAGCTTAGGACTGAGCAGGTGTCATTACAGAAATAGCAAGTTTTTGGACTTATGAAGGTTCAAACTTATCTGTTTTGATTTGATCATTACTCAATCACTTTGTAAAGCACATATATAGTTTCTTGGTGTCATTTGGAAGCTCAAGGAGTCTCCTAACCATATCTGAAGAAAAGAAAGGGCAGGTGTGAAGCAGGTCTAGCAGCACCACCTTGATCTTCTGATTGTACCCAGCCATCACATCCAACAGTGGTATCAGAGCAAACAAGGTAATCATGGGTGATGGTTTCCCTTCCTTTATTGACAAATTGGATAGGAATAACTACCAGGCATGGTCATTAAGAATGAAGACTTATCTACAAGGGAGAAGCTTGTATGGATACATATCAGGAGATGAGGAGTTGCCCTCATTCAAAACCAGAGGCCTACCTACAAAGGATGAGCATGAGAGACTTAATCAATGGTGTGCTAAAGATGCTTTAGCAAGGTCATATCTTCTAAACTCTATCTCTGATTTCCTTCTACCTCATGTTAGGAACTGTAAGACTTCCCAAGAGACTTGGGAGACCTTGTCAACATACTTCTCATCAAGCACAAGGGCCAGAAAGAATCAGCTATGGATTGAGTTTACAACTCTTAGGAAACAATCAAAACAATGTGTTTCAGATTTTGTCACCAAAGTCAAAGATATAGCAGATCAACTTGCAAGTGTTGGAGAAGAGATTGAAGAAGAGCAAATTGTTAGACAAGTGATCAATGGACTCAAAGCAGATGACAAGTGGGAGAGCTTTACCACTGCAATGGACTTGTACATGGACATTCAAGCACCTGATCTAACAACTCTGATTGGACAACTCTTTACACATGAAGCCAAGATCACAAAGAATGGAGAGCAATCAAAAGGTAACAATCCCTCTGCCCTATATACAGATAAGAAGTCTAAAGATAAGGGTAAAAACAAGAAGGTTGATGATGAAGGATCCACCTCCCAAGCAAATTATGCAGGGAGAGGTAGATCATCTAGAGGTAGGGGCAGAGGAGGTAAGTCAGGTAGGGGGAGACCCTATAATCAATCTCCATGCAATATTTGTGGTTTGTCTAATCACACTACAGATGAATGCTACAAAAACTACAAGAACCAAAGAGGAAGAGGTCACCAAAGAGGAGGATACTCTCAAGGCAGAGGCAGATTCAATCAATCTCAAGGCTACCATGGCTACAACAATAATTACAACAATAACTACAACAATAGCTACAATCACAATGGCAATTATCAAGGAGGATACAGGAACAGAAAGGATTACAACAATTATGCAGAGGATCAAGATGATTCCTTGTTGATTATGAACATGACATCTAAATCAGGTATCAATGATGATCATTTGTTCTATATTGACTCAGGTTGCTCTAACCATGTAGCTGGGAATGTTGCCTTACTCTCTGATTTGGAAGAACCTAAAGGCAAGCACCAAGTGCAGACAGGTGATGACACTAAACACTCAGTGGTTAAAGTAGGTAATGTCAAAACAAGTGATGGTAATCAGAATTTACTTAGCAGAGTATTGTATGTTCCAACAATCACCAAGAATCTGATGAGTGTAGGTCAGATTGTTGAAAAAGGTCTACAGGTCAGGTTCACTCAACATGGTGCATATGTGGAGGATCCAAGACATGGATTCAGAAGGATAGCCAAGGGAGAGAAGTCAGGTAGATTGTTTACCTTTGAACTTGAAGATACTAAAAATATTGCCTTGTACAACTATAGGGACCAAACCCTATCAGAATTGGAGATGTGGCACAAGAGATTGGGTCACATTGGAGAAAGAACCATAAAGCAGATGAGCAGAGATCAATGTGTGCTTGGGATACCTAATGTATCCAAGCAACATATGATATACAAGTGTGGGGCTTGTCAATTTGGTAAGTCACACAGGTTGCCATATACCAAGAAAGGATTTATGCATGAAGATTACTTGGAATTGGTGCATACAGATGTGTGGGGACCAAGCAAGGAGCCATCCATATCTGGGTCAAGGTACTATGTATCTTTTATAGATGATTATAGCAGATGGACTGTCTTGTACTTCATGAAACATAAAGATGAAGTATTTAATTGCTTCAAAAGGTATCTTGCATTAGTAGAGAATCAAACAGGTAGACATTTGAAGAGGTTAAGGTCTGATGGTGGTGGAGAATACTTCTCCAATGATTTTGAAGACTTCTTGCAGGAAAGAGGTATCAAGAGGGAGATTACCACAAGGTACTCACCTGAACAAAATGGGGTAGCTGAAAGAAGAAATAGACTCATTGTGGAGACAGCTAGGTCTATGCTTAATGAGAAGAAACTACCAAATTATCTTTGGGCAGAGAGTGTATCTACTGCCACATACTTGATCAACAGGTTGCCATCAAAGACACTTGATGGAATGACACCCTATGAGGCTTGGCATGGTAAGAGACCTTCTCTGGATCATTGCAAGATCTTTGGGTGTGTTGCATATGTGCATATTCCCTCACAGGTAAGGGGAAAGCTAGACCCTAAGGCTGAAAAGTGTATCTTTATTGGTTATGATTTGAATCAGAAAGGATACAGGTTCTATAACCCCTCAAACAAAGGCTTCAAGGTAAGCAGAGATGTAATCTTTGATGAAAATGATTCATGGTATGATAATGAGTGCAGGAAAGTGAGTTTACCTTATGATATGGAAGAAGACTTTCCAAAGCTTGTCAGACAAGAACCAACTCAGAATGAGGATACAAGTTCAGATGATGAAGACACCATCAATATTGAAGAATTCAAAGCTTGGAAATCCAAAGGGAAGATGAAGATGAAGCAACTTGAAGACAATCCAGAATCCTCAACTCAAGCTATGAGGAGATCTTCAAGGGAAAAGAAGAAACCTATTAGGTATGGATATGATACTTCACTTGTAACCAAGCACTCTGTATATCTTGCAAAGGATATCTTAAGTGAAGAACCAGGTACATTTGAGGAAGCTATTACTAAACCAGAATGGAAGGAAGCAATGGATGAAGAAATGGAGGCTCTCAAGGAGAGTGATACTTGGGACTTGGTACCCAAGAAGGATTCCATGAAGGTGATAGGATCCAGATGGATCTACAAACTCAAAAGGAACTCAGATGGTACAATAAGCAGGTACAAAGCTAGGTTGGTAGCCAAGGGTTTTGCACAAACCCAAGGCATTGATTATGAGGAGACATTTTCTCCTGTGGCAAAGATGCCAACTATCAGAATTATGGTGAGTGTAGCTGCATCCAAGAATTGGAACATGTACCAATTGGATGTGAAGAATGCATTCTTGAATGGATGGATATCTGAAGAGGTCTACATGTCACAACCACCTGGCTATGAAGATCCTAATAAGGTAAATCATGTATGCAAATTGAAGAAAGCTCTGTATGGATTGAAGCAGGCACCTAGAGCATGGAACTATAGGTTGACAACCTATCTTTTGGATCAAGGATTTGTGATGAGTAAAGCAGATACTTCATTGTTTATAAAGAAGAACAATTCAGAGGTAATATACTTGTGTGTCTATGTTGATGACATCATTATTACAGGAAATGATGTTCAAGGAATTAGACACATCAAAGGCCAAATGATGAAGGAATTCAAGATCAATGATCTTGGATTATTGAAGTACTTCCTAGGACTTGAATTGGTCTACACAAATTCAGGTATATTCATTACTCAGAAGAAGTACATTCAGGACATGGTCAAGAAGTTTAATTTGCAGGAAGCTAAAGTCTCAAACATTCCTATGGAGGTCAACCACAAACTCAGTGCACATGAAGGAGAAGAACTCAAGGATATTACAGGTTACCAAAGTTTGGTAGGTAGTCTCAATTATGCTACCTTAACTAGGATTGATATTTCATATGGTGTGAGTGTACTTAGCCAATTTATGCATAAGCCAAGAGTACCACATTTGGAGGCAGCCAAGAAGATAGTAAAGTACCTAAAGGGAACACAACATCATGGTTTGTATTACCCATACTCATCAGATATTGATATCAAGGTATACTCAGATGCAGATTGGGCAGGTTGCAAGGATGACAGGAGGAGTACATCTGGTTACATATGCTTTGCAGGTGATAAACCAATTTCTTGGTCATCCAAGAAACAACCCACAGTGGCTCTATCATCTACTGAGGCAGAGTACAGAGGGCTAGCCAATGCCACTCAAGAATCAATATGGTTGAAGCTACTATACTCAGAATTGGGCCTATACACAAGGCCACCTATCATATTTGGTGATAATACAAGTTCACTTCATTTAGCTGCTAATCCTGTGTATCATGCTAGGACAAAACACATAGAGGTTCATTACCACTATGTGAGGGAGAAATTACTTAGCAAGGAAATCCAATTGTCATATGTATCTACTAATATTCAATGTGCAGATTTGCTTACAAAAGCCTTGGATGGGAGCAAGCTATGCAGATTTAAATCCATGATTGGATTACAGGATATCATTGAAGACTAAAGATGAAGACTCAAGCAAGTGTTTGGCTTGAGGGGGAGCTGTTGGTGCAAACAAGCCTTAACACTTGGCATTGTTGTGTGCCTTTGAAGACCCAACATGAAGCTTGGACTATTGAACCCTTGGAAAGCATAAAAGATTGAACCCTTGGATGATACATTCACAAGAGTCAATAATCATGTGAACCTAGTCTTATTGATTCTTACTTTTATCTCATGTAAAAGTCCATGTGACTTTATCAACATTGTAATCATACCTACTAGACTAGAGTCGTGGAAAAGTTAGATGATTTTAGTTGAGGGAATATCTCCCTAAGTCTAGTGGAGAGAATCAAGGGAGCTTTAATTTGAATTCAAATTCAAATTCATTCAAAACTCCTATAAAAATCAATGTAAAAGTCGCGGGTATAGTAACACTCTTCCCGAGGCTAATCCAAGCATATTTGTGAGAGTGTGAGAGCTACTACCTAGCCTACACCTCTGAGTACCATTGGGCATCATTCTACATGCCAATGGGAATGTACATTTGATAGTATCAATACATATACTCATAGTTTTTACTCTGTGTTTTCTCTGAGTGACTACCTCCAAGTCTGTCAACTTCAACAGAGCATATCTCAAGATCTACTGAACCAAATTTGATGATCCAGGGCTCATTGGAACCAGCTCAAAGCATTCTACAACACTACAAAGTTTCAAGTCAATCTATTCAGCCAATTGGGAGAAATCGCTGTCGAAGTGATCACTGGTATATTTCTGTGTGATTCCTAAAAAGTCGGGGGTGTCCCTGAGTTTGCTAAACATCATGCTCAGTGTATAGTTTATCATTTGGAGTGATTTAACTTGCTAATGTTAGCTTGTTAAGTTAATTTAATACTCCCAGAAGGAATTAGATCAATTGTAAGTGTGCTGGACACACTGAGCTTAGGACTGAGCAGGTGTCATTACAGAAATATCAAGTTTTTGGACTTATGAAGGTTCAAACTTATCTGTTTTGATTTGATCATTACTCAATCACTTTGTAAAGCACATATATAGTTTCTTGGTATCATTTGGAAGCTCAAGGAGTCTCCTAACCATATCTGAAGAAAAGAAAGGGCAGGTGTGAAGCAGGTCTAGCAGCACCACCTTGATCTTCTGATTGTACCCAGCCATCACATCCAACAATATACACATAGGATCTCAATTTCGTACTCAGCAATCCATCAAGGAATAAGGCTACTTGTTTGGCAGATGTGGGTAGCTCCGAAACAGGGCACCTTTCAAGATATTGTCTAAATCTTCTTCCTGCCAACCTTACAGTCTCTTGGGGAGTCTGTTTGAAGCTGTGAATCAATGAGGAGGTATTGTGTCTTATGCCACTCTTAGAGAACTCTACAATGAAAGCCTCTAGGAGTTGGTCTATACATCTGAATTGTCGCTCATCCAATGGCTGAAACCATGTAAGGGCTGTGTTCCTAAGGGTTAGACCAAAGGCATTGTATTGCGTGAATAGATCCTCCACTTGTTCAGCTCTCAAGACTTGCTTGAACTCCGCCACATGATCATAGGGATCTCCTGTGCCATCAAAGTAATTCTTCATGGACTTAACTAGCTGGGTCGGTCTCAAAGTTCTTGTGTGCTCTCTAGGTCTCGGCAAAGGAAATCCATCCACATTTCTTTGGTTCCTGTGAGCTCTAAGTATCTCAGGTTCCACTCTATTCGTCTCCGTCCTCGTTCTTTCTCTGCCCACTGGGTTGGCAAAGCTTACTTCTGGTCTATCTCTACTTCTGTCTCTTTGCATTCCATGAGCTTGGGATGTTCCAGCTCCAGGGTGACCATAGGATACATTCGATCTTGGTTGGGGGAAAATGAATTCACCCTTCCAAGTGTAAGCATGCCTATCATTTCCTGTCACCACAAAGATCCTTTCCGAAGTGTGATCTAAGTAGGTCACTCTACCTGGGCTATCCGGATCCTTAAACTCATAGATCATGATAGTTCCTATATCAGTTGGCTGATTAGATTTATATCTCCAAAAGGCTTCGTCAGTTTCTCGATTGAGGAGCAACTCTATGCTCTTTTTGTCTTGGGGAACCCACTCAGGCGTGATAATCCTAGTTAGAACACATTTGCCTCGGGGGGTTCTAGGTTCCGCACCCATGTTTCCTTGTTCCAAGTCACCTAAATCCGCCTCTGAGATTACATTCCCAAATTCATCTGTCCTGTCTGGGTGACTGGTGACTAGGTATATGGTTCCTTCTTTGTCCAGGTATGCACCGTTTTCAAACTTGACTGCCGGGTGCTCTAGTCAAATGGATTGATCAGGATTTTTAATCTGGACCACGGATCTTCCTAGGCCGTCCTCATAGATGCTAGCACCTAATCGGTTGGTCCTCAGGTATTCCAATTGTGTTTTGTAAGGGCCTTCTACCCTGTACAAGTAAGGCACTCCTGAACTTCCCGTAGGTCTGTCCATGCCTTGAGACATCTCTGACTCACTGGTCTCAGAGCTAGGGTAGTACGAGTGGTGGCTCAACTGCTGGGCCCAGGACCTAGCAGTGTGGTTGACACTAGCCTCTGAAGACCTAAGGCTTTGTCTCTCCCTTACTAGATGTCGTCCTGACCTAAGGTTCATATGCCTATATAAGTAGCCCAATTCTTTGCCCAGAGTACAACCTCGTTGCTGGTTACTTTATATTAATCACTTGGTTCTTTTTAGTTATTTCTCGTGTTTACGGTCTTGTCTGATATTACGTCGTCAGGAATACTTGAATGTTCTTCGTGCTTTCAGGTTGATCGTTCCACATTAGGTTCTTTTCCTTTATGTTATCGACAGTACAGAGATTAGGTTTTTAGCTTGAACTTGAGTTTTTTGGTAGTCTTCAACTTGATACCTGCCTATTGTCGCCCTGATTTACTCCTACCTCTCGTCGTTCTTAGCCTAAACTATGAATTGACAGAGGGGTTAAGAGTTTCCAACCTTTTGTTTCCTGTTTGGTTGCCCTTGAGTGCCCAAGAAGTGTGTTCCCAAGCTTGCACTTACACTTGCTTAGAACACCTTTCGATGCTCTCAATAGATCTGTAAGAGTTCCAAAGTTAGCTTAAAGATTTAAATTCCAAAGACAGCACCAATTATTTTCATTCCTGTAGCACATACACAAACTTGCATAGTGATTTTTAAGAAAAACAATTCTAAAGACCCCTGACTTTGATCCCCCTGGGTATGGTTAACTTCAAAATTTTCTCTCTGAAAAACTACGCATTATCTTTATAAAAAACAGTTGAGGGCGTGTAGTATATGCCACAAGCTTTCCAACAAGCCCTAGAGCTCAAAAAATGGATTTCGTATGAAAAAGTTGTGACCGTTCAGGGTTCTAGGGTTAAGACAGGGTTCAAACAGGATCACTGTGCAACAAGTTTTCCCCAAGTTGTTTTCCTAAGGCCTTCTAATGTGCTCAAGAGTAAAATATTTGTGCCCAAAATTAGCCCAACTCTTCAATTAACAAACCCTAAAAAAATTGGCTAAAATTGGCTGTCAATCGCGATGGACAAGGCTGTCAATCGCGATGGACAGGGCTGTCAATCGCGATGGACAGGAGTTCAGTCGATCGCGATGGACAGGAGTTCAGTCAATCGCGATGGACAGGAGTTCAGTCAATCGCGATGGACACTCAATCAATCGCGATGGACAGGCTATCGGTCGCGATGGACAGGGGGTCCAGTCAATCGCGATGGACAGAGGGTTCAGTCAATCGCGATGGACACTCAATCAATCGCGATGGACAGGCTATCGGTCGCGATGGACAGGGGGTCCAGTCAATCGCGATGGACAGAGGGTTCAGTCAATCGCGATGGACAGAGAGTTCAGTCGATCGCGATGGATAGGCAGTCGGTCGCGATGGACAGAGGGTTCAGTCAATCGCGATGGACAGGCAGTCGGTCGCGATGGACTGGCAGTCAATCGCGATGGACAGAGCTGTCAATCGCGATGGACAAGGCTGTCAATCGCGATGGACTGAAATTTTGCAAGATTTTCAAAAATTTTGGTGGAAAGGTGGTGTGCAGGGTCTCTAGTCCACTGTGGTGCACTCAGATTTACCAAAAGGTGAAATTTTCTGTCAATCGCGATCGACAGGAGTCGGCGACTGCGAGACAGTTCTGCACATTTCCGTACCTGCGCGACGTGCTGGAGGGGATGATGATGCTGAAACCTGCAAGACACTCCAAGAACATGCAGAAAATAGCACACAACAGTTCGCTCTCTCGCTCTCTCTCACAAGTGAAATGAGGGAAATGAGGTGGAGAAGGTGATATAATAAAAAACTGAAATTTTCGCGATGATGGTAGTGGAGGTGGAAGATGGTGAAGATGATGATGGTGATGATGGTGGTGAAGTAAGAAAGAGGAAAAATAGGAAAAGTAGAGAAATTACCTACAACGCCAACATCTCCAATCTACGTCTTACCATCACACGCTCGTCCTCAAAGTTCGATCCCCGGCAACGGCGCCAAAATTTGGTGTAGCTCAGTGATGAGTAGCACCTCCTTTAATGTCAATCCGGGAAGACGTGAGGATGGTATGAAAACCTCGAGCAAGTGGTGGCACAAGTGCGTGAGTGAGAAGCACACCAACATGCACACACATACACACACACGCGCACACACGGCAAGACAAAGAGCAAGAATCAATGGAGTTCTTAGATTACTTTCAAAAAGCTCTTACAAGTCCGTTTCAATTACAAGCTAACCCCAAAAATGAGCTCTCTAGCTCTTTTTATAGTTTTTGACTAGGTTTTGGCCCTGTCCAGACCTAGTGTCCGGCCTAGTTAAAAATTAGGTTCCAAGGCCAATTTGAGGGCTTAAACGGAGTCTAAAAAATACGAAAATTGATATGTAGGTACTTCTAAGGCTCCTCAAGCTCAAGGACTCCTTAGCTTGCACAAAATGGAGCTACAAAAATATGAAATGGTATTTACAATGATTGTTAGTGATATGAATCACTGTTAAAAGATGTTGATTTGGAAGAAATTTGAAGGGCCTATCTGCCAGATTTGCGTCGACTGCTTTGTCTACTTACTCCTTCACCTTGTTCTGGCTCTCTCCGCTGGCTTCCTTGTCTAGTCGGTCCTTGGGTGCCCATACTGCTCTCAACACCTGATTAAGGAGGATGTCCTCTACTTGAAGAAAGTGTTCTCACACACTTGGAGGAGTTGTGCTCTACATCTAGAGACATTTGGAGGAGTTCATGTTAGAAACATACTGTGAGTAACAAGTCCGCATCTATCCCCACTTGTTCATTAATTAGTTTCTGATTTAGATAGTTAAAATTTGGGCTACATTTTTTGTTACTTCAAGATGAAGATCAACAAAAGAGTATGGAAGAGAATGATGAAGCAATTTTATCATCATCAAAGGGAAAGACAAAGAAGCAGAAGAAGATTCACCAATCCGAGAAGAAAAGTAAGTCTTCTAATTCTAAGTCTACCAATCTTTCTCCTAATGCTTCCTCTACACCTAAAGAAATGTCTTCGACGACATCTCATTCAAAGAAAGGAGTATGCCATTACTAGAAGAAACCAGGTCATTACATAGCAGAATGCAAGACAAGGATTTTTAATAAGAAAAAAAAAGCATCGAGTAATAGTGCTAAAGGTGACCCAAAACCTAAATCTTCAAATGTAGATTCATATGCATGTGTTATTATTGAAGAAGTAGCTTTTGATCAAGCAACATTAACTGCAATCTCAGTTAATCCTTGGATTTTTGATTCTGGAGCTACTAAGCATATGATAGGTTGCACAAAGGTATTTTCTTCCCTTTCTAACCCTTGAGGTAGAAGAGTGACCATTGTAGATAGTCATCGTTTGGATAATCTAGCTGTTTGAGAAGTTAACCTGAAGTCTAGAGCAGGTTGATATTTCACAATTTCCAATGTTTTTTATGTTCCAGCCATGTAGAAGAATCTGCTCTCTATCTCTACTTTCTTGTCAGATGGTTATAAAGTTATTTTTAAGAAAGCTTCATGTCATATTTTCTCACCTAATGAGGAGCATTGTCTACTTCAAGTTGAAAACAGAAGTGCCATGTTTGTATTATCCAAAATTAGTCATGCTAATGTTGCTAGATCTACTATACTTATGGAGAACATGAAGTGATGGCATGCTAGATTTGATCATATCAGTTACACAGCTCTCAAGCACATCAAAGATCAAGGTATGATGGAGAGTTTGCCTAGTTTTTCTTTACCAAATGATGCAAAGTCATGTGAATGATATCTTGGAGGAAAGCTTCACAAACTACCTTTCAAGAAGCATGGATACATCATGGCTACAAGGAAGTTGTAGATCATACATTCAGATATGAATGGTTCAATGAGAACGAGTTCTATACAAGGTTTCAGGTACTTGGTTACATGTATTTATGATTTCTCAAGATATTCATGGATTTACGGTCTTAAAATGAAGTCTTAGGTTTTTTTCAAGAAATTCTTAGCTATGGTTGAAAATTAAAGTCAATCAAAGATCTAGATTTTGAGAAGTGATAGAGGAGGAGAGTACATATCTAAAGACTTTAAGTCTTTTCTTAAAGACAAAGGTATCTCTCATCAACTCACTATTGCTTACACGCTTGAATAGAATGGTGTTGCAAAGAGAAAGAATAGGATACTTTTTTTTAATATAAAGAAAGTTCGGCATTAGCCTACTCTCCCGGACTTGATTTAAATAAAGAAAAGTACAACAGAAGGGGACTAGTGACCACGGGACCCCCCAAATCCCACAAAATAGGGGAAGCTTTTATAGAGCTTCGATGGCATTACAAAGAAGGTTAATCACCCTCTCATCACCCTCATGTGGGGCCCACTTGGGTTTAAGCTTGTTATTGATAAAAAGGAGTACTTGATGATGCCTGAAGGGGGGGGGGATTTCTTACAGTTAAAAATCCTTTTGCCAAGGAGTAACAATGATTTCTCAATTGACCACTCTTTGGGGGAGTCACCGAAGTTGATAGCACATCTTTCCCACCAGATTTTCCATAGGACCTCCCCTCTGACGGCGTTCCAGAGAGTCGCTGAGCAGCCGATTGCTTGTCCCAGGAGGGCCTGTTGCCAACTGAGATGTTTCCGAAGTCTAATTTCCTTTCCAACTGTCTGCCAGAGTCTGTTGGAGTTGGGGCAGGTAAAGAAGATGTGTGTAACATCTTCGATAGACCGGTGGCAACATTTGCACCAGGGAGGCATCCCACAAAATTTGCTAGCCTTAAGGTTCGTCCAGATTCCATGATGAAGAATTTGCCATAAGAGGACAGACTTTTTGATTTCTATGAGGGGGTGCCAAATAGCCATGAACTTCATGTCCCACCGAAGCTGCGTCCATGACAGGCACCACTTCTTGTTGAGGTTGACCTGACAGCCAATCGTTTCTTTGATGTGGGATTTTTGATAGGCTATTCCCATTGTGCCATTTGAGACCAAGCGAGCTGGACGTGTCGTGTCCCATGAGAAGGTGAACTTTGTGTCGGTCCCAGGCGAGACCTCTGTTTTGCAAAGTGTTCCATTCTTCGTACGAAATGTTGACGCAAGGGTCAATATCCTCGAAGTTGATCCACCGGTTGGTATCTTGTTTCTAGAGATGTTTCCATTTTTTGAAGCCTTTGTTCCATAACTTCTTGGCATTTTGAATGCTCCAAGATTCCACACTCCGGATGCCATAGATCAGAAACCAGATAGAGTTGTGTTGTCTGATACCGGCAGCCCACTTCCAATCTTCACTTATTCTTGTGTAGCTTTTGACTTTATTCCAACTCTTCCATAGGGAGCACATGAGATTTGAGCCTTTCGGGAAGACAGGGATCGGGGAAAATAGCAAGGTCAAGATGTCATGATTCTTCCAATTTGGGTAACCCATGAAAGCAACCTCATTCTTGTTTCTGAAGATCAGCTTGGCCCACGAAGCCTCCCCATTGCACCAAGCCTTAATCATCCATTTGGCTGCCAGTTTGTTAGCCAAGCACCCAATGTCCAAGATACCAAGTCCCCCACTATTTCTATGGCTCGTACTATGCCACGTAATGCAAAATCTCCTAACGTTCAAAGGCAACATAAGCTATGATGCCAGCTTCTGTTTTGTATCATCTTTGGAGTTCGATGCAAGTATTTGGCCTAGTGCTATTTTGGGATCAAAGACTTTCCTTCAATTTAGGAAAGAACGTGTAGACAGAGGGATGAGCATACCATAATGTGCTGACTCCTAAAGCTTCCATTCTGATTTGGCCATCCTTTCAACTTCACATGAACTTCGATCACCGAGCAAACTATCTTAATTTTTTATTTTGTTTGCATTAAAATTTTACAAAACTATACACTATGCATAGTTGTACCCTTCCTATGGATAAAATTTGGTTTTAAAATCATTATATGCATGAAGATAATGTTGCATGAACTTTGGTTAAGTTCAAGAACCTTTATGGCCCATTGCCATCTTGAAAGGGTGGTAAGACCTTTTCTATACTCATATTTTACCCCATCTTCTCTTATGACACAAGACCAAGAATAAGGCTATCCCCAGGACAAAGCTATTGTATCAAGAAAGGACATCACTCCAAACAATCAAGAGGACTCTATCAATTCAAGATACGTGAAGAAGATCCCACCAATGGATACAAGGGAACAACAACACAATGGTGGAAAATACAAATGGATCATTAGCACTACCTACCCCATGTTGTGTACCATTTATATGTATGAGGATCCAATATGTCCCTAGACCCCTAAAAAAACTTGGATCTCAAATGTCCAAGTATATGTCTTTGGATTTTATATATTTCAAGATCCTAGGGCATCCCTATATGTCCCACACACCCTGGATCCCATATGTCCATGGAACTAAAACCAAGGGATGCCATATGTCTCACACTTGGATGCCATTAGTCCAACCTATGTTTAAGGATCCCATATGTCTTTAGATCCTAAAACCCAATGAACTATGTGATGCCATATGTCACTGGCTCTCTCACATTAAAAAAAAAGGGTTATCACATGGAGGGGGTGTTTGTTACACTTATGTGTTCCTCGAGTAGCTTTGATGTGAACCTTTTCCCTATACATGGGCACTTTTTACTCTAGTGCTGGCTAGAGGTTTTTTCCCATGTTACCACATACTTGATACTCTCATATGTGGTGGTACTTTGTACTTAGGGATATTATTCAGCTCTTACTTCAGTTCAGTTCATCGATCAATAGAGAGAGCTATTCCAGCCATCGTCTTCTCCGTGTGTCTTGCTGCGTTTGTGCTCCTTGTTTGTGCTTCTTGTGTGTCTCTCGCACTTCTACACACACCCAACAGTGTTATCAGAGAAGGTTCGGCTTCTTCTCAAGTTTCGGTTTTTCGCGTCGCAGCACGCACGCACTTTAACAGTGCAAATCGACTTCGGAGCATAGAAGTGTGCATTTCAGCAACCCGGAAACATTTTCACTAGGTGCGCTGGAGTTTTACCCCCATTTCAAAGCCATTTGTGCAGTCAGAATCGCCATCAGAGTGATGGTTTGTGAGCTGAAATTTCAGCACTCATTTTAGTTTTCATCGAAGTGAAGATTTTGTCACATTCTTGTTCCTTAGTGAAATGGCGGGCAGCAATGACTTGTTTGGCATGCTTCAAGCTGAAGATAAGCTTGATGGGACCAACTATCGGATGTGGTCTTACATGATGAAGCACGTTCTTGTTGCAAAACAACTTTGGAACATAGTGGCAGATGTAGATCGAAGACCGGCAAGTGCTTCTACTTCACAGTCTACTGTCACAGATGGAGCTTCTTCTTCGAGTACAGTGGTTTCTCCTTCTCCACCTACACAGGAGCAACTTAGATGGGATGGAAAAGATGCTCAAGCTCATGCTTTGATTGCGCTTTCAGTGAAGCGTCATATAGTTCCACACATTCGGTTATGTTCTACATCACGACAGGCATGGGACACTCTTGCTTCTTTGTATGCTGTGCGTAATGAAGCACGTGTTGCATACTTGAGGAAGCAACTTGAGGATGTATGTATGGCTGAAAATGAGTCAGTGGATGTGTATGTGACACGCATCAAGGACTTGAAAGAGCAATTGGCAAACATAGATGAGATCATTCCGGATGCATCACTCATTTCTACATTGTTGAAAGGATTGCCGGAATATTTTCAAAGCTTTGCTACTACACTTCGTTTAGTTGCAAAAGAAAATCATAATATGTATGCATTTGATGAGGTTGTGTCTCTTCTTTTGCAAGAAGAGCAATCTAGAGTGAATAGGAGTGGTTTGATTGAAGGAACGTAAGCACTTGCTATCTCACAAAAAGGGAAAAGCAAGTATGGTTCAGCTATCCCAAGATGCCTGGTCTAGTGGTTGGGTCCCTCGCCTCTTGAGGCGGGGGCGAGGGTTCAACCCCCCAGCGCTGCGGGATATGTAAACCGCCTTCAGGCGTTGAAAACTGCCTTCGAGCGTTCACTCCGCTGTGCCTTCGGGCCGTCTACCTCGTTGTAAGTGCCTTCGGGCCGTCTACCTCGTCTGCCCCTGTTCTTGTGGGATAAGGGGGGTCCCATGGGTACTATGCCCTTCCTTGTACAGTTGTTAATTTCAAAGTTAAAGTCCGGGGGAGTAGGCCTCGGCCGAACCTCCATTTAAAAAAAAAAAAAAAAAAAGTATGGTTCAGCTTTTGGTTCATCAAAACCAAAGCCTCAAGCTTCCTCTTCCACTCATTCCTCTAATGATGGTGATTTGCAAAAGAAGAAGAGATGCAAATATTGCTGGAAGGCTGGTCATACTATTGATGAGTGTAGAAAGCTTGCTAAACGCAATGAAAAGAAGAAGGAATCAGGCATGTCTATTGCTGAAATTTCAGCAAATGCAAAGAATGATGAAGCTAACATGGTTCAAGATTTTTGGGCATGTGTTGTTACATGTCATTATGATGCTTCTTTACATTCTAAATGTATGGTTGTGAGTGAGGATGATTCGGATTGGTTCTTTGGTAGTGGTGCTTCAAAGCACATAACATCATGCAAAAGATTTTTTGCCTCTTTGAAAGATGCACCTAAAGGAGGACATGTGGTGTGTGCAAACAATGCCTCTTATCCTATCATTGGAGTAGGAGAAATTGAGCTTACGACTGCAAATGGAGGTGTGATTCTCTTAAAAAATGCATTGTATGTGCCCAGTATCAAGAAGAACTTAATTTCAGTTCCCTTGATTGCCAAAGCTGGACTTCATGTACACTTTGTTGATGATAAGTGTATGGTTCATGATTTCAGCAATGGTGATGTTATCGTGATGTCCGGTACATTATGTAATGGTTTGTATCGCATGGATACATACAAGAGGGCTGCCTCGAATGCCTTAGTTGCTCATACTTCTTCCATGGCTGAAATGGAGCTTTGGCATGCTCGTTTTGGTCATTTAAACTTCAATAGTTTGCTCTACTTGCAAAAGAAGGACATGGTTATTGGCTTTCCTACACTTGAGTCCATTGAAAAGCATGCATGTGAAGGTTGCATTCTTGGAAAAATGCATCGTGCTTCTTTTCCAAAAGATAGTCACACACACACTACAAGAAAATTGCAACTTGTTCATAGTGATGTATGTGGTCCCATCAAGACTCCATCTTTTGGGAAGCATGTAGATTTTGTTACCTTCATTGATGATGCTACTCGCCATACATGGGTGTATCCTATGAAAGCAAAGAATGAGGTATTTTCTTGCTTCAAAGCATTTTTAGCTATGGCTGAAAATTTTTCTTCATAAAAGCTTTTGACTCTACGCACAGATCGTGGTGGTGAATACATGTCACATGAGTTTAATGCTTTTCTTCGTGAAAGAGGTATTTCACACCAATGTACGGTGCCATATACACCTCAACAAAATGGTGTTGCCGAGCGTAAAAATAGAACTCTACTTGAAATGGCACGATGTATGGTTAAAGGAAAGCATCTTCCTCATAAATTTTGGATGGAAGCGGTCATGTGTGCAAATTATGTGTTGAATCGCTGCCCTACAAAAGCATTGAGATTCATCACTCTTTATGAAGCTTGGAATGGTCATAAGCCTATGGTTAGTCATATGCGTGTGTTTGGTTGTTTGGCATGTGCGCTTGTGCCATCACAACAACGTCACAAACTTGATGACAAGGCAAAGAAATATATATTTGTTGGTTATAGTGCTGAAAGTAAGGGATATCGGTTGTACCATCCATTGACGAACACAATTATTGTGAGTCGAGATGTGGTATTTGCTGAAAATTTAGTTTTCCCTCTACTTGAATGCAAAAAACTACCAAAAGTTAGCTCACAAGATGTGTTCGATACACTCATGCCTTTGTTCCAAAATGGTGCGCTTGACTATGGCATGTAGACCAGCCAACTGAGGTTCAAAGGGCTGAAAAATTCCAGCCAAATAGGGCTGAAAATACAGAGAATTTCCAGCCAAACATGGCTGAAAAAATTCAGCAAAAAATTGTCAAAACTGTTGGAAATTTTCAGCCACATATGGCTGAACATTTGCGTCAAAATATGGCTGAAACTGAGCATGAAATTCAGCCCACGCATGATGTACATATTGAAGATGTATTACATAATGAACGCATGTCTATCAAGAGTGCCCAATCTATGCCAAAGTGGCTGAAACAAACTTTGCAGGATAGCAAATTGAGTGCACCTTTACTTGGTAGAACAAGATCAAGCTCTCACCATGCATCAAGTAATTTTGTGGATTATTCTCTTATTGCTACAGCATGTAATGAAGAGCCACTTTCTTTTGAAGATGCATGTGACGATCCACAATGGATGAGTGCTATGCAATCAGAAATGGATTCCATACATAGGAATGGTACTTGGGAGTTATGTGAATTTCCAAAAGGAAAAAATGCCATTGGTACAAAGTGGGTTTATAAGATTAAGAGAAAATCTGATGGTAGCATTGATCGCTACAAAGCTAGATTGGTTGCCAAAGGATATGCGCAACAATATGGCATTGACTATGAGGAAACTTTTGCACCTACTTCACGCATGACTACCATTCGTACCGTGGTTGCATTGGCTGCCCATCGAGGTTGGAAAGTGCATCAGTTGGACATAAAAACAACCTTCTTGAATGGAGATTTGCAAGAAGAGGTTTATGTGAAGAAACCTCTTGGATTTGCTATGAAAGGGAAAGAGCATATGGTTTGTCGCCTGCATAAAGCATTGTATGGTCTCAAGCAAACTCCACGTGCATGGTATGACAAAATCTATCAGCACTTGATTGCTCTTGGCTTCACATGTAGTCCGATTGAAAGCACACTCTATGTACGCAAAAATGGGGCTGATCTTATAGTGCTTGTTCTTTATGTTGATGACATACTCTTGACTGGGTCATGTGATGCAAAACTTGACATTCTTATGGCTGATTTGCAACATACTTTTGATGTCACTTATCTTGGTCTTTTGAGCTACTATCTTGGCATCCAGTTTGTATCCGTTGAGGGGGGACTTGTTATGCATCAAGCAAAGTATGTTGAAAAAATACTTCAGCGTTTTGACTTTGAGGATTGCAAGCCGGTTTCCACACCAGTTGAGACAGGATTTAGATTCTCAGTTGAGGATTCCAGTGATGCATTTGACACTTCTCTTTATCAGCAGGCTGTGGGATGTCTTATATATGCATGCAACACAAGGCCGGATATACAGTATGCAGTTTCCCAGTTGAGTCGATTCATGCATAGCCCTGGCACTAAGCATTGGCAAGCGGTGAAACGTGTGTTTAGATATCTTCGAGGCACTTTGAGCTTAGGTCTCTTTTATGGCAGAGATGTTCAGCCATGCTTGCATGCTTTTACAGATAGTGATTGGGCTGGTTGTTATGATACTCGTGTGTCCACTAGTGGTAATTGCTTTTTCCTTGGAGACTCATGCATATCTTGGTTGAGTAAGAAGCAACCTACAGTGGCGACATCGAGTTGTGAAGCTGAGTACAGGGCAGTATACATTTTGATTCTGATTATGCAACTATCTTATGTTCACTATTGTTTGCTACTACACTCTCATTTTCAGTCAACTTGTATTGAGGATTTCTCTTCGTATACTTAATCTTTTGTGTGATTCAAATTGGTACATGTAGCCTAGACTTTCTAGTTTTATGCTATCAATTTTCATGTCATTTGGTTTAGAGATCATTGAGATATGTTCATTTCATTATGCCTATGTCTGTAGTCTGTCATCCTCCTAAAATGTCGAGATTACACCCCTAACTTCTTAAGATTAGTTCTCAGCTTATATTTATCCTAAATTAGTGAAATAACTTGCTATAGAAAGCTTATGGGTTCAGTTAGATAGGGCTAAAAGATCTCAAGTCAATTGTACTCACTGAGTGAGCAATGAGTGAAACACTGAGCATGTTACAATCCATAAATAGCAAGTTTAAACAACTCTTCAACATTGGAAGTAGTTTGTTTTGATGCAACTATTTGAAGGTGATGCTCCAAGGCACATTATGAGTCCAAATGCATATTTGGGAATCTGAAGGTGTCTACTAAGGTAATCTGAAGTAACATTGGCAGGTGTAGAGCAGGATTTGTGCAATACTAGCTCATTTCTAGAGTGTATCCAACCATCTCCTCATAGTGGTATTAGGGCTATCATCAACTCAATATGGGAGATGGATTCCCATCATCAATTGAAAAATTGGATCGAGGTAATTACTCTACTTGGAATTTTAGAATGGAAGCATATCTACAAGGTAGAAACCTTTATGGTTATATATATGAAGATAAGTTAATGCCAACTCTTAGAAGCATAGGGCAACCCAGTCAAGAAGAACAAGAAAGGTTATCAACATGGTGCTCAAAGGATGCATTGGTTAGGTCATACCTTCTTAACTCAGTTTTTGATTTCTTACTCCCACATATTAGAAATTCTAAGACATCACAAGAAACCTAGAATGCACTTGAAGCATTCTTCTCTTCAAGCAATAGAGCCAGAAAGAATCAACTGTGGATGGAGTTCACCACACTAAAAAAGATGTCCAAACAGAATGTGACTGATTATGTCACTAAAATGAAGGACCTAGCTGATCAACTTGGAAGCATTGGAGAAATCATTGATGAAGAGAAAATTGTGAGACAAGTGATCAATGGAATCAAAGCAGATAAATGGGAAGCATTACCACTTCAATGGATCTATACATGGACATGCAGGTACCTAATTTCAATACTCTAATGGGACAATTGTTTACTCATGAAGATAAGCTTGTGAAGAACAATGACAACTCAAAAGGTAATCAATCCTCTGCCCTATACACTGATAAGAACAAGATTAAGGATGGTAAAGGTAAAGGCAAGAAATTTGATGATGAAGCTAGTACCTCTCAAGCTAACTTTGCAGGAAGATGTAGAGGTACAAGAGGAAGAGGTAGAGGAGGAAGACAAGGTAGGGGGAGATTCCAAAGCACCTCTCCATGTGCCATATGTGGATTGACTAACCACACAACTGAGAATTGTTTCAAGAACCCTAGAAATCAGAGAGGAAGAGGCTTCAATAGAGGAAGCTATGGAAGAGGAAGCTCAAACAACTTCAACAACTATAACAACAACTACAACAACTATAACAACAACTACAACAATTATAATAATCAAGGAGGCTATAGAGGAAGGAGAGACTACAACAATTATTCTGAAGAGCAGGGACAAGAAGACTCACTTTTGTTAATGAACATGACCATGAGGCAAGGTAAAGGGGATGAGCATGTGTTTTATATAGATTCTGGTTGTTCAAATCATGTAGTAGGAAATGTGGCATTACTATCTAACTTGGAGGATCCAAGGAACAAGTATGAGGTTCAGACAGGAGATGATACAAGGCACTCAATTGAAAAGATTGGGAATGTGAAGACCTCAGATGGAAATATGAATTTACTTAGTAAGTTATTGTATGTACCTATCATAACCAAGAACTTGATAAGTGTTGGACAAATTGTAGAAAAAGGTGTGCAGGTAAGGTTTACAAGAAATGGAGCATTTGTTGAAAATCCTCAAGAGGGATTCAAGAAGATAGCCAAAGGAGAAAAGACAGGTAGACTCTTTACATTTGAAGTGCAGGATACTAGAAATATAGCACTTTTCAATTATGGACGACAAACCTTATTAGAATAAGAAATGTGGCACAAAATATTGGCTCACATAGGAGAAACGACTCTAAACAAATCTGCAGGGATGAGAGTGTGCTTGGATTGCCAAATATATCCAAGAAACACATGATATACAAATGCAGCTCATGTCAATTTGGGAAGTCTCATAGACAACCATTTATGAAGAAAGGTTACATCCATGGTGATCTATTAGAGCTAGTCCACACAAATGTTTGGGGACCTAGCAAAGACCCTTCAATCTTAGGATCTAGGTATTATGTATCATTCATTGATGATTGTAGTAGATGGACCATACTTTATTTTATGAAACACAAAGATGAAATTTTCAATTGTTTCAAAAAATATCTTGCTCTTGTTGAAAATCAGACAGGGAAAACATTAAAGAGGCTGAGTTCAGATGGAGGGGGAGAATACTTCTCCCATGAGTTTGATGCATATCTCCAAGATAGAGGCATCAAAAGAGAAATCACCACCAGATATACTCCATAGCAAAATGGAGTAGCAAAAAGGAGGAATAGGACCATTGTGGAGGCAACAAAGTCCATGATCAATGATAAGAAATTGCCCAACTATCCATGGGCAGAGGTTGTATCCATAGCCACTTACCTTATCAATAGAATTCCATCTAAATCATTGGATCGGATGACACCATATGAAGCTTGGAATGGCAGAAGACCTAGCCTAGAACATTGCAGAATTTTGGGGTGCATAGCACATGCACATGTTCCATCACAAATCAGAGGTAAAATGGATCCCAAGGCAGAGAAATGTGTATTCATAGGTTATGACCTTAATAAAAAAGGGTACAGGTTGTATAATCCAAGTACTAAAGGTTTTATTGTAAGCAGAGATGTTGTTGTCTTTGATGAAAACAACTCGTGGTATGAAGATGATTGCAAAAAGGTCAAAGCTACCTTATGACCTAGAAGAAGGCTTTTCCACAATTCAAAAGGCAACTAATCAACAATATGAAGATTCAAGTGATTCTGATGATGATCAGAGAACACCAAGGAAGAATTTCAAGGTATGGAGTAACAAAGGTAAAGAGAAGATGCAAGACTTTAGGGATGTTGTAGAATCCTCTCAACAAACAATAAGGAGATCAACTAGGGAAAGAAGAAGCCAGAAAGGTATGGATATGACACCTCTTTAGTCACTAAACACTCAATCTATATTGCTCAGGATATCAACTTAGAAGAACCATCAACCTTTGAAGAAGCAAACAAGAAATCGGAATGGAAGGAAGCAATGGAGGAAGAGATACAAGCACTTCAAGAAAATCAGACGTGGGACCTAGTTCCCAAGAACCAATCCATGAAGATCATTGGATCTAGATGGATCTATAAGGTAAAAAAGAATTCTCATGGTTCAATAAATAGATACAAAGCAAGACTTGTTGCTAAAAGGCTTGCTCAAACCCAAGGGATTGATTATGAGGAGACCTTCTCTCCTATGGCAAAGATGCCAACAATCAGAGTTCTCTTAAGCATAGCTGCTTCAAAGAATTGTCCACATGTGTATGAGTAAGCCTACAACATCTCCTTGTATCATACAGTCATTACAATATACATTTTGATTCTGATGATGCAACTATCTCATGTTCACTACTATTTGCTGCTACACTCTCATTTTCTGTCAACTTGTATTGAGGAGTTCTCTACCTATACTTAATCTTTTGCTCTGATTCGAATTGCTGCATGTAGCCTAGACTTTCTAGTTCTATGGTTTCAATTTTCATGTTATTTTCTTTAGAGATCATTGAGATATGTTCATTTCATTATGCCTATGTTTATAGTCTATCATCCTCCTAAAATGTCGAGATTACACCTTTAACTTCTTAAGATTAGCTCTCAGCTGATACTTATCCTAAATTAGTGAAATAACTTCCTATAGCAAGCTTAGGGGTCCAATTAGATATGGCTAAAAGCTCTCGAGTCAATTGTAATCACTGTTGAGCACTACATGAAACACTAAGCATGTTAAAATCCATAAATAGCAAGTTTTTACAACTCTTCAACATTGGAAGTAGTTTGTTTTGATGCAACTATTTGAAGGTGATGCTCCAAGGAACATTATGAGTCCAAATGCATATTTGGGAGGCTAAATGTGTCTACTAAGGTAATCTGAAGTAACATTGACAGGTGTAGAGCAGGATTTATGCAACACCAGCTCATTTTTGGAGTGTATCCAACCATCTCCTCACAGCTCCTCTCCTAGCCGATATCTTTCATCCCTCTCTCTCATCCATTCCCTCCTTTTCCTTATTCATTCTAGGGCTTCCTGTCTTGCTTCCTCGTGTATTTTTTTTCCTCTTCTCGTCTATTTCTTGTTGTTAGAAGTCGTAATAGTATTTTGTCTGTCAATGTCTCTAAATACTTTTTTACTCGACAACCACTTATATAGTTTGGTAGTACCTCTCCATATAGGATTGCTAAGCTGATGGCTCTGCTAGTTGATATACGATTGATCACTAAGGGGCCATATCCTCTTTTTTGTAGCTTCTTTGCATGTTTCTTTAAATTATATACCAGGACGAGATCTCCTTCCTTCAAATTTGTATCCTTAATATGAGCATCAAAATATGCCTTTTGTCGCCTTTTTGCAGCATAAATGCCTACCACTGCTTATAACCTCGTTTCATGTAACTTCTCGATCTGGTCCAATTGATTAGATAACTCATGTCCAATCCATTCATAGTTCGAGGCTACTCGAAGAGTAGGAACTAGGAAGTCAATTGCTAAGATGGCATTCTAGCCGTACACTAGGTTAAACGGAGTAGTTCCTATAGCTGTTTTGTATGCTACTCAAAATTCCCATAAAGCATGATGTAATTGCTTGTCCCAATCTGATCTTCCATTGTTGACAATCTTTGTGAGAATTGTACACAAGATCTTGTTTGAACTTTAAGCGTGTCCATTAGCTTGTAGGTGGTAGGGAGCCGATTTTTTGTGAATCACTAAGAATTCATTCATTAAGGCCTCTATTACTTCATTGACGAAGTGTGTGCATCTATCACTTACGATTTCTATTGGCAATCCAAATCTGGTGAATATGTTTTCAAAGAGAAACTTATCCGTGGTTCTTGCATTGTTCTTCTTAGTTGCCTTGGCTTCTACCCATTTGGTTAAGTAGTCCGTTGCTACAATTATGTACTCAACATGAGAACCTTTCGCTAGTGGGCTAATAAGTCCTACAAAATCTATCCCCCATTTGGTAAATGCTCTAGCACTTATCATAGGTCTTAATGGCATTTCATCTCTTCTAATTGGATACTTCGTTCGTTCACATGTATCGCATCTTTGAACATAAGTGGTTGCATCTTGATATAGATTTGGCCACCACATTTCAGCAAAGACAATCATCTTTGCAGTTTTATCTACAGAAAAATGTCCTCTGACGGCTCTTGTATGAGCCATCTCTAAGACCAAAACATAGTCACCTTCTGCACATTGGAATTGACTTTATTGGGATTCTTGGGGAAATCTCTAAAAAGATGTTCTTTACCACAATCACTACAGTAACCCTCCCAAACTCTCTGAGGTGGTGGTGGGTTAGGTAATGTGCACTCTCTGATAAAGTGATCACATCTGCACTTATAACATGGTCCTCTAGGGACAAGTGGTCTACTCAATGGCCATGGGTGTATGGGTGTTGTAGAAGCTATGTACATCAATGACACATAGTCCTCATCATATTTGTAAGAGCTATCAGATCCTTAAGAACCATAGGTATATGGTTCATAAAGTTGTCCGTACTCAAGCACAGTGTTCTCATAAGTGGAATAATTTCCTTTACTAGGATCATAAGATGGGTCATAAGCCTCAGTACTAGCCAATGGGGTGGCTAGTACTATTGCTCTTTCAGGATTCTCTTCAATTTGAGCAGTTTTCACTGGGATAACATTCTAAGGGTGAGGTGGTTGTTGTCCTAGCCCTAGTTGAGGTTGATTGTATCCTTGATATGCATACGGTCGTGGTGCAAGTGCGTGTTGCTAGTGTGAGGGGTATGTATAGGCTGGTCTTCCTTGATCTCTCATGGGGTAACCATAAGGCCTACATGGTGGTTGTGTAAGCCTTGGTTGTCTATTGTAACGACAATTCTGCGTGTTGTGATTTGTGTACCTTTGCTCTATGTTACAGTAGTGAGTTGGGCCCTGCGCAGGTGGTCTATTATAAGCATAAGGGGGTGGTGGGATAACTCCCCTATTGCACATGTGAGAAGGGTGGTCACCTCCACAATGGACGCATCTCTTGAGCATAGGCATTCTCATAGGGTTGTTGGAATAATTCCTCTGTCCTTGAACATTCAGTTTCTTAGCCACTAAATCGGCTATCTCTTCTACATTGTTCCTGGGATTTGACGTATTGTTGACACTATCCTCACTCTTAACATTGCCTTGAGATATTTTCAACTCGTTTGCTAGATTTTCCTCTACGTCGATACACTCTTTCATACATTCCTATAAATCTTGGACTCTTTTCACATATACTAATGATCTCAATGACCCATTCACTAATCCTTCCAAGAATATTGAGACCATTTTGTTTTGAGTGAGTCTCTCCTCTACAAGACATCTATCCACGTATTGCTTGAATCGTCTCGCTACTAATCTTACTGATTCTGTAGGGGCCTATTGAAAACTATGGATTAATGATGATGAGTTGTTTTTTATTCTAGTCTTAGTGAATTCCTCAATCAATTCCTGATAGAGTTGTTCCATGTTTTTGACATTATTAGGATCCAAGGGTTGGAACCAAGCTAAGGTTGTATCTATAAGGGTTAGGCCAAATGATTCATATTGGATCAAGAAGTCTTCCACTTGTTCAGCTCTTATCACTTGCTTGAATTCAGCAATATGGTTGTATGGATCACTTGAGTCATCATAGTGACTCCTCATGCATTTGGCAACTTGAATGGGTCCAGTCTTCTTCCAGGTTCAGGTGTTCTTGACATTATAGGGAAAACTGGTCATCCTCTCGGTATACATCTCTTTCTATTGGTGGTCTCTCATGAACAGGGAACCTATTTCTTGGTTTTGCATTTGTAGGAGGTCGATAGTTAGGATTATTATCAGGTGTAGAAAACTAGGTCTGGGGTCTAGCTAGAATGTTGTGTTGTTGTGTCTATCATGAATGTTGATAAGAGGCATTTTGGTGAGTTCCTTGGGGATTTTGCGAAGTAGTGGCTTGATCCCTAGGTGGGAATACAGAAATGTTCTGATATCTTAGCCTAGCCCTCTCAAATTCCGTCATGGGCCAATACTTTCTCTGATTCTTGTCTAAGTAAGTAATGTGAGAGGGGTTTTCAGGATCTTGTAACTCATAAATGGTGGCTGGATTTGTCACTTCTTCACACAATGAAGAGTTGGTTTTCAGTAAATGATCCATTCCATTTACCATGTTGACATCCATTAAGAAGTCGTCCTAGGTTATTAGGTCTCCTCTCCAAACTCTCATTACAATGGACTTCCCTCTAGGAGTTGACACGTGTTTCTCTTGTCCCTCTTCATTAAGGCTTTGGGCATTACCTTCTTCCCTTTGCTCATTGATGTTTTTAGGATGCTCCATGATTGCATACAGAATCCCTCTTTTATCCATATAGAATCCTCCCACATACTTAGCAGCTGGTCTAGGCACTATGTGAGCATCTGTGGCTTTCTTTAGCCGAGCCATTGATCTGTTTAATCCATCTAGGTAGATGGGTAAGTCATGTTGATTGGTGCTCACATATTCTAAAGATATTTGATACTCTCCCTCAATGATAGACATTATGCTGGCTATTGGTACAGAACTATGCATGTCTTTTGAGGTCATAATGATGTCCTCTTCAGACTCACTCAAAGTTTTGGAGTAATGGGAATGAATACTTGGTTCAGCTACACTTCCTACGGATGAGACTACACTTCTTCGGCTTCCGAAGATTCTTCTTGATCTTAATTTCATTCACTTAAGAGTTCTAATTGAGTTTGGATAGCCCTTAGCTCCTAGTGCTCTCTTTAAAATCTACAAAGTTATATGGAATTTTCTCTCTCAATTTGGAATCTCTTCACTGAGGTATCACTTAAGGTTTCTCTACAGGACACATGACACTTGGTAGATGTCATGACACTCGGTCTGGAAAACGACACACAACACTTCGAGAGTATCATGACACCTAATCTCAATGACACACGATACTTGGGAGATGTTGCGACACTTTTAGTCAGCGACACTCGACACTCGCTTAGTCATGACACTTGCTCAGCCACGACAGACGACAGTTGGCAAGTATCGCAACACTTGATCAGTCCATGACAATGGACACTCGATAGCTTGAGAAATGTCACAATATTGGGTCTACCAATGACACACGACACTTGATCAATCACGATACATGATGCCTGCTCAATGTCGTGATACGGGGCCCACGGTACTCCACACATGACACTTGCTCAGTTGCGACACTCGATACTTGGTAAGTATCATGACACTGGAGCAGTCAACGACACTTGACACTCGACGTTGGGCAGATGTCGCGACACTTGGTCAACAACACTCGATACCTGTGAGATGTCATGACACTTGGCCAACAACACTCGATATCTGATTAATTATGATACTCGACACTCAAGAGATGTCACGACACTCGATGAGTGTAGGTATCGCAACACTCAATTTGGGAGGTCACAACACCTAAATGTCACGACACTCGATCTTGGGAGATCATGATACTTGAATATTTTTTCATACACAAGCAAATATATTTGAAAAAAAAATTAATGTGTGTGATTTTAGTGCTTGTTTCCCCTTCCCTAGGTGTCTGAATCAAAGAAACTCTCACTCAGCCCTTAGATAATTCCCTCACGACATTTATCGCAGGTTGTTTCCTTCTTTACCTTGATTGAACTTGAAATTTCTAGAATAAGGGCTTGATATGCTCACCTCCTAAGTGCCTTAAAACACCTTTCAAAAATCTCTCACACTGCTTTTACCTCCACACACCACGACTTCTGTCTCACGACAGCTGCAGTCCCAGCTCTCACGATACTTGCTAGAACACAAGTGGTTTGAAAAAGACTTGTTTTTTTGGTTTTTATACTTCTGAGAAGTACCTAACTAAAAAGGTTGAAAGGAAAAACTTGAAAATTAACCCTATCTTTCTAGCCTGCTCACTTACTTCCTCCTACCTACTCTAACTTCTCTCTCTACTCACTTCCCTAAACTATCAACTCACTACACACACTCCCAAAAGTGAGAAGTAGTAAGTACGGATGAAAGTGACTTACCAAAGAAGAGAAACTCACAACTCCTCTACTCACTTCAATGCTCAAGGATTTTCACCATCACACGAATGCCTCGGTTTTATACGACACTCCCTAACAACAGTGCCAAAAAACATGTGTACCTGAGTATCGACTTAGGGACTTGTGGAGAAAGAGATTATACCTCCATCCCCCTCAAGTGCATATAGTGGGGATTCACGCTTTAATTATCAATCCAAGGAGTATCAAAACCTAGCCGAATGTATGAGGACATGCATTCAAATGATGATAAATGCAAATGAGGTCTAAAAAGGTGGAAGCAAGTATAAATCCATCACATTCAGGCTTTCAAGGTCAGCTATGGTGTCGTGACACTTGGATCAGTACTCAACACTAAATTGAGCTTTTCTCTCAGCTCTAAACTCCGAATATAGGGAATACAATGGTTCATTTCGAAGCTCTAAAGAATACGCATCCAATGGTGGTCTTTTCACTCAATTTTGATGCTCTTGCTTCAAGTTATGAGCAAAATACTGAGCCGCAAGAATGACCTTCCTATGCTTCAGCACTTCCTGCTCTTAGCACACACCTTACCAATAGCAAACAAGAACTTTCATTGATAGACAACACTTCTAAGCACTCTTTTCAAGAATCAAACATGCATGCAAGCTCACAAGGAAGATGATATAGAGAGGAGAAGACACAAATTCGAGGAGAAGACACAAATCCAAAATTCTGTGCTCTTGATTCTCACAATGGCAAAAAGTTCTTAAAAAGAGTCACAAAATGACTTATATACATGTGCCCTGGAACTGGTCTTTTCACACATGAGACCGGCACTTTATTGACTGAAAAGACTAATTCCCTACTAATTTACAAGGGTGATGATACAAATCTCTATGGGTATGCATCTAGAGGACTCCTCTAATGCATTTACATTGGAGAATATATTACAAGATGACTATCATCCAAAAATGAAGTGTCCAAATCAAAAACATTTTGGAGCCCTTCTTTTTCTCTACATCTTTGCTCTTCTTTGCTCTAGAACACTCATCATCCAACTCATGCACGTAGATTACCTACAAGGTGAGGATCCTATGGGGTTGCATGCCTTCTTTTTATCTCTTGCTACCTCCTCCAAAAGCAGTCAGATGGCCATGAAAAGCTCTCGAAGACCAAAGAATGCAAACGTGATAATGATGTGCGATGATGATGAAGACGACCCGAAAAAACTCACACCCAAAAGTTAATCAAGCTCTGACACCAAGTGACAGAAAGTACTTGATTGATGTGTGTGTGACTCACCTCCCATCCAGATATAACCTCTTGTACTCTAAAAATAGTAATGACTTGGAATAATCTAGTGTGAACATGTGGCCATAATGCAATACTTATTCCCATTACTATCAAGTATCTTAGGGTATCCCCCAAGCTTGGGACCTTGGCTAGTTGGCCCTTGGCCCTCACACACATGGATAGATCCCTATGGACCTCTGAATCAATGGCTGACATTCACACATACCCCCAAGTAGCCCTCAGAGGGAGAGGGACCCGACACTTCGTCGCCATATGACTAGCTCAGTGACACCATTATTGAGCACACTAGGATGAGCAAAGTCTTCCTTGTGGGAGACTTCAATGCCTGCACTCAGAGTCATTCGTGCGATACCTATGACTTTCATGATCCTGAGATGCTCCGCATTGTGGAGGATGCATCTACACTCAGAGCCTCAGTCGACACTGCCACATCCACCTCATACAAGCAACACCTACTACAGATGGGTTCACCATGGTGTCTCATTATCTACAATGGGATGGTGACTTGGCCCACCTCGAGTGGCCTCACCTCCATCCCACCCACGACATTGAAGGGAGGCAGTGTGGTATACTATGTTATCAAACCCCAGGAGGTGACACATCTCATCACCTCATTCACCATCCCACCCATGCCGATTGGAGCTGATCACACATACCTCGCCCTCTCCATATGCGGCTCACCATGCATACCCCATCCCACTGCCATGCCACCACATGCCCATACCACCATCCACTTTAGAAACGAGCTAGCACACATCTATAGCTCACATGTTCGAGAGGGCATCTACTCCCTTGATCCCTCCGCCCCACTAGACAACCTCACCACCCACTTCTCCTCGATCCTCAATACATCTGCTACCCTCAACTTCCCATATGCCACCCAGAGCATCCCACATTCAACATCGCTGGGACATACATCCCATAATAGATAGTACGATGAGGAGTACAAATAGCTATACTGACACTTCAGAGCACCTAATATCCTCGGATACATCACTAAGAGGGAGGCACAATGATAGATGCAAGCTCTCACACACGGGAAGCGGCGAGCTTTCAAGGAATGACAAGAGGCACAATTGTTTGACTTATTCATGAGTAGGAACTGTGCCACCACATGGAGGGCCCTATGTGAGCCATGCCCACCTACACCCATAGCGGATCCTCAGACTCAACACACCTACACCTAAAGGTTATATGATGTCCTAGGGCAGCCCCCTTTTCTGGCCCCCCCTCACCCCGCACAATGATATCTACCCTCTTCAAAGCAGGCATGGTACGACGCCATCCACACGCTGCAACATGGCCACTCAACAGACCACATGGGACTATAGGGAGAGCACTTTATATATGCAGTCAATGTAGTTGCCCACCTGATTTTCCACCTCCTTAACCATGCTTTGGTTGAGGGGTTACCTGACTCGTGGACTATGCATGCATTGCACCTATCCATAAGTCTGGCGATAATGATGGACCCGAGGAGCTATAGCACTATTATGATAAGCCATATACTGGCCAAGATCTATGGGGCAGTACTAGAGGTAGAGCTTAGTACACATGTTGAGGGAGTTAGGATCAGAGCACCCAGCCAAGCAGGCTTCCGTCGCACTTCCACCATCGACCACATCTTCGTGCTTCACTTCCTGATCGAGTGCACGAAGGCAAGGAAGTGGAGACTATACTTCTGCTTTGTGGATTTTTGCAAAGCCTTCAACATGGTTCTCCAAGAGAGACTACTACAAAGACTCAAGGAGTTACAACTATCATAAGACACGTCGTGGGCCATCCATGCTTTGTATGTGAGTCACAGGTAGGGTATGTTGCCTCGGCAGCCTATCAAACAACCTTGTTAGCACCATTGGTGTGAAACAAGATTCCCCTCTCTCACCCACTCTTTTTGGTCTCTACATCGACAAGATCACGGAGTATATATAGCGAATAGGAGGGGAAGGAGGCGACCTCGAAGGTATGCCAATACACATCATATTATATGCTGATGACATTGTGTTTCTTTCAGAGTCACAGGAGGGGCTACAATCACATTCACCGGTGTTGGATACCTTTTGCATTGGGAGAGGATTCACAGTGAACCTTGGCAAGAGCAAGTTCATGATCTTCCAAACATCCAGGATAGTACACCATCGAGCCTCTTTTATCGTAGCTGGAGGATAGATAGAGGTAGTGGAATCTTATGTCTGCTTAGGTGTCACCTTCTTAGGTAGTTCAAGTCACCCATGCAATGAGAGACATATTGAAGCGAGGCTATGTAGCACTTGCTGGATTGGAGACACATTGCTTTTAGGCACATTTCTAGGAGCCCTCAACTAAGGGGTGGCTCTTTGATACTCTAGCAACACCCGCCTTGATGTACCCAGTGGCAGTATGGGCATCAAGCATTATGACGGTGATGTGAGCGCAAATTGAGAGGCCCCAAATCACCATGATCTCGTGTGTTTGCTCTGCAAAAAGCTCTCAGTTCCACATGGCAGTTGAGCTTGGCACACCACTGATGTTGGTGGAGGCCCTCTTCCAACTGGTGACCTTTATCCTGATAGTCAAGGAGCTCCCCACCAGCGGACTCGCTAAGGTTGCATTTCAGAGCTCTAGACATTTGGCAGATACAAGACATGATAGAGTATGGTATGCGCAGACCTACCGATGGTTGGTAGACCATGGCACGAGCACTGTCGACCTCAATCACTAATACAATGTGATTATTCACTGCTTTAGTGGATAAAGGTTCACATTATAATGTCAAATTTCTAGCTTTTGTTTTCAAGTAATTGCACAATATCTAACAAAGAAAAAATTACAAATGGAAAAAGGCTTTGAGAATACCTTGTCAGGGCTAAATTTGAGTTTACATCTCAAGAGATTATGAGACAGACCTAAGCTCATCGGACCAAGAGCTTCCCTACCAAACCGTTGATCAACTCACTTAATTGTGTTCGCAAATCTCTCATCACTTCCATGACAACATTGTTGTGAATACAATCTATTTGCTACATTGAAACAAAAAAGCAGAAGGATAAAAAATTACGAATCAACCAAGTATGACAGAGTTTGAACTTAGAAATCATTTACCAATTTTTCTTTGATAGAATTTCCAAGCTTTGAATCGGTAAGTGCTAGCAGTTCGCCTTGACATTCTGCTTTTAGGAACTTGCAAAGACTCTTGCTAGGCTTGCTATCGACAAGAAGTGTAGCAGCACCTAAAGCTTCCGTAGTATTCTCAAAATTACTAAAAACCTTAAGCTTGTCAATCTCGAATGCTCATTAAAAGAGTATCTCCCTTAAGTAAGAACAAATCAAATGCAAATAAACCTAGTAACATCACGAATGAGCATCCGAAAGTGGAGAAATGCATTCATCTACAATCAAACTTACTTTTTTTGCAGACACTTGTGTCTCGAACACTTTCCATAAATCCTATAGCAAAAAATAAACGTACGTGAGAAGTCGCAAATCACAACTTTCACAAGCCGCTGCACATACTCAAAGGATAAGAGAACTCACCTCGACTTCATCGAACTTGCCCTCGTCAAGCACCTTGAAGAGGGCAAAGTCGGGGGGGGGGGGGGGGTTCAAACAAAAATAGCATTCCAACTTATGTGGTTCTTGGATGAGGCTTTCAATCCTTGTTCGGCCTAGGCTAAGGCTATTAAAGAGGTCCAAGGCTCAAGCTCATTTCACACACTTTAAATATCTTAGGCTGCCTTCACATTGCGCGGAGGCACTTGCCTGTTGCATGCACAATCAAATGGTTGGTTTCCATGTGGTGAAATTGCTTCACATGAGCGGCGGCGGCCCAATTGAGAATTACTAAGTACTGCTGACTAAGCGAAACAAGTTATGCTTCTTTGTTCTTGTTGGGCGATTCTTAGGCAAGAAGGAGTTTGAGGGTTTGAAGGAGAAAAGGAAAAGACCAGAAGAGGAAATACACCTTGGAAGCTTCTGTCGATTGATTACAGTGAGACAATTACAATGTTTGAAGCACAATACAAGCCAATACTTCTGTGCACAATCACACAGAGTGCTCAATTACAAAATACCAAATATCCCAAAGTCTTCTTGCCGCCGGCCTCCTCTGCACCAGACCTCCACCTGCTTCAAGCTTATCCTTGTGCACCTTGCACCAAGCTTCCACTAAGGGGGAGGAATGAATACCTTCTGTCGACACGCACACACTGCAAAGAGACCTTGAGATCCTTGGGGGACTAGCTTAGCACTCTCTGCACAATCCCTTAGTTACTCTCTATGCACTCCTTCAACTCCACTTCTCTGCGTTGCACACTAGTGACTGTTGCACTTCTCCCTCTTGCTTCACTTAGGCTATGCTTCTCTTGCTAACTCTAATATTGGTCCAAGAATAGTCCTTGCCTTGATTTGAGTGTGTCGATCACGTACGCTCCTAACTTCAATAGTATCTTGGTGCTCACTTTGATGTCCCAAGATTGTCTTCACAAGTGGCAACCAACGACTCACTGTTTTATCCTGTAGTGACTTTAGACTAAACCAAAAATTTTAATGGGGGGCCATACTTTCACCTGTGCGTACGCTGCCGCTTCACATACCTTCACATTTCCTTTTAAGTCTTCACTTTTGCACATAAGGGGGGTTCACCTGAACCTTCCAAAACACTTTAAAACACACTTTGAACCTTAGGGAAATTAGAGAAAATACCTCTGCAACCTGCAACCCTCTTTCTCCAGTTTACCCTTTGTGGACAATTCATTGTGCACTACCTGTGCACTTTGACACCTGCACTTACGCACTTTGACTTTGCACCTGTTGACTTTGACCTTGACCTTGTGGACTTTGACCAATTGACTTTGACCTGTGGACTTTGATTGCAGTTGACTTTGACCAAAATGACTTTTATGGGCTCAACAGTTGCCCACCACCTAATGTGCTCTCCGGGACAATAGCCAAAATGTTGAGCATAACAGGATAAGGCTGCAGAATTTCAAAAAGACACTAGAAGAGCCACCAAGTCCTTCAGGAGAAGCAGCGAAAGCACCAGAGAGTAATCAGCATGAGTTTTTTTTTTTTTCTAGTGGGAAATGGGTTTGGGGAAAAATTGCAAAGAGGAAGACGAGAGGATAGGGAGGGGGGCAAATGAAGAAATACCCAACCAGAGAGACCAATCTAGACACATACATAAAAATAAACAACCAGCAATCAACCAGAGAATGCACAAGGAACACACAATGAACACAGAACCAGAATATCATATAGAAAAGCAGAAAATACAAGGAAACCACTACTGTCCATGGTAAGTACATGAAATGCCAACGAATGGCAAAGAGCTTCCTAGCAGAAAGTACATGATGAGCCAAGGAATGGCAACGGAACCAAAAGGATAAATAAACGCATCCAACGAACTGAGCCTCAACAACAAAAGGAGGCCAAGGTAGACCAAATGAAACTAGGGGAACCCACGGTGAAGGAATACCTAGAGCCTAGTGGAGAGACAGAGGACAAATGTCTGGCTAGGGCATCGACGGAGAAGGGGGCCTATCCCCAGGTGGAGCATCGTCCCGAGGTAGAGGTAAGTTGGGTGAGGTGGGTGGAATGATGGCTGCCTCCTCAGTCCATGCAGCAATCCTGCTCCTGTACCTGCGTAGGTGATCGCGCTCTCGTCGGACCAAACGACACGGAGGACTATCACAAATGCCTAAGGACGCACGCTGGCGGATCTCCATAAGAGTGCGAGTCGCAGCATCAGCCTCATCTTGATATCGGTCTCTGTCCTACTGCATGGCCCGCAACGCATCGCGCGATGTCTGCCACTGAGCCGCTGCAGCAACACGAATACGATCGATCGTCAGAGCTACTGCTGATGTAGTGCAGCTGTCGCGGATACAAAATCAAGGGAGAGACGCGCAGCACCGACTCCATCACTCGCTACTATGCTCGCATCACGAAGGATGCCCAAGAAAGGTGGATCATCGTCGAGGCTATCAGGGATGGAAGGCTGCAAGGTGGGTGATGGTGGGGGTGGGGCCGGAGTAGGCTGGGGGTAAGTGGGAGAAGCCGGAGGCGAGTGATGAGGATGGGAGGTGGAGGCAGACTCAATGGAGATGGCAGGAGATGGAGGAGGCTGTGAGGCACAGGCGGGGGGGGGTGACGGAATGGGTGAGGCAGGGACAGAGGTGGGAAAAGAATATATCAACCAAGTACGGACTCTCCGAGCTGGAGGTGGAGTGGAGGCTGCCATGGAAGGAGGTGGCTGCGGAAGAGGGCTAGGGGCTAAGGGCAATAGGACGGGTGGCTGAGGAGGGGGATGGGGAGAATGGGCAATAGAATGTGTAAGATGAGAAGGGTCAAGACAATGGCTGGATGCAATGGTGTGTGTACCAGGTAGATGGAATAGCCAAGCTAAAACCAGGGCAGAATAAACAGAGAATGAACGAGTGCCGCGATGGAGGGCATCATGGAGTCGTCGAGAGCAAAGTAGGAATGATTGGAACATGAGTGTGCCATAGGGAAAAGGGCGGCCATGTAAAAAACCGGAAAGAGGGTCAGCTATATGGATGTCGTGTAATGGAACGTCTGAGGAGGGACTACGAAATAAGAAGAAGAAAATGAACGAATGAAGGACGGCGAGCTGGTACTCTATGGGCATGGCATCAATGCCATATAATGATATGCAGAAAGCGATGGTATCTTCCCGAGATAACCCCGAGTAGAGTGCCAGTGGAGCATGAAACGAAGAGAGGCTCGAACCTATGCCTACAGCTACAACCGCAGGGGTCAACGAACCAGATGGAAACTGAGGGAAGTCAAGTAGCGCTGTGCGAATATCGGACCCCTCTACCTCGGATAAAAGGAGGGAGGCCAGTCAGCAAAGACCGGCCTGATGGAGGCAACCCTCGGGAAGGAGATCGATGAGCGGGATGGGAGGCAAAGCTAAATGCAGGCGGGGGGATAGGGTGGAAGATGAGTCTCTATGGTCAACGATGGATGACGACGATGGACGTGGAAAAGGAGAGGTGGAATGGCTACCGGAGCTGCGTGCGGGGTGGCCACTAGAACCATCTGAGTGCATCGGCATGGCTGTGGGAGCTACAACAGGAAGGTGGTGACCAGGGGGAAGGGTTCCGGGGCTATACAACGAGGAACCAGATAGGGAGAAGCATGGAAGGGAAACCGCGGAAGGCTGACTACCCTATAAATGGGTAGGGGTGGAAGGGATAGTAGGGCATGGTACTGGTGCGCGAGGGACGGGGTGGACCATGGAGGGGAGGGAAGAGGGCGGGGGGGCCCTAGGGGCGGGGTGTAGGGTGGCGATAGGGACGGTCGGGGCGGAGGCCAGAGGGGCGGACTGGGACGAGGCCATAGGAAATAGGGGGCCTACCTCGGGATGGATAGGACCGAAAGCCAAGGCCGAAGGAGCAAGCTCCAAGTACGCCTCGGTAGCCATGGATGAATCCTATTGGGGAGCGGACGACGCCATAGATGCAGATCGAGAATGCGGTCTCAAAAGTACTGCAACCACATAGAGCAATGTTCTATGAAGCAAACTCTATAGTGAACATGGATAAAACATCGTAAAAACATCCTAACTGAGAGCACATAACCCAAAATTTTGGTTTGGCATGCTCAATTACCCTAAAAACGACTATTAAAATGGCAAAAACGAAGGTCTACATGAGTAATTACAAAAGGATATAAATAAAATAAAAGGTAAGAGGAAAAAAAAAGAAAGAATAACCAAAATAAAAAGAAAAGAAAAAAAACTAATATACAGTTCGGAATGAAAATATATACAAAATAAAAATAAATAAATAAATAAGTTGAAATTAAAATAAAATAATAACAAAATAAATAAAGAAAATAAAAATAAAATAAGAAAATTAAAAAAAACAAACAAAAGAAAAGAAAATACCTGGATAATCGCCGAGCCACTGTATGCGTGTGAAGAATGGAATATGTGCTTATATAGGGGGGCGGGGGCTGTCAGAACCGGGGGGCGGGGGGGGGGGGAGGGGGGGTTATCAGAACCGGGGGGAGGGTTTGTTAGAACCCGGGGGGGGGGGGGGGGGGGGGCGCGGGGAGCGGGGGCGGGGAGGAGGGGGGCTGTCACAACCGGGGGGGGGGGGGTTTATCGGACCCGAAAATCCTTGGGGGGGCCTTTTTTTTTTGGAAAATAGCCCAAAAATAGAAAAAATTGAAGGAAAAATTCAAAAAAAATGCCAAAAAAATCTCATGAAACTTTCTACATGGCTAAGCCTAATTTCCTTCATCAAACCATAGAGAGCCTCCTTTTATTCCTCCTATTTGGCAAGAAAATGACATCGGAAAAGGATAAAAATGCTAGAAAAATGCTAAAAGTGCTAGAAAAATTTCCGAGAATACCCAATTTTTTTTTTCTTTCTATTGCAGAGGTAATGAAATGCCTTCTAGGTTTGCTAAAAACTCAAGGAACAAGAATGAATTGATAAAGAAAACTACTAAAACTGAGCAAAATGAGATAAGAAAGCTATGTACAACCTGGACAGATTTTGCAGTTCCAAGTGATCCATACTTCTTCAAGTGTGTTGATGATAGGTTTTGAGCATTGATATGTTGACCAGTGGCAAGGCCTCTCCTTTCAACGTCTCTAACTCCACAACACCCTAATTTAGCATTGTTTTTACTCGATAAGGTCCTTCCCAATGTGGAAGCCATTTTCCTCTCAATTGTCTATGAAGATGAGGTCTATGGAGAAGAACTAACATGCCTAGATCTATGTTGTTGTTCCACAGATGTCGATCATGTGCCTCCTTCCTCTTCATCTGAGTCTCTATCAATTGTTTCGTTGCTAATAGATGAATCTCCTCCACTTTATTTAGGGCTCCGAGCCTCTGAGAGACATCACAATCTTTCTTGCCCTGCATGAATGCTATCTTAGGTGATCCATGTAAAAACTCAAAGGGCTCAATGGGCAATATGCCATAAACCAGTTGGAATGGAGAATATCCCGTGGCCTCATTGTAAGCTAACCTGTATGCCCATAGGGTACCTTGATAAGCAATGCCCCAGGAAGTGGGTTGTAACATACACTCCTTCCTTAATATTGAGATTAAAACCTTATTTGTCGATTCAGCCTGTCCATTGGCTCTTGGATAGTAAGCACAAGAGGTCCTATGTAGAATTCTATACCTGTTGAAAATTTCCTGCAGGACCTTATTGACAAAATGGGTACCCTGATTTGTACAAATTTCAAGTGGACATCCAAACCTTCAAATGATGCTACTGTAAATGAAATCAGCAATAGTTTGGGGTGCAATTTGGGGAGGAAATAGCTTCAGCCCACTTTGTCGTATAATCTGTAGCTATCAAGAGATATTTCTCTCTTTTTGGAATCGCGCGAGGGTAGATGGGCCCTACAAAATCTAGCCCCCACTTCTCAAATGGTTGCCAGGAAGTGGAAACAATCAAGGGGCTATGCCTCTGCTTTGTTGGCTTAGGACCACACCTCTGGCAAACGTCACACGCCTTTCCCCATTCATCTGCATCCTTAAATAGGGTAGGCCACCATAGACCAGCATCCAGTATCCTATGGCTCATAATTTGCCCTGGAAGGTGCCCACCACCTGTTCCTTCATGTGCAGAGTGAAGGACTTCCCTCACCTCTTCTTCTTCCAAACACTTCCTAAACCTGTCATCCTTGCCCTGTCTATATGATTTATCTTCAATGAAGGTATATGGTCTACTCTTGATTAGCAGTCTCTTCCTTTGCACAGCACTAGACTTTTCTGGATACAAACCAGTTTGAATGAAATTCTTGATATCATAATACCAACCTTGCGCTTGTACAACAAACAGATGAGCATCTGGAAAATCATCATTGATTCCACTAGCTTGATCCATCATATTGATTCTAGATAGGTGATCTGCCATAACATTTTCTTTACCTGGTCTATGGACTATAGAAAAATCAAACTCTTGGAACAACAATAACCACCTCCATATTCTACCAGTGGCTTGTGGCTTGTTGAGCAAGTGTTTTAGTGGTTGGTGATCTGTTATAATAATAAATTTCACTCCCAATAAGTAATGATGGAATTTTTGGACAGCAAAAACCATTGCTAGGGCTTCCCTTTCTGTAGTACTGTAATTCCTTTCAGCCTTGGTCAAGATTCTACTCGCATATTGAATTGGTTTGTCCACTTTAAATTCTTCACTAGGTTGGGTCAAAACTGCCCCCACTGCATAGGCACTGGCATCTACATGTATATGAAAGATATTTGACCACTCAGGTGTGATCAAAATAGGAGTAGACACTAACCTTGACCATGATGTTTGATATGCTTTTTCCTCC
Organism: Ceratopteris richardii; assembly: GCA_020310875.1. Taxonomy (NCBI): domain Eukaryota; kingdom Viridiplantae; phylum Streptophyta; class Polypodiopsida; order Polypodiales; family Pteridaceae; genus Ceratopteris; species Ceratopteris richardii. Next base: position 179,653,166 of record CM035414.1, read on the forward strand.
TCTTCTTCCCATTTAAAATGTACTTCCTTACCTGTAAGTCTAGCCAGAGGTCTGGCTATCTCTGCATACATTTTTATAAACCTTCTATGGTATCCAATATGCCCCAAGAAACTCTGAATCTCTTTAGGAGATTTAGGTTTAGGTAACTTTAATATAGAAATGATTTTGTCAGGATCCGGGGCCATACCTTTAGCCGACACCACATGTCCTAAGATAATTCCTTCAGTCACAAGGAAATGACATTTGTTTGGATTGAGCTTTAGCTTAGTCTCCCTGCATCTCTTGAAAAAATTTTGCAGCTGCCTCAAGTGATGGTCCAAACAATCTAGAGGAGTTTCTTTGTGAGAGAGCCTGAAAACGAAGAGAAGTCATCCATGAAGATTCTTAGTGATTCCAGCAATAGGGGGCCAAAAATGAGATTGTCTGTTCTGTTAAAGGTGGCTAGAGCATTTCTGAGCCCAAATGGCATTTTTACATACATATATGTTTCCCAAGGTGTGATAAAAGCAGTCTTTTCACGATCCTCTAGGTGTATTGATATTTGATTATAGCCACTAGATCCATCCATAAAGCTATATAATGCATGCCCAGCCACTTCTTCAATGACCTGCTCTGCAAAAGGCATTGGGAAACCATCTGAAATGGTCACCTTGTTGAGTGCTCTAAAGTCAACACAAATTCTTATTTTATTAGTATTCTTCTTTGGTACTATAACCATAGGTGAGAGCCACTTTGAGTGTTCCACAGGAATGATGATTCCTGCATCCTCCATCTTCTGTATTTCCACATAGATAGCTTCAGCATATTTTGGATTAAGTCTATAACTCTTCCCTCTTATGGGTTTGGCTCCATCAACCAGAGGGATTCTGTGCTCTCCATAAGTTGCAGGCACTCCTTCTAAGTCTTTATAATGCTAGGCAAAAACATCTGTATAATAGGTCAAGAATGATTTTACCTTTTCAAGGAGCCGTGGGTGGCTCCACAACCAAGTGGCCACCAAAACTGGCCGATTATTGTCTTGAGTGCCTAATTGAATTTCTTTGACAGGATTTCTCTCTACCATATTATCTTCGTGCTCATCTTCTTCCTTGTCTTCTTCTACTAGCTTTTCGTGCATTGCTTCATAAGCAATTGTATTTTGGATTTCAATGTGTTCCTCCTTGTCCTGCATCCATGTTGCAGGGATTTCTTGAATCGGGAAAGAACACTCTTCACTAGAATCTTTTACCTTGCCTTTAGCTTTAGTAACCTCTTTATCTGTGGTTGTCATATCCTCCTCCAAGTTGTATCTGAGGGGTGTCTTCCTGCCCCTTCTGTGGTCTATGATGGGCTCTCCCAATCCATCAACCTGGACTTTCTCCTTATCTTCATCATAACCTTCAGTCGTGCAAGAATTATTAAGAAAAATTCCAAAACAAGAGGAAGAGTTTCCTGCTTGGAGCCAATTTAGAATATCCTCTTCTTCCTCGAAATCTATTTGGGGTTGATCCTCCGATTCTGGTTCCATGCATATGCCAACCGTTTGCATCATGCTAGTGTTTCCTTGATTATCTGGGCCCTCTTCTAAGTCAATCTGTGTCAGCTCTTGCCCTTTCTTTTGTACCCACATAGTGTCCTTGCCCCAATCATGAATGACACTTGCATGCCTCAACCATGGTCGCCCAATTAAGAGGGGAAATCCTCCTTCAACCTGGGGCAATCTTAAAACCACAAAATCCAGAATGAATAGATTACCTTGTACTTCAAGTGGAACTTTTGGGATCACTCCCAAGGGCCTTACTTTGCTATGATCTGCCAAAGTAACAGTGAAATTTGCACGCCTTGAAGGGTGGAGTCCAATCTTTTCCATTGTATGTTCAGGCATCAAGTTAATGCCAGAACCACCATCCACAATAACTCCTTGAAATTCATGACCTTTGATAGATACTGTCAGCCGAGGACTTTTATAATCTGTAAGGGGTGCTTCCCCTACAATTTTTCCTTTATGTAAAACAGTAGTCTTTGCCACCAAACTTGTAGTGGAAGCTTCATCAATTATCTGCAATAACTCTGACCTGAATTTCCCATTCATCTTTCTTAAATAAAAAATACTAACCTCCTTTTTCATAGACTTGAGTAATTTTGAAGCCTCTGATTCCTTGAGAGCATGGGCTCCAGTTGACTTATCAAACTCCTCATGAGCCTTGTTGAAGGCATGCCCAATGGCATCACTAGAGCATATGAGATCTCCTTTTTGCCTTGTAGCTGCACCTGTGGTGGCTTTATCTTCAGATGGTTCTCTGTCTTGATTCCCTTCCTTAATCTTTGATCCTTGTCCTATGTCTGCTTGAACCTTCCCATTGCTTCTTGTCTGCACAGTCAAAGGTTCTATTTCTTCTAATTGCACCTTGGTAGATGGTGATGGATCATTGACTAGATCACACACTTCTTCTTTGTGCATAGAAATCATTTGAATATGGGGCCTGGATGAAGAGGCTTGATTCTTAGGACAAGAATTGGTATAATGGTCTCTTGCCTCAGGGCAGTTCCTGCAAGGAGGGGCATTTTCTGGTAGGGTGCACCTACTTTGATAGTGCCCGCATTCTCCACATCTGAAACAGATGATTGGCCTCCTAGGCCCATTTCCAAAGTTATTCCTTTGTCTAGGATTATAGTTGTTACCTTGATTTGGTGCAGCAGCCATCACATTTGCTGGTGTTGGGGGTCCTCCTTGTGTCCAGTATGTCGTTGCAAGCATTCTCCTTGATTGGCATTCATGGGCCTCATGGCCAACTTTCCTGCATAATTGACAAGTCACGCTTAACAGAGGACATTCACTTACTATGTGACCTTGCTTGCTGCACATGGAATACCAAAGTCCACTCTTGATGCCACTCCCTTTGAGTTCCTGCAGCTCCTATCGCAGCTGAGCCAATTCCTCTACTTGGGCCTCCTCCTCCTTTTGGAGCTTTAGTGCTTCAATCTCCCTCCTCATCTGAGCAAAAGCAGTCTCCTCCTCTTTGTAGGGCTTATTCCTTTTTAAGCCCTCCAGCTCCTTCCTTAACTGGATCACTGGATCCTCCATTTCTGTGCCATATGTTGGTTGGGAAGAAGTTGCTCCATACTGGTGCCTTATCTGCTCCAAGTGTGTGGCTGTCTTGATGAACTCCTCTATGGAGGCTGTAGGTAACACTAATTCCTTTCTTTTGCATTGGGTGGCCACTGGTAGGGGCTTAGCTAACCAATTCTTAAAAAAACAATCGTGTGGTGGATCTGGCAATTTAGCCATTAGTGCTTTGGCCCTAGTCACGAACTCTGGGAACTTTTCTCCTGGACCCAATCTCAAATTTTCTAGTTCTTATATGGTAATCTCCGCAGTGTTGCCATGCTGGAACTGATTTTTAAATGCATCTTTCATCACATCCCAAGTAGTAAAATGGTTTTCAGCAAACTGGCTGAACCACTTATCTGCTAATCCCTCTAATGTGGCAGGGAAGAGAATCAAAAAGGCATCCTCCCTACCCATTAAGCCTCTAGTCTTACATAGTGCCAAAAACCTTCTAATGTGTTCCTCCGGATCCTCTTGAGCTAGGCCTTTGAAAGAAAGAAACTTTATATTTAATCTAGAGAGTAAAGTTTCCAAGTCTACCTGACCCGCCATGCTCTTTACTGATGAGGTTGAAGATAGTGGACTGGAGGACCTTCTAACAACCTTCCTTCTTGTCTGCTTGCATGTGACCCTCAATGTATGGGACCGGGTTGCGGTCATGAGAAGCTCATAGCCCACTTAATATGAGACACTTGATAAGAATATTACCTTTTGTTTGATGAAGTAGCACTGTAGACACGTGACCTCTGCTATACATTGCACTTGGTTTCTCCTAAGCTCAAATCTCCTTGGAGGTCCCACCGTGCATGCCAAATTTTCTTGGGAGATTCTTAGACAAGAAGGAGTTTGAGGGTTTGTAGGAGAAAAGGAAAAGACCAGAAGAGGAAATACACCTTGGAAGCTTCTGCTGATTGATTACAGTAAGACAATTACAATGTTTGAAGCACAATACAAGCCAATACTTCTATGCACAATCACACAGAGTGCTCAATTACAAAATACCAAATATCCCAAAGTCTTCTTGCCGCCGGCCTCCTCTGCACCAGACCTCCACCTGCTTCAAGCTTATCCTTGTGCACACCTTGCATCAAGCTTCCACTAAGGGAGAGGAATGAATACCTTCTATCGGCACGCGCACACTGCAAACATACCTTGAGATCCTTGGGGGACTAGCTTAGCACTCTCTGCATAATCCCTTAGTTACTCTCTATGCACTCCTTCAACTCCACTTCTCTGCGTCACACACCGGTGACTCTTGCACCTCTCCCTCTTGCTTCACTTAGACTATGCTTCTCTTGCTTACTCTAAGATTGGTCCAAGAATAGTCCTTGCCTTGATTTAAGTGTGTCGATCACGCACGCTCCTAATTGCAATAGTATCTTGGTGCTCACTTTGATGTCCCAAGATTGTCTTCACATTTGGCAGCCAATGACTCACTATTTTGTCCTGTAGTGACTTTAGACTAAAACCAAAAATTTTAATGGGGGGCCATACTGTCACCTGTGCATACGCTGCCGCTTCACATACCTTCACATTTCCTTTTAAGTCTTCACTTTTGCACATAAGGGGGGGGGGTTCACCTGAACCTTCCAAAACACTTTAAAACACACTTTGAACCTTAGGGAAATTAGAGAAAATACCTCTGCAACCTACAACCCTCTTTCTCTAGTTTACCCTTTGTGGACAATTCATTGTGCACTACCTGTGCACTTTGACACCTGCACTTACGCACTTTGACTTTGCACCTGTTGACTTTGACCTTGACCTTGTGGACTTTGACTAGTTGACTTTGACTTATTGACTTTGACTACAGTTGGCTTTGACCAAAATGACTTTTATGGGCTCAACAGTTCTGGCCTCCCCCAATTAGCGTTGCCCAGGGGAGTGATCTCTTACCTCATATCAGATAACAAAAAAAGGCCAAATCCAAGCCACCGTTCATCATTGTTGATGATGGAGAGAGGGAGCCGATGATGTAGAGAGCTAGAGGCCGTCGAGTTGAGCGGTTTCTGCAACAATGTTTTCACTTCAATGACAGTGGCTTGACGGTGCACAGTGGCAGAGTCCCACCAGCATGATGTTTTCTTTTTGAAGACAACAAAATTAGATTAAAAGGTAAATAGAGTACAAACCCACAAGGGGAGCCAAAAAAAAAGGGGACTCTTGGCATAATTACATGGTAGATGACAAGAACTCCATGATACAGAGTCTTTTCCCTGAGTAAAGAGACAGAACAATCTTTTTCCAATGTCTATAATTGTTGTTTCTACATATGGTTCTCCAAGGGCTGGAGTTATAAGGGACAAAAGACATGTAGGACCTATAGGAGATAATGATACCTAAAATCTTATGATTACAGGTGTACAAAAAATCTTTTGGAATCTTACAGAAGATTCTCTCATTTCTCTCTCTCCAAATGAACTAGATACATTGAGTTCTAAGCAATTGCCAGATTCCAACTTCAAATCTAGAACTTTCTCCGAGCAGCACTTCTTTAGGTGAAGGAGGAGGGTCCCCCATTGCAAGAAAAAAATCATTAAACATTTTCCGATATCTGGCAACTCTAAGACATTCCAAAAAAGCATGTTCCATATCCTCCTGAATTCCATAGGTAGTACATTTGCCATCACCAATATTACATTGAAGAGATTTTTTTCTTGTCCATAGGGCTTTGTGCAGAATCATCCATAGGAGTAGAGACTATTTGATGTCTTGGATCCATAAATGAAGATGTCGAAGATCACAGATTGATAGTGCAAGTGCTCACATGTTTAAGAGGAGATGAAAGGTGGAAACCTTTCGTACTCTCAATTGAACTTTCTTTAAATCATTTTGTACCAGATTTAAATGAGTTGTTTGATTTGATGCTCACATATGAGCAAGACCTAAAAGGAGATGGAGATAAAGGACAAAGTTCTGCAATGTACATGAAGAACAAGAAGAAAGGAGATAAAGGTAAGTCAAAAGATGAAGAAGAGTCGAGATCTCAAGCTTATTATGCAAGAGGCAAAGGCACTTGCAGAGGAAGAGCAAGAGGTTTTGGAAGAGGAAGAAATATTCAAAATATCAACAAGAAGGCTCGCTGGATTTGTGGACTAAGCAATCATCTGGCTCATGACTGTTGGCACAATCAACAAGGATCAAATCAGAATCAGAACAATAATAGCAGAAGCAGAGGTGGAAGATATCAGAATAACTTTCAAAGAGGAAGACAAAGCCAAAGAGGCAGCTATGGTAGAGGTGGAGCAAGAAGTTGGGGACAGAAACAATCCTACAACACCACCTACAACAACTACACAAATGACACGCAGAATGAAAGTCATGCATCGTTGATGATGAACTCAATTAGCACATCAGATAACGAAGATCTAAAGGTATTCTGGATGTTCTAATCATTTATCAGGAAATATAGAACTGATGTCAGAATTGGAAAAAGGTAGCTCTAGTCATATTGTTCAAACAGGTGACAATACAAGACATAGTGTACATTCGATTGGGAAAGTAAAATGCAAGAGTGGAGCATATTTGCTAACCAATGTTTTATATGTTCCGACAATACCAAAAAACTTGATCAGTGTGGGACAGATAGTTGAGAAAGGTTTTCAGGTCACATTTACAAATGAAGGAGTATTTGTAGAAGATCCTGAGAACGGATATAATCAGATCGTTTCTAGTAAGAAAGAAGGTAGACTCTTCACTTTAAGAGTACAAGGGAACATTGTTCAAGCGTTGCTCACACATGGTGAAAAGGTGATTACAGAACTTGATCTCTGGCATAAGAGATTAGGTCATTTTAATGAAAGAGGAATAAAAGCTATGATTGCAAATCAGTCTGTATTGGGATTACCGAACGTACAGAACCAACATATGATTCATAAGTGCGAAGCATGTCAGATGGGAAAAGCCCATAGATTACCTTTCCAGAAGAAAGGATTCAAGCATGATGGAGTACTTGAACTCATTCATACAGATGTATGGGATCCAACAAAGGAAGGATCAATCAGCGGCTCAAGGTATTATGTTTTGTTTATTGATGATGCTACAAGATGGATAACGTTATATGTTCTGAAGGAAAGATCAGAAGTATTTGAAACCTTCAAGCATTTTCACGCATATGCTGAAAGACTCACAGGTCAAAAGCTCAAGAGACTGAGGTCTGATGGAGGGGGAAAATACTTCTCCCGAGAGTTCAACGATTATTTGTGGAACGCAGGTATTAAGAGAGAAATGACCTGCAGATATACGCCACAACAAAATGGAGTAGCAGAAAGAAGAAACCGAACTCTAGTTGAGTTTGCACGAGCGATGCTAAAAGAAAAGGATTGTCCAAATTATCTTTGGGTTGAAGCTGTAAATTCAGCTACATACTTGGTAAACAGATTACCATGTACAATGTTAGAAGGAATGACCCCTTATGAAGCTTGGTGGGGAAAGAAGCCAACACTTGATCATTGCAAAGTGTTTGGATCAGTTGCGTATGCTTATGTACCGTCACAACTCAGACAAAAGCTTGAACCAAAAGCAGAGAAATATGTGTTTGTTGGATATGATGAAAAGCAGATGGGTTACAGGTTATGGAGTCCTCTAACAAAACAATTTATTGTTTCAAGAGATGTTACATTTGATGAACAGAAAAGTTGGTATGCAGATCAGAGTCATACAACTGAAGAATTTGAAGAAGAGGTAAGAAGAAAAGAGAAAGGAAAATCAATTGTGCAAGTGAACAGAGATGAAGATCATATGCAGGCAAGTATGTCCAGAATCAGATCAGGTATGAGAAATGAAGATGAAGAAGTGTATCCAGATACTTATGAAGAATGTGAACCAAGAAGGTCCAGCAGGACCACAAGACAACTAGAGAGGTATTCTTATGATACATCGTACATAACTAAGAAAGATTATGCATATATGTTCAAAGATGATGAAGAACCGTAGAGCTATGATGAAGCTAAAGGCAAGAAGCAATGGGAAGAAGTGATGGAAGAAGAGTTCAGCGCACTGGAGGAGAACAAGACATGGGAACTTGTTCCAAAACCAAATGGTAAGAAAGTAATCGGAAATAAATGGGTTTTCAAAGTCAAGAAGCTCGCAGATGGAAGGATAGCTAGACACAAAGCTAGACTGGTTATCAATGGCTATGCTCAGACGCATGGTATAGATTATGATGAGACGTTTAGTCCGGTGGCAAAGATGCCAACCATAAGGACAGTGATTGCTATAGCAGCATCGAAAGGATGGAAGCTAAGTCAACTAGATATAAAGAATGCATTTATGAATGGATATATATCAGATGAAGTCTATATGGAACAGCCGGAAGGTTTTGTAAGTTCCAGATACCCAAATTTTGTTTGCAGATTAAAGAAAGCACTTTATGGACTGAAGCAAGCTCCAAGAGCTTGGAATTACAAACTTGTGAAATATCTCAATGAACTTGGATACCAAAGTTCGAAGGCAGATGCGAGTCTACTCATTAAGAGAACAGAAGAAGGTATGATCTGCATTTGTATTTATGTATATGACATAATAATCACAGGAACCTCAGACGAAGGAATTACAGAAGTAAAAAGATTACTTGAAAAGGAGTTTTAGATCAGTGACCTAGGAAAGTTGTCATATTTTCTAGGAATGGAAATCACATACAGATCATGGTGTATATGTTTCGCAAGAAAGGTATCTCCTAAACTTACTAAAGAAGTTTAATATGGAGAATTGTAGAGAAGCTTCAACACCGCTTGAAGTAAATCATAAACTCAGCAAATACAGTGGTGTAGAGTTTAAAGATATGAGAAAGTATCAGTCGTTAGTGGGAAGCTTAATTTATGCTACGCTAACAAGACCGAATCTCAATTATCCGATGGGAGTTCTCTCACAGTTCATGCATTGTCCGAAAGATCAACATTGGGTTGCAGGACAGAGAGTTCTTAGATACATCAAAAGAACTATAAAGGAAGGATTATATTATCCTTTTACGTCAGATATAAAGCTCAGAGCATACAACGAGTCAGACTGGGCAATAAGTCAAGATGACAGAAGATCAGCACATGGGTATATGATATACCTAGGAGATAAGCTAGTGAGCTTGTGTTCGAAGAAGCAACACACAGTGGCTTTATCGTCAACAGAAGCAGAATATAAAGGACTTGTAGAAGTAGCTAAAGAAGTGATATGGATGCAGACCTTGTTCAAAAGCATGGGTATCGATCAAGGTATACCTATCATATATGGAGATAATATGATCAAGAATAGATTTAGAAGATGCCAGAGATCGCGTATGTAAAGAAGACGCCAAAGATCGCGTATGTAAAGATGACTAACAGAAAACCTGAAATGTCGGGTATTCATCTGAGAGAGATGGTAAGAAGAAACTACTCAGTGTAGGAGAACTTCTGTAGATTGAGCAAGAAGAGGCCAAGCTAATTTGTACACATCTTCTCTAATAGAAAACACATGTTCATGTGGAAGTTTGTGCGCACTGTTCGTATGTGAAGAAATCTGAGTATCTTCATGTTACGGTTAAAGTTAGTTAATTGTTAACGTTTTCTCAGTAAACGTGTTTTCCGGTAGAACAACGAAGTAGATCTCGCAGAATAATTCAAAGTTTTGTATGAGAGATAGCTTATCTTGTATGAGGCATTCTGAACTGGTGAAGTTTTTCCATAATCTTCAGAACAAGTTCATTCAGTGAAGGAAGTTCACGCATCACTTCCTTACTTCATGTACATTTTCTTGAAGTAATTACAAACGATTATATGGTGACATAATTTTGGTGAATTCAAAACACAGTCCTATATGGTTTTGAGTGACACAAACCTTGCTAAGCTACTGCTGATTACAGAGGTGTTCTAAATCACTCTAGCTTAGTTCTTCTTTGGCGCGGCGTATTTCCGCAGGCTCCATACCGTCCAAGCCTTGCTGCATCGACAAGAAGTGGTATCATAGCGTAATACCATCAATGGTATAAGGGCTAGCATAGCACATCATCACTATCTATCTATCTATCTATACATC